>JAZDUH010000341.1:27197500-27797500 GCA_036419115.1 Scarus forsteni | reverse complement strand
AACTTTGTTACTGCCTTTATCACATACCTTATTTCAGGTAATTATCCAGAAGACTTCAGCGGCATGGTGGCGCAGCAGGTAGTGCACGTGCCTCACAGCAAGAAGGTTCCCGGTTCGATTTCCAGGTCGGACAGGGGCCTTTCTGTGTGAAGTTTGCATGTTCTTCCCGTGCATGCTCGGGTTCTCTCCTGGCCCTCCGACTTCCTCCCACAAACCCAAAAACATGCTTATTAGGTTAATTGGTGACTCTAAATTGCCCTTAGGTATCAATGTGAGTGTGAATGGTTGTCTGTCTCTATATGTGGCCCTGTGATCGACTGCCAACCGATTCAGGGTGTACCCCGCTTCTCTCCCAATGACAGCTGGGATAGGCTCCAGCCCTCCTCTGAAGCTTCCTGCAAGTCTCCCTCCAACAACCACCTCAGCCCCTCTTGACCCTTTACTTTACTTACACTCATACAAATGCCACATGGTCCAAATGATAGATATCTGTCTTATATAACAACTTTCACATTGAACAGAGCGATTTGTCTGAATGTGGATTTACATTTATTAATGCTTGTGCTCTTAGAAAATGATATGAGAATAATTTGATATGACCTTATAGACTAGTAACACTCTGCTTGTTTGTGCTTTAGGTAAGATATCATAAACATCATAGTCACAGCACATGCCAATGAAGAGAGTTCACCATGAGACTCAGAAAAAGCATTAACTTTCAATCCTCTCAGGAATTCATAAGTCAAGCAACAGCAAGGACTAATTCAGCAGTAATGAACTACTGTGCTCACACTGGTAAAACAATATCCACACTGCGCATTCATCACTCTCTGGTAGCTTTACATATTCATATTTCATGCAACGTGGGTGCTTATCAGGCAACCAAATATAACAAGTTTAAGATGTTAATCTCCCTGCCAAGTCTGCTCCGTGCAAAATGAGATTACTTCAAAGGATCCCAGATAGTGGTAAAATATTCATGTTGGGTCTTTCCTGCTGGAGCGTTCACATTTCATATTTGAGATGAGATTTTTGAAGCAACTCTCTCATTGCTGTGTGTTATGAAACCCTCCTTAATTAAAGCAATTTTCATTATCGGGTAATCACTCTCTGATCATGTTGTGAAGCCTCGAATCATGTTCCATTTCCGGAGACAGCTTTGAAATACTTCAAGCACAGGTCGCTTAAGGTGAGGCTTAAACTTAAAGTCCTACCTCTTTTTCCTGTTAATACTAGATAACAGCCGAGTTGTAATTAAGATTATATCACGGCTGATTTATGTCATATTAGTGCTTGGCAATTCCTCTGAATGTATGCAGCCTGAAATAACATACAGTTTAAAACATTAGCTTTTGAAGGGTCTCGTTTGTTGGAATGATTCCACGCTTATTACTGTTTCTTCTTTTTAATATTTTGGCTTTCACTCCAGACGAGTTCTCTAATTTGGGATGGCCAGCTCCACTTCCTCACTCATTATTTTGAAGACTATAGCTCTACTTTGTTCATGAGCAGACAAAAAAAAGGGAGATGACTTGCTGTGTTGAAAACCATTTTGTTAAACCATTTTCATCTTTCGCCTGCAGTCGGCTTTAGTTAGTGATTGGTTGGTCTTTCATTGCCTTTGCTGACTCACGGGGATAAAAAACGTGTTGAGCTCTTTTGAGGTAAAACTGGGAAAAAACAAAGTTTGTGGGACAACTTTCATGTGTTTCCTTCTTTGTTGAAACTTCAGAATTCTTGTAAAAGTGTCGAAGTAAGGCAGTTCAAAACTCCACATTCTTTCTGCCTTGCTCACTCTCAGTGTTGTTTGGCCTATTCTAACTTTCATTGATATAATATTTGGGAAAAGGATTGAAATTTGGAATGAGTTCCTCCTTTTGGATCTCGCTCTTCCAATGATGCTCTGTTCTGCTGATTCATTTATTGTTGCACAGCTCTGAATGCCCCCCACAATGAACGCCAGAGTTGAATTCCTTGCCGGGGACTCAAGCTCCACAGTTTTTTTTCACTCCCTTTGAAAAATTAAAACCCAAATCTAATCTTGTCCCCCGCTATAAAATTAGCAATTAAAATTGCAAACAATAGCGAGGCAGCTCTCAATGTTGGCTGTGCCGCCCTGGGGCAACCAGGCCTCACCATTCCAAAGATTTTTAAATGTCACACTCAAAGATGTAAAAAAAGACTATTACCAGTGACATTTAATGTGTGTGTGGTATGAGAGTATGCAAGCACACATACACTCAGAGTGAAATGCGGTTTGCCAAATGGAAATGCTGGGCCCGATGTTTTTTTAGATAAGTGCCTGTTCATCTCTTGTTTTGCATCCCACTCTATGTTTATGCCGGAGTTCCTTTTGACCCCAATCTAACCCTCTGTGGCTTTTATTCCTTTCATTACAAATGTAAGCCCCGCTGTGTATTAAATCTGTATTTAGGCTGTATCTGCAGCTTCTAGATATAGTTGTCAAGCTTCTAAGAAAGAAAAGGCAGATTTTATTCCAGAGGTCTTCTGAGGGCCATGTTTGTTTGTGTGTCATACATTTTGGGGAAAAAAATCTTATTCTATATGTTTTTTTCTTCAACAACAGCACCCTAAGTCAACATTACTTAGATGTCCTTTACCAATGTAATAAACCCGATGTTTGATTTGAGGGAACGATGGTATCCCAGGGGCAGTAGTGGGAAATATAGGGGCCCATAACAAGATGTGACTCTTGACATGTTAAAAAACTCCTTCAGTTCCTGATTTTATCATTCCCTCTGCAGTTCAGGGCTGCCTTGAAACCTTCATGGTTTAAATACACTGTATGCAGCTGGCTGACCATGCCAGCTTCAGAAAATGATTCAGTGGCTTTCATACAAGGTGTTTATGCTCCCATGTTGTGGCTGAGTGCCTGTGCTGCCTTTACCCTGCACAAAGACCTTCAGAAGGTTTAAGAAGAACTACAGTGAAGCTTCCCACAAGTGACATAATATGTTGAGCAACTGACCTGGGGAGTTCCTCCACAGAAACTGGAGACTGAGCTCAAACTTGGAAGGTACAAAAGAGAAATGTAACTGAAAAAGTTCTGTTGTCTATAACTTATTCTACTGGCATGGACATGCATAACTTGGGGTGCAGCCAGAACTGTTGGGCCCCATGAAAAGAAACCAGATAGGAAAGTCAGCAGGAAACTAAGGTAAATAGATTGTTTGAAAACGCCACCTCCAGGCTCCATTTACTCTCAGCAGAATGCTTTGAAAAACACTGATCCATCGGCATGCCATCTACAGGGTTAACATATTTTTTGCAAATCAAGTAATGATCAGGACTTCATTAACCACTGACTTTTTGGAACATGCAAGTCTTTGTTTCTGCAGCCACGCTGAAGGCCTCAAATGAGCCTACTATTGCTCGTCATCGTAAATTCAAACTATTATTTACTCTCAAAAAGACTGATGTTTTCCTCTTATCAAGGCTGATTAGATAGCACACACATTTAAACAAGGGACTTTGAAATTTGCATTGAACAAACGTATGATCAATCCGAAAGACTGTGAATTAAAACCTGTTCAACCTTTAAAGTGTGTAGTGAAACAGAGTGTCAAAAGATCAAATTCTGCAAAAGAGTTAAGGCTTTCTTGGAGGACGTGTCATGAGCTCAGAACATCCAAGAAAATACAGTTTAAGCCATTTGGCACAAGCTCTAAGGACTATGAGCAGTGAAAAGTCATCAGAGTGAGGTGGCAATGTTGTTGAATTCCTCTTTATTACTACTATGATGTTGGAAGTTTCTTCTGGGGGCATTTCAAGTATTTCTAAACCAGTGTTTGGTGCAGCTCTCCTCAACAGGAGAGGCATAGATAATAAAAGGTACAACAATGAGTGTGAAATACTACAGTATGCTGATGATATACTTTTATTCTAATCAAATCATCTTAAAGGAATAGTGTTACAGTAATGCTTGAGGGCCAGCCTGACAACACGCTGGACCTCCTCGGGCCCTGTTTTTTTAATGAATTTTCCCTCTCTCAACAATCAATCAATCAATCAAACTTTTTTTTATATATATGAAGCACTTTTCATCAAGGGGTGAGACAATTTCAGGCTGATCACAACACAACAACAACACGCTGCATTCGTTAGTTTATTTGTGAACTTGATAACTCAAACATGAATCAACAGATTAGGTTGGATTTTGGTCAAGAAAGAAGGGATTCGATTTTTGTGATCTGAATCAGGATGCAGATGCAATATTGTTTTCAAAGATTTCGTAACACTGCGAAATGGGGCAGTTCTCCACATTTCTGACAATAACTCCCCTGACAATGTTGGAAATACCTTGGTGGAGGTCTGTGCTCTTGGAACAAAGGCTGAGACTGATAACACTGACAGCTATGCACCAACTATGGATAAAGGTATTCCCAGCTTTGCTCTTAATGATCGTCTCCTTTGTTTCCATGCTTTGAAGTGAAAATCCTGTTCCTTTGCCTCTGCTTCATTTTTTTGCTACCATAAAGCTTCTTGGCTTTATGCACAATTAGAAGAGAAAGAGAAACGTACCAACCTTCAGTCTATGTTTTCAAAAGAATGCCATTAAGTCTGCCCTATATAAGGTGAAATATTTTCCTTGAAATGCTGCATCCATTTATTTAAAATCAAACAAAACTGCATTTCGTAGGCGGAGCAACACCTACACACTTTAACAGCCTTGTATTTACATCCAAGCTGTTGCTATGAGCATGGAATTGCATCTATGGGTAGACTATTGCTGGCTCAGTCATGATCCTCTGTCAATCATGGTGAGGATTTACTGTACATTCAGTAATAAGCCCACTGACCCTCTGAAAGAAATGTCAAACCCCCGCAATAAACCCCTGAACCAGCAGTCAGAGCAAAAAAACAACAGCAATATTGGTGTGCTTCAGCTGTGAATCAGTGAATGGATTTAAAGCAGGGCTGGCAGCAGCCACAGCACAAGGTATAAATTTTCCAAATGAAAATGGATAACATGGGAGTGGATATGAATGGTTGGTTTTATGTTTGTGTGTACATATGTGTTTGTGGAGAGCGTTAAATAAAGAAAAGGAGGATCCTCAAATGACAAGAGGGCTGCATCAGTTCACTTTACCCCTATTCATGAATCACTTTAACAAATGGCAACGATTGTGTGTGTGACAGTGTGTAGATGAATATGTGCGCTCAAATGTTTGTGGGGTGATTTAAGGAGCAGACAAAAAACAGCAGCTCTCAACTGTCAGGTTTTTAGATGAATGTCATGGTGGCTCATCAGTTGTCTGGAGTGACAGATTCGTGTTCCCTGTCAGTCAAACTTATAATGCTTTAGGATGAGACAAAACTTGCTACTGTTGATACTGAAGATGTTTGTCGTTTGGCTCAGTCTTAATAAATATGATCCTCAAACCTCTAAATGGTTCTGGGACTGCCTGTATTAGAGACAGCTATATGTTTTTTTCAGGAATTGAGCTATCTCTGTTCCTGCGGTTATCAACAGGAGTGCAAAGGTTCAATACTCAGTCAAGTTTTGTTTGGAATAACCATCCACAATATTGCATGTAATATAACAAGTTGTAACACCCATCTTTGTGCTGAAAATATTTTGTACTGCTGTGCCTCCACTGCACCTATGGCCGTTATAATCCTGCGATTAGTATTTGATCAACAGAACATTCTCGATACAATTTTTAGCTGGTTTATTAGTTCAAACAAAACCAAAAACATGCTATTTCATTTCATCCCCTGACATGTCCCTGATAGGATGAAGTTCCTACTTACAAATACTGTACATTTGATATCTGGTTGGATCCCAAATCCACTTTCAAATTCCACAATCAGACACCTGCTGGTTTGCTCAGGCCACAAACCTGTTCGTCTTCTGAAGCAAAACTGATCATTTCAGCGCTTAACAGACAGCAAATAACTCTGGCCATTAATTGTCTTTTTTTAGGGATGTCTCCTCCTTCATGCTCAAATTTGTGGGCCCGTCAATGTTTACCCCAAAGTCCTTATCCCATTTTGGGTAGTGTAAAAAATCAAAATGAAGTGTTTGAATAAGGCTACTAGAGAAAAAAAAACTTACACCAGGCAGACAGCATGGATACAGCACATCCACTGTGTAAAAATTACAACTTACTGCAGATGGACCAAAAATATGCGCATTTTGTCTGGTGTGTTTAAAACAAGTACAGCTTGAAAAACACATTTGAATGAATTACTTTAAAGTTATGGACATCGTCTTACCCCCAAATTCCACTGTACGCCAAAGTGCCACGCAGCGCACTTGAAATGTACTGCGGAGCACTTCGATCCCATTGTAGTCTATCAGGCAAATTCCACTACAAGCGCTGCGGTGCATCAGCGCCGTGTTGCTAAAGTGCTGGCGTGCCATGGCGCGAGAGATACGCTTCAGGTCTATTTTGTGTGCTTTCCCTCCCAAACCTCGTAAATTCACTGTCGCTAATAACGTACCAGAGAGGAAGAAGACAGGAAATTTCCTCAATTGTTTGTCATTACATCACAAACTGAGGCACAAAGATCAGGTCAGCAGTCGGTCAGAGGGTCCCAGAGGCAACACGACACCATGGACGAAGAAAAGTGAATCAAGGAGGTACAGAAATATATATAACTTTGTATACATGACACCAAACATCTTTTCTACATGGATATAGACAGATAGAAGTTGAATAAATCATGAAGCTGTGTGGTTGGGACCAGCAGAGGACCTTAGAGAAGCGATGTGAGGTGCTGTTTAGTTTTTTTGTCAGTCTATAACATGCTTTATGACCGTGTGACATCGCTATTCTCATGAGAGCCTGTGGCTCTCCGGGGATCAGCCCTCCCAATACAGGGCTGTGTGCCGTGCCCCTTCTCGGTGCGCCGCTTTCAGTGGGGTTTGCCAGCACTTGCACTCGCGTGCAGTGGAATTTGGGGGTTAGGAGGAGGCGGTTTGAAGATTTAAAAACATTCATACAGATAAATGCCTCCTGTTTTATCTTTTAATGCCATTACAATAAATGCTAGTTGTGCCTGTTTGCAAGTAATGTTTTAATCTTCTTAAAATGCAAAAATCATGCTTTATATTTGCAGATAGATATTTTCTTAAGTTGATTTTTTTAACTATAGTGATCGTGTTTGACAAAATATCTATATAGTAAATCTTCAAAACAGCAGAAATCACATAAAATTGCAATTTTCATAAAGTGAACTATAGTATTTTTACTATACATGGCTGTTTTTACAACTCTTTACTGTAATTTTACAGCAATCTTATGCAAAGTCACTGGACGATTACAGTTAGTGTTGTAAAATCACAGCGCTGTAAAATTATTTCATATGTGCATTTACTGCATGAACTTACTGTGATTTTACAGTAGGCCTATTGTTCTGTAATTTGACAGTATTCATTTAACAGGGTTGCTGTGGAAAATATATGTTGTAAACAACTTACATTTCTATGAAATAAAAAACCCTCAGTCCCTTATTTAAATGTTTTATTTTTAAGGTGTACCTGTTAATGTGTGGACTCTTGTCATTCTGCAGCTGATTTTAGAGCTTTTCATCAGTAATTCTCAGACCAAAACAGACCAAATGACATTAACAGTTCTGCTCATGCTCACAGTTTGAAAATGAGGGGCAGTGCTTAAGAGTGTGTAAAACTGTGCAGTCAAAACAGCAGTCTCCTTGGGCTGTTTTAAGGAAACAATACAAGAAGGTTGAACATATATTTTAAATTATTAATGTTCTTGTGCTTTAATCCACCACAACAAAGGTGTTTCCACTATTTCATGCTGTACTCTCTGTCACCTCTAACTGAATCAGCCAACGTCATAGACATTTAAATGGCTTTGTTTACCTCTGCTCTCAGGTCAGGGCCAAAGAGACAAAAGGTAGGAGCGAAACAGAAACAGTGCTGTTTTGTTCACTTACACCAAATTAGAGTCAAAATGGAGCAATTTTTGGTGTACTGATGTCACTTTTTTTGTTCCAATAATGGATTACTTGAATTTCAAAAAGCTGCATATTACATAACTTATTACACCAAAAAAAGTTATCTGTCATCTCACTGATTACTTTTTTATGTGTTTCCCCCCAGACTCCCTCTGAAATGGAACATAAAAGGCACCAGTTTTGATTTATGAATATTTAAAGCCCTAGTTAGCAAGATGCGAACATTTGTCCTGTCTTCTTTTTTTTATCAGCCTCGAATTGACTGATGCTCTAAATCCACTGGGCAAATGCAATTTGTGCTGGGCTCACATAAAACACACACAAAAATGGATATATGTTTAGATCTGAAATTCTGAATGATCTCTGCCTTATTGTATGCCTCATTAGATTCTGATTTGCCCCATGCTGAGAGAAGAAGAAGGCACCTTTACTCAGATAAAAGTTAAATAAAAGAGTGGGCACTGACGGACTCTGCCTGTTTTAGATTGCCAATTAAGACTGAGCTTTATTTGCACCGATGCTCCAATCAATGTTAACTTGTTCCTTTGTTGAAATAATTAGATGGCTCTTTGTTAGAATGACCTCCAGCCATGTCTGAACTCTGTTAAGGTCACTGCTAAGGCTGCAAAGAGATCCCTCAGGACTCATTAACTGCTGAATTATTAGGGAAAAGACTGACAGTTGGGCTGACATTATGTCTTTAATCACTGTATTATGTCAGCTTCTGTGAGACTTTGAATTTTTCCTACATTACATGTTAATAATGTGAAACAAATCTGCCCTCATGGGTCTCTCAGCCTTTGATTATAAAAAGTGTGTGGATAGTAACAGAAGGAAAATGCCTCACAAATACTGAGAGGAATTTTCAAGGTATTGTTTATGCTACCAAGCAAACTGTTTACCTGGTATGAATTTGGCACACATATAGTCTTGTAGTTCAAAATTAAAATGTATTAAAATGAAATTAAAAGGACCTCTTTCACACAGTGAAAGTGGCACAGTTTGGTTTTCCTGAGCTGTGTAAACCTGAATCAGATCAAGCCTTTTTCAAAGGACCTCTTTCACAATACATGTAATTTTGCCCACAGCCCAATTTTTTGGTTATTGTGTGGTATTTGTAGTACACCCAGAGACTCCCAAGAATATACCTTTAGAAAATCCAAAAGTCATCCAGGGCCTGTACTATGACCTATTTTATGATCATTGCCATAGGTGTGAGCCAGGGTGCACACTTTACCCCAAAACTTACTCAAACACAAATAATAAATTATCAAATTGGGTCAAATCACCTTCACTGAAGTCTGGTGCATCTTTTGAAATCAAATGTAAAGCTAAGTATTACAATTGAAAGAAGTTATTGAATTTTAACTGGAAAAAAAATAGTTTTTTTTATTGTTTTTTTCCACAAATTCAATTCTTTAGAGATGTGTCTGACCAACTTACAGTTGCTGTACAACTACAATACTTACAAATTATTTGGTCGCATATATATTCTCAAAGTGGGAAAAAAATCATCAAATTCTGAGACCGGTAAAGTTGTTCAATTAACAGGTTGGGTTACTGTGGAAGAATCAGGATACTGTTCCATGTCTTGTATATCAGGGAACCTTTAAAGATTTGTTCAGAATTCATCCTTTAAGTATGATTTCTTTTCGAATTTGAATGCTAGATTCAAAACAAACATTTCACATGAAATGTTATTCATTTTAATATTGAACAGCCACAAAGGGCCTGTATATTATGCCTTTGTGATGAGATAATAATGAGCCATTGATACAAGTAAAAACCGATGCAGTTTTGGATTGTTGTAATCAGATTGTATATCTACAATGACAGTAATACATAAACATTACTTCTGTCAATTTCTGTTTCTAGTACTTATATATACATGTAATCTGTTTTATGGCCTTCGTGTCTTTTTGCATAGCAACGGCTTGGACAATTTTAATTTGTAGACTGGAACTATAGTGAGGAAAGGGGATCTGAGAAATCCATAAGATGTATGATTGGCTGGTTATTTCATAGAATGGAGTCTTTGAATTTGCTTGTGTATGGTTGGAGGGGTTTCTGATTTTGAAAATGTTTATAATATCCCAAATAATAGATTACAGATGCAACATGTGCACACATGCCAGAGGTTCTCTTTCCAGCAGGACAGAGACCATAATATGCCTTCACAGGATCATCTGATGCATTCTTGTCAAATTGAATCCAAACATTGTATTTTATTTGAGATCTGTGACGAGAATGAATCTGTCCCCTAATGAGATCAGCATCATGCTGGTAAACCCAAATCTCATAGTCACCATCATTTTTTTGATGCTCAGCAATGTAGCCAGGGGACTGTTTGATTTGGTATGTACCGCATGTTATGGTCTCAAGGTATTCCAGATCCACATGAGGGAACGAGATATCAGATGCTTCAAGCTTCTGCCATTCACTATGAGCTCTACGTGACATATTTGGGTCTTCTGCAACTTGTTTTGCCAGAACATTGTCTTTTTAAAAGTGAAAGCATACGCTGAGCCATCTTAGTATCTCGCTCTCGATCTGGATCTGAAACATATATTGGTCCTCTGAAGGCATTGAGACATGCAGTTACTATGCGCACTAATTTGCCAATGACCTCAACGAAATAATTTGAGGTAAGTTGTTCCTTAAACAACATCCACTTCTTTAAATGCCCGTGGTAGGACTCTACTATCCATCTTATTTTGGTACAGCAACGATCACTATTGGCTGTTGAGGAATCCAATTGGGATTTACCAGTTGGTAAAAATGACGGCATTCTAGCATCATACCCCAACTTAGCAAGAAGATCTAAGGCATCCCTGAAACCGCAATCTAATCATGTTGTCATTTGCTTCTAACCAAGATTTCAATATTTCAATTTTTCCATGATGAACCGAGTTATTGTTGCATCATTTACGTTACCATGGTAGGGGCCAATAGTGTCTAAAACATATCCATCAGGCAGTACAACTGACATGAATTTTAGGTAATTTCGTTTTTTCTGTCCTCTGTAAGATGCCCTTTGAAACTGATGATCACTGCATCTGTTGAGGTAGATATATGTACCATCTAAGATAAGAGTGACCTGGTCACCATAAAAAGCTTTAGTAAAGACAGTGTTGTGAGTTATGGCATCGTGGCGTGAAATATGATTTGTGCCAAGGTATTTGGGAACAACTATTGTGTTCAAAATATCTGCAGTTGTATGAAAATATCTTGACAGTGTAGCTTGGGAAAGATTAATAAGCATGGTCATTTTGACACCCCTGCATGGAACAGTATCCTGATTCTTCCACAGTAACCCAACCTGTTAATTGAACAACTTTGCCGGTCTCAGAATTTGATGATTTTTTTCCCACTTTGAGAATATATATGTGGCCAAATAATTTGTAAGTATTTTAGTTGTACAGCAACTGTAAGTTGGTCAGACACATCTCTAAAGAATTGAATTTGTTGAAAAAAAATCATAAAAAAACTATTTTTTTTCCAGTTAAAATTCAATAACTTCTTTCAATTGTAATACTTAGCTTTACATTTGATTTCAAAAGATGCACCAGACTTCAGTGAAGGTGATTTGACCCAATTTGATAATTCATTATTTGTATTTGAGTAAGTTTTGGGGTAAAGTGTGCACCCTGGTTCACACCTATGGCAATGATCATAAAATAGGTCATAGTACAGGCCCTGGATGACTTTTGGATTTTCTAAAGGTATATTCTTGGGAGTCTCTGGGTGTACTACAAATACCACACAATAACCAAAAAATTGGGCTGTGGGCAAAATTACATGTATTGTGAAAGAGGTCCTTTGAAAAAGGCTTGATCTGATTCAGGTTTACACAGCTCAGGAAAACCAAACTGTGCCACCACTAGTATGTCAAAGAGTTTGTTATTACCTCTGCCAAGGAGGTTATATTTTTGCCAATGTCTGTTTTTTGTTTGTTTCTCTGTTTGCAACATAACTCAAAAAAGTAATGGACGGATTTCGATGAAATTTTTAGAAAATGTCCGGATTGGGACAAGAAACAATTCGATTTTGGGAATATTGTGCTTTATGATCAGTGGACAACTATTCACTGTTTTACTTAATAATATTAGCTATCAGAAATAATTACTTAAATTAAGTAATGGGATTTAATTTAGATTAAACCTCAAGGAACCACCTATAAAGGGAAATGATAGTCAATTTATTAAGTTTGTCTCATTAAGGTTGCTGAAATTAACGGACCAGCAATTGACTTTGTATCAAAAATCGTCTGTTGACAAACAAAACATGAAAACATATAATACCTAACCTAACAAAATCCTATGTCTAAGTGTGTGTGAGTGTGTGTATATGTTTTTGTGTGTGTAACCGGCAAAGGCAAGATGGCTACCTCACAAGGATGTCTTAGCACCGCATGGCTCAAAGGCATTTACAACCAGGACCACATGGGGAGTGTGGAGGTTAGAAATGGTCTCTTTGTGTTAGGTTGATGCCTCTACATTAAATAGTAATGTAAAACCATGCAGAAGTTAGCTATAGCTTAAAGCTCTAAGAACATATCCAATAAAGCAATGCCGTGATTGTAAAACTGAATAGTCCTGTGCTTAGCCGTGCTATGCTAAAGTCTGTAAGGCCCAGTTATATTACCAAGTCCATGGGAGGAAAAGGTGTCCTTTTAGGTTCTGCTCTGCAAAGTCCAAAGCTGCAGGTTGAATGGTTTCTCAGGGGGTTTCAGGCTGGTCTGTCGCTCCAGCTCCTGGCTCTGAAGTCCACTGGTTGCTCTTTTTGTTCCTTGAGTTAGCAGCTTGATGCTAACTCTGTGATGTTGTTTCTTGTTTCAGATCCCGAACTCCTGTTTCTTAAGCTGGCTCTTGTGTCACCTATGGTGCTACAGTCTGCATTGAGCAGGACTGTGGAAAAACTCTTGAGTTGTATTCCTGAGAAGAGACTGGAGAGGTTCGGTGTCTCTTCTACAGGCTGAGGGGAGAGCTTCACTCCATGATTCAGAAAGAGAGTGCTGCAAAGCAGAGCAGGGTCTTGTTATTCTTATAGAGGGTTCACACCTACGTGTGAATCCTGGGGGGTGAGATGATCAGCCAAACTTTGGTTCAGGCTTCTACAGGGACATGTTCCTTTTAGCCAACACATGGATCCCAACAGGAGTGATCTGGATCAGCATCTGGATCCAGTAAATTTTTAAAGGATTCTTTGAAATTGTGAGATTGGACCATTTTTGGCATTTGTGCATATTGGTATTTTTTTATGGTCAAGGAATCTAAATATTTCGATGAAATAAAGGTAGGACTAATATTTATGGTGAAAATCACAATACAGTTGGGGACTGTTGTGCTCTCCAACTGCTTTTCTAGTTCATTATTTTTTTATATTACTTTTATCTTTAATTTTGTGATATTTCTGCAGCTCAAGGCTGGTCAAGCAAACTCGAGTTGCTCATCTGTTCAGTGCTTGGAGGATTAGGTCAATATTTTGGAAATAGGGTTTCTCTAGAGTTTCTTTAAAGTTTTAGTTGTGATCCCAATCTGGACCCCAAAATGATTTAAAAGATTTGTTCATGTTGCACAGTACTGCAGTTTTACACATGTCAGAAATGCCTTGGCAGAGGTTTGTGCTCTCAGAGCTCTTCTAGTGTACAACTTTGCCAAAGTTGGGCAATGAGAATTTTTATTGGGGAGGTTTAAGATAATGAACAATATCAGGAAAAACATAAATTTGCCTTCTTTAGCCATTTTGTTTGCTTCTCATTGGAGCTTTAACTATTTTTTCTTCTCACAGTGCATGGGCTATTACTGCACAACTGTTATCTTGCTGTGGCTTCTCTGGTGTCTGCTGAGGCTTACTCTGGTGGGAATACAATTGCCTGGAGGTAAATTGCAAGGGTCTGCATGGAGGGTCTTTGGTTTGAATCCCTTGAGTGATTGAGAATAAACCAGGGCCACAAAGTAATTGTGCTTTCCCTCTTCTCAACCTCAGATAGAGAAGAGATTAAGATCCATCCACCCCGCTAGCAAAAGGCTGATACATCACCTGTCATTGGAAAATAACTGAACATTTAGCACTGAGGCATGAATCCCAGTGTTGTGTAGGCAGTTGGTCTGCTGCTGCTTGTAAGTGAGCTTTCTGTGTTGAGCTCTGAGAAGAGTAGAGGAGCTCTCCACGGTGCTGCTACGTACCTCTGCACACACTGCTGCTTCTTGTAAAATCACTCGACGCTCTACAGTCAGCTGAGAGTTCCTGCTCCACAGCCCTCTTGTAGTTTTGACTGAAGCGTTCCCCTGGTGTTTCAAACATTGTTCTTCAGACTAACATTTTACTCACACACTGCTGCACAAGCATTTAGATGGAACCACATTGTTTTACCTAAAAGTCCAATAAAACCTGATTTTGAAGTCATCTGAGGATACACAGGCAGAGGCTACAGAAGCTTGTTTAAAGTTTATGAGGTTTTGGAGTTTGTGAAGATGGGAAGTTTGCTCACTTTGTGGACAATGTGTGGCTTGTTAAATGTAGAATCTTGTTTTACTCTAATTCAGCCCCAGTCAGAATGTTAAAATCAATTTGGTCAAGCTGTGAAGTAACAGACCTGAGGCATTTCCATGTTTTTGCAGATTCTTGTGTATCCTCATGGAGCTGAAGCTCACAATATCACACTTTAATTTAAAATAAAGTTACCAGGAGGCTTTTGTTTTCACATTTTAAAGATTTTATAACTCAGTTGGATAAATTGTCCTTTACTCATCAGGGAGAGACATACTTTAAGGACAACAGTAAACTCTGGAGCTTTTCTTCAGAAGATAACCAGACTGATATGAATCATACTGAACTGAATATTTCCACTGAATGTGTGGTGAACCATCAATCAGCACAGCACCAGCTTTTCGCCTCAGCATGGTTAATCTGTTGACAGAATTCTTAACAATTCACAAAAAATGGCATAGCCCAAACCCCCAGAGCTTGTCTTCTCCTTTTCCTCTCCTTTTCCCTATGAGAATAAAAAAAAAAAATATTAGGCCCGACAGCATAGAGCATGCTGTCTGAAGGCATGTGGTGTGAAAGGGCCTTCCACACAGGATGCCATTTATTTACGTGGTGGTAGCACATATTTTCATCAAGTCAGAGCTTTCAAACTACCAGCTCAAGCTGTGTGTGTTTCTTGGCCAAAACAGAAAGGAAAAGAGCCATGTTGTCTTTAATCTAGCTGATATGTGACTATCGATAGAGGATTTCTATTGGGATGATAATGAGAAATAGAGCTGTGGCAGTAGGAAGATGCAGCCACAATGCAGCACACACAAGAGCCTGATTAGAAAGCCATAGGGCCAGCGCTAATTGCTACAGGCATTTAAGCGGTGCTATTTAATGCCAGTGAGACTCGTGTACCAAATCCGCACAATTTCTCTTTCTCTCACTCTCTCACTTGCTCAAAATTAGTGCAAATTGCACTGAGTTGGTGGTAACTGTGGAACAGGGCCTATATAAAGGCTGTCATGCCAGGACTGTCCGGTTATCGTGGCAGCAGAAAGGATTTATCAGACGGTATCACTTTTTTTATTTAAGGGATGATGAAATCATTTGCAGATAGCAGTTGCCAGGCCGCATGATCCTTGCCCTACTTGATGACATCAGGGATGACAGTCTACTGTGTTCGTCCCTGCGACCATTCCACCTTTTTTAAGTACACATGAATAATTTTTGTCTAAATACAGTCTGTTAAAAACTCCTATGACCCCCTTGACCACTTTTTGATCATTTGAGTTGTATTTTCTGCATGTACTTTTGCAATCAGAGGTGCAAAATGTGCTCAGATGCCAAACTGCACGGGCGTCTTAGCGCTGACACATGATTAGAGCAAATTCTTTGGAGGATAAGGCGTTAAAACCGGGCAGATTGCGTGAGCTGATTCTGAGCAAATGATGATACTATTAGCTGGAGTAATCTATTCTTTGTGGATCTGGCCCGTAGTGTCTGCAAACTGGACCATGCATGAGCATGCACCCACACTCATCTGGTGTGAACTTGCTGTAAGGGTTTTGGCCATGCAGGTCTACATTTTGCATTCAAAATTGTGCACAATCCTGGTGCAAAGCTAGGTACAGAGCAGGATGAGGATGGATTATTTGCCTTGATTCTTTCTAAATGCAGTTTAGATCTGTATGTGCTGGAGCCTATACCAGTTCTTACTGAGTGAGAGGCAGGGACCAGTTGCTAGCCAATCACAGGGCAACACAAAGAGACAGACAGCCATTCACACTCACACATTTTGACAATTTAATGTCATAAGTTAGCCTAAAGCAAAGACTTGTAGTGTGTCACCTGACCCTCGAGTCTGGTCACGTTTTGTTCCAAAGCCGTGACTTCTTGTTTCTTGTCAGTGGCAGGAAATTGGAGTGCCCAGAAAAAAGTCACACAGGTACAGGGAGAACATGCAAACTCCGCACAGAAAGACACCGACTGAAATGGAAAGTTGAACCAGCAACACTTCTTGCTGATTCATGCACACTAACCTGCTGCACCACTGTTCTGCCACACATCGAGTATTTTATATATAAAATAGGTTGATGCTCAGATTGAAGTTATGTTTCACTGAAACATTCCCACAACATCAGGAACAATCAGAAAAGCATGTTGGTCATTTAACCATGAGTGTAAAATTCTAACTTAAAGCTAGGGTCTACGATTTGGAAGCTTTGTACATATTAATAACACCGTTTATAAGGCTGTTATGGTCCTATGGTCCTATCTACATAGTATAAAGACCAAAAAGAACGAAAAAAATCCATTCAGTATATCCGCTGAAAAGCTGCATACTAGCTGACCAATCAAACCTAAGAACCTGCGACTATTAATTGGTCCGTGAGTTAGTCCATGAGTCCATCCAATCCTCATCTCCTTCACTACGCAGTACGCAGCATCTTGCCCATGGTCCCGCCTCCTCCCCTCTGCCTCCGGTAAGCAGCTAGCAGCGTTAGCTACTGAACTATCATGGAGCCGGAAAAGCCTAGTGCCGAGACCGAAGCCGCCTTCCTCTCCCGCGGGGCCCAACGGAGCTCTGCCCGCGGGTTGAGGCCTGTTAGCGGGCTAACGGCTAACGGCTAACGGCTAACGAATAGCCTCAGCTGGCCGTCAGACCTTCAGCATCGACCGTTTCGCCCCTGGTTGATCAGGTAATGGCTTTGTTTACTACAGTGGGAGATGTCTGCTGAATTACTCTGGTTAGTTTGTGCCTGCACGGGCTAATAACTTGTAGGGGAGCGGGTTAGCCTGTTAGCCGCTAGTCGTTAGCACTGTAAGCTGAGCTGGGGAGGACAGGCTGAGAAAGATTAATCCTCCCCCACACTCGGTTCCGCTCCAATTGAGATGGCTACTGCTGTGTGTTATAAGGGAGATGTCTGTCGTGTTTGATACTTTCAGTTGAGCTGAGCTGTTTTTGATTGAGTTTGCTGCTGAGCTGAGCTGTTTTGATTGAGTTTGCTCTGCCCGATGGGGCTTTATGAGGCGACTCGAGCTGGGGGCGGGATCTTGGAACACGGAGCGGAGAGGTGAGGGAAGGGGGGGCAGGCTGCGGTTTCAAATCATAGACCCGAGCTTTAATTAGATGGTGAAATCTCTAGTGACTGTCTCTGCTTGAATACCTGACTGTGCTCTCTGACCCATGTGTGAAACACTGGAGAGCCTGTATATATGTCTGTGAGCACAATTATGATCACTTAGTAGCAGTCATGATGGTAAAAGAGTAAGAGATTTCACAAGATTCTCTGACTGCTATTGTATGTTTTTTTGAGTTTTACATGTTCTGAGCCCTTTTCACACATGCACCTCTGAAATTGCTGGAGATATATTGGGATTAAACTACTCAGAAAACTCCTAACCTACCTTCCTGAATTATTTTTTTTACAGTCATCCTCACATCTGAAAGTTTTCTTGCACTTAATAAGTCATTTCATAGGATAGGGGTGAAAAAACACACACGAGCTAGAATGGTTGTTTTGGGGTTAAGGCTGGGTGAAAATCGTAGCTTTTTCTGTTCACACATGCATCTCTGTGGAATTTTCAGGATTTTTCTGCATGTGTGCATGGGACTCTGGAGTGACAAGGAGGATGCCTTGAGACAATCAGAGGCACATTTAGTAAAAAAACCCCAATTTGAATTAATGAATAAATCCAATCACTTCAAACTGTGGAGATTGCACCGACTCACATCCTTCTATTTTTGTACAGTTTCTTTTCCAAGTGGTTCATGTTTGGGGATTTTTTTTCAGTACAGTTCTAGTTTTATTGATTGGCAGTTGGCTGGTCTACTTTTCTATGGATCTGAAGAAATTCTCATTCCTAAATTTATTTTCCCCTGTTTTATCTTTTTCAACACAGAAGAGTCTTGACAGTGTTTGAGATCTGAAGGGCCTGCTGAATAATGAGCGGAGTTTCCCATCTTTAATTCTGTCAGCAACTCTCCCTCACTCTCTTTATCACTTTCATTTCCACTTCTACCCTCTTCAGATTCCCTTCCAAAGAATCTCTTATTCTTTCTATCAAACTGAGCGTAGTTAAGGAATATTTTTTGAAGGACTCTCTTCTTCTGTCTGTCTCTCTTTTTCACACGGGATGTCTCAGAGTAAGTTTATCTCGGTCACACATATCCCAAAGCCAAACATAGGCTAAAGTCTGTTATTCTAGACAACAAGTATAATATAAATAGTGTTTGGTAAGATTTTCTCCAAGCTTGTCTACAGATAGCAGCTATTTCTCTCAAGTGCTCCCGTTTCCTCTATATGCACAACAGTTGTGTATTGGAGTTCCAAGGCCTTTCATATTTCTATGGACTATCTCTTTTTCCTTATAAATAGATGTGGGAGAAAGATATCAGTACTTTTAAAGCAATGGTTTTTGTCTTAATTTAGCTTTAAGTGCACCTGAAATCAAGCTAAAAATCTTACGTGACACCTTTTTTCATATCCATAGAAATAAATTCTGTACCATGTCCTGTCAAGGTGTACTGTCAGTCTGTTCCACATATTGACTTTATTTTATAGAGTGCTTGTAAAATATGACAATGATTGCATAACTAGAGAAACATTCATTTGAAAAAAACAGTTCTCTTCTGTCATACACTCAGAGCGCATAAAGTGATATGACATTAAAAAAGCACTGTTAAATGAGTTAAAAATACAAATGCATTAATATTCTTTTTTGTTTATGTTCAGTCTGGTCGTGCACTCTAAAATTGCATACACACCGGACTCTACTTGTGCTACCTCGGTGATCACTCTCCATGCAAAGTCAATGTACAGCCGCGATGGGGCGGGGCTAACTCACCTGCGATGCGACAGCTGCTTTTCACACTACCACATAGCATGTCGCGCAATGTTAAAGTAAAGAAAAAATTGATCAATCAGCGGTGTGTGCACGTGTGATGGTATCCTAGACAGACAGCTATTAGTCCAGACTGCAGAGGAACAATCCATGTCTGTGTGGAAAACATTAGTCAGTGAGAACATTTGCTCCGCCTAGACGGACCGCGAGAAACTCACAGATGATGCTGCTGCAGGGCATCAGCTGCAGTGTTTTGTGGTTGATAAGTGAATGAAAAGGATACAGCTGGAATAATGTCCGCTTATACATCCTATTATATGATATATGATGTGATCACGGTGAAACTCGAGCGGACATGACGTCACCGAGCGACGGCTGACGGCAGCGGTGACCAAAATGAGGTATTTATGGACGCGTGATGATACGTCAGTGGGCGACGCGATTTTGGTAGCTGGGTCGCTTGTGGTGTGAACGCAGCATAAAAGAATCATAAGGTTGTGGGTGTGAGCCCTGCTCCCCTGTCACATGTCAATGTATCCTTGGGCAAGACACTGCTGCCACTGCTGCATCTGTGGCATGTACTGGGCATGGATGTGTAAGCTTATGCGGATAGACAACTTACTGAAATGTGCCAAATTGTAATACTAAAATAATACCTTTTTTTTCTGTGACTCTCTTAACTTCTCCTTTGTCTTGTTTAGTCAGAGAAATTAGCTCCAGCACTGACATGATTTTAGGCTTGAACTGATCAGGCAACCCCTGAGTCATTCAAAACCAGTATCTTGACCAGAAAGTCAGGACAGCTTTAAGGTAACATTATTGACACATAGTTCATCAATGAATGATTATTTAGGAGTTTTGAGCCTTTGTGTTCTCATTAATTATTTTTCCCCTCCACCTCAGATCAGATTTCAGTTGATTAATTGCTTTGGAGGCATTGGTTGTCTTGTTTTACTGCATTTGCTCATATTACATCGACCTTTGCCTTGATTCACAATCATGTGGATAACAGATATTTTCATTATCTTTATGTGATACTGAAAACAAAATGTATGTTTACTTTTTGTCAACAAGGAAAGACCAAAGGCAAAACAGTGGACTGTCAGACATTCAAGATGTATGACAGATGATTTGACATTATCAGTTTTATCTTGGGGTTAATGGGATGAAACGAGGATGGACATGATCAGGAATAACACTCGGGCAGGTTGTGGGGTTTTAACAATGCTCAGTTTGTACTGAGTGGCAATGTGTGCCAAGAAAATATCCCCAACACCCTTATACCTTATACCGCTACCAGCCTGTTCATTAGCACAAAGCAGGATGGATTGATGCTGTCATGTAGTTAAATGATAAGTTCGGTTTCTACAGCTTTCACATTGTTTATAGAATGAAGTAGAACAATATACTCACCCAGAAGGCTTTCCTGATCCAAACTGTGCTTTGGGAGATATTTAGATCCAAAATCGAGGATTTTGCGCATGCGCAGTACTCTCTGGAGAGCTATTCTTCTCTTTGCCTCCACGTCCTCCTTTCGATGAGCTCCTCATCTGTAAACTCTGGCTCAAAACTGTAAGGACACCCATCATATTCAAAGTTCTCCTCCACAACATCTTCATCCGATAGATATTCGTCCATTTTCCACAAAACTGGAAGAAGAAAGAGCCGTACTACGCATGCGCGGAGGCAAACGTTCTTCTTCTTCAGTTCAGAGGTCAGCACAGCCACAAAACATGTCTGGAGCGACACAGACTGTAATGGAGGAGTAGCGGGAGCAGACCATGATGAAATATTGGTGAAACGAATGAGTTTTTGGACGATTAATGCAGTTTTAGGAGCAGCGCTATACATGCCCTATGTGCTACCATTATACAGATGTCCGCCACTCGATTTTGGATCTAAATATCTCCCGAAGCACTGTTTGGATCAGGAAAGCCTTCTGGGTGAGTATATTGTTCTACTTCATTCTATAAACAATGTGATAGCTGTAGAAACCAAACTTATCCTTTAACATCAAATTCTGACCCTTCCATCTGAGTGTGGCGGCGAAAATTGAGACCCATCACACCAGGCAACATTTTTCTGTCCTCTGTTGCCAATATTTGGTGAGCCTGTGGGACTTGTACCCTCCGTTTCCTGGTTTTAGCTGACCTGATGTGACGTTCTGCTGCTTTAGCCCAGATTTTTCATGGTTTGCTTTCAGAAATGGCCTCTTGCAGACAAAGGTGATAATGAGGGGTTATTTAAGTTCTTGTTCAGGTTCTCTTCTCTTGATACACTCGGGCCATTCTCCTCTGACCTTTGGCATTGATGAGGTATTTGTGCCTAGAGAACTGCTACTCACGAGATACTTTTCCTTTTGGACCATTTTCTGTAAATCCCTAGATACGGTTGTGTATTAAAATCCCAGTTGTTCAGCAGTTCCTAAATACTCAGCTTCACCCACCAAGCACCAAGAACCATGCCACTTTCAAAGTCAGTAAAACAAAAACTTTCTTTCTCATTCTGATGTTTTGCTCGATTTTCAGCAGGTTGCCATGAATACATGCCTAAGTGTAATAAGTTGCTGCCATGTGATTGGTTGATCAGTTATTTGCATATCTGATATGTTTTGATTGCCTTTCAACTTACGCTTAAAATAATGACCACTGTGACTTTCTTGTGTGTCGCTACCCCTACTCTGCACCCAAACCCTGCAGCAAGCAGCATACTGCGTCCTATTTATGAACCTTTAACAATCCAAAACCTTGGCAAGTAAGAATACATTCAGCTTGGGCCAAAGTGAATGAGATTATTGTTCAAGGTTAGGTCAAAAAAGGCGATTATGTTTTCAGGGCAACAGTTTCTGCAGGTCCTCTAAACAGACTGGAGAAGAACAGAGTTAGTTTTTAGTTAGTAAAAAACAAAGTCTGCAATAGTCCAAAACTCCCAAAGTCTTTGTGACAGTAATTTAAATAAGCCCTAACTTGAGTTTGACATTTTAAATTGTGAAATAAGATGACACAGACTCTGCTAAAATGCTCTGAGGAATGGACAAAAACCAGCATGAATACTTGGTCGCCTTAATGAAACAGTCGGGACTATCTGGCTTTTGTTTGTGTTGGAAATTTTTGTTATGGATGATTTCCTTACGGTTAAAGTACTTTTGGAACTAATTTTACTTGGAAACTATTTACAGCCGAAGGCTTCGACCGTGCAGATGGGCAAACTTTTACCATGTTGCCAGTTCTGTAACGGACAGCATGTACGAAAAACTAAGCCAAATTTTCCCAACATGCCCTTACTCATCAGTTAATTAGAAATATTTGTGCCAAACTTGAAATGCATTGCTCCTCTGTTTCCAAAGTCATTTAATGCAACTGTTAAATGTCATGAAGAACTCCAGACTTTAAAGAAAACTTAATTCAGTTACTTGGTGACTATTCCAATCATATCCGCTCACCTCTTCACAAACAAACGTGGTCTGTTTGCAGAGGCACAGAAAAGGCTCTTTACTGCCTTCAGTCACAATTAAGAAAGAAATTTTGGCTAATTAGTGATCGTATGAAACAAACTCCCAACACGAATACAAATTACCAGTGTGTGATTATTTTTATGTTATGATGTTGTCATGGATACTCAAAACTATTCTGGAGAATTATTGGACTTCATGTGCCACAAACCAGCCCACAGATGTTTTATTAAGGCATTGCACCTGGGCAAATGACATTTTGTGTGATAATTTATGTGACATTTTGCAATTGGATAAGTTTGTTTTGCATAATGCTGTAGGAAATAAGGTATTAGCCAAGTTTAGCTTTTGGATATTTTTCCAAGTTTAATTTTCAACCTCTTTATTGAATGTCAGTTAACAGTTTAACCCATGGATGAGTAACATCGGTTTCACTGCCCGAGGGCCACGTGTTTTTGGTTGTTTTCACACATGCTTGTTCACAAAGTGAATTTGTTCCGATTCAGTAACAAAGAAATGCTACAAACATGTAATATAAGGGTTTCATTTTGTTTAATTTTTTTGTTGCTCCTGTCCTTGTTTCTGTCTTGTAGGCAGTCTGTGATTCTTGTTGTAGACTGTGTTGTTGTAGAATGCCTGCTGTGGACTTAGAGAGCTTCAGTGACTACAATTGCAATTATGCGACCATTCCTTTAGCCCCATTACACTATCGGTGCAGTTCCTGATATTAATGTTAGAGAGTGCAAAAAAATAAAATACATCATCAACGAAATGAATACAAAGTTACTGCAAACAGCACAAATATTAGTGTAGCAGTGACAAACAGTCATGAATGACCTGCTGACGTGGACCTGCTTGACTCTATGGCTACGTTCACACTGCAGCCCTTAAAGGAACACTACACCCAAACAACAATTTGGCCTCTTTTTCTACTCACCCTCATGCTGAGCAACACTCTGGAGCACTTTTTTGATGTCTCAAATGCAGCCGGGGGTCCGGGGGGATTTTCGCTGTCAACAAACATCCATCTAACAGGGGCAGCCGGGCCGAAGAAAAAGGTCCATAAAGTCCTAAAAGCGATGCCTATTTTCCTTCATACTGCTTGTCCGCTGTAATGAGTGTCCTGGTCATAATTAATTGAAAAGATGAGGTCATTTAGTACATTTTTCGAGCCTAAGCAGTGCTATAAGCGTGCTTCGCGAGTGCTGCGTCTCGTTCCTTTAATGCTCAATTCCAATCTATTGCTCAAATCCGATTTTTTTGTTTGGCTTTTCAGATTACACCTGTAAATATGGCCTGACTGCAGACTGTGATGTGAACAGCTCATGCTTCAGAAGTGACATGCATGCTCAGTTTAACACTATTTACAACACACGCAGCACAGAGTGACGAGGGGCAACAAACACAGAGCAAAACTGTGCTTCACAATGCTGGAGAAGTTTGTTCCCATAATGCAGAACCTGATGTTACAGCAGCTCACCTTGAGTGAGCTCTTGTTAAAGCAATTCTGGCTATATTTTATTTCTTTTAAACCTAAAGGTGAACACTCTTTACCGCAGAACACTGCCGATGACAGATCGCTGCTGGAGAGCCAAACATCTCAGAGCCATAGCGCTGAACAGGTTAACAAAGAGGTGAAAATTCAGTTTTATCATCTGTTCTGATGTTTCGTAGTTTGTCTGAGAGCAGATCAGACAGGAGCAGACTGTTCTCTGACTGATGCTGTCTAGTAGAAACATACAGCAGCGCACAAATGCACACGGATGAGATGTACAGCAGTGGATCATCAGTGTCTCCGCAACCTGTGAACTTTTATTTTAGCCTGATAAATCCATTCAAACAGTCGGTGCAGTGTTAGTAAACTAAGTTTATAGTTAGTTAGTATCACATTTGAAAGTGGCCTGAATCTGATTTTAAAATGTCAGAGTCAATGCGACTTGTGCTGTTCACACTGTCAGAAACAAATCAGATACAGGTCACATTTGAGCCAAAAAATCGGATTCAGGTCACTTTTGACTGCAGTGTGAAGGTAGCCTCTGTGCTTTATCCTACATCAACCATCAACACTCCTACCTCACCCATTTAACTAGAAGTTCAGCTAGATGCTGCTATATTTACCAACTTAAAGGTGTAGTCAGCGATGTGGGAGAAAACGAGTGGAGAGGTTGTTAATAAATGAATTTAGACCCGCCTCTCCCTTCATACCTCACCCCTGGCTCCACCCCCAAAAGCTGATGGATGTGCATCGTCATGGAAACGGCCGTAGAAACTGCGTAGCTGACTAACGTAGCTAAGGTAACCCCAACTCGTCAGACAACTCGACTGACAATATTGATAACATCATGACAACAGTACATTTGGGCAGATTAGACAATAAGATGAATGTCCGACGGCTGTTACTGTTATGTGAAGCACCACAAAGCTAATGTTGCTTACCTATCCAGCAGACAGACGGCGACATCCGCGTCCATTCTCAGGTCTTTCAAATGGCGGAGTTCCCTCCACCGTCAGGAAAGCAACACCAATGTTGACCCGGGTCTTCACTCTTTCATGGTCATAGCCCTTCTTTTTCACTTTTCACTCCTCTGACATTTTTCTTTTGGGCTGTTTTTCAGCTATTGCTACTGCACATATTGTATCTCTCTCTTACGCTAACTGCGCACGCTACGCAATCTACGACTCCCCCTCCCCCCTCTGTCTGATCTGCGCATGAGTATGATCGCCCCCTGGATGTGGGGGTGTATACCCTGTTTTGGTGACTCAGCCCGAGCCACAGTATTTACCTGCTGAAATTCAGAGCCAAGGCTGTGTATTGAAACCGGACTTTTTTTTCAACATGCTGTCAGTAGAGACATCTTGTGGATGGAGAGGAGAAATACGGTGAATTTGACAAATACTGCATTAGATTACAAGATTAGAAGATCGCTGACTACACCTTTAATTCCTCTCCAGATAATTTTCATTATAAATATTAATTTTCATGATATCTCTCATATCTCTCCATCCATGCCTGCTTTGATTTTACATCTTGTAACTATCTTTACTAGACAGCAAAAATGCTCTGAGGAATGGACAAAAACCAGCATGAATACTTTGTAGCCTAAATGAAACAATTGGGACTATTTGGCATCTCACTTTAAAGTGAGATAGCACATCTCAAGGGGTTAACTTTTGATAAATATATATTCAACAGATACGGTGCTATGCAAATAAATATTGATTGGTTAATTTTACACTCAGCAGATATAGATGTGATGAGGACAGATTTATGATCTGGGTGTCCATCGGTTTGTTGCTATCATAAATTCTCATTTGAATGAATATAGATAATTTTATAGAAGATATAAGATAAAAATTAAATCAACAAACAAAATCAGCTAGTATAAGCCCTCTTATTTAACTCAATGATAAGTAATAATACATGATTTAAATGAGCCTGGTGCAGTACTAATGCTAATACAAGCTTCTTTATATCCGATTTAAACCAAAAAGGACAACAAAAAGTTTATTTTGTTTAAAGACTCCATTAGAATGAAGGAGCTTTTGAGTAACGATGATTGTGAGGTAAGCTCTTTGATTGACAAAAGAAAATGAAACAAGATCATCCAGACATATTCACACAACTTGTTTGTTTCTTACATGGTGTTGTACTTGTATTTCAAGTTAAACCATGTTTGACATTTTCCATCATGTCTTCATATTTACAATTAGTAAACTTGGAGCCTCCATCAAGTAAGGTTGAGGGCTACATGTTGCCTCCTGGCTGCCAGTTGCCTACGCCTAGTTTTTCACATCTAAGGGAAAACACATGTAAGCAACACTATTAAAACCCATCACCAAAGACAAGGCACACACTGTGCACTAAATACATAACTTTTACCTTCTCTTTTGTGCCTTTTAATCTCAACAATTTTGTCAGAATCTGTCCCTCTAGCTTTTGTGATTATCATTAGAAAATGTTTTAGCGAAATGCATTAGAAGAGCTCCGACTGCAGAAATCTATGATGTGTTTAAAGTCATGTCTCTTTTTATTTTCATTTTAGAGCTTTAGAGGATCTAAGATTAAACTCTTTAGCTTGTTTAAATGTAAATGATGTTTTAAGAAACTCAAGGAATTGGCTGAGGATTATAGGCTTTGGTGTGAAGTACTAGTGTTCAATAATACTTTAAATGTCAAGCAGAATCAGAGATGACATGTTTTTAAATGATCTCCAGACACGACTTTTGTCCCCTGTATAATATCATAGTAAATACTCTTGAATTAAATTACGCTTTTTAATCACAGCAATAGGGACACTCTTGCATTCACTTATTAAACATATTTGTACTGACCGTACTTTTGTGAAAGTTCTGTTATTTGATACTCTCAGGAGGGTACACAGCCAACATTTAATCTTACTTCCACTGGAATTTTTTTGTTGAAATAATGCAGCCCGAAAAGTCAGGCAGTTATTGCTGAAGTCTTGAAAGTAGGATTCTGTTTGGGTCTTAGTTGTTGAATTTGTACTTAATTTTACACCATACATTTCCAATGGAAGAGAAAGGTCTTTACAGCACTCAGACCAGTCTGGTACCTGCACTCTTTTGCTGTAGAGCCTCTTTGTTGTAACTCACACAGGATGATATTTGGCATTGTCTTGCTGAAAAACAGTGGGGATATACTGAGAAAAATGTCACTAGTATGGAAGTCTATGTTTGCCTTAAATCCTGTATGAACTGCTTGAGCTAGTCCACATACCTCACAGCAAGAGGGTTTTAGATTGACTCCTTGTGTTGACCAGAGCCTGTTCTGTGGGGAGTTTGCATGTTCTCTCTGTGTCTGCTTGGGTTTCTCCTAGCATCATTGCCTACACCCACAGTCCAATACCCTGTTAATTCCATGGTTGATACATCCATTGTAACTATCTCTAGCACCACATGGGCATGAGGTCCCCCTTGAAAATGGGATGCCACATCTCAAGAGATCTACCTTTAATACATTTATACTTAACAGGGACAAATATGGTAGGGATGCATTTGTGGTCTGGGCTCCCATGAGTTTGTCCCTATAAATTCTCATTTTCAGTAAGCATAAGTAATCATTGATAATACTTCTATAAAATTATCACCACTATCATACAGACGTGAGGACCCTCCTGAAACAGGTCAATGATTGGTCCATGGATCTGTCACTAACTTTAGTTCTTACTTTAGCCCACTTGTCCAACGCGGCATCGTGTGGATTTGCTGTTTATCATGAGACTGGGGTTCACATTCAAGATTTCCTGCTGCTAAACGGAAGGTTTTTTCTTGTCGCCATGATGGAGGGATTCATGATTGGCTATAGGAATTCATGTTGGGTGGTGGATGTATATATTTTTATGTATATGTGTATTTTACATATACAAATATGTATGCATATATGTGTATCCATAAAATGAAGAGCTTTATGCTCTATTGTAAACTGTCTTGAGATGAATGATGAATTGGTGATATACATATAAAGATTGTTTGATTGATTAGGTAATTGGGTTGATCATTGATAATACTTCTATAAAATTATCACTACAATCATACAGACATGAGGACTCTCCTGAAACAGATCAATGATTGGTCCATGGACCTGTCACTAACTTTAGTTCTTACTTTAGCCCACTTGTCCAACACAACATTGTGTGGATTTGCTGTTTATCATGAGACTGGGGTTCACATTCAAGATTTCCTGCTGCTTAACAGAAGGTTTTTTCTTGCTGCCTTTCAGCATATGTGTTTTTAATAAGTCAGTAAGAAAATTGCTCCATGATGATGTCATTGGGGGAAAGGTTGACTGTTTTAAAGCCCACATGCTACTTAGTATGCTTGTGTGGCCCTAGTAAACATGTGAGCACAGCATTTTAATGAGATTGGAATGGTTACACAACTCATGAGGATTTACACTACAACGACCTGCAACGACCAAAGGGGTTTACAGGCTTGCCAAAATCCAGGATCAGTGTGGATTTTATTATGTGGAAACTATGTTTTATTCACTTCCAGAACTGGAATAAACACGTTAAAAAGGATCATATTAAGGGAGTATGGAGTTATTGTAGATGCAGGGTGTTTTTTCAGGACCTAACATGTCAATTATCAGTCACTGCCATACCCTAAAGCATTTAGATGTGGACTGTAGACTCCAGGGATGATCTGTGGATTAGAGGAAAACTATATTTACCTTTATGCTGTAGCAATATGAGGTGTTTAGTGAGCTACACAGCCCCCTCACTCTGTATGCTCCTGAACACAAGGACATCAGCAGTTCATCTCCATGGCTGCATATTGTGTGAAAAGAAAAAAAGGTCTTTCGCAGAAGACATCTTTCCATGCTGAAGTCCTTTTCTCTGTTTGCCAAATCATCCTCCCAAAATCTGATGAACAAAGATGTCAAACTTATGATAATAGGGAGTCATGTGTTGCCAGGATACAACTTTAGATTAATCCCAGGCATAAAAGCATGCAACCTACACACACACACACACCCACACTCATGCACAAACACAATTTAACCACAGTGTCTGAAGCTGTCCTCTCCGTCTCCAAACACACCAGGAAATGTTTTTCTTCTCAGCGGCAGCCTAAGTGGAGTGGTCCACTGAAGGCAACCCTCAGTAATTAACTGTCACAACGCTTCAAAACTAACAAATGGACTTTGTGTCAAGGAGGGCCCATTAATTTACTGGCCTCCACTCGTCGATCCAGAGCCTATTATCTCCATTACGGCAGGCTTTCATGTCTGGGCATCGTCTCCGACTAACCCCTCGATTTTCTTTGTCTCTTTTAAGCACAGATCCTACACAGCTTGCAGAAAAGGCCAGAAAGAGGAAGAGACACAGCATTCTTCAGCTGCACAACGGTACGTGAGCTACACAAACCCACTCAGTCTGTATGCTCCTGAACACAAGGACATCCTTGATTCATCTCCCATGGCTGCATATGTTAATCACAGAAGCATGATTCCTTTTATAATGTAATAAGCAGTAATATGCACGCACCAATACCCTTCTTCTGAACACGCGCAAGTGATCAAATCCTCACACATCCTCTTTCTCACACTTCCTTTCCCTTCCAGTCAAACATATTTAAAAACTCATCCTCTCCTCTACATTGGCATGACAACCTGAGGGGGGATATCTTCCATATGCGACACTAATAAGTGCTGCTCCAAAGGAGCAGAGGGCGATCTCTCCATGAGGCATAAATAACTAAATAACACGCAGACTATGAGATCCGTGCGATTTGTGATGCGGCGCACATTTATTGCTCTTCATAGGTAAAGCATTACCAGGTGCTCTGCAGAGAAAAGGTAGGAGCCTGTGCTTTAGTGACACTGAGATCCAGTTGAGCTTTCCCACTGAGACCAATGCATTTTTGATGCTCCTCAGTGCATTATCGGCAGCTAGGTGTGCATGCAGCCTCTGGTAATGTTCAGAGCTCATCTGAAGTAATTTCACCTTCCAATAGCAGTTTAAAAAGGCAATATTGTATCAAGAATCAATTTTAAAGAGTTAGTTGAACTCAATTTAACATAAATCACACAGTATTTTCTCACGTACCCACTAGTAGGAGTACGCAGATCAAAAGCCATTTCAAAAGGGGTGCATTTAAGTAGAAGTAGCAATAAAATGAGAAATACAATGGAAAATACCATCTTAAAACAGCATTTAAACCAAAAATATTTCTATTTTGATCGTGCTGCATTTGGTTCAGTGGTTCATTGTTCAGTTCAGCTCTTTCCAGTTAGCATTTGCAGGCTTACCCAAACAATAACTGACTTTTTAACACCCCTTTTGAAATGGGCAAAATGTACTACAATAAACCTAAAGGGTGGAGCTAAACGTGCTGCAGTCTGCTGTTGAGCGGTCACAAAAGTCATTAATTCCAGTGTGACAGCAGCTAGAGAAATCTGTATATGTGTTTATGTACACATATACAGTATGTATGTGTACTGAGTTTAACACTATGATGCATGGCGTCCACTACAGTAGACAGAAATTTGGAATACATTTTCGATGCTTTAGATTTTAGTACCATGTCCAACAACCAGGTGGTAAACTCCCAAACCCTTGTCTTAAGTTTCAGAAATATTTTCTGTGCCAATTTTTATCATGTCACAGTATTGCACCATTAATCCAAAATAGTTGGCAAAGGGTGAAATTCAGATTTCACATAAGTTTGTATTTTTCTTTTTAATTTTTGGTGTAGTTCACAAGTGAATAGTTTACATAAACAGCAATAATACATATTCAGATTTTGCTTTTTTCTTTTATTTAATCAAAATAAATGTTTGTCAAAGATGTGTTTGTGGATCTTTATTAAGTTCCAATAGATTGCTATTTATCCCATTGATACATAACTCCCTCAAAATATAACTTTTAAAAAAGTGACTATGATTTTAAATGTGATTTTAAGTAAAATTTAAAAAAGTACTCCTTTGTAATTAAATAATTCATGCATGAAAGGGTTAAAAAAGAGGAAAGAGAAAAATCTAAACAAGTAAAAACATTCTTTGGCAGAATTTTGGGTCGCTTTGGGTTGTCATGCTGTGCCTGCATAGCCCATTACATACCAAAAATGAACTCATCTGAAAAGTGACATTACTTTATCATATATTCACAAAGAGTTCAAATGTCATGGCACAAAGTATATTTTTTATCAACTTTAATCATTTCATCACATAAAAAATGATGACCTTATCCCACAGATGGACTGTTTCATAGTTATGTTTTTGGTTGTTCTAGGCACCATCTCATAGGTTGGGATAGGCCAAACATTTTACAAAATATTGAAAGATAATGCTGATTTCTCAATTTTATATCACTGATAGTTTGATGAAAAAAACACCATGATATTGTTTTAAATATCCAAAATGCTACATTGAAAATCCTTCTTTGAATAAACACAGTCTGAAGCTTGATGGTTTGGTTCAAAACTTGCTTTGATTCCTTTTTATTTTAAATAAGAAATTTGGTGCATCTGCTGGAAGATAGTAAAAACTGCTGGTTTGAACCATGACCTACAATTGAAAGCATGTATGAATAATGGTCGGAAATCAAAGCTTTGAAAGGTTTAATCGTGGCCATTTTTTGGCCTAAATTGGTTTTTGTTATGATTTAAATTTCACAGAGCATTCAGAAGCTTACTCCAACAAAGGGGGCTCAAAATCAAACATTTCTGAACGTTCACATCCCCAGCAAACACCATGGTGTCTTGATTAGCAACAGAAAACAAGCCTGCAAAAGAAAAACAAGGGACTTGAGAGTTATAGCACACTTTTTGGTAGCTATTGAGTTCCCCTGACTTCCACTGCATGTCATAAATGATAATCGTGAAAAATTATTTGACCCCACACCTCCTCGTCCCCGCTAACATCACACATGCTTTTTATCACTCCAGTACAAGCAGCAAATCATGCATGACGGTACAACGCTAAATCACCCGTGCTCCACGCTTTCCATAAAGAAAACATCTGGTCCATTGATGCTTTGTGCTCCTCCAGTTATAATCCAGTCTCATGGGACGCCTCCAGTGTTCTTCCATAAATCAAACGCACCTCTCTGTTTGTCAGAGAAAACAAAATTTCTTTCCAAGACGGACACAAACACATGCAGAGGATTTGGGTTTTCACTTTGACACACCTGCCTTTAGAATTTTCATGATAAGCTGGCAACAAAGGTCCTCACATAGAGATTGGAAAAAAACCTGATCAATACTTTAACATAAATATTGATGCCTTTATTTTCAAACAGCAGAAGTAAATTGGTCAAATAGAAACAGGGCTGATAAATTCTACAAACTGTCTCTACTTTTTTCCGCCCCTAAACTTTCTGTCGCATAATGTACAGCACGTCATATTACAGACTTTCATTTCTTTTTGAAAAGCAAAGATTCTAAGTATCAAATGTCATTATTAATGGAAGGCAGGGAAGATTTCCATGTGGGCTAGAGGCAAAATTGAGCCATTTACAACTGGATAGCTTTAAGTAAAAAGGTGTATCCCAGGACTCAGCGATGGAATCACTTTTAATTACAGATTCAATCAATGATATTGACCAAATAAGGGATTTGTATTGGTAAGTACATGCCAGTATGATTCATTGCAATATAATGGTGATACTACAATAACACCAGATTTATCCACAAATCCAGATCCAAAACCACAAAGAATGGATAGCGCTGCTGTTTGCACAGAATTAGCTCATGCAATCTGTCCTGTTATCGACTTATCCTCAAAAGAATTTGCTCTCATCACATGCCGGTGCTAACGCGCCCACACAGTCAGGCATCTGAGTGCACTTTATGCCTCTGATTGCAAAATAAATGCAGAAAATATAACTCAAATTAGCAAAAGTGGTCAAAGGGGTCATAGGTTTTTAACAGACTGTAATTAGACAAATTATTTATGTTTACTTAAAAATGGTGGAATGGTCGCAGAGACGAACACAGTAGGCTAGATTACTGTCATCTCTGATGTCATCTAGTAGTGCAAGGATCATGTGGCCTGGCAACCGCTATCTTCAAATGAATTCAATGTAAAAAAAAAAGTGATACTCTCCTCCGATAAATCCTTTCTTGTGTGTGTCTGCCATCTCGCCTGCCACGGTGCCTTTTGCCTGGCTGCAACCATGCTGCCATGCCAAGTCCTGGCATGACAGCCCTTATAAAGGCTCTGCTCCACAGTTGCCACCAACTCAGTGCAATTTGCAATTATTTTGAGCAAGAGAGATAGAGTGAGAGAGGGAGAAAGAGAAATTGTGCTGATAAATACATGGGTCTCACTGGTGTTAAATAGCACTGCTTTACTGCCTGTGGTATTACGCTGGTCTTTTTGGATTAGGGGGCATTTGCAATGAGGCTTATTTGAATAATAGGGGAAAATTTCGCACTAAATTTATGAATATTCCTTAATTTACATGCATGCAAATTGGATCGGCACAGCAGGGAGTGGTAGTGCAGTTTACGTGCATTTCACCTTTTGTGTATGCTTTGTGGATTACACACCATTTTTCTGTCATTTGCACAGGTTTAGCGGTTGCAAAAGAAAGTGCAGTCCTTCTGAGGATCTGGCCCAAAATGAGGTCAACACTAAAACTGTGTGTGCAGCTCAAGCTCGTCTTATATGAGATTTTGCCATTCTTCTAATAGTATAATGAGCTTATGCTTAAGTTATGGAAGAAACATCAAAAAGTGCTTAGAAGATCAAACCAGTACTAAACAGGGCTGACTGATATATTGTTTTATTTAAATGCAATGGGGATGTGTGAATGTGTGATACTAACATAGCAGGATGTGAAATCATCTGACCTACAGCAAGTCAGGCTGCTCTCAGCTGTGCTCTCATTTTAATATTATGATCAATAAAAGTCTATTTGATAATAGCTGTAGTTGGTAGGAACTGAAGAGTATGTTTCCCCTGCTCTCGTGTTAAGGCAGTAGGCAATGCCTTCAGCTAGTTTTTTATGTCTTAACTGACTGTGTAAAGGTTCCATTAATAGCATAAAAAAACTGCTGTGATCACTTATTTTTTTACCTGTAGATGCACACTGAGTCACACAGTGGGTTTCTCTCCCTCTTAGAAACTGTTATGTTGACCAAGTAGAACTTTAACACTGATCGAAACTGTTGTTGACATTAGGGTAACACAATTACAAGCAACAAGTTTGTTTAAGCTTTAAATTTAAGATATGTCTCTTCACATTTTGTCTATCTGCTTCTTAGCCCGTGCTGCACTCTATGTGAGACAAATAAAAAGGACAGAGCAAGAGGAGGTAGATAAGGACTAAGCTTGGACTAAGCACAGTCCAAATACATGTTCTCCTGTTGATTTAATTTCAGTTAGGCTGTTTATGCCATTTTTTTTATCCTTTCAGTGCCACAGGGTTGCCAGTGGCCTTGTGTAGAGACACATTGTGTGCTAATATCTCCTAAACCAATCCATGGATCTTTAATTTAGGTCAAATAAATCCCTCACAGATATTTTTCAAGCCAGTTATATAGTGCAGAGTTTTGTTTGGAAATGTTGTATTGTGGATCCACAGTGATTGATCTGTCAATGTGATTTTTTTTTAAGTCCCATTTTTGTGATGAGATCTGTAGCAATGTCATTATTAGTTCTCCATTTTGACTCTAAGAGGCAGAGGAATATCTTTGTCAGTGTTTCGCCCACTTAGATGCACCCAGTTTCTTCCTCTGTTGTTTTTTTGACTGTAGTGTCTTGTTAAGCTTGGCTTTAGGTGGAAAGAGGCGAGAAGAGATGTGAGAAATGTGATGTGGTCATTTGTATCATGGCCATGTAAATGGCCCTCATGTTAGTACAAATATGGAACCATAGAACCTCTGCGGTAATAGATGTGTATAAGTACATATTTTTGTTTTGGTTTAGTTCTTAGTCTTAAATTTTTTTAAATCATCATGGCAGTTTATGAATTGGAAAAAGCTTTTCTATCATTGATCTGTGTGTGATATGTATGCGATTTTGTGGGATTCAAATTTTGTTTCATTTTTTACATTTTGTTTCCATGGTCAAAAACCTGAAGTGCATAAATTTGACATCATTACTCTATACAAACTTTGAAAGCCCAGGTTGTCCTGGAATAATGTATCTAACTTAATTCTGTTTGAAAGGGTTGAGGTTCTGCATGCATTTTCCCCAAAAACTCACCTTGTGCAGAAGCTGGATCCACCTAATTCAATATCTGTTATCAGGCACATCCACCTTGCCAGGCTCTAATCTCCGACAATTGTGTTTGGCCTAAAGCTGAATGTACCAATCAACAGGAAGAGGAACAAGCTGAGTGTGATGACAGCAGAAAGTGACTGCACCTATTGAAATTAGCATAGATGCTAAAAGCTTCAGTAGCACATTTCTTCATTGACTGAAGAACAACTGATGACAGTGAAAGAATTTCTCAGTAGAAAGGGTTTTTCCTCCTCTTCCGACATGTTTTGGTGATAGTTTCTTCTAGGTAGGGCTCTATGTCTTGTATATTATACCACAGCATTAGCGCCTACCTACTACATTATCTGATTTGCCTTTAATGAATATGATTGATGGAACAATCGTCTAGTCAGGTTCTGCCCATTTCCAAACACTTCTTATGGGCTATTGCCCATAAGAACAAGTGAAAATGTATTGGACAAGTGAAATGTATTGAACAATCCATCTGGTGTATCAGGTTAGCAAAAAAGTCCAAGCAGGCTAAAAAAAAGCCCGGATTGGGATTGTAAGAGTTAGTTAAAAAAATCAAGCCAGATGTAAAAATAAAACAATTTAAATGGAAATGATGTTTCAATTTGAGCTGAAAACCATTAAAACCAGCATAATGATGCATTTGGAATCAGATGGTTTCTATATTGTCATCAAAACCACATCACGGTGTAGTGAAGATCAACACTTTTGCTCCCTTTTTGCTGAAAAAGAAAGTGCAGAAAAAAAGATTTGCATTTTTCTGCAAAGTAAAACTTTCATTTTCACACTGAATTGCATTAACACGTTCTCCCTGTCTCTGCCATTCAAACAAACAATAATTCTCTACATCAGAAAAAAAACTGGATTTTCTAACAGAGAAATTGATTGTTTTTTGTGAAGTGAAGTTTGGTTCTTTACTACCAACAGCAAAAAAATATGCTGCATAGCGTTGCTGTGTTTGGGATAAAAGCAGCACGCTTTAAAGGAAATGATAATAATAAAATAATAGACTGAAAAACTATCAAAAGGTAAAGACTCATTGAATACATGTAGATAATCAAAAGTCTTTTTCTGTATCTTAGGCTTTATGTCTCAGAAATAAATTTCCAGCATTAAAAAATTCCATGTTTCCATAGTTTAGAGGAATGTGAAGAATAGGCCAGTTAAAACCTCTGATATTAACAAATCATCCAAAATTGTCAAACTGGCACCACATCTGCTCTCTAAGCAAGTAGTAAGAAGTATACGTGTGCATTTGTGTTTGTGAAAAGTGGTAAAGTCTGTCCTCTCTGACCGTAATCACAGTGATATGAGTGGTCGTGGATGGGAGAATGAGGGCACTTAAGGCTGTGCACTGACCAGGCGTAAGCACAGTTGCACAATGTTTTGTGCATCCCTGCATACATTATTCATCTGCTTGAGTCTCTCAGTCAAAGTGTGTCTGGGTCTGAAATGTGAGGCAGATCACTCTGACTGCACTTTTTACAGTGCTGCCCCTCAGGCCGCGGAGCTGCAGTGAAATCTGTTAACCATGTTAAAGTTTGCTTGCTTGAGCACATATACATGCAGACAGAGACTCTTGTTTTTTTGTGTTCTACTTTATTAACTCAACACATTTGTGGGGTTTACTTTCACTTTTTAATGAGCTAATATTATCCTGTTTTATAAACAAGACAACAGAAATAACGAAGGATTTGAAATATTAATTTTAAAAGAAAATTCTCAATTTATTTATTTCAATCAATCCTTTTTTTTTTTAGTTTCTTAAAAATGAAAAATGTCAGTTCTTCATTAGTGAGGAATAAAGAGATAAACCATAATATGCCAGCTACTAAAAGATTCTTTGCAAGGGCATAAAACAAAACCAGTTTCTTTCACTTATTCACCGACAGTTGCCTAAAAAGACTTTGCAGACAAAAAAGCAAACAGTTATTACTGAAGCGGTAATAATAAAAAGAGAAGAGAAGGTAAGAATTTAAAACAATATTAATATTCAGGATAAAATTCATAAAGCAATTTACCTCTAACACTGTCTGGATGAACAAAATTTGAATATTCTTTTCAAAGAGGATAAAGCAGGGGTTTGGGGGTTTGATATATAATAATAATGATATATTATTATTCTTACGATTGTTAGTGTTTGCAAAACCAGAATGATCCGTACTCATCACACCAGAAAGTAAGGTGAGTACTCTTGACTTAAGTAACATGCTCTTGTCATTGAGCTTAAAATGTTTTAAAAACCTATTTCTAAAAGTATTTGATAACAAAAAAACGAGACATCCAGCTACAATAAAGTCTGGAACATGTCATTTTGGTGATAATGATTGAAGCCAGGCTTGCACAGACACAAACGGGGTTTTTAATATATCATGAGACATGATGTCAATTAAAAAGTTAAAGAGTTTATTTATTTTTAAAAACAGATTATTCTTTTTCCAGAGAGGTTGTGTTTTTAGAGATAGAAAGTTTGGACCGAACAGAAAATGTAAAAATAGATAATTAACCAATGACATGGTTTACTCAAGCCATCATGTTGTTTTTTTTTCACAGAGATAATGGAAGGTTTAGTAACCTTTCTGCAAAAACATAACTGAAGTGTATAATCTAATTTACTATCCAGAGAGCCCATAACCTTTCCATTTGTGGTGCCTATGGAGAAGTCCAACCTGAATTTCCTTAAATGAGTGCAAAGCTATCCTGTCTCTTACCTGTTAAGCAGTGATGGCGTAGTCCTCGGCCAGTGCAACCCAATACTTTAGCTTAGTACTTTATTAAAATGCTGTTCTCAGTGTTTCCTGGAGTCCTATGTCTTCTTGCTTTCTGTTCCTCAGTGGCTAACATGCCCCTGAATGACTCTAAGCTAATAATGGCAAATGAGTCAAAAACAACAAAGAATGACATCAGTCCTTCTAATAACCATGCTTACCACTAAACTGCGCGATTCAAATGAATACCCTTGGGCATTATTTTAATGACAGTATCCACAACCAATGAAGCTTTGGGAATGTGAAGTTTTCAGCATCAGGAGGTTCTGGTCTGAGATGTTAGCTAAAATGTCACAGTAGACCTCAGAGTTAAATACAAGAAGACACCGTTACTATGGCTCTTCATGTCTCAGACACTCCCCATCAATCTGCAGCTTAGCGCGAGGTGTTAAAATAGAGTTAGGAAAGGTGAAACACGCTGACATGCTCCTCCTTTTCTATTTTACAGAGGGATTAGAAATAAAAAAGCAATATTTCTGTCTTCATAGCTGTCAGGTTTTGAATCTGTGTTGGGTGATTTGGCACGGCGTAGTGACAAGGATACCTGGTAATCCTCTCTGAATATGAAAGCCTCTGCTTACTGTATCTGTCGCTCCGATTCTCTCCAGGTCTTGCACCCCGAGGAGTGATCACCTCTTTTCTTCTTCTCTCTTTTATCTCTCTCCTTCGTCCCTGTCTGCAGGCTCATTTGAGGAAGAGAACAAGGTGTTGAAGCCAGATCAGAGGAGAGGATAAGGAGGAGGGAGCAAAGACAAAAAAAGATGGAGACCGAATAGTGTGAGAGTAAGGGAGCATGAGAGGAGATCATGCTAATTAGCCATCACCTTTAAGGCCCTATGGCAGTCATCAGCCTCTGTTTCTTCCATTTGGATGAAGATGCATGCTCATAAGTTCTGTGCTTATTGTGTTCATATGCCTGAGTGCATTTTGCATGTGTAAGTGACTTTAAAATGTGACTATGCTAATGCCTAAGAGCCCTTTCTGCCAAGCCGCTGGAGTACATCTGAGGTCAGATATGAATGACATTAGAGCTCAGGGTGGTAGGTCCCCTAATGTCAGGATTATACTGTGGGTGCCCTTCGCAGTGCCTGACTGTAATGACAATAATAGATCTGTAATAGAGCTGTAAATGCAGATAAATGGCTCAGGGGCCTGAGAATGACAATGAGGAAAGGCTGTGGCTGTGCTTTGGTACATTTGTGGCTTTTTTAAAAAGGTGGTAATTTTTAAGGAGCTAGACTGAGATTAACAACCCCATTTAAAGGACAAAGATGTATTTTGTATAACAAAAACATGCTCATAACAGAAGTTATGTCAAATAATAACCATAATGATAATAACAGTGATTCAACTCCTCGAAAGGTACTATGAACATCAGGACTCAACAAGTTTGATATTACAGTGCAGGCAGTTTGAACCATTTGCGGGATTAATGGTAAACAGAAAAAAGATTTATGCCAACAATAATGACTTAGAGATCACAGAAAGTTTCCCATTTAGAGTACAAAGACATGAAATTTGTATCGCACAATTTATCATAAATACATTTACAGTGATCTATAACACAATATTTAAATTCAGGCATGGAGGAGGGTCTTAATCAAAACACAAGAGATCACAATTGTTTACATGGACATAAATAATAAGAATAAATGCAGGATCTAAATAAAAAGGCATCATATAAGCATGTCCATCAGAAGATTCCGATCTGAAAGACCTCATTCGGAAAGAAACTTCGGCTTACAGCTACTCATCATTTCCAACAAGTCTCCTGTCCCTGTCCTCTCTGCTTGGCTGTGCATGTTTATGTGCAGTTAAGGAGGAGAAGTTTTTTCACCACCCCACTTTGAATATTCTTCAGGAAGAGAGCAGAAAAAGTGCTTGCAGGTCAGGATTTGGGTTCAATGCAGAAAACATAAACACATCCAAAGTCACCAACTGCAGCTTAGGAGAGAGGATGGCCCTGTCCCTCCATAAAGAGGGGCAGTGGTGTTTCCTTATAGCACAGGAGGAGTTGAGGACTGATTTATGGCTAAAATGATCAATTAACACAGCATTAAGTATGCTGTGTAATCAATTTCAGATCTTTCTACTTTAAAAAATCTATCTCTCAACAGAGAAAATCTTAAGGGACATACAATCATGAACAGAATCACATCCACACTGTATCTCTTAATGCTTTTTAGGTTCTTACTAGGCTCCTGCCACAGTACTTTTCCACAGTAAATTAATTCTGACCTCATTTCAAGTTTGAGCACATTTTTTTATTTAAATTAAATCAAAAAGCCTTTGGACCTGAGGTTAGTTCTGCCCAAATGCCTTCATTCTGATAAATGTTTGTTGCAGGGTCACACACAAAATGATCTGATTGCGTTCATGTTAACAGGGAATTTGGAAATTCCAATCAGAATAAAGAAAAAAAAGTACTTGTAAACAAGACAGCTGAGGATACTATGACCTGACTTCTGCCTAAGTGTGTTTTTATATTTGAAGAATCATGATTGAGAATGTTCCTCACTTTGGAGACAGTGAACAGCTGATCCTACACACCAGGTGGACTGTTTGATATTCCATAGGATACATTTCAATACATCTGAGTAATGCATTACCATGTAAGTTTTTACCATGTAGGCTATAGTAACATATCTTAAAATGTTCTTGATAAAAATGTTAACGGGCATTTTTCATTGGGCAATAAAAAAGTAATAATTCGTTTTTGGTGGTGTTTTAAATGTGAATGCTGATTCAAGAATTTCATGAAGGATTTGTTAAATTGTGTGAAACTGCTGTTTTCTCACATTTGCATCATAACTGAAGAAGTTTCCAGTAGATATGGAAAAAACAATGTGGGAATGTTGGCCATGACACAGGAAAGAAGACATAGCATTTTGGTGCTGAAGAAAATCTCTATGTAGATCGAATACTTTTTGAAAATAACATGTTTAATCTGTACAATGTTGGTCAACTTTGAACATTTTTACCTACATCTTTAAATACTTACTGTCAATGTCAGAAATGCCTTGGCAGAGGTCTTTGCTCTTGGAGAACCATATTAAACAGTTCTGCTTTGCTTATGGTAAATTATTTGTTGAAGAACTTTGTCATCAATAAGCATAGACATGGTGTCTCCAGATGAGATGTTGTGAATGCTTGTTCAGTTTTCTTTTTTCATTGCTCCATTTTTTCCTGCCAAGACAATTCTTCTTCAAGGTTCTCTGCTGAGACAGAATTTATTGTTCGTTCTTTCACTGCTCTCACCTTTCTTCCTGCCTTCTGTTCTCCCCCTGCAATGTGTCTAACTCCCACATCTCTCCGCCCCTCTCTGTCCACTTGTCTTAGATCTCAGACTGCTCATCTCAGGTTTCTCTCCTCTGCTACTCAGTCAGTGTCACACAATCACAGCAGACTCTCCCGCTGTCTGCCGGGCAGAGAGCCAGAATACCAATAGACCAATAGACCAGAGATCCTTGTCTCCCCATCATCAGGATCTTTTGATTCTGTCTGCAAATCACAAACACACGTGCTCACAGACCTGCGTATCTTTAAATCATTCTTTATACTGTGGTGCACGCACCAGGGGCTGCAGAGGCACTCTTATTGTTATTTTGGATTGAGTTTCAGTCTCACTCTTTAAAGATGATATAGTTTTAGGTTAGTTTTAGTCCAAAGAAAGTTCATATATATTTGCAGTTACTTTCAGTTAATAGGTTTGATCTCTTAAGACTAAATTGTAAAAAGATTAAACTGTATTATTATACTAATTTAAATGCTCTGTCTGAGCTTTACTTAATCTAAAACTGATGAAAATACTGACACGGGATGAATCAATGGTCTTTTACTTGTAATGGTGTACCATTAAAGAGGTTATCATTGTGCTGGTGTTTTTTCTGTTTCTCTATTGTCTGTTGGGTAGATACCTTGAAAAGTTTGAACAGATTTCGATTAGTTAGTGGAGAATATTGTTCATGGAAAAAGGAAGAACTGATAAGATGTCGGTGGGGATCTGAATCTGGATGAAGATCCAGGATTATTTTTCATGGATTTGTTGACACTACAAGATAGGACTATTTCCATATTTTACTAATAACCTAAGAACTTTTTAACAGTTCTTGAGGACATTTTTAGGGAATGTTTGTAAATGGTAAATGGACTTGAGCTTATGTAGCGCTTTTCTAGTCTTAGACTACTCAAAGCTGCTTTACACCGCTGGTCACACTTACCCATTCACACCCATTCGCTCTCACATTCACTCTCTGATGGTTCAGAGTTTCTATGTTAGTTATCCATCAGCATCTCTAACACATTCACGCCCTTTCATGCCCATTTACACACCACTGACGCAGCAGTGGGAGTAATTTGGGGTTAAGTGTCTTGCCCAAGGACACATCACCATGTGTTGCTGGGCTTGAACCTGCAACCTCCCGATCATTGATCGAGCGCACAATCAATCAATCAATCAATCAATCAATCAATCAATCAATCAATCAATCTTTATTTGTATAGCGCCAATTCATAACAAGTGTTATCTCAAGACACTTTACAATAGAGCATAAAGCTCTTCATTTTATGGATACACATATATGCATAGATACATATATACATATAAAATACACATATACATATATATACAAATATATACATCCAACACCCAACATGAATCCATATAGCCAATCATGAATCCCTCCATCATGGCGGCAAGAAAAAACCTTCTGTTAAGCAGCAGGAAATCTTGAATGTGGATCCCAGCCTCATGATGAACAGCAAATCCACACGATGCTGTGTTGGGTGTGAGGGCAAAGGAAGGGAGGTAAGAGGAGACAAGTGGACTAAAGTAAGAACTAAAGTTAGTGACAGATCCATGAACCATAGATTAAGTATAATCTAAGTATAAATTAAGTATAAATGTGTTAAAGGCCTCTTAAGATGTGGCATCCCATTTTCAGAGGGACCTCATGCCTATGTGGTAATTAAAAAGTAGATACTGTAGATGTATCAATCATGGATATGGAGATCATGCTAATATCTACATGAACAGTTATAATGATAATGGGAATGGAGTGTTCCTAATAAAATGTCCAACTATGTGTCATGTTTATAATTGTAGTTTTGAGACTTCGTGACTCCACAGCAGCAGGCAGTCTCCACCAAGGATTCCAGGCCACCTACAAGACAAGAGCCAGAGACGAGTACAGGAGCAAACAAAAGGGGCAAAAGCAGATGCAGAGAGAGAGAGATAATCACTCTATCATTTCTACCTTGTGTCATGGCACAAGGTAGAAATGATTACATCCTGATGGTGAACCGAATACAGATGTGGTGCCACAGAGCTCAGTGTGAAAGAGAAGACCTGATAAGAGGTTAAAAATTGAACTAATGCTACTAAATTCACTGATATCCCTTTAAATTATGTTAGATAGCAGTGCATAATAGTCTTTTCTATTTCCTTAGACATATTTTAATCATCCTTAATGAGAATAATGCTGCAAAGCATTAAGTAAACTTATATATTATCCAGACAAATCTCAAATACATTTAACTGTCCATACTTTGGTAGACTCCTATCCTGTATGTAGTGTTAGGTTATATATAAACACACTTAAGTGACAATCTAGGAGAACAATGCTTCTTTTAGTCATTCAATAATTGCCCATATGCTGTAAAAGAGTCAACAGATCATGGTCAGCACTAATGTCTCCATTTTTCTTTTGTCTTTAGGTGATAAAAACATTGTTTTTTGCGATAAAAAAAATAATAAAAAGACAGTAACATACTCCACAGAGTGATAAAAGCCAACTGACACTCTTTTTGTCATTAAGCTCGCTCGTTGGTCATGTGAATAAGGACTATCGATTATTTGTCGGACTTTTATAGGAGATACCCTTCACTGTATTTTGAAATGAACACATCATTGGATTTTCCGAGTTAATTTAAGTCGCTCTCAATGTTACTTTTTCATCAGTTCTCCTCACAAATCGTCTTCCAGCCATTATGTCTTCTCTCCCTGACCTGTCCCTGCTCCCTTTGACACCTTTGCAGGCTTGTAATTAAAAAACTGTCAGTGATTGATGAATGGAATAAATTAGATTGTCTCTCTCGTCACTGAAATGACCCAACCTTGCAGTGCAACCGGATCCACCTGATTCATTTTCTGTAATCAGGAAGATCCATCTTGCAAAGCTCCAAGCTGGACTTTACAACACACACAGTCATTAGCATCAGCCAACTACAACATCTGATGGGCTAGAATCAGAATGATCATTAAATCGCCATCCAGATATGTTTTTGAAAGGTTCTGTCTTCCAAAACACTTTATTTTGGCTGTTACCCAGATAGGCCAGTGAAATACTGTATATCAGTTTAGTGCATATTGGTCTTTATCTGGTATTTCAGGTTTAATCAGGTTAAACATAGCTCAATTCTGAGGGTCTTCCTTTAGTTACATTACATTCAATTGTCTAACTCCTGGAGAAATTTGCTTTATTAATTTATATTCATGCAAATTCCTGAAAATATATATTTCTAATAGTTGTCCTGCGAGTGGATTCACTCTGGTTATTTGCGTGGTAACCTGCAAGTCAGTCTTACAAACTGAAAATCTGTTAATATCATGGATTTGTAACAACAACCAGATCCGCCCAAACATCTCTTTTGGACATGAAAACAAGGTAGTTAACAATTATTTCAAGACTTGTTTTTCCACTCTGGTCTGTCAGGTTTAAAAATGCAAGACTAACCTTAAAACAAACAAATCCCTGTAGAATCTTTCTCCACATTTATACAGACTGTAGCAATAAAACACATACACCAAGTACATGCTTATGCTCCCACAAACTGTCCATAAAATGCACACTGCAAAACACACTTGTGCACCCCTTATGCAGTCAAACACTCACACTCCCAGCTGCTAGTCTTTCTAATCAATTTGCACTTTAAAGAGAGTTCCACCTTTCCTGCTGGAGTTCCATGAAACCCCCTGCTCCTAGCCCATTGCTCTTTCTCTCTCTCTCTCCATCCGTCCCTTTTCTCTTACAAACATTAATTTCTCTCCCCTTATCTCCTGCTACAACCACTTTTTGTCCCCCGTCTTGTCTTACTATGGCGTGGCCATATATTTTTGTTCCTTTTAGAGCTGCGTTCCTTCTTTAGTATTTGAGTTATGGCATTCAGATATGAAGCCTCACATAGATATAAATACAAATTGGGGCCAAAGAGGCTACTGATGAAACGTTGGATACCACAGGAGAAGTAATTCGCTACTTATTTGTTATCTTCTGATGTTTTTCCAGATTGCTGATAGTAGCAACAACAGCTTAATTGAAAAACAGGCAAGTTATCTTCCTGTTAATACAGCCAGGATTGCCATTCCCAGAGCTGGCATAATTGCTTTCTATCTAAACTTTAAAACACGAAGGTGCATGCTGCTGTTACTAAGAACTGGAGGCATGGACATTTCAAGGAAAAGTTGAAACGTCACTGGAAACTATTGATGGAAATTTAGAAACTTAAGAGATGGATGAGGATGTATACATTAGTGTGTTTTCTCGATGGGAAAAAAAACGTTGAAAATAGCCAGTAACAGGCTAAGAAATTATCTACAGTACAGTGCTTTTTTTTGGCATTTTGGCTTTATGTTTGAGACATTGTCCTACACAATAAATACATTCAAAGCCAATTTGATGCCGCCCTGATGGTATTGCACAAGGATAAAGCACTGGCTACTACAGTATTCCTCAGCATTGTAAATACATACCTTTAGTCCAGACAAAATCTGCACCACCATTTGCAATAATGCAACCCCAAAGTTGCAAAGAACTCCCACCATGCTTCACAGCAAATGGGGGAGTTGCCAGAGATTTTTGGCCCCATAAAAAGATTTCAAACTGGACCTTGTCCCAAACTATCTCGGTCCAGTTTCTGTTTGATGTTGCTTTTTCGCACAGTGATGAATCTTGCCCAATTCTTCTTTGAGAATGACTAAGCATTTCAGGGATATCCCTTTTATACTCATTCATATCAGTCATGTGTTTCCAACTACTATCACCTCGAAAATGCCATTTTTTAAAGCACTCCTCCACTTACGAGTGTTTAATCACCCATGCCCCAGCTTCAAAATGACTGAATGTTAGCAAAAAAAAAAAACAACAGTAAGACTAAAGTTTATCACTTTGAACATTACATACATTTTCTTTGTGGTGTTTTCAATTGAATATAGGTTGAAAAAGACAAATCGTTGAACTCTGTTTTTATGAATGATTTACACAATGCCTCAACTTCCTTAGATTTTATAGTGAAGATCTGTAGTATAATTTGGGCATCTTTTGGCTGTGCTCAGATTTGTCTGTCTGTGGCCAACTTGTTCTCCAACAGATGTGCAATGACTGTTGTCCTGTAGTGACATGTTGAAAAAGCAGTATCTACAACTCAGGTTTCACATCTTAAGTTTGGCAGACTCGCTTCAGGTCGGGATGAATTTGCAACATTATTGCAGTTTTCAAGTGGTATGGCTTTCTTTTTCACTGGTCTTTGTCAAGTGGGCAAAAGCCTGTTAACTGCCACTATTTGGAGCTGTAGCTGTGGTCTTGGTTCCTCCCATGCAGCTCATTGTTACTCTATGACAGGAAAATACACACAAGGCTTCAAGTCAGTGTCAGGGTACTTGCATATTGTCTGGAGCGATATGAAACCTTATTCTCCATTGACTTGTAGGGCTCTAATTTTGTAGACCAGGCGCAGGCGCTGCCCACCTGCCCTGCGCCGACAGGGTATGTCCAGCACACTTTGCAAGTTTCCTGCAGTGGGCAGAGAGGCGCTCTCCAGGTGCAACAAGGCGCACCCATGCCTCCATCCCTGCCACCCCCTGGAGGAGAAAAGGCATTAGTGGGTTTAACACAGCCGAGTGTTGTCTTCACCAATCAAATGTATGCCTCTCCTTGCGGGCAAGGTGCAGCGACTGATTGGTCTGACTGATCCCCGCAATCATGGTCACAGTGTGCTGGACAGACCCATTACGCCATTACAGCAACTGAGGGAGCGGAGGGAGCGGAGGGGCTATCGGGGCGTGCATGGGAGGCCATGAAGCGCATCACTGTGTGGGCCAGCTCCCAGGACAGATGTAATCTGTTCCTTTGTCATCCATAGTACGAAATTAAGTGACAGAAATTCAAACACAACAGCAGGCTAATCCATTCATGCTTGTAATCCACCTGCACTCCTGGTCTGTCATCAACAAAAAGCAGAGCCTTTATTGATATACTGTATACTCTCCCGGCGTCTCCTCCTCATCCTCCTAGCAATAATGTACGCCATCTTTTTAGATCATGTTAAGAATAAAGATTAAAACAGAGAAATATGGGAAATCACAGGTAAATCCATAAGACACCGAGTGACATGCAGTTATTTTCTCTCTTTTTTCTCTGTCTTTTTTCTCCCTCTTTTCTTTGAATTTCGGGAAATGAGATAAGCCAGATATATATATATATATGTTGGATGATGAGGCTGTTTATTGTTTGCTTGTGAGATGTGCCTCAAACTTCAAGCTGCCATCAGGTTTAGTTTCCATCATGACAAACGGCTTCAAACCGACATCAGATGTGACGGGACAATTAATACAGATATAAATGTATATACTGGTTCAGACGGTTACATTAAATACTGATTGCTGTGATTGTTAATTGCATTGAAATGTGCCTGACACTCTGGAAACCTGCCTCTGAGGGTTTGGGGATGTGTGCGCACATGTGCGCCTGTCACCAAATTACAGCTGCGAAGGGTGTGCTTTGCAGAGAATAGACCAGGTTGGAGCTGGAGAGATTTCAGCGCACCTTCTCTGCAGTTTTTGGCACGAAATTGTCAGTGCGCCAACGTGAATCAGTCGGCACCTCCCACTGGTGTGCTGTCACACTCATCTTGGTGGAGCCTGTCTACCTAATTGTCAAATTGGCTGTGCGCGGCGGTGCGCCTGATGAAATTAACACTGCGCGGGGCGTGATCAGCTGAGAGGGGGTGGGATGGGGGGGGTTCTATTAATTAGTCTAAAACAGGCTTTTGAAGCTGCTAGCTAACTACGGCGGAGTGATTTAGCGGAGGGACAGACGACGTGAGTTGGCTTAGGTCCGGATAAACTTTATATTTCCGAAAGGTTAATGAACCTAAAAAAATTCACATGTAGCGTACTCCTAAACTGTGGTAATACTTTTTGATTTGAGTTCTTGTAGGCGGAGAAAATAGCCTTTAAATTCGGTACGGTACTTTCCCATTAGTGTATTTTCTTCGTCACCGATGGTCACAGACTGTGGCTTTCTGTTGGAGGAGAGAACTTTCTACTGTATCTAATGTCCTTAGTGGCCATATGGAGCTCATACAACCCCACTTCAAAAAAACTGATCTGTCCCTTTAAGTGGCTGCTTCCTTACACTTTATTTCACTTTTAATAGAACACAAAGTGGAGTTAAAGAAAGCTTTTAAGTCAAACAACACTCCCCCAACATGTGACTTAAACACTACTCTTGCTTCGAAGCCTACTGAGACATTAATTTCAAATCACTCTTTGAAAACTTTGAAGTTACATTATACTTCTGAATCGTTTCATACTGTTTATTAAGAGTTGTTGGAAAACCAACATATAATAAGCGGTGCTCAAAAGAGGTCAAATTTCCCACACAGCAGGCCACTAATGTATTTGTACCAAACACTGGGATTTTAATCTTCACCTGGAGATCTCTGAGTCGAGGATGACAGAAAGGTCACCAAAGACAGAAACACGAGACAAGAAGATAAAAAGTAAATGATGACATGCAATGTGCTCCACAAGAAAAAGTGAATACATTTTCTGCTGACATTTTACAAAGACTGAGAATTACCCAAATATCAATTTAAACTGTTTGTGCTCCACCAAAGGGATGAAAGCATTTTAAAACTCAGATTGGGTTGTCGCCATGACTCAGGAGAACCATTTTATAAACACTAACTTCAGAGCATCATCATCAAAACATTAAACCACCACCTTGGCAGCCTGCTCTCGCACTCCATTTTCTTCATGCTGTGAATCATGTTTTATGCATGGTATATATAATGTATGTTGTTTTTTATATGAAGCTTCTTTGTTCCTGGTTGTTTACCAGGGATTTGAAAGGCACAGGGCTATTTATCTGTCATAATTTATCACGTCGTACTAATGGAAGAGGGTGCAGATTGATCACTGTTTGATTTCAGGGGACTGCCTGCATTTTTGTGATGATTTGGCAGTACGTGTTGGGGATAGGATGCTTGTTTTGGAAAGTCTGCATGAGTTTACAACTGATATTTGTACTTCATTTGGGTAAAGTCTTTTTTACATATTCAAGAAATTATCTCAATGCCCCGTGACTCATGCAATTTTCCACCAATACTTTTTAATTGAGTCTCTTCAAATTTCATGTATGCACCCACTTAGCTTTTGATTAGTCATTTTTTCCAATTTTTCTCCTGCAGGACCATTAAGGGGCCAAAGGAATCATTAAAATGCACCATGGCCCTGATATTTTGCTCATGTTTTTTTGTGATATTGGTGATGTAACAATGGAAATAGCCAATAAAGCTTGTTTATTTAAAATTGCTGAAGATGGTGAATGTCAGCTAAATGCCAAAACATACTTTGCAATTCCATTTGGTCCAAATCAGACATGACACATTTATTCTTAATGAACCTGAGAGCTCTTACATACAGGAACTAACACAGTGTGAAGTATTTCATCAGTTGAAAACATCTATGTTAATGTGTCTGTGAAAAAAAAACTCTTCTCTCACCCACCCCCCTCTCCCCCTGGTGGGGTGGGTGGCTGAGCTCGGGTCCTCCACCAGAGGCCTGGGAGCTTGAGGGTCCTGCGCAGTATCTTAGCTGATCCTATGCCTGAACTCTTCTGGAGTGAGATGTCTGATGTTTCTCCAGGGATCTGTTGGAACCACTTCTCCAGTGTGGGGGTAACTGGCCCCTCTTTGAGCCCTTGGTATTTCTCTAGTTTCTCGTGTTCTTTTTTCTTGATGTTGCTCTCACTTGGGATGACTAGATCTATCACAACGGCTTTCCTCTGCTGCTAATCTATGATCACAATGTCCGATTGGTTGGCCATTACCATTTTGTCAGTCTGTATCTGGAAGTCCCACAGGATCTTGGCCCGGTCATTCTCCATCACCTTGGGAGGTGCCTCCCATTTTGACCTTGGGGCTCCAGTTTATACTCTGCACAGATGTACCTGTACACTATACCCTTACACCCAGCTACAGTATTAGTTGCTGGACAGTTTCAGGGCCCTCTTTACACAGCCTGCACCTGGGATCTAGCCTGGTGTGGTAGATCTGGGCCTCGGCTTTTTGGAACTTTATTCAGATGAGAAAAAGCCTGTTCATCATTGATCTGTGTGTGATTTGTATAAAATTATGTAAGATTCTTTCACTTAAATTTTTATTAAGTTTTCTTTTTACACTCGAGAAAATGCTTACAAGTTTACAATGTTGCTTCGAATGGCATACACATTGGTACAATTGTTAAGAATAGTATCAATAAAAGAAACGCTCAAGTGAAAGGAAAAGAAAATACAAACAAAGTATGTTATATAAAAAAACAAAAACAACAAAGTGACACGAGGGTTCCCTTCTGTACAAATAAATGCATCCTCTCCCTGATCACATATGAAGTTCCTTAGCTAATGGTGTCATCAACTATTCTTTTATATTTTATCCACTTCTCTCATTTGGATAGGAATTTCCCCTCCTGTACCCTCAATAAGTGTGTGAATCTTTCCATGTCAAATATTTCCTCCACTGCTCTTCACCATTGCTCCTTTGTAGGTGGGTCAGCTATGTGCCATTTCCTCGTTATAGTTTTCCTACTGGCTGCTAACGAGGTTTTTTTTTTCTTTTTCCCCTTCTTCTTCCCTTCCTCCTTTTCTCTTCTTCACTTACATTTTTTATTAAATTTTACTTTTTTACCTTCAGGAAAATGTTTACAGTGTCCTTTCAAATATATATATATATATATATATATATATATATATATATATATATATATATATATATATATATATATATATATATATATATGTGTGTGTGTATATATATATATATGTATATGTATATGTATATATATATGTGTATATATATATATACAAACAAAGCATGTTGTAAAAAAAGAAAAAACAAACAAAGTGAGATGAGGATTCCCATCTAAAATTGTGTGAGATTCAAACTCTGTTTAGTTTAGTGAGTTTGTCTCTGTATGGTCAAACAACTTCTTCAATTCATACATTTCTTTCTTTTTTTTTATTTTTGGATCCTTCTTATGGTTTAACCTACATTTTGCAGAAAACTATGTAGGAAACTACATATTCCATTTAACCCTAACCAGCCACATCCCAATACCTGTCATTGTCTGTTTTGATTTGCATATCTTACCGTTCTTTTGTTGATTTTATTGTTGTTGGGATCTTTTTATCTTGTACAGCATCCTTGAATGTCATAAAAGGCTATTTTAAATAAAAATGTATAATTATTGTAATTTTTAATGTTTTTACTTTTATTATAAAATGATAGTCTTTAATCTAAAAGATACATTTCGTCAGTAGAAATAATTTATTGTAAGTCTTTTCAATCATTTTACCAACAAAGACAACAGTCAAAGTACGCAGTAAATGCCTTCTTTTGTAATCTGCATATTATCAACAGTGTGCATTTCACACATTGGGAACAAGAAGACAGCAGTCTACTGATGCACCTCTGGCAAGTTTACTGATGAGGTGAAGGGGAAAAAGTGTTGAAGTGTGGACGTTGTGTTTGAGATAATTTATGTTTTTTTGTGTGTGTGTGGATCTGCAAGGATGCAAACCATTGGTAGAAAATCATGACTTCTTGTGACTCATCAGGTTTAATCCTTCAAAAACGTGCCTCTTTAACTGTCACCAGTTCAACATCTATCTCACTGTCATAGTTAACCTGCCATATGTCCCCCAGTTTATATCCCTTTAATTTGCCTTTTCTTCTTTTTTTGTGCCTTTTTTAACTTTCTTTCTTTCTGCCTCTCCAGTTATTCCCCATCTTAAAGGTTAGGCCCAGTGGCTCATCCTGTGGTTCCCCTCTTTCACTTGCTCTGTTTAACACAAAAACTCCAAATACAGACTCTCTTACCTCCATCCCTCTCAGTGGCTGCGGGGCTCTGTTAGCATTTTGCTGAGGTGCAAACATTAAATGTCACCTAGCTGGAGAGAGGAGACAAGGGGAGGCATAACTGTGTGGGTTCATCGTCATACGTCACTGAATGTCTGCGAGTATCTTAAAAGTCTGTGCTTCGCTCTGATCTGTGACGCACGTGAATACCCTCACAAGTGTATTGTTAAAATACCTCCATCCAGATACAGCTGGACTTGTGGATTATAATTTGAATGATTAATGACTACATTGTTAATCCACTTGCCATTTATTGATATGTATTTGTTGTCATATTTATGATTTAACAGACTCTTTTAAAAGGCATGGTTAACACTGATGTTTGTGAACTGATGGATGAAATTGCAGAGCTAATAAAAAATCCCTTTCGTATGATGGAAATGCAAAATGCATTGGCTCTGATCTTTCATTGTGTATGTGTGGGGGATGGAAATATGTCTTGTCCTGGAAATGACAAAGTCAAAGGAGTAGGGTTTTTTTTTTTTTTTTGAAGTGAGCTCACTTATGGCCCATAGCATTTTTAAATTGAATTGCCAATAAAGGGACTATCTCTCCCTCTGATAGTAGACACCTGAGTAAGGGTTCTTGCCGATATATAGCAGTCAATGGTGCCACCAACAGCCTCAATAATAAACCACTTTTATGGTAAAACTACATAAAAACAATGCTGGGTCAACTAGATGCTACAGTAAGATTCTTACATTGTTTCCCTTTTCCTTGACTAAGCCCTTGTGTCTGGAACTATTTTCTGATACAACATGTTAGTTGGGTTGTTAGCAGTCACTGGAGCAACAACTGATTTAAATCTACTCCCCTGGGTATTACAAAGAGGGGTCACTCTTGTTTTTATCCTGCAAGTGAAAACAAGGAAAACAAATGATCACAGTGCCAATATCCATCCATTAACATCAGCCTTTGTTATCTTTGGCTTGTTGTTCAGAGTATGCATATAAATAAATTAAATGCAAATATATGAATAGTATAATAGCTGCTGTGTAACGACCAAAATAAAAGACTAAAGTTCAGCATATAAGTAAAATCAGTATGATCAGTAAAAAGCCCAACTTTATGCAAAATAAGTGATTAATATGGCAATTGTTGCATCTGCCGTATTTGTGTAATACTTCATAACTCATTCCTCCCGCTGCTTCTAAACAGACAGATACTCAAAATTGTTAAAATTACCAATTTACTATCATTCAACTTTTCATCACTGGGAGTATGTAAAGAAAGAAAGAAATTATAATAAAAGCATGCATAAAGAAAACCCCATTGGTGGTGATACAAGCAAGACATTTCATGACAATTTTACACTACAATGGACATCAGGATTCCCCCTCTGCAATGAATAAACACTGTCCAGGGCATGAGTCACAGTTTTTTCATCTGCATAACCAGGTAACTTGTGATCTGTACTGCTAACAGTTTTTCCATCTCTCTACTAAACTAGTGTGACTCCGTCTTCAGAAGTTCTTCCTCTGTGTTCTCTAGTTTAAAAGAAATCCCCCTGCACTCATGGCTTACTGCATGTTGCTATCACACAAGTCAAAATTGCTCATTTTTAGCTCCGTTTTTTGTTTAAAGTCAGTCTTTATTTTTGTTGAGGCCAGTGGCCTGAACAGCTGATGATTACAGAGTACAGTATTGCTGGTGGTAGGATAAGCAGCCCATATGTTTTGTCCCAAAACAGTTCCAAACACACGGGCTTTGTTGAAAGAAGTAAAACACTATTAAGTTCCTTACTGTAGTGTCGAGCTGATCCAGCATTGTTTTTTGTGTAGTTTTACTCGTGGCTTTTGAAGGCACCATTAGCTGCTATATGTCAGCTCATGTCATTTTCTCTCAGGGGGAGAGATGGTCAGTCTGTACTGGCAATTATATTTCCTCGTGCCATTGGCCATAAGTGACCCCATTAAAAAATGTTCATATATATATCCCTTTAACTCTGTGATTCCTAAGACTACAAGACATCTTCCCTTGTCCCGCACATACACACAGTTGTAGGAGTCAGATCAGAGGCAATGCATTTTGCAGCTCCATCAGAGGAAAGGTCAGTTTTTCATTAGCTTTGCGATATCATCTGTCAGTTTGTGTGAATGTCCTGCAGCCTCTGTCTCCCCGCTGTCACAGCTCCATCTCTACATGTAGATCAATCCCAGTAATAAGCTTCTGTTGAAGACATACTGTATGTGTACCCCTCACACCTCAGAGAAACCTTTTCTAATGATATAACTTTAATTGCATTAGACTGGCACCAGGCACAACTGTTAGACATCTTGGGGTTCTATTTGATCAGGTTTTGTTCTTCAACTACCACATAAAATAAATATTTTCATTTGATGAAGAAGTGTGGTTCAGATCTGGAAAAACTTCTTCCAAAGCTGTTAGCATTTATGCTAATCTCTGTAGGAGCAGTCACTTCCTGCTGTTATCTTGCTAGCTCTTATCTCTATTTGCTCCAAAGGACTCTGATTGGGCCGCTCACAGTCGTAGGTTTGATCTTGGCAAGATGGATCTGTCTATTACAGACAAGGTAAGGTTTGAGTTGCTCCACGGAAAAGGCAAAATTAAACTTTAATTGGCACAGACAGGAGGAATTATTGGGCACTTTCCATCTTTTCTGTGACATATGGGTTTCATATGGATTAAGGTAACTATCTGTTTCGTCTGAGAAAAATGTGCAACTCACAGAAAAAAAGACCAGCCTCCCATTCTTGAGATTTTGGCCCGGCAAATGAATCAGGGATGTTTCCGGTCTAAAAGCTCTGACTTGATTACATTTTTGCTGAATTGAAAACAGGCACACACAGCTGCTGTCACTTAAGTAAATGGCATTCAGTGTGAAATGGGTCTTAGACATACAGGTAACTCTAAATGACCTAGCACAGTTGTTTTCTTGCATTGTTCATGATATCAGGTTTTATTCAATATTCAAGTTAATCTTCAAAAATATGTTCTGAATGCCGTCTCATGTGAATACTTAATTTATCTTTTATTGATAGCTTTCAGACAAATGACTAGCAAAGAGGTCTTGGGGCTAGAAAAGTGTCAGCTAGCATTGTCCAGTGTGTGGATCTAGGGCACAGGCGTTTCTATTTTCTTTCATAAATAATGAATGTTTAGAAAACCATGAAGTGATCATTTTGACCCTCACTGTTACAACACACCCTGTGCCAAAAAGTCACCGCTGGTCCATTTAGATATTGTAATATAAGAGAATCAGTGCTTTTTACCACTGCCAAGATAAAATTCAACAGGTCTATGAGCAGTTTTGGCTGTTCTTGAAATGTTTGATAGAATTATTCTGCTTTTTGCTCAGTGAGAAATTCATCATCATCAAAACATTGGTGATAACTAAGCTAACATAAGCTCATTAACTGTATGCAATTATATTATCAAGATCACTGTCAAATGTCACTTTCAGTCTTGTCTTTCCTTTTAATCAAGGGAGTTATAATCTGAATAAAACAGAAACACATTAGTGTGTTTCAGGACAAGGAGAAGTGTGTGTGGCACGCTTTGCTTTGTAGCTTGCAGACTGAGAGAAGCATCTAACATTATTGATTCTCTGTTTGCCTCCTTTCTGCCGTTTCTCTCTGAGGTTGACATTTTGTTTAATTATGATTCGGTCATGACATTTTATTAAAGAGTGAAAAGATGTTTGGCTTAATGCAGCCCTGTGCACTTTTATTTTTCTTCCTTCATTTCAACATCCAAATTTGTCACATGGTGTCTGTACCCACTTTATGTGAGAAGTTCATACACTTTTAGACACGTAAACATAAATACATAGTTAAACTTTGTTAGTCTTAAGGTGTGTTCACACTGGATGCTACTTGTACTACCTCGGCGATCACTCTCCATTGAAAGTCAATGTACAGCCGCGGCGGGGCTAACCCTCCTGCGATGCCACAGCCACGTACAAGACGATCACTTCACTCGTCGAGTGATGTCAAAGTTAAAAAAAAGTTGATCTATTCAGGCGATGTCGTGTGTGGCTGTGCGGCAACAGCCAATCAGAGGTGGGTGTACGTGTGACGGTACCCGAGACAGACAGTTATTCATCCGGACTACAGGGGGGATGAGGTCCGTCAAGGCAGAACTAATGTCAGTGAGGACATTAGTTCCGCCTAGACGGACCGCGGTAAGCTCACAGATAATGCTGCTGCTGGGCATCAGCTGCAGTGTTTTGTGGTTGATAAGTGAGTGAAAAGGATACAGCTGGAATAATGTCCGCTTATACATCCTATTATATGATATATGAATTGATCGCGGTAAACTCGAACGGACGTGACGTCAGTGGGCGACGTGACTTTGGCAGCTGGGTCGCGTGCGGTGTGAACGCAGCATGAGTCATACTTGGAACTAAACATGCAAATTATAAATCTGAAAACTCAAGCCAGGAAGATGATGAAAAAGAGAGGTATTTCTTCCATTTGTACCCATTTCCTCCGGGCCCTGCCCACAAATGCTCATTTGTGTTTACTCCAGAATGAGAAATACACTGAGTGGAAAGCAAGCACCCAATCACATACACATCTGTCTCCAGGAAGTCATTCATTCAAAAATCAATCACCACAAACCTCTGTTATCTTAAATTGAACTGGGAATGCATACGAGAATATGATAATGGAATTTGTTTTTACAGTGATTTGCTCCGTTGTGTTTGGGCCCTGCATAGCAATGCATGATAATAGCTCCAAGGCATCCCTGCATTGAATGCTATGAGAGTGCAGCAGTAGCCATTAGAGAGGTCTCAAATCATACTTATGTTCTTCTTTCTGTTCAGTTAAGTGTTTTCACTTCTCTTCATCCCCCCTGTCCACAACCTGTTTTACATTATTCACTCTTCTGCTGATTTTCCATCTCTCAGTTTATCTTTTTTCCTGTCATCCATATGTGTTTTCATTGGAAACTATCAGTAACATTTGGGGATTTACTTTATCAGAGCAACCATGGGCAGAAGACAGCCCATGGGTAACATCCCTCCATCACATTTTGTTTGATCGAAGTTGATAATGCTATGTGGGAAAATGATGAAATTGCCTTTAGATAGGAAGCTTTACTGATAACATACTGTAAACTGTCAGTAACTTGGAGATATGAAAGACATTCAGGACAGTAGTTTTCTATGTGGCATTTTATGCATCTATTTCAATAAAATTCTATGTGGGACGTAGTACCCAGTGTATGTGTTTAACTTTCAAAGAAGAGAGACTGGTTACTTTCAAAAAGGTGCCTTATTTTCAAGCTAATATTTTTTTCTGTCAGTTCAGTCTAATTTAAAGAGCTGTACTGGCATGAATGTATAAGGGCCATATTGCCAAAACATTTTATAACAAATAAAGATAAAAACAATACAAACAGGCATAGTCTATCCTATAAAACATGTATGAAAGTTTAATAAATGTTTTTCTTATTAATATCTTTTATTATTGGTTAAAACGTGTATCTACAATGTCCTATTGTTGTGGTCTTTGCAACCAAAATGGCTCATCGGGTCGCTGCTTAGATTGTAATAAGTATCACATAAGCCCCTTCAAGTGATTCATGCTCAAGACAGCTTTTTCCTGATTAAGTTCTTTGTTGAGGTTCGCTCCATCTTTAAAATTTGACACATAAACTGAGTCTTTTCTCTGATTTTTTTTATCTTTCATTCCACGCAATACATATACATTTAGTATATCATTAAATCTGTTTTCTTTATTAACTCAGAGTGTATTTCTTCCTTGGAATTAGGCATAATGTTTGTGTTGGTTGCATCAGCGCCACATTTGTTGGCAGCTTTGCATTGTCTCCCTTGCCCTGGTAAAAACTGTTGATATAAAATGGTCTAAGCTGTGGTGCAAAAGCCTCAGGGAGCACCAGTATTTCATCAGCATGAGGCAGAAGTGTCAGACAGAGAGGTGACAGAAAATGTGTTTTCGCTCTCATTCATTCTAACCATGCCTCACATAAAAAATCTAGTTCCCCTGCAAAAGGCAGCAACAAACCCTTTCAGCTGTTACTGAAGGGATATTTAAAAGTGTGTCCCTGATGAAGTCTTAAATTGCTTTTCACTGAATGAGTTTATCATATTAATTATTTTTTCCTCTAAATTACAAACAAGTACATCAGTTCGACATGGCTGCCATCCGTGGCACCAAACAAGAGGATCATTTACATAAAAAATGCTTCTGTATCACAATTCCTCTAGCTACAAGCCACTGCTGTTTTCTGATCTCTGAGGCTGATAAAAGCTACTTTGACTTCATATTTCATTTGTACGTTCTGCATGATGCCTGCTCTTCGCTGGATATAAGATGATGAACTGGCAAATAGAAATAGATATAAAAGGCTTTTCTGAATCGTTGTTTTCTTTCCCTGATCTTTGGTCACTTCTGTTTACATTGGAAAAGATTGGAAAAAAGGAGCATAAAAGCAAGATAAGGATTAACATAGGGTGAGATGAAATTTAACAACAATACTATGGAATTTTCCTCGCCAAAAAAATGTCCTCAGATTATTTTTATCCATGTAGAGAAAGATTAAATCCAGAGTGACGGTGGCCACAGAAAATAAAAAAATTCCAACTTCCTTTGCTTGAGGTCTGTTCACAAGTACTTTGTCTTCAGCAACAGTAAATCTATAAGATATATATATATATGTATATATATATATATATATATATATATATATATATATATATATATATATATATATATATATATATATATATATATATGTATATATATATATATGCACGGGTTCTCTCCAGGCACCCCGGCTTCCTTCCACAGACCAAAAACATGCTCATTAGGTTAACTGGTGACTCTAAATTGCCCTTTGGTATAAGTGTGAGCGTAAATGGTTGTCTGTCTCTCTATGAGGTGCTGGGATCGACTGGCGACTGGTTCAGGGTGTACCCTGCCTCTCAAATTACAACTGGGATAGGCTCCATACAAACATCCAACCTAAAACACATTTTTTCATTTTGAATATTTACTTTGTGTCTTTTTGGCACATTCATTACCTCAGACCACTAGCCAAAGTGGCCTTTCTTCTATATCTGCAGCCATAATGTCAAATTTTGCAGAAAGGATGCCCAAGCTGGAGATATGCTTGCAGTTTGTTCTTGCATTCTCGTTTGCTTCCCTATGCTGCGTTCATACCCCAAGCGACCCAGCTACCAAAATCGCGTGACCCACTGACGTAGCGTTGCACGTCCATAAATACCTCATTTTGGTCACCGTTGCTGTCGGCCGTCGCTCGGTGACATCACATCCGCTCGAGTTTCACCGCGATCATATCATATATCATATAATAGGATGTATAAGCAGACATTTTTCCAGCGGTATCCTTTTCATTCACTTATCAACCACAAAACACTGCAGCTGATGCCCTGCTGTAGCATTAACTGTGAGTTTCCCGAGGTCCGTCGAGGTGGAACTATTGTCCTCACTAACTAATGTTTCCCACACGGACATGGATTGTTCCTCTGTAGTCCGGATAAATAACTGTCTGTTTAGGGTACCATCACACGTGCACACACCTGCTGATTGATCAACTTTTTTTACTTTCACATCCCGCGACACGCTATGTGGTGGTGTGAAAACCGGCTGTCGCATCGCGGGAGGGTTAGCCCTGCCCCATCACAGCTGTACATTGACTTTGCATGGAGAGTGATCGCTGGGGTAGCACAAGTGGCGTCCGGTGTGAACGCAGCATTAGGTGTCATTCTTGCTATTAACTTTCCTTGTATGTGACACAATACTGGAGAATACCACTGGAGGCTGCAGTAGACCTCAGGCTCTATGTATCTACTGTTGTGTCTGAGGTAAATTGCAAACATGGCAGTAATTCTGAAAGATTACAAAAATAGTCTATCATCATAAAATATATGTTGACAACTGAAGACCAACGATCAAACCTCACCACCAGCATTGTCTGAACTCTGCTTTTTTCCATTTTCCACAGTGCACTGTTAGAAATTTCTTGGTGTACGAGTGTATTAAGTTACCATGTTAATCAATAATAAATGATCACTTTATAACACAAACTCGGAAAAAAACTTGAAAAAGCAGAATGTTGAATTTTTACACTTAACAATCTGAGTAAACATTACAACAAGGGAGTCCAAAGACACAGGACTTTTCAGAGTAGAAGATATGAGCAATTACCTATTTTTTACTGAAATGATCCACAGTCTAGTCGAGAAGCTGGCAGAACAAACACCTCCTAAATCCGTCTTTACTTCCTAGAGCTGTAGAAAGCAAAGAAATGAAGTCAGAGACAACACTGAAGAAGATCTCACTTTACCTTACTCTGAGTAGGATTTAATGTAATGCATATTCCTCCCTCACAGTATCAACAGGATTAGATATAATATACAAAAAGAATAAAATTATGACATTATTTGTATAAATCAACATCTCCAAATGCATAATTTTCCAGATTGACAGCTATGAGTATATTAATCTTATCTTTCCGTCCAGCAGTGCAGTGAATTGTTTGCAGCCCTTTTAAATGGATAACATACCCATCATTGCTTTGATCAATATTAGGGTTGTCTGTCTTTGTCACTTTATAATGTTGTCATTGCTCTTTTGGGGCTTTTTACAGTCTTCTATTCGTGTTTGAAGCCAAAAAGACAAAGTGCAAAAAACGTAGCTGAGAGAGCAAAAGAAACACTTTACGAGCCGTGGTCTGTCTCATGCTGGAAAGTAAGCATGTTCCTCCCACGTTACCATAGCAACAGCAGCCCATTAGGTGGCAGGAGAGTGAACGAGTGAATGGGCATGCAGTGTACAGGGAAGAGGGAGAGGGTGTAGGGAGAGAAAGGGAGGAGTACAGAGGAGGTGGGAATGGAGGGGTGAAAGATGAAATCACACAGAGAGAAGACCTGGGAGAACAAACATGGAGGTAGAGTTTGAGAGAGTGAATTGGCAAGAAAAGAAAAGGAGAGAGTATCACATTAGTCACTTTTAATATGTGAACCTCTTTGAACATGCTGTCATCAGTTTCTTGATTTAACTTTGTCAATGACAGACAGATTAGGTATACTGTTCAGTGGTCAGTTTAAAAGACTCAACTCTATAGCAGTTCTGTTCATGTCACTACAGTTTTTAAGCTATGTTCTCCCTAATTAAACTTTCTTTTTAAAAAAAAGCTTTTATTTAAAAAAAAAAACACTTTTTAAAGCTTTAAGTATTTTTTCTTCTGCCATCTAGTTTATTGTAATCATTTTATTTTTGCCAGTGTAGTATGATTAACAAATGCAAATTAGGTCCATTAAAAAGTTAAGATCTCCAATTTCACAAACAAAATATAACATTTGGGCCCATCAGTTTTTTTTTAATTAAACAGGAGTCCCACTTATGGGACTCATGACAAGATGTCACACTGCACCTTCCACAGTTACTTAAAGGTCCCATCATCTTCTGCTTAAAATATCAGTCCCAGATATCACCCTGAAAGTAGTTTTTATTTCCTGAAACAAAAATCCACTCTGGGTTTTGGTATGTCTGCAAACCTTTGACTTTCAGCCCTGCTCTGAACACGCTGTCTTAGTGTCAATCCAAATTTGCTGGCTTTAACTACTGAAGACGAGTTAACCCCTATTTGCGGACCCCCAGTGGTAGTTTCAGACTCATGATATTGGTAAGATGGGCACATACTGATTCAGCAGTGGGTCACTGATCTGAACATGAGTGTTTGATGTTGCATCACATTGCACGGCATTGCACAGCTTCTGTCCATTCTTGTGCCTTTAAAAACATATTTTAATGCCTTATGTTTCCCCTTGGGAATAGTAGCAGCATAGTACAGCAGAGCAGAGCTAGAGAAATAGTATAGCTTCTACTACACAGCTGATGAAACAAAAGTAAAGAACTTTGAGCTGACGAGAGGTCAACTAAAAGTTTTGTCAATACCCAGCTCTCTGTGAACTAAATACAGTTTTCTCCCTTTGAAATGAAGTGGAGGTAAATTATTTCATTCACTGATGTGAATGAATACTCTGCTATCACCACTGTGTCAAACAGATGAAGAGGTTCAACTGATTGAGAAATGTAAAAGAAAACCAAATAATCCCTCCAGTTCCTCATCAATATCCCTTTTTCCTCACTCAACGTCAGTGTCTATGCACATGATTTGGCAGGGGAGGATAGAGACTGGGGATGAGAGGAAAAGTTGCTCAAGAGCATTTAGGACACTCACATATGATTTCATTTAATAAGACTTATTATGTAGTAGATGGTTACGCACATCACATTCAGCAAGGACACAATGTAACACTCTTTGGTTCACTTCCAAGGCCGTATTGCATTGCAGACACAAGTGTCACATGTTATTTGTATTAATGTCTGGAGGTGTAATGATAACAGCTTTGTTATGCTCCATATGTGCGAATGCACTGTAAGTACGACGACCAATGCACCGTATTCTTTCATCGGGAAACAGATCTGTCATGCACGTTGGCCAGTGGATAACAACCTTCAAATCCACACTGTTGTAAGTCATTTAGAGTTTGACTCAGCAATGTCTGACTGAAAACAAGCAAGGGTTTTCCTGAGACATATGTTAACTAAATACAAGCAGATTTTACTTTAAAGCTCTATGCACCTCTCAGTAGTGTATAGTTGTAGGAGCAGACAAATATGAGAGACATTTCTCTTCTTGCTGCACCTTTCCTGTCATGGATGTGTTTGTTTGAGTGTGTACTTTGCACTTGTGTATGGATTGTTGTAAACTTTCATGCAAGGAACAAAAAATAAACTAAGCTAAACTATTAAAGGTGCCTTTAGAGATGTGAAAATTACCCATGCCATGGGCACTAGTAGAGCCTCACACCATCGCAAAGAACTTTTTAGCTTTGAATAAATATCATTTGGGGTGATTAATATGCTTCCTAGCCCAGAGGACCATTATTTCTTTTTCTTGTCTGAAAAGGGGATTCAGTAGATCAGAGTTTCCCACCCGACAGGCTGCAGACTGGTACTGAGACTGAGACCAAACTTTGCTTTTATTTAAAAAGAATATACCTGTCATTGCACATCTGTCCGTGTAGCTTGACTCTGCAGACTTTACAAACAAAAAAAAGTACAGTGAGATACATTTCACAGCAGAAGGTGCAGCAGTGCAATCAGTTACTACGTCACCTGGCGACCGTTTAGCTAACTGGGTCTGTAATGTCATTTTTAAGCTGCCGATAAAGGCAAAGTGAGTCCCCATTAAGGTCTCTTGATTAGGATTTTGGATAAGTCCTGTGGTCCTGCGTTTTCTACTGTGCACATTAACGTTGTTTTTCAGCACTGTCATCTCAGATAAGCTCAGGTTTGGAAAAGGTAGTACTTCTGGATTTTGTTGACATATAGATTGCCTCTTACTTTGTGTGGTTGAGTCTCAGAGTACATTTGAAGCTAAAGCCATGGACGGTGCTATCTAACAGTGGTTTCATGAAGTGATCCTGAGCCCACATTCTGATACCAATCAAAGAAATAGGCCAGTTTTGATGCAGTGCTGCCTAATGGAAGGAAAGTCAAAGGCATTCAATGTCTTCTCTTTGCCCCACATGTGCAAAGATTTCTTTACATTCTCAGAGTCTTTTAGACTGTGGACAACATAATATCTAAAGTCTTTATCACACATTTTGGAGCATTATTCTAAAAATGTTGGAATATTAGCCAACCTGGTCTTGACATAGTGACAGCCCCCTGCCATAGCTGATTGTGATTGACTGACGCTTTCAGGAGTGATTCTTTTCCATGCCAGTTGTGATACTCTTACCTCTCTACCTGTGGAAATACCTGTCTTTACTTGTCGATGTCACAGCTGCTTTTGAAAGTGTTGCAAACTTCAAATTCAAAATGTGAGCATATGTTCAAAACAATCAAAATAATCAGCCAAAGACATATGATTGGTGCTGTGTTTGATTATTTAAAGGCTGTAAATTATTTGGCAATCACAGTATTCTGCTTTAATCTTCAGTTAACACATGTCCCAACTCTTTAAAGAACATGATTTACACACAATGTTGACTCTTTTCTCTGTTTACAAATGGCATTTTGTTATTGCCACCTGTGCCTTGAAGGCTATAGAATGAACTGAAAAGTAACTAGAAGAAGAGGAGTGAGGAAGTGATCATGACGGCTGGAGCAAAAGTCAATGTCAGATAAGAGGGTGGATAAAAAGGAGGGAACAAAGATTAAGTGAGACACAAACATCAAAATTAAAAGGCATGGAGTCAGTGGAAGTGGATAATTGGAATAAGAATGGGAAAGGATGAGAAGGGGTGAAGGGAAATGAAAAAGCCAATGAGCAGAGTGGTGGAACAGAGGGAATATGACAGCAGAGTCTTTCATGGCGGCTGTAGAGGAGAAATGGGTTTTCAGATCACTCTCCTGCACTCTCTGCCAATTTACATGCCTCTGTGCCACCTACAGGCTGCACACTGGGGAGGAAGAGAAGAGAGGGAGGGAGCAACAGGGGAGGAGAGAAGAGCCACTGCAAGAGGAAATTTAAGCAGGCGAAGTGGGAGAATGACAGAGAGGGAAATTCAAGACAAGGAAAGGACAGAACAATAAGAGAAATGAGGACAAGAGGAGAACCTCCCACACACTACAGCATCTTTACTAATTGCTCTGCTGAATATGTCTAGGGAGGAATAGTAATTGCTGCCTGGTCAGGCATACTTTTTCTTCTTGTCACCACCAGATACTTCAGGGTGGATTATTTGGTTTCAGTTCTCAGGATCTCTACACAGAAGGCCAGTGTGCTTTGTCCCAGTCAGTCTTCTGGTGCTTTACAATGATAGAAAAGCTCAAGGACTTTTTCTACTTGGCAGACTCGGCTGTCATTCTTATTTTTTTATGTGGCCCGAGGTAAAAAAAAAAAAAAGAAAGAAAGAAAGAAAAGAAGAAAAGAAAAAAAAGCATGTTTGGACACTTCTGCACGAGATATATGCATAAGACAGATTCGATGACCATCTTGGACCAGATCCTTTTTAAAAGGACTTGATCTGCTGTCAGGATATTTTCACATTCATTATTGTACAATTAGATCAGCAAAACATACCAAGGGAGCACTGCTGCCAAAGAGTAACATAAAAAATAGGACCATTGGTAAACCCAGTTCTTTCTGGCACTTGTTAAGAAAAGACCAAACGTTTCTTGCTCTTAAAAGAAACCTTTTGTGGTCATTCTGGTACCTCTTTTAATGTAGATTGTCACTCAGATCAGAGTATTCAGTACTACTACAACAGCACCATCTATGCAAATTTCTTCACAGACTACAAATGTTCTCAATATTGAGGTTCCTGAATGGTGGACGGCATTACAAAGCTTCCATCGGTTTCCCAGCCCTGGCTCAGACTTAGAGAAAAAAGGATGATGACAGTCGGAAGGAGGTTGTGAAGGATGGACTGATGCCACTCCTGCTGTTGAAAGTTATTGTGTCATTAGATCAATTGTCACCAACCTTTCCAAAGTGGAGAGGCTGCATCCTGTTGCTTGAAGCACAAAATATTTCAGTGTGACATGTTGTTTGTTGTTATGCTGCTGCCCTCCAGCTTAAGAATATAGCCTGACTCTGGGACCAGTGAGCCATAATGGAGAGCTTTATCCTGCATGATGTGTTTAATACTAAAGTGTTACCTGAACTCTGTATGTGTGTGAGGCTGTATGTGGTGGTTTTTAGAGTTGTAGACTCACAGCTCTCTTGCCGTTTTGTCCATAACTTGCTAGCTTGTTTGCCCTCTGATTCATGATGGCAAAGGTCTTTCACCAGCTCCCACTTTGCTGTTGGATATTTGGTTTATGGAGGTGCAACATAGATCATGATCTAATTAATCACCAATTGTTCTCATGGATAAAATCAAGATAAATGGGCACAATGACACTTTTTGTGAAAAAGACCTTTAAAGAAAGTATCCCCTTTGGCCCCCAGGTTGGGAACCAAGGCTGCAGCTAATTGTCATGTCAAAAACACCATCAATGTTAACTTTTTTTTCTCGTTGTCTCCAGAGTCTTGTGTCTTGTTTGAAATACAGGTGAAGCAGATGAATGCTAAAAAGTCAGTTAGGCATTCATAATGTGACACCAGCTCCCGTCTACACTAATCTGACACTGTGTCTTAACTAGGGCTGTTTCTTCACAGCAAACTTACAATACGATACCTTTCCGGATAGGCCTGAGTTGTTAAACCTTGACTAAGCCTTTATAACAATTTCCGACAGCTCCTGTTCTTTTTTACAATGACAAAATGAGCAGGGACAAGGTGTAAAAGATTCTACATTCAAGACTCTCAAAAATACAGGTCCACAGATATCTTAGACATAATTTAATTATTTAGTTTTTTGCTTTTACCGCTATCTTTTGAACCACATTCTCTCAAATCCATACCTGTATCAGCAAGCAAAATGGTTTGATACTTTAACATAAATTTTTTGAGCACAGGTCCAGTCCTGACTCATGGAAACATGCAGAAGCATCGGCAACAAAATCAGGCTAATCACATAAAAACGTAGGTGTCCGCAGAGCTCAATGCTGCACAATGTCTGCCTCAGTGTCCTGTATCTATTTCCCTGCCACTTGCATCGACAAAGATAAAAGCGAGAAAAGAGGATTTTAAAGAAGTTATGGGATTTATTGATTTTATTTACCTTTTCTTGCTCAGCAGAGCTTGTCCATCTGTTTAGCATAGTAGAGACAGTGGAACATGATTTTCTTTTCCATCCACTAGATAGGGGGAAACTTCTTTGGTATTGGTGGATCCTTAAATCAACTACTCCTCAATACAAAGCTCTACAAGCATATTCCTCCTCCTGTACAGTTAAAGCACTTCATGCACTGTTTGCAAGAGGAAACAGGACATTGAATTTTATTTTAAACTGATGCAGTGTGGACAGCAGGCAAGCCAGAATATGGGGTGGGATGTGACATCCAACCCTTGTTTTTAGTTAGCACATGCTGTGACAGTCGCTGAAAAAATCCAAACAATACAATACTAGTAAGGTTAAACCCCAGGTTAAACACCCATCCTCACTAAATTTACTCTACACATGGCTTGCGACCACCCACAGTGCTGTTTCCCTCCCTCGCGGGACTCTTTGTTCAAAATTGTGAATATTGTAATAACAAATGAGATGCCACAGAGGCTGAAATGAGAACCATATCTCTTATTAAAGTGTCTTTCTTTTGTAATTGTCAACATCTGCTCCTAACAATGTAATTTTACGCTTTGTCCCTTGAAGTGGGGAGTGTGGCAGAGAGATGACGTTAAGGGTTTGATAATTAGATGAGAAGTGCTCTCTTTTCTTCTTTCTCTCCCTCAGTCGCTTTGCATTTATTCTTGTTCTCTCTCTCTTTCTTAATCAGACAACGCGACTATTTGTGTGTGCTCCTCTGCCGTTACCCTCTGGCTCCCTCTCGTTCTGACAAACTAGGACATGAAAATAAGCCTCCACAGTGCCAGGAGAATGCTAAATACAGGGCCTCCATTCTGTGGCACTGCCTCTTTAATCAACTTCCTCTTATCTCCTCCGCACATCCCTTGTTCCTCTCTTTTTCTGAATGTAATGGAGGAGGAATCCGCACACCGCCAACGTCTTGTCCACTTAACACTCGTCCTAGGTCCTCGTTCCCTCAATCTTCGTCACTCTTCTTGCCACCTTGCTGTCTCTTTCCTCGTTCCCTGCTTTGTCTCTCTCGCCCCTGCCTTTCTTTCTCTGTCTCAACTCTCTTTGCCCTCCAGTTTCTGCACACTCAATTTCTTTTTTTTTCTCCCTCTTCAATTGTCTGGTTGCCCTCATTAAGAGTATTACAGTGTGCACTCATGCACCAGCCAGCACTGTTGGAGCTTCAAAAGCAAGAGCCAGCTCTACAGCGGTGGCTTTTTCCCACTCCAGGAAGTTATACAGAGAAATATCAAGAGTTGTAGCTGAGTCTGTGCTTGCATAGCTATAATATAATTAGGGCTTTAAATGGATAAGAATTTCATTCAAATTAATCACTGATTTTTAAACATTCATATCAAATAACACATTTTCAATTAACTTTAGATTTTTTTATACTTTTTTCATTTGATGTCAAGTAAGCCTAAACAAGGTTAAGTAACTTTTACCAATGTCTTAGGTTTTTTTCACACTGAGATTGTTTAGGAGAGTCGTTCTGATACAGGGAACGTTCTGTGCTTAGTGTGGTTTGTTTAAATATATATCCTACAAACAACTACATCAAGCTCACCTGAAATAGTGGTCTTTGCTTGTTTCCATTCAACCTCTTTGTCCTCAGTTTGTTTGCAGTGTGGACACAGCTGACCCTGCAACCAACTAGGGATGTAACGTTATGAAAATTTCATATCACAGTTATTGTGACCAAAATTAACACAGTTATCATTATTATCAGTTTTGTTGCAGTGTGCTCGAAATGTTCAAAAAGTTCTTTAACACAGTCTTGAAAACATTTAACCACTTTAATATTAAAATTTTAACAGTTCTTTTGTCTTTTTGTCAGTAACTGTGTCAGGGAATGTTATCATTATTATCAGTTTTGTTGCAGTGTGCTCGAAATGTTCAAAAAGTTCTTTAACACAGTCTTGAAAACATTTAACCACTTTAATATTAAAATTTTAACAGTTCTTTTGTCTTTTTGTCAGTAACTGTGTCAGGGAATGTCCTTTAAGTAAATTTGTTTGCAACTTTTTTTCATGAGAAATAAAAGTAAACAATTCTGACAAGTATTTGTCATTATTATGTTATAAAAGCTTAAACTGTGTGTTATCATAAGAAACGAAAAAACGTATTTGTACTTTCAACAGGTTTCTATTCATAAACAGTTGTTAGTGAAAATGTTCAAAGTTTTTAAATGGCCAGAAAACATTCAACCTTTTTTACATACACTCACACATTTTTGTTTGCCTGCAGCATTAGTGTCCATGTTACAGCTCGTTATATTCGACCATGACCAGGTCTTTTTATTTATTTATTTTTTAACGATAGTCCCTGAAGCAGTTAGCCCCCTTAATGACTCTCCTTTGGTCTTCCCTCTCCCTGGCAGATCTCCTCGACATCTCCTTTTTTAATATTTCCAATTTACGATTGATTAAATCCATAAAACACGAACTATGACGAAAAAAGACAAACTACAATGAAATGCGGCAAATAAACAGCAAAAGAACGGCAAGACCACACTCCAGATTGATACTAATACTGTTATTTACAACCTTTACTGTCATTTACACAGAAAATACTGATAAACTGCTGATAATTCCCTCAGGTATGGCTCACTGAATCCTCTCTCTCTCTCTGCTCATTTACTCGGGGAGTTACAGCAGTTTTAATCACACGCATTTTTGTCTTTCAGCAATAATGATTACCGTGGGCAATTTTACCGCACTTTATCATTTTAGCGGTAACCGTTACATCCCTACAACCAACACAAACAGGGTGACGAGTTAAATCCAAGAACTTAGTCCCAGCTCATCAAGCAGGGGAATTTATCCTGTTCAACACTGCTCTCTACTTTTTCCACAGGTGCTGCAGTACCTTGCAGTACCTTGTACCTTGTTACCATGATATCTGATGTCCCCTATGGTTTGGTGTAGACACCAGCAAGCTTTAAAAGCCTCTCTTCTTCATGCACTGAGTTTGTTTGCTCTTATATCACAAGGCTTGTCCCATAATGATAAACATGCTCACCTGTATAATCTTACATAGGACATTTTACCTCAGCTGCATCAGTGTTATGTTATTGTGCTGGGAGTTGTTTAATATGCTGGATTTCTTCCCATAATGCACAGCATGACTTGAGGTCAAAGAAAGTTGGCTGTGACCTAATAATACCAGGCAGCTTTTGGTACGTGTGTAATTTTGAGCTTTTTTATTCTGCAATACCCAAAACCAGTGAAGTTGGCACATTGTGTAAATTGTAAATAAAAACAGAATACAATGATTTCCAAATCCCTTTCAACTTATATTCAATTGAATAAACAGCAAAGACAAGCTACTTAACGTTCGAACTGGTAAACTTTGTTATTTTTTGCAAATATTAGCTCATTTGGAATTTGATGCCTGCAACATGTTTCAAAAAAGCTGGCACAAGTGGCAAAAAAGACTGAGAAAGTTGAGGAATGCTCATCAAACACTTATTTGGAACATCCCACAGGTGAACAGGCTAATTGGGAACAGGTGGGTGCCATGATTGGGTATAAAAGCAGCTTCCCTGAAATGCTCAGTCATTCACAAACAAGGATGGGGCGAGGGTCACCGCTTTGTGAACAAATGCGTGAGCAAATTGTCCAACAGTTTAAGAACAACATTTCTCAACGAGCTATTGCAAGGAATTTAGGGATTTCATCATCTATGGTCGGTAATATCATCAAAAGGTTCAGAGAATCTGGAGAAATTACTGCACGTAAGCGGCAAGGCCGAAACCAACATTGAATGCCCGTGATCTTCGATTCCTCAGGCGTTACTGCATCAAAAACCGGCATCACTGTGTAAAGGATATCGCCACATGGGCTCAGGAACACTTCAGGAAACCACTGTCAGTAACTACAGTTCGTCTACATCTGTAAGTGCAAGTTAAAACTCTACTATGCAAAGCCAAAGCCATTCATCAACAACACCCAGAAACGCCGCCGGCTTCGCTGGGCCCGAGCTCATCTAAGATGGACTGATGCAAAGTGGAAAAGTGTTCTGTGGTCTGACCAGTCCACATTTCAAATTGTTTTTGGAAACTGTGGTCGTGGTGTCCTCCGGACCAAAGAGGAAAAGAACCAGCCGGACTGTTATAGGCTCAAAGTTCAGAAGCCAGCATCTGTGATGGTATGGGGGTGTATTAGTGCCCAAGGCATGGGTAACTTACACATCTGTGAAGGCACCATTAATGCTGAGAGGTACGTACAGGTTTTGGAGCAACATATGTTGCCATCCAAGCAAAGTCTTTTTCATGGACGCCACTGCTTATTTCAGCAAGACAATGCCAAGCCACATTCTGCACGTGTTACAACAGCGTGGCTTCGTAGTAAAAGAGTGCGGGTACTAGACTGGCCTGCCTGTAGTCCAGACCTGTCCCCCATTGAAAATGTGTGGTGCATTATGAAGCGTAAAATACAACAACTGAGACACCAGACTGTTGAACAACTTAAGCTGTACATCAAGCAAGAATGGGAAAGAATTCCACCTGAAAAGCTTCAAAAATTGGTCTCCTCAGTTCCCAAACGTTTACTGAGTGTTGTTAAAAGGAAAGGCGATGTAACACAGTGGTAAAATGCCCCTGTGCCAACTTTTTTGCAGTGTGTTGCTGCCATTAAATTCTAAGTTGATGATTATTTGCAGAAAAAAATAAAGTTTCTCAGTTCAATCATTAAATATCTTGTATTTGCTGTGTATTCAATTGAATATAAGTTGAAAAGGATTTGCAAATCATTGTATTCTGTTTTTATTTACAATTTACACAACGTGCCAACTTCACTGGTTTTGTATTGTACTTAATCAGAACAAGAAACCAAGCTGTAGGTGTGAAAATCACCTTAAATCAGGAATCAAAAAGTATACATGTTTAATTCAATATCTAATTACTTTTAGATTCATCATTTACATGAGTGTTGAACTGCTTTACCATTAACAAAGAAGGTAGCCTTTAAGTTTCAGGTCTTTCAAATACAATATGTTATGCTGATTTCAATGAATCATGGCAGGAGTGCAGGCACAAATTACTCTAAACATACATGGTCAGTGTGAAGACACATTTACTTTTCACCAGTTCAACTTTATTGGCTTTCTATGTGTAATGCAATGGTTGTTAAATGGTAAATGGTTAATGGACTCGAGCTTTAAAGTGCTTTTCTAGTCTCTGTTGACCACTCAGAGCTGCTTTTTGCCTCAGGTCACATCTACCCATTCACTCTTATATTTACTAACTGATGGTTCAAAGTTTTGATTTAAGTCATCCATCTGTATCAGCTAACGCTTTCATTTTTATATATGTTTTTGCTACCATCCTTTGCTGTTTTGTGACTTAGTTTCACCTAAAATACTAAAAATCTAGCGGTTCTGATGCACCATCCACAGCAGTGAATAGCCCTGTTTTGTGCAGGTTCTTTCTTTAAGATGCAGAGCTTACTGTGGATGTTTTTCTTGATTTCATTTCCTACAAGCTGGCAAGTGGCAAATAAGTGGAATATTCAACTTTTTATTTATTTTACTGCTCTAAGCTCAACATAATCCTTTTGGCTTATTACTGTTATTCTATAGTGCTAAGTATTTATGCTAGCTCCAAGCATTTCTACTCACTGATAGGATATTCTTTGACCTCCTGATACATTTTTATTAATTTTATAGTCACAGCTCAGTCAGAAGACTGCAAAGCATGCCCACAATACAGCCTGTTCTACATTTAAGGCTCAGTATTTGTGCTAAATATTGATATTTAACCTTTGTGTCAGCACAGTGTGTAGTGCATGTGACTCACAACACCGGTTGCCAGTTTAAACCCCAGGTTAGTCAGGACACTCTGCAAACTGTCCACAGGCTGTATCTGAACCTGGGCTGTCAGGAGTATGTACATCGTTCCTGGTTTCTTACCACCGCAAACCAGCACCTCTCTCTGTATGTGGAACTCTAAAGCATCCTAAGTAAAAACCATCTGAACTTTCACTGTGACTATCAACAATTCTTTCTGGCCTAGTTTAAGCAATGAGGAGGGAGCAGCTCTGTATCTGCTGTGTGCTTTGCCAGCAAGTGATCTTTTAAATGCGGCTGTTCCTTAATTCAAGTCAAAAATAAAAGCCCATTTTGTGGTCTAGTTTAAGGGAGCCATATAACATGGCTTTGTTAAAGGTCCTTTCTTAAAAAGTTCATTTTTCATTTCTTTTTGTTTGACTTACACAGCCTGTCCTGTCTGATGACAAAATTACATAGTGTGCGTACATTCGTTTTAGGTTTAAATTTTCTGGCACTGAAAAATGTTGCATGAATTTGTTATTAATGCATTTACTTTGATGAAACTGATATAGAATGGATTTAATCGGGATGGGTTGCCATTATTTAGTGACAGAACTGAGATTTCACTGTATTTTCTGTCCAAAAAGCATCAGAAATCAGTAGGTTCGCGCTTATTATTTTAAACTTACATTGGTATCTGTTAAGGATACAAAATTAAACTTTGGTGACCCTGATTGCTGAATTTGTGCCTGAAAACATTTTTAGAGTGGTGACAATTTTAGAAAGCAGAGAAAAAAGAGGAGTCCAAAAAGTGGAAGCCTATTAGATGTGCCCAAGCATCCAATTAAGTTCCCTTTGGACTGCAGGACTTCTTCTGTCCTTTCCCTCCTGTATGCTTACTTTGTGAGTAAGGCTTAGTTATTTCTCTTTAGTTTCTTGCTCTAATTTATTTTCCCTCTGCTTTCTTGTTTCTGTGTCTTGCTCCTGGTGTCTATTACTCATTTTCAACCCCTTTTTTTTTGTAGTTGCCTGCATTTTGACCCCTCTCTTCCCATCTCTCTTCGTCATTGATTTGTTATTTTATAAAAGAACAGGGACCACACTCTCAAGCAGTGGTTCCTAACATTTTTTCTACTTTTTCAAAGATAGGCTGAGTCCCCCCAGGACTCACATGGGAAAAGTGATGCTTCACTCTCAGAAATCTCCATGAATTTTAACTGTTTTTATTAAGTTAGTCTGACAGAATTGGCCCACACACTTGTTTGTACCAGAATACCATTATTAAAAAATATCCAGCAGGGTTGTATTGTAATTTTCATTAACATGTGCAAATCTAATTTTGACAGCCTCAGAGCAAACAGAGCCTCACATTCTCAGGATTAGAAACAAAAACTCCCAAGTAACTGATGAGTTTATGAAGGATGATGAGAGATAGAAGAATACTGATATACCAAGAATAACTCTGCTTATACTACTGGAGAAGCTTATGGTGGCATCTGTCAAGCCAATTAAGTTTGTTAGTCTCCCATATTATAATTAATGTACTGATTGTGACAGGTGAAAATACAGCACATACCATCTAGTCTTATTTTCCCAAACAATAGCAAGGTGTTGACATAAGCATGTAAGGTTTGTATCTATACTGTATTTAAAGGTGCTATGAGGAGAATCTATCACCCACGGCATTAAGACTGCTACCCATGAGCACGCGCGGCAACTGTTGTAATGCTGCGTTGCAGTAACCCCAGAACTGGGAGTGACATCATCTCCGTCTTATCGGCGTTCCAGTTGAAATCAGAAAAAAACATGCCGATCTACCAGGTTATTGTTAGCTGTTGTTAGCACGCCCTGCGTTGTTGTTCACAAATATCACATGAAGAATGTGATTATCACTATGGCTGCATTTTTGTAAACATAAGTCCAACAATACGATGTATACAGCTGATCTAGAGCAACACACCCCAGTCAGAAGTGGAAATAAAATGATTATTACAGAAACTAAATAACTGTTCACACTGGGAGCATCCATCTTTGACTGTCAACTCGGGGGTGGCGAGGTTTCACCCAGTTCCCAGTAGGAAATTCCGACTTCAGGGGACGTTCCAGTTGCAGTTTCCTACTCGGAACTCAGAAATTCCAACTTCTGACTACAACTGGAACACACCAAAAGATGTGTCCCAAGCCAAAGCATGTGTTTGTTGTGATGCTATAATGAATGCTGCTCAGACCTTCCTCAGAACTCTGCATTGCTTTACAACTTCTTTTTTCAACAGCTTACTGGATGCAAAGCAACGAGGTAATGTATCTCTTTCTAGTTACATAGCGGTAGTTTTTGATGTGTGACAATAAGCAATTTTTGGAAAACTTAGTATCGTAGTTTTGTAGCCGGCTATATATCGCAACTTACAGCCCGTTGCTCTAAGACGTGTCTGAATAATATAAATTTGCTCCAGTTTTAATTGTCTTGTTCCCGAAGTTGAGTATCCAGACCAGTCCAGCCCTGTCCAACCCGACCGCGAAGCTAAGGAATAGCCTTTATTTTGATGCGATAAAACTCATCTTAAAGTGTGTATTTCGATCAGGCATATATCTAAAAGCTAGACTTTTTTGTAATTACTGGGAAACCCCTCACAGTCCCTTTAAGATATCAATTAATTCAGTTTAGTTTATTTTGAAATATACCCCTCAATGAAAGTGCTGGTTGCACCAAATGGGTCAAAATCCCCTGGAAGTAAGTCGCATGGTTCTCAGTGTAGCCAGGTTTAGGAATCTATCATCTTGGGGTGCTGTCTTCTTGTGACACCCAGTCTTATTGAACATGGTCCTGAGTTTGGAAATGGTACCAGGATGACACCAAATTATGCTGTCACGTTGTGTCCCCAAACACCAGCTTCAAGTTGCAATGGATTGTGGCACATTTCTTTCAGGTTTTACCCACATGTTCAATTGTGCTAAATGTGTCAAAACCCCCTGGAAGAAAGCCGTTGCGTGGCCATGAACTCCCTCCTTTGTCATGACTTTTCTCAGTGGGGGATCTTTCCAAGAGTTCATTTAATCAGCCAATTTGCATCCTTTGTTTAGGACCATGTAAGATTTTGCTTTGCTTCTTTACAGTATTTCATGTAATTTACTTTCTGTTGGTTTATAACTTGCAACATTGCGTGGACATCGGGGACAGTACCACTGGATTGACAGACTGGGGTGGTGGTCCATCTTTTCAAGAACAGGGACTGGAAAGTGTGCTCTAACTATAGGGGGATCACAATCCTCAGCCTCCCTGGTAAGGTCTATTCAGAGGTTCTGGAGCAATGTGGTTTTCGTCCTGGTCGTGGAACTGTGGACCAGCTCTATACCCTCCATAGGATCCTTGAGGGTACATAGGAGTTTGCCCAACAAGTCTGCATGTGTTTTGTGGACCTGGAGAAGGCATTTGACCGTGTCCCTCGTGGGGTCCTGTAGGGGATGCTCCAGGAGTATGGGGTAGTCGGGCCCCTGATATAGGCCAACCGTTCTCTGTATGACTGGTGCCAGAGCCTGGCCTGCATTTCCGGCAGTACATCAGAGCCGTTTCCAGTTAGGGCTGCCCTTTGTCACTGGTTCTGTTCATAACTTTTTTGGACAGAATTTCTAGGCACAGCCAGGGCATTGTGGGGTTCCGGTTTGGTGACCTCAGGATCGGGTTGTTGCTTTTTGCAGATGATGGTGAGGTGTTCCAGACACATCCCAGGGAAGACCCGGGACATGCTGGAGAGACTATGTCTTGCAGTTGGCCTGGGAGTGCCTCTGGATCCCCTGAAAGAGCTGGACGAAGTAGGGGAGAGTGAAGTCTGGGCGTCCCTGCTCAGGCTGCTGCCCCAGCAACTCGACCACGGATGAGCGGAAGAAGATAGATGGATGGATGGATGGATAGTTAATAACTTGATTTTGTCTCATTTGGGGAGTAATGAGGTCCTCAGTCTGATTGTGTATTTGGGTGTTGCAGTGGTCCTTAAGCTTTCTTGGCCTGTTCGTGTGATTTAGGAGAAGCCTTTAGACCAGTAGGTTGAGGGGCTTCAGGTCTCAGCAGTTTAGAGGGATGTGATAGTCATGCTGTGGGGCACTCGTTTTTAAATGTAAAGATCCAAGTGTAAAATTCAAGGGCTCTTTTTTGAATATTAAACATGATGAGATACTAGCCTGGTTTGACTTAGGTTCTAGATTTCATTGCATGCTATACAGATAACAGTATTCTAATCTATTGCCATCATTCTATTCCCATTCCTATTGAGACTGGGTTAGGATTGTATCTTGTAAAAAGAGATTAATTTAAGTTAAAAGGCTTTACTAACAATATACTTAAACAGATCTGGATCACCATCTGGATCCAGGAATTTTTTTAAGGATTCTTTACATTGTGAGATCGGACCATTTTTGGCATTTGTGCATATTTGTATGTTGTCATGGTCAAGGAATCTAAATATTTAGATGAAATAAAGGTAGGACTAATATTTATGGTGAAAACCACAATATGGGTGAGGACTGTGGCGCTGGCAGAGGTCTGGGCTCTCCAAGTGTTATTCTGGTTTTTGCTGTGATGCTATGAATGCTAACCATCAATATGAAAACATTGATATCCAGCCTCTATTGATGTCAACCTTCCTCTTGGTGTTGTGAATGAACGATTTTATAATTTATTTTACTCTTATTGTGAAGAAAGAGGTAAAAGAACATGCATTAACAGGCAAGCCACAATCACTTTGCCGAACAGAAAAGAGGAGAGTGAGTGGTGATCTATATAGACCACTCCCTGTATACTTAACTTCAACAGAAGCATTCATTTTGTGCCTGTATATAAGTTCTAGGCCAAGCAGACTACATTAAAACAGTTAGTAGTTATTTGTCTTTTTCATGTTGTTTTTTAAAACAACATGAAGAAAAAAAATTAAAAAATCATAATCTGATGATCAAAATGAATGCCTGTGGTCTTTGACACAATCACCTGTGGTTAGGACTACATGCTGCACCTTCAAACATGTCCACATCACTGCTGCCAAGGCTATTGCTGCCATTCTCGTTGACATACTTTGGTAGAATCCTAGAAACTTTGTTTTCAGTCCCAGTGATCTAGAGTATTAATCTAATGCTTAACTCTGTGTTGAAATCTAGGTTAAGGTCTGCAGGGTAAAAGCTAGTTAGCTGGCTAAGTGAGCCACACAATTACTGTACACATAGTGATGCATTTAAGGTTCAGTCAGTGACATTATGATGTGTTAATGTTGGCTATTCAACAAATGCTACTTCATGATGTATTTAAAAGTTACTTTAAAAAGAGAATATTAAGGTTTTGCTCAGAAACATGACTAAATAATACTGGAGTTTTTTGTTTTGGCTTTCTCAGTATTGTAAATGTAACAGAGTTAATATCCTTTGCCTTTTTGCCTTTTATTTATTGCTGTTCAACCAAACAGAATAAACTTATGCAGAGGTCAGACTTCAACAACATTGACCAGTCTGTGACGCGTCATGACTCTATGTAATTTAGCATGATTGATTTTTGTTCTGCCCCCAACAATTTTTTCCTTCATTTCAGAGACATTGAGCAATGACAGATCCATACATGGATGTAAACAGATCAAAGCTGTTGCCTTTAGAGCTACAGGACTGTTTGTTAAGTTCTGAAAACAACATTTCTGACTTTGTGCTGTGTTGTAGAGATGCTACCATCATACTGGGAGTTGGACAGTCTTACAATGCGCTTGGTCAGTAATGGTTGCTTTGTCACATGGCTGATGTCATGCATAACTGTCTGTGTGGAGGAAAAAGACTGTAGCCAATTTCTTTCAAAAGGAGTCTAACTCATGTCAACCCCCCACCTGACTTCACCCCCACCCTACATATTACTCTTTCTTCCCCTCTCTCACATCAAACATCACCCTGATGCTATCAAAGAGGGTCAGGTCTGTACCATGTCTGGTCGAGCCCTTCTTCTTTCTCTTCACCTCTACCCCTGTGCCTTTGCCACTCTGTCGCTCACTGTCAGTGTCTCTGTGTTATCCTTATCATAAGCGGGGGATTAAATAATGCATTAAGCTGAGCTGTATTGCGGATGTCCACCGGATGTCACCGAGTGGCTTAAACATCCCCCCTATGAATGAATGTTTTAAAAGGCAAAAAGGATTTGTTAAATCCCAGAGACGTCTCATCAGTTTGGGAGCATGGATATGTCCAAAGGGCAGGAGACAATTAAACCTGAGGATCTGATCCCTGTAGCTGCAGTACTGAGGGAGGCAAGGGTAAATCAAACTGAGTCAGGCTGGGTGTTAGAATTAGAGAGGAGACATGGTAACAGATGATTGGAAAGGCAGACAAGGAGACAGATTGACAGGGAGACTCAACAGGTCTGTCTGCACTCTGTAGAATGTATTACATAGTTGTCAGTGATATGACGATACATTTTGTATTTCAAACATCCAAATATGTCACTTCATTTCACATCACCTTTGTAATAGACATTTTTAAGTTGTCAGGAAGCATCTTGCATGGTTTGCCGTTCATTCATTTTTCACTTGCAAATGTTAACATACCACGGTGCCACCTGTTAGTTCAGCCTTTGCTGCCTGAAATACTTCAATGAGGTTTTTCATTCCTTCATTTATTAAAGGCTGTCATTATACTGCATTTACACGCCTATCTCATAATAGCATGCTTTCGTCAAAGGACCAACTGACACGCCAGAACACTTACCAGTCATTTTCATGGGTATACCTTGCTTGTATAAGGTTGGATCACCATGTGCCTTCAGAACTGCTTCATAATTCTTTAATACAACAAGGTGCTGGAAACATTGCCCAGAGATTTTGTTCTACATTGACATGATAGCATGATGCAGTTGTTGGTTGATTTGTCAGTTTCACATCCATGATGTAAATCTTTAATTTGACCTCATCTCAAATGTGCTCTATTGAATTGGGTTCTGGTGACTCTTACAGCCACTGGGGTTGAGTGAACTCACTGTAATGCTCAAGAAACCAATTTGAGATATTTGAGCTGGCACAGTGCCTTATGGATGCAGCCACCAGAAAACTGGCACACTGTGGTCATGAGATGGAGAGGATCCAAAACAGTACTTAAACAGCCTGTGGTTTTTGAGCATGGCTCAACTGGTATGAATGTGCCAAAAGTGTGCCCTTGCGAAGCAGCTGGATTTGACAGATTTAGTGTTTGTCATCAGATAGATCGATCTTGCAAAGCTTCAAGCTGGATTGATTATTCCTGTTTCTTGCATATCCAGCATAACCAGTTTCTTTCCATGAGGTGGGTGATATTTTCTCTCATAGAAAAACAAGAACATAGTGGTGTGGACCAAAAATCCTTTATCTACACATGCAGCATGAAGAGAAATTAAATACACATAGCTCCGTTTGATGGGTCACAACAACAACCATGTGATATAGTAAAGGCACTTAGGAATAAAAGCACCTGTTCAGAGGGGAAATACCTCAAGCAATTTCCCCACCACCTGTCCTGACAGAGTTAAAGCAAACAGATGGGAAACAGCTTGTTTCCAAAAATTGCTTTAATGTTGCCCAGATGGTTTTCACATTTGTATATTATTTATATGAAGCCCCACAGTGTATGACAGGTTATCCAAAGTGTGCCAAGAAGATATCTAACATTGTGGCACCTCCAGCAGGTGATAGGAGAACATAGGACATTTCATGTCCAATAAACCGCCATTCTCTTTGCTATTCTCTTTTTCAGACCATTCTCTGTTAACCTTAGAGATGGTTTTGCATGACAATTCCTGTACATCATCAGTTTCTGAGGTATTGAGACCAACCTGCTTAGCATCAACAACCATGCCTCATATGAAAACACTTAAATCTCCTTTCTTTCCAATTCTGATGTTTAATTTGAACCTGAGCAGGTCACCTTGACCATGTCCACAAGCCTTAAGACATTAAGTTTAGTGTCAGGTGATTGTCTTATTAACTATTTGTGTCAACCATGGATGTATTATAAGAACTGGATAGCGTGGCTCCGCCTTCCACCATGTAACGGATTTGAAGCCAGAATATCCCTCATCTGGGCGCCGCCATTGTGCAACCAGTAGAGAATTTGGGCCATAATCCGGACGCAGCTGTCGTAAACGGTCGCAACACTCCACAGCATACGCCGTACACAATCATTGTGAAGCTGCCGTAAACCGCGGTCATTTTTAAACTCTAATAAGTAATAAAAAAGAAACTTTTCAGAAAAAAGAGGACTTGGAAAACACGCAGCCCAATAATACTTTAATGTCAGCACAGCATACAGATGGGAGAAATATTTCTACGAGGTGTATTAATTTTTTGAAGTTTCACTTCGGCCCGTTCAGATGAATGGGGGAGACGGATTTTTGACCTATACTGCAGCCAGTCACCAGGGGGAGCAGTTTTTGCGGCGGCTTCAATTTTAGCCGAGCATCATGGCGTCCATGTTTTTTACAGTCTATGGTGTCAACCAGCAGTTTGATGGGTGTACCTAATATAGTGGACAGTGGATGTGTTGATGGGTTGTGATCAAGAGGCATGTTGGCTCCCTGAGCCCCTTTCTGTCATACATCTGCCAAAGCATGTTGATTTATTCTAAAACATAGCCCTTTTGTTGTGAGGGTGGCGATATTTAGGTCAAAACCAATGTGGTCAATAAACCGATAATATAACAATGCTGCATCAAAATGTAAACATGTCACGACTTGTTTGTAAGTCAATGCAGCTATGGATCGCTGTGATACTCATGCATAGAGGCATACAAAAGGTGGAAACAGGATAAAAAATTGCAGCAATTTTCCCCCAGTGTGCCATAGAAATCCTCGTCATTTTCAAATAATAGGGTGCAAAAGGTCATCTTTTCTTCTGTCCTCATTTCTCCTGATGATCATTGAGGAAACAAAAGACCAGCAGACTAAGAATATAATCACTGTGGGGCCAGGAAAACACAATGGAGGGACACACAGCACGCCTTTCATAAGAGCTATCTCTGATTGCCTTTGGCTACAGACTAGCTTGTTTAATATTGTGTCTTGCTAAATTAGAGATTTATCAGGATATAATGAGAGTTAATAGACCTAACCTGCGCCTCTGTGGATGAGTCAATGTTTGGATGAAACAGAAGAGAGATGTATGGGTTTCATTTTGATTTTAAATTGAATCTTAGGAAAGGCTTTTGCTCTACAGATCTGCCTTTTGATGTATTCTAAATGTGCTTCTAGGAAATAACTAACCTGACACAGCAGATGAAGCATTCAATGTATTTCATAAGTCTGTCTAGGAAAGAGCCCATGGAAAGTGTTTGAAAATGAGCAGCACATTTCAACAGCAAATCCAGAAGCTGACGGGACAGCTGTTCAGTAGAATACATTTATTACGGGCCAATTAGATAATGTAGTGCATAAAGCTCAAAATGTGAGCTAATTTAAAGAAAAAGCTTTCAAAACATGACAGAGTGGGGCCAAAAAATACTTTCAATCAAGAAATGCTTTCAGTGTTGCTATTCTTTTGTCATTTTAAAAAGAATTACGGTCTTTTTTGATAAAACTACTATTTAAGCTATTAGCACTAATGCTAATCTCTGTATGAGTGGTCACTCCGTTAGCTATTATCTTGCTAATAACTCCATTTTCTTCCTGCTCTGAAGGGCTCTGATTGGGCTGTGCTGGTTTGGGCTGAGCACAGTTGTCCAACATTGAAGCTTGGCAAGATAAATATGCCTGATAAAAGACAATGAACCATTCAGATCCAGCTGCAGTGCAAGGTTAGCAGATGACAACACTTTGTACAATTCAAAAGACAGACTAAACTAAACACAGGATAGCTTGAAAAGTTTATTCTTTCTTATTTACTTACATTGAGATTCGATTTACTACAAAGTCTGTAACAAAGGTAAATAAGTTCAAGGTGAGTTTATCCTCAATGGGTGAAATCTTCAAACAGTGTTGTGTTAAATCACAGCTTCATTGTTTTTCAATGAAACCCCACCTGTACTGACATAAATACATTCTTTTAACGAGAGTCTCAACTGTGGCGTTAAATTGCCCTTTTTATCTCTGAAGTGGTGTGAATCTCTCTTGGGATCTGATGTTAATATTTGTTTTGCAGCAAATGAATAATGCAAAGATGTGAACTGAGGATTGGCACACAATGGTGTTTTCATCGCTACATTCATAATGATTGTTCTCTGAAGGCTTTTATTCTTTCTCCCTGGCCTTTGTTTTTTTGGTGGGGGTGCTTGGTAAAGCTCACTTTTATATTAATACATTGAATGGAAACACTTGCACAATAGTCAATTAAAGAATCTGATCCAAAACACATAAAAGTTGTATGGAAATCAGCTTTATACTCTAAATACGATATTTTTCTGCACATTCAAACTGTGAAGCACATGCAAACCCACAATAGATGTAAAAGTGTAAGGTTCAACAGCAGAAAACAAAGGCATCTCCCCTAAATTCAGCCATATTTTTGCATAACACACACAAACAAACACTAAACAATAGGCAGGTTTACACATGAGTGTCACAGCTACATATTCTAGCAGGCAGATCAAAGCGTGCAGCAAACAGAGCTTGATTGTAATTCTGTATTCATTTCCATAATCACCACTGTAATAACTTGCAGCTAATTCCATGTGCGTTGGCCTCCATGCCATAATTAAGAGAGCAGTGGTCATTATCATAAGCATGTTTGGGAATACATGACCTTGCTGTTTAATATTTATGCATTTGGTGCACTTTTCTCTACATTATAAAGCACCTACAGCCTTTAATAGGAACATATTTTGTATGATATATTTGTAGAGTAATCATGGGTCAGTATGGTCTGGCAAATTATTCTTGTAGTAGTGCTCTGTTTTTTTGTAGGCTAAATTTTGTGTTAAACATTTGGTCCTTTTAAGTTTAAGCACTAAATTTAGCAAGAAAAAGATTGTACATAGGGCCAGTGTGCCCTAGCTGAGCGACTTTCTTATTAGGACTTATTTGAGGTAAAATTGTTACCTAAACTTCCCTAAATGGGTGCAAAGCTGACTTATCTGTTGAGTCGTTGTGTGTGTTCAGATTCACTGGCATTTTCTCTTGGACTTGCAAAGCTGATTGTCCTTGCCAAGCTTCCAAGCGGTTGTGTAGGTTAAGAAAGTGCAACATCAGTATGTAGCTTCATAATTTGTCAAAACCCAGTAATGTCACCCCAGTCCCTTATTGTTTCCAGAATTTGCATCTTACGGCATCTTTCATTTGCCTTTTCCTTTCTGTCCTGAAGGCAGGTAAAGCTCACAAAGGCTGTGCCAATGCAGTGATTTTAAAGACCAGAATGGACCAAATAGTCCACTTTTAACAGCTCTACCCCCTCTCAATGTGACATTTGACCCTGAATATGACACATTATGACAATTTTATACATGAAACATTTTAGAGTTTAGTCTTTCATATTGATTAGAGTCCTTATTTTGAAGATAATCATCAGGGGTGGCAGAGCTGACAGTGTTGCTCCAGTGGCATGTAAATGGGTATGACAGTGTTTGAATGTACTAGCCAATACTGATGGACAGCTTGCATAAAATTTCAGAACCAGCAGGGAGTGAGTGTAAGAGCACATGGCTGTGATTGGGTAGTTGTGACCTGTGTTGTAAAATGTGATTCAGAATTCCCTGTTCTTCACTCCCTAAACAGCAGAATAATGGATCCAAATAAATTGAAGACTGTCCCATGTTTCTGTGGATTTTTATTCTGGCAGTGGTGTAAGAGGAAGTATTCTCCAGTATTACAGAATATCATCTCCTTAATCAAATCAAACATTATTTATAAAGCACTTTTCATACATTAGAAATGCAGCACAAAGTGCTATACATGTTAAAACAGTTTCCACCCCTCCATTCAAACTCCATCCAAACAAACACACACACGCACACGCACACACACACACACACACACACACACACACTGATAACATGATTTAAAATGTGTGATTTTAAAATTGTGTGGCTGAGTAAAGAGGAGCCAGGTCAGGAAACGCCAGGAGGCTGACTGCACTGGGCGCTGCCCACGGCACAGGGCCAAGATGCCTCCACCTGGGCGCGCCTCGCCACCGGGCCAGTGAGGGGAAGCTAAGGAAGCACTGGAGATATGGGATAAAAACATAAAACTACAGAGGCTAAGAATCATAAAAATTAGTAAAATTAAATAGATAAAATACAAGTTAACTGAATAAATAGTAATAGAATAAGAATAACAAGTAAAAAGAGGACTAGAATATATAGATAAAATAAAAATATAGATAAAAATAAAAAGTTAAATATGGGATTAGTTAAAAGCTAAATTAAATAGGTGGGTCTTGAGCCTACTTTTAAAAATATGAACATTCTCTGCAGCCCTGAGGTCCTCTGGCAGGCTGTTCCATAGACTGGGGCCATAATGCTGGAAGGACGCCTCACAATAAGTCTGTGTTCGAGCTTTGGGAATCATTAAGAGGCCTGTGCCAGAGGATCTCAGGGTCCACGAGGGTTCATATGGTAAAAGCAGCTCTGAAAGATAAGAAGGTCCCAGACCCCTAAGGCATTTAAAAACCATTAAAAGGACCTTAAACACACAGGGAGCCAATGCAGTGATTTTAAAACCTTTGCAATATGTGCCCGCCTTCTGGTCTTCGTCAGCACACGTGCTGCTGAGTTTTGTAATAGTTGTAAGCTTGAGATGGTCTTTTAGGAAGACCAGTAAGCAGGGTGTTACAAAGTCAATACGACTGCAGATAAAAGTATGCACTAGCGCCTCTGTGTTAGCCCGGGAGAGAAACGGGCGGACTCTGGCTATGTTCTTTAAATGGTAGAACCCTGTTTCTTTTACATTTTTAATATGTGAAATAAAGTTGAGCTCAGAGTCAAAAATGACGCCCAGATTCTTCACCTGATTGGATGGAGTTAAAGACAGGGTTTGGAGTTTGGATAAAAGTTTCTCTCCCTGAGCCTTAGGATCAATAATTTAAACCTCGTCTTGCATCTTGGTTGAGCTGTATAGTTTTCTGCCATCCAGGATTTAATGTCTAAAATACAATTAAAAAGGGCATCAATGGGCCCTGTGTCATCAGGAGACCTTAAAAGACATTCTGGTGAAGACTATGCCTTGTGATATACGTTATTTTTAAATACTGGGTAAGGGCAAAGTAACACTCTATTTATATATGGTTTTGAACAGGTAAGCCTTTAAGCTGCATCCACAAACTGACATTTTGGCCAAATTTAACCACTGTACAGGGAAATATCAAGCTGCTTTGGATAAGGCAGGCCACACAGTGCTAAGTTAACATCAATTTGGTAATGCTGATATTTATTGGGACTGTCAGCAATTTCAAGCTTTCTTAAAAATATCTGCTATTTGATCCAGCATGCTTGTAAGCACCAGCAAGAGCTGACCTTAATTTCACTACCCTCAGTTGAAAATGTGTGTTGGCTAAACCAGAATATAACATAAGATGAGGAAGCATTGTAAAAAGCTAGCTTTGCTTAGAGTAGCCACTTTGCACATAATACACTTTGATAGACCAGATAAACTGCATTAAAGTTTGATGGATCCTTTTCTAATGAGGAGAGACTATTTTTGACCCATACATGTTCTGGGCCTCCTCTGACTGTATAAGTAAACACTTGTTAGAAGAGTTATTTTTAATTAGCCCGCTCCAAACAGTAATTAGCATATGATTTTTTATTAATATGGAATTGGGCCACCAGCATCACTCATTAAGTAAATTGAATGCCATCTTGTTTTGGTCTTCCCGGTCTGATTTGATACGACATGATACACCAAGAAGAAAAAGAGTGGGTGGAAGAGAAGGTTAGATATGCAAAGCATTGCTGCAGAACACACGAAAAAACAAGAATTTTCCTGGAGTAATAGACACAGTGATGTGTTTGATGTTTACAGTTTCCAGAAACTTCAAATTTGAAAGTATGACTAGGCACTTCTCTCTTCCAAATAATCTTTTATAAAAAGCCTGCTTGCTGACATTTTTTTTCCTTTACTGGCAGTCTGTAAATCAAGTGTTCTGAAAAATAAAAGTTGATGTCTGAATGAATAGCTTCAACCTGCAGGTTCAAAAGGAGTGGAAGTCACATAGAAACGTCAAAGCAATAGTAGTTGTCAGCCTCACAGTGATTGAACCAGTGACTTTAATAGTAGAAAATGTGCTTAACCTGAAGTGCCAGGTACTGCTGTTCTTTCTCTCCATTTCCTGGATTTCCTTCATGTAGGGTTTTAACAATATAAGACTTTCTAAATTGCTGTAATTCAAGGAAGCCCCAGTATCTTTCTCTCAGCAGAGGCAATTATAGAAGGCGCTGCTTAATCAGCTGAATTCTAGGGACATGGAAGAGTTTTATCAGTCGACTAATGCTTGCAATTGAAGCTGTTTCCTATATAGAGAGGAAATTATATTGTCTCACACCAATGATAAAGAGCAGTTAGATAAAACAGTCTGAATAAGGGATGGGAATTCAAGCACTAGATTATAAAAATGGGACAGTATACAGAATAACATTATTAAAAAGTTAATTAGTCATCTGTGTGATTAAATTTTGAATTTGTAAAGTGTTAACTGTCTCTTTTTGAGAATTAGAGGATTTAGATGTTGCATTTAATGATAAATAAGATAATTTATTCTAGATGTACAAACCAGTAACCATTGAAGTCATGACCGGTTTCATGGGTTTGACACAGGAAATTCAGACATATTTCATCTAAGTGGACTAATCCGTTGAGTTAAAGTCATCTTTGCCAGTTGATGATACATACTCATCTTGAAATATTTTTTATAAGCTTTAAGCAGAGAAAAGGAGGTTTGCAATCATAAATTAACATTCATGTCCCATAGTCTGCTTTTAGGGATGTGCATTATATTGTGTTGAGCAGTATTTTTAATTGACAATCAATATGGAAGAAACAATGATTGATCTTGGATAGGTTCAGGAGAATTTGCCCCTACAAAGGTTCAGAGACATCATCAATCCATCCATCCATTTATACTCAAAAAAAAAGTTCGAATCTGTCCATCATTAAGTCAAACCCCAAATCCACTCTTGAATCATCATCCACTAATCATTGAGTCCATGTTTTATTTTTTTTTCTCCATGTTTTTTATTTGTCCAGCTATTCACCCCTTAATCCATCCATCTGTCCAACCATCCATCTATCCTTGAATCCATCTGTTAGTTCTTGAATTGATCAGTTCATCCATCCATCTTGGAATCCATCAATGTATTCTTGAAACTTCCCATCGATCTATCATACATCTATTCACCCATTAATCAATCCCGCCATTCATTTATCTATCCATGAATCCATTTACCATTCCATCCATTTATACTTGAACTCTTCCATTTATCCATAACTATATCCACTCTTCCATCTCCTTATTCATCCATTTACCCATCAAATTCATTCAAGTTGACACATAAAAAATAAGATTTTGCTAAAGAATTCTGGAAGTAATCATAAAAAATCTCAGTGTGATAATACAAATTTGGTTTGCTTTGTCAAGCAGAGTTGACAAATTAACATCATCAAGTTTTGAGCTTTATGTTTTTCATTTTAACCAATCACTGTAAGCTTTTGGCAATTCAGCAGCAGTGTGATACTTTGCAAAGAGGAGATACAGTGGCTGAAGCATACAGTCACAACGTGGATACCATCAAAGTTTTGTTCTCTTTAACTTTGTAAGTTGAGAGAAATGCAAATGTTTAATCAGAAGTACCCTCATATTTAGCCATGTTTTCAAAATAGCGTGTAGTACACCGAGGAAGGCTGCAGAATTTTCCCTCCAAGAAGTTGATAAGTCCCTTGGTATCTAAGTAGAAAACTAAAATAAATGTTTTGAAATGCCGCCCTTCCTTTTTAATTCTTTTATGTAAAAATGGTCCAGAAATGTGGCCTCTGTTGAAACAAGTGACTGGTAAAATGATCACCTCAATCATTGAAAATATTGCTAAAACCTTGATGGTGAACTTTTTTTTCAATTTGCAAAGGTTAATTCTCATTTTTCCCTTGTATGAAGTATTTAACATTGACACAAAAGAGTCAAACACACCTATAGTCTACGTGCCTTAACTGTACCATATTAATGTTTGCTTATGAAAATTTTACTCTACATGGAAGCACAGCGTGTAATTGTGATAATATCTGTATGACCTTGTGTTTCCAGCATGTAGGAGTTTTATATTTAATGAAATGATGCAATCTGGAAGCAGCCAATGATTTATTTACAGACCTTTTACTCCATAGAGTTTTTAACCAGTAACAGTCAAAATAACTGGAGATAGTTTGATTTTATAAAACTGATGCCTTTTAAAGGGGAGTCACATGTTTTATATTAGGTCCTTTTAGGAGTATATATATATATATATATATATATATATATATATATATATATATATATATATATATATATATATATATATATATATATATATATATATATATATATATATATATATATATATATATATATATATATATATTTATATATATATATATATATATATATATATATATATATATATATATGTTAATTCATATATATATACTCTTTGGTCACTTAATAAGGTACACCTTGATGTTCTATAAATGTCCCAATATTCCTCTGGAATTTTTGTGATGATGTCACATATCCTCTACCAACTTCTTCTGCAGTCAGTGGTCAGATATTGAAGAAATAGTGTGGGTGTAAGCATGCGTCATATTATCACAGCTCAGTTCTGTCTCTGTACAGAAACAAAAACAGCATGGGTCCATCACACACTACAAACAGTTTGTTAGCATCTGCTTAATTTCAAAAGTACCGACCCACTATGATTTGGCATTATTTTAATACACAGCACAACCTGTGACCCCACACTGTTTTTTTTTTGCATGTTTTCTCCCACAATTCTGTTAATTGAGCAAAGACTTTGGCACCATGTACAGAAATGTAGGCCGATAGTTCAAGTGTCTGTCCTGAGATTTCTGAACAAAGAGAGAACTGAGCGGTGACACTATGACACAGGTCAGGCTTGTGCCATGTATCTCCATAAACCCCACTTCAAAAATCCCAAACTATTCCTTTAAGATGCTCCTAAATCTGCACGATCTGGACTGTTTTTCAGGAAACTGACTCATAGGATTTTTTAAAGACCCCTGATCAACGCAGTGAATGCAAGTATAATTTGATATTGCCAGATCTTTTGCATTGTTTGATGGAAGCTTTCAAACTTTACATTGGTTGTTTTGGCATCGAGTCTGCAGCCTTATACATTAGATTAGACAGTATTTTTCAGCCATCTTCTTAAGGAGTGTGAATTCTCTTTTGGATTACTCTGAAGTAACAATGCAGGTTTTCTACTGGTCAGAGTTAATTTCTTGAAATTTGAGAACAGTCAATTTGAGCACTTCTCTTCGTGTGTGACATCAGCTCAACTCAGCTTGACTTTATCCAGTTTTGTGCTCAGTGCTTTGTTTTCTATTACAGTGAATAACATTAAAGGGACTGTGAGGAGAATCTGTTTCCGGCGACATAAAGACTCTGCTCCCCATGAGCACATGCGGCGACTGTCGCAATGCTGCATTCCAGTAACCTCGGAACTTGGAGTGACATCATCTCCGACTTATCGGCGTTCCACTTGAAGTCGGAAAAAAACATGCCGATCTACCAGGCTATTGTTAGCTGTTGTTAGCACGCCCTGTGTTGTTGTATGAAGAATGTGATTATCACTATGGCAGCATTTTTGTAAATATAAGTCTAGCAATACTATGTATACAGCTGATCTAGAGTGACACACCCCAGTCAGAAGTGGAAATAAATGGATTATTACAGGAGCTAAATAACTGTTCACACTGGGGGCATCCATCTTCGATTGTTAACTCGGGGGTGGCGAGGTTTCACCGAGTTCCCAGTAGGAAATTCCTACTTCAGGGGACGTTCTAGATGTAGTTTCCTACTCGGAACTCAGAAATTCCAACTTCCGACTACAACTCGAAAGCACCACAAGCCAAAGCGTGTGTTTGTTGATGCTAAGAATAATGCTGCTCGGACCTTCCTCAGAACTCTACATTGCTTTACAACTTCTTTTTTTAACAACTTACAGGATGCAAAGCGACAAGGTAATGTATCTCTCTCTCGTTACATAGCGGTAGTTTTTGATGTGTGACAACAAGCATTTTTGGAAAACTTAGTATTGTAGTTTTGTAGCCGGCTATATATCGCTACTTACAGCCCGGTGCTCTAAGACGTGTCCGAATAATATAAATTTGCTCTAGTTTTAATCGTCTTGTTCCTGAAGTTGAGTATCCGGGCCAGTCCAGCCCCGTCCGACCCGACCCGACCGGAAGGCTAAGGAATAGCATTTATAGATAACCTATTTTGATGCTATAAAACTCATCGATAAGTGCGTATTTTGATCAGGCATATATCTAAAAGTGAGACTTTTTTTCAATTATTTAGAAACTCCTCACAGTCCCTTTAAGTAAGGAAGTTGGTGTTTGGTAGGTTGATTTTTTGTTGCTACAATGCTCCTTGGCAATAAATTTTACACCGTTTTTAAGAAAGTAAATCTCTCTTTAAAATGGTGCCACACATGTAAGAAACATGCATTTCTACAAATGTGGCACCTTTTAAAAAAAAGATTAACAGGATTTCTAATGGTTTAAGATTTATTGCCAAGAATCATTCTTACAACCTAAACATACTGATTACCATGCTTTTTTTGCTTAGTTTACTTGATGTAATTTCTGGACATTAGACAGGGTTGTCATAGCATAATTACACAAACTGCTGTGATATCCAACACAAATGGAAAACAATGAGAGGACTGTGTGGCTTGTATTTGTTATTTACCTGCTTTCATGTATCACACTCATTTCCAGTGTCAGGTACAGCCTCTAATAAAAAATGAAAAAGTTAGATGAGGTATAACTTGTCTCAACAAAGTAAAAGTGTAGCTGTCTCCTGCATATAATGGTATATCTGTCCTGTTTTGCCCACAGCCAACAATCTATGAAGTCAAAAGGGTTTTATACACTGGCCTACACCTCCGGCATGTTTTCTTGCCAGACGTGATTTGTTTCTAAGTCAACCTGCTGCTCGATGGATGCTTTTCTGTGTGGTTTACATCTTCTAACATGGCCCAGCAGCAGATAGAAACTCACTAAAATCTCTTTTATTTTGTATATTTGTCTGTGTGTGTCACAGTTTGTGCCCACCAGTGTGTCTTTACCCCTCTTCTTCGGACCAAGTCAGAGAATTTGCATGCAGGAGCGCTAATGATGTGGCAGTTTTTGTGCTTCTGCATAAATATCTCTGTATGGATGTGCGTGTGTTATGTGTGTTTGTGTGTGCCACTGATTTTGATTGACAGCTCTGCGCTAGTGGGGCTAGCCCACCGCTGAGACGAGACCACTGGAGAGGAGCAGAAAACAGCGTGAAAGCAACAAATTATACACAAACATGGACTAACACACACATTCAGCTCCACAGTTTTTTTTTTTTCACAATGCTCTCAGTTACACATAAACACATGGGGGGGAAAGCTTAAGCACACTCATACACAAAGTTTGTGCCCTGTTAAATGTTTGGAGTTAACATAAATTACCCATGATGCCTTGCACACATGACCTACAGACAAAAACTATGTATATGATTCATTGATTACCACATTTTTGTGCAATATTCCTGCTACTTATTGAATATTTAAGGAGATATGCCAACTTTTTTTTTCTGTTTTCACTCCGGAGTCCGTGACAAGCAGATAGACACCATTCTTTCGAGGCCGCATGCGCAAACCAACATTGACAGGCTTGTAAGTAGGTCAACAAAGCAAAAAAAATCCATAGTGGTTTGCATATTTAGTTTTTATGTATTTCTTCTGAAAAATGCACAAAGTGCTAATCTTAATCAAAAAACTGATAATATAACATGACGTGGTAAAAAACAATAGTCATAGTGAGCACATAGGACCGTTAAGAGTTGGTTAAGAGTTTATCTGATTACTGTAGGCAGAGGAAGGCTAACGCTACTTACTGACTCCCAGTGTTTGAGCTAGGCTGATTAGCAGTGGGCCAGCTTTGCCAGTCTCTTTCTTGTTCTTGCTCTCACAATCAAAAGAATGCTGTCTAAAAGCTTTTTTTAATGGATTCAGAAGTTTGGCAAGATGCCAAAAAAAAAAAAAAAAATGTCGGCATATCTGTATTTGAGCTTATGAGTACCTTGTTCAACGTATTTGTAATATTTAAACAATAGATAAAAAGTGAAGACTTTTCCCTTTTTGTCTTGTTCACTCATTAATTTTATATTAGGAGGTTGTTGTATACTGGTTAAGATTCCAATTAGTTTTGCTCATTATGTACCTTATTCACAAAATGTATAACATAAATGCAAAATTTTTCACCCTAAAAACCACTAAGGACTTTCAGTTTGATTAATAAGGAGTAGGTTGGAACCCTGGAGAGCTCTGTTAACATTATTAAATTGCTCTGTGCCTGTTAACTTCCTAAAAAACTTAGTTGAGCATGCTTGTGCTACCATCTAACACCATGCGAAAGTCCCTTTGGAAGCAAAATCAAACTCAGACAAACTTTGACAAGGAGGACCAACACATGGCAATGCTGGCTAGCCAAAATACGAAGTACACGGCTAGCAGTGCACCGCTAATATTGTCAGACGTAGAACAACTTCATAAGTCAGTGGAGGTCTGCATTATTGACATGTCAGCCCAATTCTCTGTGGATTGGGCTACTATAGACCTGCACAACTTGATGTTAAAACACATAGAAACATCCCTCAGTGCCATGAAAACTAGACTGGCTACCCTGGAATCTTCCTCTCTGAAATGGGTAAAGCTGAACCTGTGCATCTGCTGATCTCTCAACAGTGTGTCTCAGTAACTTCATGTCATACCTCCCCTGTAACATCCTGAACAGAGTTGTTGCTGAAACATGTTGAAGTTTTTGGTTTTAGTTATGCCCTATTTATTTATTTATTGAATGTTTTTTGTACCTGGACAGTATGGAGCAAGAGAATGTTTCTGCACGCTACAGCATTTATAGCCTAAGCTCATTTGTAATTCCTCAACCTAGTTGGGCCTTTAAAGACATCAAAACAACAATTAATAATGTTCAAATATGACAAAGTCGATAATCACTGACAGAACAATACCAAGCAAATACATAGAACACAAAAAAAGTAAAACAGGAAGGAAATTATCATTAATGACTAAAAATCTGAGTCCTCTTTAAAAACTGTTTTATGTTGAGTTGAAAATGATTCCAGTCTGAATCCATTTTCTGAAGTAACATTTTGAAAATGTTCACCAACAGCATAATACCAGAGAGAGGCCAAAGACACAGAAAAAAGGCCATGCAACACAAATTATAACAAATGGTATGATCTTAGCCTTTATCTAATGCAAAATATATATCACCCAGTCCTGCCACCACTCATAAAAGCTATGCTAGACAATGCTAATAGAGATCATAATTACTCTACAACTTTCTATCATGAAGTAATCATGTAGATGACAGTAAGGGAAAACTCTTACCTTATTACCTATGACCTATATTCTATTGTAATGGTTAAATAAGTATGGTAATGCTTATAATAACAGTTGATCAGCAGCCAGTATAACAGTTATTAGCAAGAAACAAGCCAATGCTGATATTAATGAACATGAAAAAACCTGTTTTCATACATCACAAAATGCAAAGCAGCCATTTTCTAACATGGTCGAACACACACACTGGCACACACAAACTTTGGTGATTCATCCCTGAGGTCAAGTGTGTGATAATGTCCCTATGAAATGTTCACATTCAAACGGCTTCTGCTCAACATTTAAAAGCACTCAACCAGCTCATTTTCATTAGCTGATGTATGGTTGAGTAAAGAGAGTCATCAAGCTCATCCACTACATTAACTTGCACTCTTCACATGCTTATTACAAGTGCCTTTTCTGGCCTTGGTTTTTTTTTGGATTTGCTGCTTGTAATTTAGGGCTGTGATGATATTACTGCTAAGTAACTTAAATTCATGTTATAAATTAAAAACTTGAATTAAAAATGCCAAGAGAGCTTATTCCGCTGTTCAGATTAATGAAAGATCAACAGATAATTTCAAACATTAAAAACGGTTTGAATTACCTTCAGTGACAATGATCAGTTTCTGGTGTCTACATGATTTCAACTTTAAAGATAAAATTACATCAAACTTGAGGATCCTATAGAGAGGTAGTGGCTCTAAACTGTCCAACTAAAGATACTATGATTCAGTCTTAAACAGGACTAAACTGTGTCACCATCCCAGACAACAAGTCTTCTAGCTTAGGTCCTTTTGAATAGTCTATTTGTGAAAGTGAGAACTGAGGAGCCCTGAAAGGACCAGATCCTTTTGGGTCACCAGTTCTAACCCTCCAAACCTGCAACCCCTCTAGTTGCACTCACAGATCACCTTAGAATGTATAAACCAACTTTTTGATCCTTCAGGATGTCCAACAGAGGGAGAAAGAGAGTCTGTGAATGCCAAGAAGCATTCCTGATGCCTCATGCATCCAAAAAATCTCCTTGGATGTGTTCAATTGAGAGTTGAAGACTGAAGGTGCTTACACACCGGACGCTACTTGTGCAAAGTCAATATACAGCAGCGACGGGGCGGGGCTAACCCTCTTGCTATACGTTTGCTGCGTACAAGACGATCGCTTCACTCGTCGCGCGATGTCAAAGTTAAAAGAAGTTGATCTTTTCAGGCGATGTTGTGTGTGGCGTGTGTGCATGTGTGACGGTACCCATGACAGACAGTTTTTCATCCGGACTACAGAGGAACAATTTATGTCTGTATGGGAAACAGTCAGTGAGGACATTAATTCCGCCGAGAGGGACCGCAGAAAACTCACAGATGATGCTGCTGCAGAGTTTTGTGTTTACTAAGTGAGTGAAAAGGATATACAGTAGTTGGAATAATGTCTGCTGATACATCCTATTATATGATATATGATTGCGGTGACACTCGAGCGGACATGATGTCACCGAGCGACGGCCGACGGCAACAGTGACAAAAATGAGGTATTTCTGGACACACGTGACTTCAGCGGGCGACTCAATTTTGATCGCAGAGTGCTTGCGGTGTGAACGCAGCATAAGGATTCTCCACTTAAATATTCTAGTTATTAAATGGCAGCCATTTTCTCTTAAAATCTGCTCATTACACAAAACTGCTTATTCAAAGATCAAATGGAGCAAAGTAGGACAGGCTGGAATATTAACTCTTTTTGACAGGTGTTTGAAATAAGATGAATAAAACTTCTATGCCAAATTCCAAACACTTAAATTAAATCTTATGACCCTATATGCAGAAATGTTTACAAGCAATCCAAGTCAAATCTTTTCTTTTTATGTTTTGGAATAAAATGTTGATGTTTTGCCTTTAAAGTAGACAAATACACTCACTGCGAAATGAGTTTATGTGTGGGAGGCTAATGTAAAATAAATATTTTGACTCTTGGGCAAATATGCTTATTAGCTCTCTTGCCACAAGATTGGTTTAATCTATTTCTTATGCTAAACAAAGCTTATCATCTGCATCGAGGATATATTTTATTAATTATGCTAATGAATACCCACACAGGGTCATAGTCTGAATATCTCTCCTCCATTTGATTATATAAACTCTAAATAGTGCAATTTGAGTGACAGCTTCGAATGCAAAATCGTATCTCCTAGTGACTTTGTGATTACCAATTAATGCAACCTATATGGTGTAATATGGAGTAAAATGAGATATTAAGATTATTCCTATAGTTGCTATTCTCAACATGTGTGAAAGTCATCATGGGAAAGCTCTCATTTGATTCATGTTTTCATGTGTGGGAACATCTTATTTATGTTTTGATGTGTTTATGGACATACACGAGCAGTGTAAGTCTCTTCTGTTTATGTCTTAGTCATGTAAGCGTCTGCACTCCCTCGATAAGAAAATTGTATGAAGAAAAGCTCTTTAAAATCAGCCATGTGGGAGAAATGGACACAATTACCAAAGAAGCAGACACCCTGGAAAAGATGTCAGGATTGTGGAAATAATACAACGTGAGGATAAGAAAAGCCTTAATAACATTATCTGAATTGCTTTCATTAATACTCCTTTTTTCTCTACCTACTCCCACATACTTACGACATTCGTTTTTCAAACAATACATATCTTCCACACCTCTCTTCTGTCATATCAAACCAGGAACTGAAAAAAATGCCCTAATCAGGTCGACTAGATTATGTTCTTATATCAAACAATGGAAGATTATAGGTTTCAAAAAGCGATTTTCCACCGTAATAAACAGTTTCTTTTTTTTTTTTTTTTTTAAGATCGAGAGGCAGAAGCTTAACAGTAAGGATAGAAAGTGTCGGTTTGTCAAAGAGGAGTGGGGTGTAGGGGCTTTATAGCTATATCAACAGTCTCAGAATTGAAAGAGTGGACAGAAGATAGTTGACGAGATATTAGATGAAACAGCTAAACCTCTAGATGAGGAAGATGCTATTTGGGGGATATAATAAATCTAGATACACACAATTTCCATTGTTTGTGCATTTCTTTCCCTCCTCCTTCATGTAAATGAAGGAGTAGTGAGAGGTAGAGCCTGGTTAGGCAGAGGTAAGTGCCAGTCCTGGTTGGAACACCCCACTCTTCCTCTTCCTCTAATGCTCTCTACTGAGCTCTCACTCCAGACTTGTCTTTGTCTTCTCTTTTCTCTTGGCATGTCTTTTGGCATCACAATTGTGATTTGCTAACCTGACATGCCAGATGGACCATTCCGTATTGGAAATATTTCACTAATCCATTTGGGGAGGAGCCCTGCGAAAATGTTTAGAGTGGTAGAATCTTCAAAAACAACACCAGCTTGTGATTGGATGATTGTTTGGCCCATCACACTCATCACAGACCAATCCATATCAAGCAGCGCTGCGTTAGCCGCTACGGCTAACAGCTTACAAGGACAAACAACAGTTATTGGCTGTTAGCCGTAGTGGCTAACTGTTGTTAGCATATACGGCTAATGGCCGTTAACTGTTGTTTGCCCTTGTTAGCCGTTAGCTTAACTACCTTAAGTCTATCATTTCACATTTGATTATACCACCCAGATGTATCATTGAGCACTAATATGTGACATGAACCTCATCAAAGACAATGCCTACGAAGTAAACTGATTAGGAGAGCACATTTCGCCAAGTATAACTGATTAACCATGATGACCACAGGCAAACCTACATGAGCCACCATTATTTGCACAACACTACCTGTCAAGTCACTTCCTGTTGTTGTCACGCCCACAGCTCCCGTGCTCCCGCTGCTCCCACCTCTCTTCCCTGATTGGGCCATTAAGCATTGCTCTGCAAGGCTAATGATTTGCTTGTGGGGCTATTAAAGTCAGTATGGCCAGGTGAGAAAGAGAGGCAGGCAGATTTGCAATATTAATACAAGAGCCCACTGCTAAAACAAGAGTGAATACCAACTGGTGGATATTACAGGTATAGATATTATTTTTTTTCTTTTTTTTTTTCTTTTCTGGATTGGAGGGAACTACTTGCACGTTTGTGTTGCTCATGCCACAGAAACACAGTCCTGACAATTTATACTTCATCAAGTTGATTAATCAGGCTTGCCATCAATATGTAATACAATATCATTTAGTGTATTAAAGTGTGGGAAGTTTGTCATCTTGCTTTATTTTACCACCATAAATGAGTCTTTTGCAAATGCCAACAACTTAAGCTGAGTGCTGTTTTGCCTGCACTTACTGTGTACTCTTCACAGCTCTCCAAAGCCTGGGTTTTTTTGTTTTGACACCAGCAGTGATGTAGCCCACAGCCATTCACACAACCTGCTCTCCTTTTCCCCTCCAGCAACAGTTCCTCAAGGCGATGCCAAAACCATACATAATATGAGACAATCCTCACTGACTACTGCTGTTAAAGGTTAAAATTAATCAGTATCTGGATGTTTAGATCCTGGAAACACGACTCTGCTTTAACAAATGATAAAATTGGAGGCACACAGGTTCATGTTAATTGAAAATGACAGTTTTAATTTGCTGTGATCACTTTGTTGCAATCTTTAGTGCCTGTATTGCTTTGTAACATTGCTGCAATTAGTGGCACACCATAAAACAGGAAAGCCCAGAAAAGTATTATCTGACAGCAAAGTGAGGCAGTGAGAAATAATGTAAACAGTCAGTGATAATGGAAACTTCACATCTTCTCGGTACGCGTTTGGTTTCTTTTACAGGAATAACTCTGACCGCAGTCTTCTGTAGGGAATGTATTCATGGCTGAAAAGTATGATGGAGAATTCATATTGATGATATGCTGAAGTTGTTTTGTTCAATATTTATTAAAACTGTTCTTTGTGGCCGACACATTAATCTCTGCTGGCTGCTTGGCTCAAAAGCTCCTCTCAAAATGAAAACAACGCCTCAGCCAGTGAGAGTCATGCACTAATCAAAAATGATGGAAAATTCAATTAAAGATCGTGATACATTGCTCTTTTCTGACAACACCTCAACTCCTCAAGGTTAAAATCAGTGCAGGTCAGGCGGGTCAGCAGTATTGTGAACAAAGGAGCCCAGGTATCTGGCAGAGCAGAACAGCATGAACAACACAACAGCAGCTGGAAGCCAGACGTCTGTCCAGGCTGCCTTACTCACTCGTCTTGTGGACTCAGCTTGTATTCAGCTCAGCAGTGTCTTGTAGGAGAAGAGTTTGTTGACCTTATGTTCATGTGATATCCATAGTAAACAGAGTCATAAACAACTCCAGTTTTCCTAAATATGAACTATAAATCAACTGACTTCAAATTCACTTAAAGTGGTTCAGTCAAGTGACTATAACAACATACACATACTTAATGGCAGTAGTATTTATTTACCCAGGTTTAAAGTTTTCTGGATGTTGTTTTTACAAATCTCAATTCTAAAAGGTTTGGCTGTTCAGTAACAGCGGTTTCTTTATGAGCTCCAAAGGCAGAGTGGCAAAGAAAATCAATGCAAGCTTGCTGAAATAAGTAAGTAAAGGAAAGAATGCACACAGGTAGATCAAACTAAGAGTAATGTAGATAGGAAAATACCAGAGTCACTCTATTTTGTATGTGGGGAAACATTTATATTAAATTTATTTACTTATCTTGTTGTTTAAAGTGAATAAGGTGAATTATTACTTTGCACATAAAATTTTAAAGTCTCCATACAAATGTTTCCTTGACTTATTCCTCTACAATATAAAAGCCTCTACTTATTCATTTTAAGAGTGTGAGAAACACAATTTACTGTAAACAAGTCATTTACAATGAGGTGCCTCTTTCCCCTTAAGTCGCCTACACAGAGCAACCACCTTCCATGTTAAGTCAATGCTCAGCTGCGATTAGGCGGGACTAACCCTCCTGCGACACAACGTTCGCGATCGAGGCAACCACATCACTCGGTGAAGTTGTGTGTGGTTGTGAGGCAACAGCCAATCACCCTTGATCAAACGTACAAGTATAAAACAACAACAACAATAAAATCAACAATAAGCAATAAAATTAGCAAAACATGACAGAAAATGGCATGTATGATGATGTAAGCATTGTGAAATGGAGTATGCAGTCCTGAACAGGTGGTTTTTGAGGCAGGACTAGAAGAGGTAGAGTAGTTCATGTTCTGGAGGGCCAATGGTAGATAGTTCCAGAGCTGGGGAGCAGAGCAACTGAAGGCCCTGCTCCCCATCTCGCTGAGGCAGGCAGAGGGCATGGTGGTGGATGGAAAAGGAGGATTTGATGGGGCAGGCTGGAGCTGGGATGTGGAGGAGGTCAGACAGATATGCAGGGGTGAGAATGTTACATGCATATATAAATTATGTGTACTTCCTGCAGCAGGTTCCACAAAAGCCGAGACAGGAGCATGTTTAACTTACTGTTTTAACAGCTCTCCCAGGACTGAGGACAGTAATTGACGAATTTCTGAGAGTGGAATTCTTTTACATTTCTAGTTTGATGCACATCCAAAAGGTCCCATGTCCTGACTTTATACAATGTCTTGAGTGTCCATTAAGTAAGTTTTGATTTAAATTGAATAGAAATGTAAATTTGTTTTCTTCTCTAGCTAATCATATGCAGCTGTTTTTCCTACCCTTCCGAATCAGTTAGATCTAAGGGGACGGGAAGGCTACAGGATGCGATGACAATGAGCTCTGTGATGATTGGCCGTCCACATGATGTCTTGAGGGTGGGATGAGAGATTACAGGCTTTAGAGTGGACTTTAAAGCAGTCACAGCGTCTGGAGATTCGCTTCAGGTATATTTTCCGCGCGGCCGCGTCCAAACCTCGTAAATTCACTGTCACTTTTCACTTTTATACACGGATATAGGCGGATAGAAGTTAAATAAATCACGAAGCTGTGTGGTTGGGACCAGCAAAGGGACCTTAGAGAAGGGAAGTGAGGTGTTGTTTATTTCCTTTCTCAGTGTATAACATGTTTTATGAGCGTGTGACATCGCTGTGCTCATCATGAGAGCTCTCCAGGGATCAGCCCTGGCCCATACGGAGCTGCAGCCGCAGCTCTGCTCGGTGCGCCCTTTAGTGGGTTTTGTCTGTCAGGGCAAGACCGTGTCGCTGCGCGGTGCTTCCGTGTGCTGTGGAATTTGAGGGTGAGGCTGGTCGGATAACAGCTGCTTGACATCGGTGCAAAGTAACGCGCCACATTTCCCTGTTAGTAATGGTAACGGCGTTGTAACGCATGAAAAAGTAATTAATTAGATTACCCGTTACTGAAAAAAATAACGCCGTTAGTAACGCCGTTATACTCTAATGCCGTTATTACCAACACTGCTTGTACAACGTTGTACATGGGAAGCCAAAATAGGTTCGCACAACTGATTTATTTGACGGAGGAGCATCAGTTAATTCCCCCACATTGTCCTCCTCCATATTGCAGCGAGTGTTTTGCTACGGGAGGCGAGACGGTTTATTTCGTCCTTTTATTTTGAGCGTCTTTGAATTTTATTTTGTCATTTTTTATTTCGCAACATTTCGTGGCACGTAATTTCGTTTCACCCCTAGTTTCCAGTGTTTCCATCTGACTTTGTTGGTAGATTTAGCAATTTTTCAGATCGTGGTAAGGACTTATTTTCCCCAAAGATTGACCAAAAGTAACAACTTTCAGCTCAAGAGTGTTGCTGTGTTTTATATTGAATGAGAGGTTGTATCTCCTGTCTCTCTCTGCTCTGTTGACTAACAGACACATCCTGGAAAAGTCCTGGAAAATAACTTCTAGAAAAGAGAAGGAACCCTGGAAACCAATACAGACTCCCTTGCTAAGTTCTGCTCGTGTCATGTAAGTAAGTTCGGAATGTGACTTGGCAATGTCTTGCTGAAATGAGCAGGGACGTTAATGAAAAATGAATAATCTGGAGGCCTATGTTGCGGTGTTTACCTTACAGTATAGGGACTTTCATAGGTGTGCAAGTTACCCATGCTTCAGGCATTAATAGACCCCTACACTGTCACAAATGCAGACTTTTGAACTTTACATTCGTAAAAGTGTGTATTGTTATTTTATCATTCATGTCTGGTTTAATTTTAGTGAGGATTTCTGCTTTTGGAGACAAGAGACATGTTTGACAGAGCTTTAGGTCTGAGCAGAGATGCTATTGGTCAGACAGCCTTCAGTCCCAGCTTAATATGGTCTCTGTGTTTGTGAGTAGGTTGAGCATAGAGTTTGACTGAGATGGCATATTCACTGTATAGATGTGCATCAAATTTACCCTTTGGCGTATTTACCTCTCAGAGTTTAGTTTAGTTTGCAATATATTGTATAATGATGCAGAATACCTGCATAAAATGTCTACATAAGCAGACAGTTAGCAAATAAGGGATTTGAAGAGGTGTGTGTTTACAGCCAAATCATTTAAAGGAACATGGGCGTAGTTCCCCTTGGGTTCCTTAATGATCGTCTTTGCTGAGTGTTCTGCTTTCCACGTTCTTTTACTGTTTCTATTTCCTGCAAAATTTCGATCCATACCATTCTAACTCCACACTTGGTCCCCTGGCTGCCATATCAAACCGTAATGTTGAAGCGTTTCCATGAGTCATTCAGTTTCATAACTCTTACACACTCATACACAGAGCAGTTATGGCACACTTTATCAGAAGACAAAAGGCCTCTCCCTGGTGGTACTGCATGCACAATAGCCTTTCAATAGGCTTTAAAAGGCCTCATCTCTTATCGAGAAGCAGCAAATTAATATTACATCAGTTTTATGTCCGTACAGGAGTGCATGTGTGCAGCTGTGTGTGGGTTTATCTGCTTCATTTGTCAGATTTGCCATGCAGTGTCGTGCATATGCAGATGAGTGTGCTGGCCTGTGTTCGCAGGCGCTGTGTGTGATAATGATGAAGTGCGTTTGGCAGCATTGTGTGTCATAAAACAATGGCAATCAAAGGTCCTCTTGTGTCGTCTATTGCCACTCTCCATTATAGCCCCTTCATTGCAGCTAATTCAGCCCCACTATTAAAATGAAATATTCCTTTTGTGTTTATCACTCCATTAGCTTTCTTATCTGTTTCCAAATGATGAACCTGCAATGTTTCTTTGTATTCATTTTGTAGGTAAGCGTTAAAATGAAATTCATTGCAAAGCTGATTTTTTCATTTGTCCTAAAGCATTTGCACACCTGCATTTAACCACACATTCTCAATTTCTCACAGCCAACTCGTTACTGAATGAATGAAATGAATGCTTCACCATCTGTTAGCTCTGTTGTGAGTGTTTTAGAGGCATGTTTCTATTTTTTACTCCAGTGTTTGTGATGATCGTCCACTGTTTTTCTCACCTTCTCTCTGGCTACCCTCATGTCTGCCACTTGCTCTCCCTTCTTTGGAACCAGCAGCAGTGATGGCAGGAATGCTGATTTGGTTGGCTGACTGACGTTTGCCAAATATTTGAGGGGATTTTCTGACTGTATGACAGGAAATGTTGGCTGGGTGATTGACATGGAGCCTGGATGACCACCACATTGTTGTGGGTAGTGTTGTGGCTGACAGACTGTACGGCTGGGTGTTGGAGTGATTGGCTCCTTTTCTGTTTTACTGGATTAATGATATTTGCCTGGTAAATTGGATGACTACCAGAATGCTCATTTGGCTGTTTTGAAATGATTTTCTATTTGATTGAGAGACTAAATGACTGCTTCTTAATCTTTTTTCAGGCTAGAGAGAATAACAGACCTTAATTTCTACCTACAGAGTTTTCATAAAGCTATATCAGAACATAGTGGTGATGAAATTCAGTTCTGGCTCTGAATGTAGAACATTTGTTTTCTAAAACGTCTTTAAGAATTATTTAAGCCGGCTTGAGTGTATATAGGCCAGGGATGGGCACTTTTGGTAACCAGGAGGGCCATGTTAATACTATCAGTAATATTGGAGGGCCTAACTGTCAGAATTTGACTTTCAGAATATTAACAGGTTACCAAAGTACATTTTCCCAACTCTTTACTTTTACTTTAGCAAATGCATTTATCAGTGTACAAAATGAAGTTCTCCAGAAACAATTAGAGAAGGCTATTGTCTGGTTTTCTGGGAAGTATTGCTATTTTTTAATGTTTTTATGGTAGATTTTTTCAGATTTCTCATTAGGGTGAATCCCAATTTTACCCTTTAGCTCTTCCCCTCAGTCTCACCCCTTCACCTTACCCCTTCCTCTTGGCTGTCTGTTTGAGGGTCAAGGAGAAGGGGTGAAAACACGCCACAGAGAGGTGAGACGCCACTCAATTCCTGCTATGTCATCACCCCCGGTTGTGTCATAGGCAGATGTGGGAGGAGCCATAGCATAAGCTGTGAAAGCTAGCTTGTTTTAACAACAAATTTAAAATATGACCAACAATTCAAAAAATGATTAGGCCTGTCACGGTAATCATTAAATCAATTAAACACTCAATAAATAAAAACAAACTTGATATTTTTGTCAGCCTCGATTTATTGACACGTGCAAGCGTTTTTGTTTTCCTCCCCTCCCTCTCTACCAAACAGGCTGGATGACAAGAGGGTTCATTCTGTACATCTGTCTTAACACCTGGGCGCATTGGTTCTATAACAGAATGAACAAAGTGAACCCTCCTTTCAGTCATTCAATCTTTGAGTGTTGCAAGTGAGAAGCAACAAAATAAATGCAAAGATGCATGTTGAATGATAACAATAAAGGAGAGGTACCTAATCCATTCTGACATACGGATGCAGCTGCTTTTATTTCTCCTTCCAACCGAATGACCACCCCATGCCAGCTGAGTTCCAGACAGTTACCAGCCAACTTCGAGCCACTGGGACTGGTCTTTACTTTTGGCCCCCCCCCCCCCCCCCCTTATTTGACTGAATGCCTGCAAGAAATAAATGCCCAATTACATTTTGTCAACAATTGTCAAATATATAATCAAATTGCATGAGTGCCAAACCCACCTACCCGCCTACCCAAATATCACTTTCAAGGATGTGCAACTTGCAACTGGTATACAATCATTTTACAGACGCATGTTTACAAAACAGAAAAAAATATTATTTTTTAAAAGGAAAAAACTATCAAAAATAAAAAAATAAAAGTAGTAATAATTGTTGAAAGAATGATAATACAAGGCAATGGAATATATGTTCAGCATTCCTCTCGTCCAGAGATATTTGTAATTCCTTAAAATAGTTTAGAACAGGGTTCCAAGTCTCTAAGATTTGCTGAGAAGTTCTTTTAGAGTGAATCTTATTTTTTTCTAATTTCAGAAAATATATTGTTTCTCTGATCCATCTTGAAAAGATGACTGATCTTTATTTTTAAAAGATCCCATTGAAGCTAAATATTTTTTGGAGGTTCTTACCACCAAAATAAATAAGTACACCCTGCTACATTTTTAGTGTTAAACCAGTGTGACTTTTACATCTACAGCCTCTTTGACTTTTCTAGTTCACTTAAAAAAATGATGCATTTTTCTCTTTAAACAATTTCATGTTCACAGTGTTGTATAGCATGTCAGGGCACACTCGGAGGCAGGGTTGGGTTTGAGCTTTTATAATAAATAGTGCTAATCCGGGGTGCTAGTTTGGCGGAGTGGTTAGCAACCAGGCACCCCATGTACGTGCTCCTGCCAGTCCAGGTTCTCCTATCAATAAAGGCACAAAATGCCCAAAAAATACATTTGAAAAAAGGGCTAATTCCACAGCACAAGTACTGGTGTAATTGATACATTTGAAAGATTTATCTGTTTTTTAAAAAAGGCAGCAGGAGGTGAATCAGTTAATATTCAGCCATGTCATTCTTCACTCTTATCTCTCCCTGTCTTTGATGGCATAAAAGATTGAAAATATGTCTCAAAGTAAATAAGTTATCAACGGTCTCATGATAAGCCACATGTAATTTAAGTGGTCAGAAGTTCCTCCAGACTTGTCATGACGCAGAAAAACTAGAACAAACCCTTTATAATCTTTGGACCTAATGCCATTTTGTTCAACATTTTTATTATTTGTGTAAGAGCAGAAACAAATATGTAGTCCTTTAATCCCAGCATTTCATGTCTTTAAGCATTCATGAGGGCTTTGATATAATTTTCAGTGGGAATAACGTGGTTACCGTGAACATAAAAAATGAAATCAATACACAAAAATAAATGATGCTGTGTAAGACTTTGCAGACCATGAAAACATCCACCACCATGAAAGTTCACCCTCACTGACTCGCACTGATTTGCCTCTTGAGTGACTCCATGATCTGCCTGGATGGTATTTGGCATCCTTTCACAGGCTATGATTTAAGATATTTAGTGGAACTATACAGCATGTCATTAACTGATTTCCCTTGAACAAATGTAACTATATCCCTAATTTTACTACTTTAAGTAGGAGTAGAGGGATACCTACCATTTCAGGATTAGAATTGTGTTCACTTGAAAATTTGCAGTTGCATCTGTTTTTTCTCTCAAAGCAGTGGGGTAATTTTTTAAGACAGTCTAAGTGGAAAATCTTTGTTTGTTCTGCAAATTGGCTTTCTCTGCTGGCTCTATGCATTAAATTCAGCAGGCATGGGATCAATATGAGGCTTTTGTTGTGAGCATTTGTCTCCCTGCCTTTCTGTAAGTGAAGAAATGCTGAGTCAAGAGGCAAATAATGCTACTCAGGATTGTTTCTGCAGTCAGCAGTTGATTGGGCCACTTATGAGTGTTTTTGTCTTTGTGTGTGTGTGTGTGTGTGTGTGTTCCCTATTCCATTTGGGAATACTCTTACATTGTGATGAGCTGTTTATCTCTGCTTTGTGATGACTCGATCATTTGGGTTAAATGGGCTGGCCTCTCAGTCGCTGGATTCTTTCTGTATAATTTCACCAAACAACAGCAGAATACATCAAGAAATCGTAGAATACAGTACATCTTAGGCTGCCATAGGTGGATATAACAGCAAGCCTTTGACGTATCTTAATTTACGGCGCTTCAACTACTGATTGTAAAAATCTGTCCAAAGTTATTCACTCTGGACAAGTCTAGCATAATAGATAATTCACCCATCCGTCTTCTTCATCCATTATATACCCCTATGTCTGTCATCCATCCAATTATTTATCAATCCATCTGTTCATCCATCTTTTATCCTTCAATTACACCAGGGGTGTCCAAACTTTTTGCCACGAGGGCCAGATTTGATAAGGTGAAAATGTGCGGGGGCTGACTATTCAGCCTGCCATTTTTTGACCCAATAACATTAAACACAAATGAACTATTTTTAAAATTTTTTTATTGCAAATGGCAGACGTGGCAGTGGCATACATACATTTTTGTTCATTTTCAAATGAACCAAGATCACTTGTTCGTATTTGAAGACCAGATAAAATGAGGGAAAAGTCTGTCTGGAAAAAACACTTTTGGGAAGATTAAACATATCTAATATCTTTGAAACAGTTCATATTAGTCACTATAAAATGCTCACTGTAAACTTCTAACTTCAAAACAGTGGCCAGTGCATACTTAAAACTGTGGTCTTGATCATAAAAAATTAATTGATATTTAAAGAGGACATATCATGCTTGTTTCTCCTTTTCACTATGCCAGACTAGGATGCCTGTAAAGCATTTCTGCCCTCAGTACAAGTCATTTAGTTCCTTCATTGCCCCACAATAGCGTTCTCAAAATCCTCATTTTAGGCCATTATCAAGCGCTTGTTGAAACGCTTCGTCTCAAGGATGACCTAAAGTTACCTCGCAACGTCACAGCCCTTTGTGCTCTGATTGGTCAGTTCTATCGGGAGTAGAGCCAGCCTGCCCTTCTTCTTCTGCTGTATTTTCCAGCAGGCTCACATCAGCGTCCGCGTATTGAGTCCCCCTACAGGCCAGAGCTGGTAATGAGGGAGAGTTAGCGAGGGAGCTTTATACCCCTGCTGCTGGATGTGTTCCTCGGTGAGGGTTTGGGGCTAACGGACATCACAGAGGAGGAAGTGTTTTTCAGATTACTCATTAAATCTCGTTCTAGGATAACAGAAAAAATACAATATCTAATTTTTTGAAAATTAAGGGGGTGTAAGGTCTTGTTTTCAAATTTATTCTATTATATGTAAGTATTAAATCATGCATCAGCATGATATGTCCTCTTTAAGTTCATCCCCAGTTAGCTTGTCGTAGTTAACATGTTTTGTCTGGTAGTGCTGCTTGACATTGAATTCCTTGAAAACAGCTACAGTCTCGTGGCACATTAGGCAGACACAGTTGTTTTGTATTTGGGCAAAAAATACTCCAATTTCTACTTGTTCTGGAATCAGCACTCACTGTCAACTTTTTTTTTTTTAGCTACAGTCACCATGTTTGAAATGGGATGGACTGAAATGATGACAAAAGGTCAAGTGTCAAGTGCCACAAGGATGTGGTCACAGCGCTATTGCCATCTTCTGAGATGTGAAATGTAAAATAGGTTTTTTGTACAGGAGTATTTTATACAGCAGTGCAAGCGGGCAGCATATAATTGATTTTATAACAGAGGCTGTGGGCCAGTGAAAATTTGAACACGGGCCGCATTTGGCCCCCAGGCCGGACTTTGGACATGCCTGAATTACACCATCCCTCTGTGAATTCTTTAATCATCTTGTCCAGTCATCAATTTGTCCACTCACGATCATCTATCATGCTGTCTCTCCATCTAGTCATCTATCCAGTCTTTCTTAAATCCATCCATCCTTCCATCTCGCTGTCCATTCATACATCCATCCATGAGTCCTACCTTTCATCTCTTGATGATCATTCATCACGGTAAATCCATCCTTTCATGTACTTGTGTTTCTACCATCCATCCTACCATTTGTAAACTCATGCTAACCTATCAAGCTACTGTATCCATCCATGTACCCTTCATCCATCCATGAGGGCTACACTCATGTAGGCATGATAATCTATAATACTATCTCTTCATCTGGTAACCCATACGTCATCCATCCATTCTCCTTTAAATCAATCCATTCTTCTGTGTATAAATCCATCCTTGAATAAATGAAAACATTCATCCATGTATTCATCATGAATCCATCCATTTATTTATCCATCTCTTCATCCAACCCTGTTTCCATGCACCCATCCTTCCTTGCCATCTTTCATGAGTCCTGCTGTTGATAGATTCGTCGATATTGTATAGTCCATTATTTATTCCTTAGTCATTCCATCCATCCATCCATTGCGGAGTTCATTCATGAATCCATCCAGGAATTAGTAAACCCATGAGGAAATGAATTTTTTAAGCCCTGCATCCACCTATAGATCAATAAATCCATCTTTCCATGAATCAGTGAATCCATCTATTTATATTTATATATTTATCTCATGTATACACCTCTCTATCATTTGGTATCTATCATCTCATCAGATAAGTCACTGCAATTTTAATGATCCTTCCTACTTTGGAACATTTTGATTTTTTCATCACCTTACTCAAACACTAATTTAATTGACATGGTTTTAAGGGATTATTTGCATGAGTTCAATGAATTGCTCAGCAGTTTTTGCAGCATTGGTATCCAAAGAGGAGCTTTATTTGGCTTACTCAATAGCGTGTTTGGCAAACAGATGTAAATCAGAATATCAGTGACCAGCAGCTTTGACACCATTCTAATTTCTCATGGTTTTCTTGCCACTTAAATGTTTGTGCCTCAAGGCCTTCCCAGCACAAAACCACATGCCATCTGAGTGTTTAGTCCATCCTCGGCAGAAAGTTGCAGGTGTTTATGTGTCAGTTTTTCTGTCATTTAGATAACAGTATGTGGTATATGATATCTGGCACAATGTGTGTGTATTTATGAGAACATAACAATTTGCACTCCTACTTAATACCAACCAATCAATCAAACAGTCAATTCTGCTCCACTTTAACCTGTTTGTTGCCTAAATTGATACTTTGTCTATCACGCTGTGGTCACAAAAGCCAATCACACTGATCATTATAAATGATCTTGACTAAATATTTGCAGCCACACCCATGAAAAGCTCAATCATGGGTAAAATATTGATAGATTTGAGATTAAAAAAACCCTGGTAATTCATACTTGTTGATTAATGTTGATTTTTTTGACATTATTTCGACTAAGCTCACCACTTGCAACCAGAAATGCAGCTACAAAATAAGACCCTTGTACAAGAAGATTGGAACAAAATAAATGAATAAATTAATTAATTAGAAAACATGCAAAATGTTACAGCAATAGCAGACATACATTACTGAAAATCATCATACTGACTTTCCCAAACTCTGGCTCTCTAACAGACACCCACCTTTTATGGAATTTTGTTCAATGCACCAAAAAATGCCTTTTTGTGCATGTTTTTCAAAATTTCTCTATTTTGGTAAGAGTTCAGACAGTTCTCAAGAAATTAGGATGGATATTGGTGATTTTGTAAAGCCATAATAGGGTGGTATTCATATATATTGGTTAGATTGTGGACATTTTTTTTCTTTCCCAAAAATGTCACAGGAACTACATGTCCCAAAAGATGATAAATTGAAAATGCATTTCATACAAAACTTGAAACTTGTCAGGTCATTGAACAGAAATATAATTTTTCTTCTCAAGCTTCACTTTACTTTAGGAGTTACATTATGTGTTCCCTGATATTTCTTCTTCGTAGTTCGACAGAGAAAAACTTCACTAACAAGCTAATATACTATTTTTTGTTTCTTATATGTAATTTATTCATTGCTCAAGGAAAGCAACTAAACACTAAACAAAGTCAGATATTGAATAAAAAGGAGCAGAAAGAGGAATACTCTTATATAATCTGCCTGTCTTTTACAATACACTAATTAACAAAGTACATAATAAAACAGAAAACTTATAATAAAATAGCTGCAGGCCAGAGATACCCTCGAATATCAACATTAGATTGTGAGATTCAATCTTTATTTTATCAAACAATAAGGATCAGAATATAATGAAGCTGACACCACGACACAAACAGAATTAAACTTTACTTTCATAATTCATCATATTCTCTTAACATAAGGTTGTGATTCTATTTTCAAAGATGTCATCTGTGGTTTTAAGTCAAGATTGTTCAATAAACAAACTCTTTAGCAGTGACGCAGTTCCATCAGTTTGGTGCTAAATCTTTACTTTTAATTATTTACTGTCCCCTAAAGTTACAATGACTTTTTTTAATTCTAACAACTGTGACTGCAAATAATGGGCTTGATAGACCTGTATATCAATCTCCACTGATTGCTTAATTAATTATGTTTTGCAAGCACTTTTCACACTTTAACATAGTAGGGCAAATACAAAACAATCACTGAATTATATGAAAGAAAAAATGCTCTTTTTAATGAGTCCTTAATCAGTATAGCATGAACACTGCAATTCAATCAAAGTATTCAATTGTTGTGGAGGGACTAAGACTTTTTCCTGTAGTAAAGTCTCTGTCAGGATGTTCCTGTATTTTTATTATTATTATTTTTTATTTTGATGACATCTCTTTCACTCTCAGGGCAAGGTCATCGTTCGGTTCAAATGCTGGCTTTGGCTTAAGGTACCGGGGGGGACCTGGTGGTTACCGAAGTAAACAACAAGGTCATGATTTTTAGAAAAAGATGTTTGGTTGCTGTTGACATGAAAACTAAAAGCATTCTTCTCTTTATCAATAACAGTCCAACTGATGTTGACTCCTCTGTGGAGCCAAAGCTCTATTCTTTCTTTTTGCTTTATACCAACATTAAGAACATACATGAAAGCTTTTAGCCTTAAATGAGAACAATTTTGGAGATGGCTGTCTTTTAGATGGGACATTTTTTCTGTCTTTTAGATGTAACCGCTCCTGAACACTAAACTTTTGATAGAGGAACAAAGATGTAATCATGTGGATTTAATAAAAAAGGCCAAAATGTAGTGAGATTTTAGGTCTTGTACAAATCTCCAGTTGTGTTAAAGCTATTCTGTAATCATACATGCAGTGCATAGCAGGTTGACTTTCAATATACAAAATCCTTCTCCTTATTTCCACATTTTTGTTTACAATTTTTCTCCATTCAGTCGTCCATGTCACTCTCTTGACTATAGTTGGTGTTTCTCCGTCTTCCACAATGTCTCTCAAATGCGTATTACTCCCTTTGCACCTTTTATAGTTTCACATTTATTCTTCTTCACACCATCCTAGCACAGCTTACCATAATTTTCCATTTGAGAAAAACCACAATACAGACATCGCCAAAGAGTGTTCTAAACAGTGGTGTGAGCCAGAGAGATATCAAGCCAAATCCACTCCTCATTACAGCGTAACAAAGGCAGGTGAGGAGAAGTGTATTACAGAGCTGGCTCACAATAGGAGATATATGTTCTGGTGCATCACTAAGCTCTCGCAGCAACAGGCAGACAAGCATATCACAATCTTATTAAGAGCAAGACATGCATTTCTCAAGGTAATCTTCCCCCATCTCTGCTTTTCTGTCACTATAAAACACTATTTTTAGTTCTGAGTTTCAGCTGCAGTGTGTTTACCCTGTGGGTTAAAAAGGCCTCTAAAACATTATGGACAAGGCTTCGATTTACTCTCCCAGTCAGCCACATCTTTCAGTTTATGCTGTTTTCATCCATAATGCCATAGCTATCCAAGGCTATGAACCACAAGCTACCTGAACATACCAGGTATTGGGTGGTCACTGTTACTGCTTTCCCACTTAAATTAACACATCTAACAATCAGCAAGTGACTCCTTTCTCATTGCCAGAAGACCCAGGTCTGATCACCAACAGACAAGCTGCATGGCAGATTTTTTTCCCTCTGGTGCATCAAGCTGATGTCATCACATTGATGACATAATCAGCAGAAACACGGCCAGGCAAACAATGGAAAGGAGCATGGAAACCATGGAGACAGTGGTCAACTGTTTCTATACTTTGGAAAACGTTTGTCGCTCTTGAAAAATGTACAAACTCAGCGCAGACTGAGCAACACGTGAGCGCTTATTGATGCAGTGGCGGATGAAATTTGTGGCCACGACACCGCCGTACTTTTGCTGCCCAAAGTCACGGGCGCGATATTACGATGGAGGCATGTTACGCCAGTGTCATTCCATAAGTTGGGTTCACCTGGGTGTGACGTTCCCACTGGAGCCAATCAGAGATATAATAAGATATATAATGCAGTGGTTTCTAGATGCTGCTGGGCTGCATCTGCCTGGTATCTGTACTTGGATGGAAGGAGCAGGGTCCTCTGTGAACAGGAATGTTTTATTGGTCACAGTGGTACCCACACTTTAAAGAGCCACTTGTTTTGTGTTTTACATACCTTTTGTTGTGTTTCCTCCTTGTAATAGAGTACTTCTTTGCACAAGACAAGAAGTCCAAGACATCAGGACCTCTCCTTTCCCCATGTTTGCAGGACCAGTAGACGCTGAGACTTCCTACATCCCCAAATAGACCTACCATTGTGTTGTCAGCAGCTAAAACCCATCGGCTCAAGTTTAGCAAGCCCATTTCAGATTATGTATTTTTAATGCTGATGGAGTGATGGCAAAAAGCAGCAATGAACTGACCAATTACCACAGAGCAGACTGGTCAACCAATCAGAGTAGACTGGGCCCTCTTGGGTTAATGGGTTGAAACTGGCAGGAACTCCAACAGAGCGTCTGAGACAGGATGAGAATAGGGGCAGATCAGGGGTACTCAGTATGTGAAAGTTTTAAGTTTTTCTTTGTTCACATAAGGGATTGTAAAAATATTCTAGCTATTGAAACTTAATACACAAACCTAACCTCAGGCAAAAATGGGCTTTTTAACTTATATTCACAACTTGAGGATAGCTATGTCAGTACTGTCTGTGCTCTAATGTTTTCATCTTTATATATAAGCTTTAATTCTTACAGGACACAGTTCTTTGTAAAAAAAAAAAAAAAGAAGAAGAAACTTATCTGAGAGGCATGCACTTGTTGCAGCTTTTACTGCATTGGCCAGGAAAAGGCAGCTTAGGTTACCATGACGGTCACATTTACATTATTCTTGTGGCCAGAGGGTCGAAGCATTGATATTTTTGGTTGCTTTTACTTACAATAAGTGTATATAGAACAAACAATCCCTCCAATTATAACAGGACGTATATCTTTTGTCTCAATTGCAATTAATGATACTTCATTTAATATTGTAAACACTAAAATAGTCAATATTCAGTTCCTTTTCTACCAAGAAGTCCTGATAAATGTATTTTTTAATACTCTTAAAAGTGTGGGAGAAACAATTGCTGCTCTATGTGGATATAGTTTTTTTTCTGACAGATGTTTTCATGCCACTTTGAATATATGTAGAGGGCCAGTTGCCCATCCTTTCCATTGGTTTCCATGTGCACATTTAGGTTGGTTAAAATTAAGTATATTCACACGCAACATACAGTTGTGCCCAAAAGTTTACACCCCCCAGCAGAATTTCTGATTATTTGGCCTTTTCTCAGAAAATATGAATGATAATACAAAAACCTTTCTGTCACTCATGGTTAGTGGTTGGGTGAAGACATTTATTGAAAAAAAGATAAGTTTACTCTTTTTAAATCATAATGACAACAGAAACTTCAATATTGACCCTGTTCAAAAGTTTACACCCCCAGTTTTTAATACTTTGTATTTCCTCCTTTAACTTCAATAACAGCTTGAAGTCTTTTGTGGTAGTTGTGGATGAGGGTCTTTATTTTCTCAGATGGTAAAACTACCCATTCCTCTGGGCAAAAAGCCTCCAGCTCCTGTAAATTCTTGGGCTGTCTTGCATAAACTGCACGTTAGAGATCTCCCAAGAGTGGCTCAATGATATTGAGGTCAGGAGACTGAGATGGCCACTTTAAAACCTTCACTTTATTCTGCTGTAGCCAATGGCAGGTTGATTTGGCTTTGTGTTTTGGATCATTGTCATGTTGGAATGTCCAAGAACGTCCCATGCGCAGCTTCTGGGCCGATGACTGTAAATTTTCCTCCAGTATTTTCTGATAGCATGCTTCATTCATCCTTCGATCAATTTTGACCAATTTTCCTGTGCCTTTGTAGCTCACGCATCCCCAAAACATCAGTGATCCACCTCCGTGTTTCACAGTAGGAATGGTGTACCTTTCATTATGAGCCTTGCTGACTCCTCTCCAAATGTAACGTTTATGGTTGTGACTAAAAAGTTTAATTTTGGTCTCATCACTCCAAATGACATTGTTCCAGAAGTTTTGAGGCTTGTCTGTGCTGTTTGGCGTATTGTAAGCAGGATATTTTGTGGCATTTGCGTAGAAATGGCTTTCTTCTGGTGACCCGACCATGTAGCCCATGTTTCTTCAAGAGTCTCCTTATTATGGATCTTGAAACATCCACCCCAATTTCTTTCAGAGTCCTGTATTTCAACTGAAGTTATTTGAGTTTTTTTCTTTGCATCTCAAACAATTCTCCTTGCAGTTGGAGCTGAAATTTTTGTTGGTCTGCCTGACCGTGACCAACAGAATCCCTCTCTCTCCCCTTCTTAATTCGAGTTTTAACAGTGCTTCTTGGCATCCTCAATTCCTTGGATATCTTTTTAAATTCTTTTCCTGTTTTTTACAGTTGGATTACCTTTTCTCGCAGATCCTTTGACAATTCTTTTGCTTTACCCATGACACAGAAATTTCAACGCAGCACTGAGTGAAAGATGCACATGTCTGACAAGAGCTCAGCAACTGAGCTTTTAAACACACACTGTGAATACAAGCTAATAGATCACAGGTGAGGATGGTACCTTTAGTAGACATTCAAACCCATTCGTGTCAAATTTTGTGCATTTTATCAGGCCAAAACTGCCAGGGGGTGTAAACTTTTGAACAGATTCAATATTGAAGTTTCTGTTGTCATTATGATTTAAAAAGAGTAAACTAATCTTTTTTTCAATAAATGTCTTCACCCAACCACTAACCATGAGTGACAGAAAGGTTTTTGTGTGATCATTCATATTTTCTGAGAAAAGGCCAAATAATCAGAAATTCTGCTGGAGGGTGTAAACTTTTGGGCACAACTGTAACTCTTGTATAAGTCTTTAACGCCTTGCTCCTCGGCAAAATAAGTCCCCACACCACCTTTGAATGCTGCGGAAGCTGGTCTGATTTGATGGGATCTTTCTCCCCCATATGAGCTGAAGGCATATCTGAGGCATGCTCTCCAGATTTTTTTTATAGAGAGGAGTTGATGGAGGATGAGTCAAGCTGCCGAAGGATGAAAACACCAATAAAACTATGTCCCAAATTAGTCAAGTATCATTTGAATAATTTGAATACTTTGGTTTTATGTGTTACTTCACTATCAAACTGAAAAATAACATTAATTTTAGTTTGTTGATGTTTTCTAACTCCTCTAATTAGATACCTGGGGATAGTATGATGATATTACTAACAAATCCTTTTGTGCCTCTGTAGAACTGACGAGTTTGGATGTTTTCAAACAGAAAACCATTGCTATCTCAATCCCAGACAGCATAATAACTGTACCACCAGAAGTTCCCCAGTGTCACAGAGATGCCTCTGATTTGTGGAAACAGCTGCTGTCCGCATACTTCTGTGTTCTGCTGATGATATTGTATTTTATAGTAATTTTCCATGATGATTAAAGAAGAGCAAGATCAGAGGTTTACAATCGGCAGCCCTCTAACCCCTTGATGTGCCAGTCTCTTTAAGATATCTAAAATAAAAGGCTAATGAAATAAACTTACAAAAATCTGCCCAGCAAGCAATAAAAATAGAACTATAGTTAGCTGTGGATGTTTTTTATATATGTTAAAAAAAGAAATAAGATGTATGTAAATATTCTCTAATAACAAGAATGCTCTGTTCTTTGCATGAATAATAGCCCAAACTTGCTTTGATTTTATATTTAACTCATTTGTTCAGCAATGCTAAATTCAAATATTAATATATGATGATTCAATTACAGATGTTCACATTTGCCCTTCTAGGACCCTTAAAATTTTAAAGTCTGTCACTTGGGCAATTACAGTAAATTAGATGTGGCCTTCTTGGTAACCAAAGTTGCCCACCCCTGATTTAGATGGATAATAGGACTACACAAACACTATGGTGATGTTTCACTTCTGTCACTGATTGGTGAAGCCAGCTGTTTCCTGCTGACTTTGGCCATTGACTTCTTCCATTGAATCTTATGGTCATTGAAGATGTAGCAGATCATGGCTGAGCACAAGTAAAGTCCTAGATCAGTCAAATAAAAATATGCAATTAAAGTAGAGAGTTTTTAACCTGTTAAGAATATGTCTAACAGAATAAGTAAACTTTTAATACTTGTTAGATAAATATCGATGCATGGACCTCCTGTAGTTTCCCCTGGCAGGTTGTCTTGGGGTGTTCCCCTTTACATTGCCTCTTCCTGTGTCTCCATTTCTCTTTCTCTTGTTCACTTTTCTATCTCTATCTCACACTGCTTGTAGCTCCTGTTCTTTCTGTCTTGTATCAATTTAGCTTTCTCTGCTTTTCTCTAAGTACACTATATATCCTTCCCCTATATCTTCCAATACTACGTTTCTATGTCTCTGTCACCTCACCCCTTTTACTCTCTGAAAAAAAGCTGCCTTAAATGCCCATGAATCTAATACATCACATCCTTCGGCCTTCCACTTCCACTCTAGGCAACTTTAAATGACAGGATGAAGTGACAAATTTCTTGGCAGTGCATCAATTAGACTTGTAACGCAGCGGAGCTTGGCTCTTTGCCCAAAAACTGCCAATCTCCGTGAGCTATCTGTGATCACTCACATACACGCACACATGGTCACAGAGTCAAACGGACTTATTCAAGTCCTTTTGGCTTCCCCTGGTCAGAGCTGCCGAGTAATGTGAAATGTACCCGGACACATTGGCACACAGCCTGAGCAGTCAAGTCAAACAGATTTTACCAGCAGGACGTTTGACACAGTAACACAAACATCAGCATGACCACTCATAAACAGAAACCTTACAGGCACTGTAGAAGACCAGCAGATGCCGAAACACATACAAACACAAATACAATATTATTTTATTTATTTATTTTTAATAATGTATAATGTATTTTTTGAGCATTTTTGTGCCTTTATTGATAGGAGAAAGACAGTAGACAGGCTTGTGAAAAGGGATGAGAGAGTAGGGTAAGACACTCTGCAAACTGGTCACAGGCAGGATTCAAACCTAGACCGGCAGAAGCAAGTACATGGGGTGCCTGGTTAGCATATATATATGTGCATATGTACATATCTATATCTATATCTATATCTATATCTATATCTATATCTATATCTATATATATATATGTACTTGCTTCTTTATATATATAGATATAGATATATATATAGATATAGATATATATATATATATATATACACACACACACATATATATATACACATACACATATATATATATAAATGTATAGATATATAGATATATATATAAATGTTACATGTGTTACAAATCAATAAATAATCATCTGCATACACATCTATAACACATTTGCCTTTATCCAATGTCCAATGAGTGAGATACATAGATAGCTTAGCATGCTATCTTCCTTACTATAATACAGTTCAAAGCTTATAGTCACAACAATGCTGACACTGGCATAATGACATAAATCCATTATTTTTGCAGATTTAGTCCACCTCAAAATACTGCAGCTTGAACATGAAAGTCTCAAAAGTAGATGTGAAAATTTGTAGTATTTCTTTTGACTGAATTGGATTAAAGCAACTAAACTGCAGGTGAAAATCACCGAAGACGCTGATTATGAAGGTGTTGAATTCTTTTAGCCCTTCTTGACCTAGATTTCCATTGTCTTATTTTGAGCTCTAAAGAGTGTAATACAGTTTCAATGACAGACAGATCTTGACTTCAAGCAGAGCAGCCAATACAAACATTTATTGTCTACTGCTTTTTCAGTACTGAGTTGCGGAGGCAGCAGGGCGAACAGTCAAAGCAGATGTGCCTCTCCCTTGTCATATTTTACAGTTGCTCTAGGGAGATCTCAAGGGGTTTTAAGGCCACACTGGATTAAGAATCCCTCCAAGGGTTTGTGGGTCTGTGTCTGGCTCTCCTCTTATCCATACTTTTTAAATGCAAAGCCATGCTGTTGTAACTCATGCAGGTTGTGGCTTTGCATTGTCCTGTCAAGGATGTCACTGTAGAGAAAGCTGTCATGAAGGAAAAAGGAACATGTACAGTATGTACCTTTCACCAATATTCACCAAAAACTTAATGGTGGCTGTGCAGATGTGTAGGATACCCATGGCATGGGCACTAATGGACACCTACATTATTACAGCATAAATACTCTAATGTTTAAGAGAATGTTTTTCTGTTTGTTTGTTTTTTTTACCTTTATTGTGGCTAAAGTGATTGAGGCTATAGATGTAATATTGCACAAAAAACTAAAGTGCCAGAAATTGGAATGGAGTTACAAAGGCTAATGTTCAATGATTTAAAAACTAAGTACTGTATCTATCGAATATATTTAAAACTGGATTTATTTATTTTCTCATGATTCTACATTTGAATCCATCACACAATATCAGTTTATTACAGCCATGGCAAAAAAAAAAAAATATGATTTGCTTTTGGTAGTTATATGAATTTGAAGATTTTTAAAAGATTTTTAACATTACGCATTAGGGCAGTTTTCCACATTTTAGATTTAGATGCTTCAAATGTCAGAGGTGCCCGAGTGGTGGTTTGGTTACATTTTATAATTAGTTAATCCTTCATTTGTTTATGCTGGTCATGTTGAGGTCCGTCTGGAGGTTGCTTTTGGTCCAGTTTTGGCCTCAGGGCTGCTGATGAGGAGGGTGGTGTCTACAAAAGGGAGCTCAAGTGCTGCTTGGCCATCTTGCAGTTCCTATAAGGAGTCATTTTTTTTCCATTATGTCTTTTTAAAGTGTTTTTCTTAGTTTCAAATTATGGTGCTGTATGTTTATTATAAAAGAAAGGACACAGAGATGAACCTCAGAGGGTCTATTGAATCAGCACTCTTGCTTTGTGTAGATTGTTTGCATCCTATACTCACTTAATGGTGTCTGGAATGAGCTGCCTACATTAAGTTAAAAAAAATATATATCTGAATAGTTCTTTATATAAGTGGATATGGTAAGTTCATGCTGTTTTCATTTGCTTGCCCTTTTGGTCATTCAGTCTCTTTTCTTTTAGCATTTTTTTTTTTTTTGGTTTTTGTTACTTATGTGGAGAATTTTATGCGGTCTTTATCTCGTCTTAACTCAGTATCTCTTCATCTTTATAACCACAGTATGTTCTATAACTGCAGACTCACATATACAGACAGACCAAAACACGTGCGAAGTCTCTTGAGGGATTTTCAACGCTTCAGGCTCCTCCTCACCCTCAGCCTCAGAGCTCATTAGAGGCATATCCCTGCTCCATCCCAACACACTCACACATGCTGCACTGTTCAATCTCTCTACAAATATACTCTGGTAAATGCACTTCCTGAGACATGCACAGAGCCCCTCACATGCAGAGGTTTGCTCTCCAGCTCTCTCCCTCGTTTCCCTCTCCCTCCTGACAGCCTGGCGCGTGCTAAGCAGCCTACAGAGAGCTGGAGTAAAAACAGCAGGGCCAAGAGTTAAACGACTGTGGGATTTCTCCTAACGTCAGTTGGAAACCCCAACTGGTCAGCGGAACCTGCCTGAACATGTCAAACTGTCTTGTTAGCCTGCCACCTGTGCATGTGTGTGTTTGTGTGCAAGTCGGATGTGTCTGTCTGGCTGTGCAGTCTGTAACATGTATGTATGATGGTTGCTTGGATGATTCATGGAACAAGTTTAAGTGGAGACTCAAACCAAGGAGAGAAATTCGACTCAAGAGATGAACAATGTCATCCTCCCGGGCTACACCTAAACCTTGGATCACAGAGGTGCAAAACACATGGCTTTTCAGGTGCTTGATGAGCTACATATGAATCTTTCATTCTCTCGTGAAAATGAGCCTTGTTTGCAGTACTTGAGGTCCTTTTCTTGGCACAGCACGCTTTTGCACTTAACAGAATAAACAGCCAGAGGGCAAGGTTTATTTATTATTCAGCCATCCAGATCAATTGAAGATCAATAGATGTAGGATGTACAATAGGTTGTACAAGATGTCTTCACAATAATTCAGTCTTTTATGTTCTTGCAAGTGCTACGGTTGTGTAGACTCAGCCTATTGCCATGGTTTTTAAGCAATTTGGCACAATCATATGATCATGCCAAATGTCATTGTATGGAAAGCCACATTCATGTCAGTGCAATGAAGCCTGCATAAGAGATGCTACATGCTTTACAGTCTTATTAATCCTCCCAACTCCATGGGACTGCTGGTACACTCTGGTAGCAATGCTAGTGTTTTGTACGTATGTCTGTGGAACTGTGTTTGGATCTTCATTGGGACATCTGTGTAAGAAACTCACTCTTTGGTCAACCAAGGGAGGAGTTCATTTCCAAGCTGTCTCTTCCAAAGCGCTTTTAATCCTGCCATGAAGTGCCTTGATTGGTACTAAGTGATTTTTTATTACATTTACTTGATTGAAGATCTCATTTTTACCCTTGTTGGAATGACTATTTCCTGCCAGCCTGTAGATTAATCAGATGTGCCGAAAATGGTTTTCATGACAGGAACATCCAATCAGAAGTAGCCAATGGTCAACAGAAAAAAAAAGTACTCCTCGAAAAAGTTTGAAAACTTTATTTCTATGAATCATTTCTAACATTTTTGTTGTATTTTAAATTGTTGGATTAAATACAGCTTGTGAGGGTCGTGCTTTCATTGCATGAGCAACACAACTAAACAAGTGTTGTGTTACTCACATCTAAAAAAAAAACCAAAGCGCCCTTCAGCCAGAAGCTGGTGTTCCTGTATGCAGAGCGGCAGCATCATTTGGTGTCAGCCTTGGTACCATTTGAAACTTAGCACAAAGTTTCATGAGACTGTTAAAGTCAAAGACAGACCGCGAAGTGGGCACCCCAAGAAGGCAACAGCTCAAGAAGATGGAGGTGCCTTGGCCTCAGGAGTCATAGGCTTTCTTTGAGAGGGAGAAAAGAGATGATGTGCTACGATTCCAACATAAAAGCAAAATCCATATAAATTTGAGCTTATTGCCAAGGTGACTAATTAGGCTTTTATGTAATACAGTTCTAACTTTTTCTAGGACTGTAGTTTACAGTATAAGATGCCAGGGCTTTTTGTAACTTTTGACGGTTAAAAAAATATCTGGATCAAAAAACATCCAGAGTAATAAGTGTAGATATGTTTTTGTATTATTTAAAAATCTTCCCCGGGGCGGACATTAGCTCAGTTGGTGGAGCGTCCGCCCCATGTACGGGGGCTGCCAACCCCCAGCAGCGGCTGCTGGTTCGAATCCCGGCCTCAGCCCTTTGCTGCATGTCATCCCCCCTCTCTTCACCCGCTTTCCTGTCAATCTCCAGCTGTCCTATACAATAAAGGCCATAAAAGCCCCAAAAAATAACTTAAAAAAAAAAAATCTTTCCCATATTTCCCAAGGATTGAATGAACCATATTTAGATGTGAAAAGGCTTGTTCATCATTGTCTCTGATATGGATCAAGGCTGTCACTTTTCCTAACTAGAAAAGCACTCGGAGAGCGCAGACCTCCGCCAGTGCCACAGTACTCACCCATATTGTGATTTTCACCATAAATATTAGTCCTACCTTTATTTCATTGAAATATTTAGATTCCTTGACCATGAAAACATACCATAAAACATTCATAATGATATCTATTTTAGTTCAGTAGTTATTCCCAAAAATCACATTTTTCATCATGGCGAATCCAGACGCTGGATCAACACCAAAATTGAATTCTTCTTCAGTTCTTCCTTTTCCCAGGCTGAACATTTCCTGAAAATTTCATCAAAATCCATCCATAACTTTTTGAGTTATTTTGTTCACAGACAAGCAGACTCTCCCGAAATCATAACCGTCTCTGTGGAGGTAAAAATCAAACTCGAATAACTGAAGATATTTAGAAATCGGGAATATTTAAGTGCCTCCATCTGTAAAATTTCTAATGGTTCACATCCTGAAACAAAAAACTCTGCTTGATCGTGGCTAAAATGGTTGAGGCTCCAGATGTATTTTTACACAGAAATCTCGGTGACAGAAAATGGCGTGGAGTTACCAGAGTTAATGTCTTGTGATATCTGATTAAAAATAAACAATTGTATAACTGGTGACATATAGAAAACCCTGACTTGACTTTTGTTCTGCTAGTTTTACCCAATATGTTATCATTAGATTAATATTTTATAGCTATTTGAAAAGTTATCAGAGTTTGTTTTTTCCCCAGTCTTGCTGTCAAGAGGTATGGCTTTTTGGCTTAACATGAGGCACAATGACAGTTCTTGGAACTTCAGCCCTGCAAAAACCGGTATGCTGTATTCCTTTGTACAAGTAGTATAACACTCAACAGCACTGTTGATGAAAAGCATGCAGAACGAGGACTATCCCTTAATCTCTATCCCAACCCTCTCACTCTGGTAACTACAAAACCCTTGAAGCATTTTTTGAAGTCAGTTGAACATAAAAATAAAGCTTCATCATACAGTAGCAGTATATGTTTTTACAAACTCCCTAGGATGTCCATTCGACGTCAGACTCCCGACGTCCATATGACGTCGCCTGTCCGACGTCCATACGACGTCGGATTCCCGACGTCCATACGACGTCCCAATTCCGACGTCCATACGACATCGCATTTCCGACGTCCATACGACGTTGGATTCCCGACATCCCTACGACGTCGCATTTCCGACGTCGACGACGCCCATCGACGTCATTTCCGGCGCCATATGGCGCATTTAACGTCCATACGACGTCGGATTCCGACGTCCATACGACGTCGCATTTCCGTCGTCCATTACGACGCCGGCTTTCCGGCGTCCATCGGCGTCCATTCCGGCGTCCATACGACATCCCATTTCCGACGTCCATACAACGTCCCATTTCCGGACGCCCATACGACGTTGATTTCCAGACGCCCATACGACATCGATTCCACGCCCATACGACGATTTCCGACGTCCATACGATGTCCCATTTCCGACGTCCATACGACGTCCCATTTCCGACGTCCATACGATGTCCCATTTCCGACGTCCATACGACGTCCCATTTCCGACGTCCATACGACGTCCCATTTCCGACGTCCATACGACGTCCATTTCCGACGTCCATACGACGTCCGATTTCTGACGTCCCATTTCCGACGTCCATACGACGTTGATTCCAGCGTCCATCGACGTCCCATTTTGACGATACGACGCCCCATTTCCGGCGTATCGACGTCCATTTACGTCCCATCGGCGTCGCTTTCCGGCGTCCATACGACGCCCATTTCATACGACGCCCATCGACGCCCATACGTCTCCAAAACTCGACCTGTTCTATCAGCAGTGTGCCCCAACACATAATTATGGGACCAAGTCTAGTGCAAGTTCAGAAACTAGCAAGACAAAAACTGGCCACCTGATAATGCTGTGTGCCCTGCAAGGTGATCTTAATTTTGATTATGTAGCTGTTTTAATTCTTGTCTGAAGAAAAAAAGCTGTGACAGTCTGTGACAAAAACCAACTTTGGTGCCCAAGGCAGAACAGCACTGCAGACAGCTGTGACAGTCTGTGACAAAAACCAACTTTGGTGCCCAAGGCAGAACAGCACTGCAGACAGCTGGCAGCTCGTGGTACTGACAGCCAGTCAAGACAAACTCAAGACACCAGTTATTTGATTTCATGGGGAAAAATTGCAGATAGAGTCTTGCCAACAAAGGTTGAATCTCAATGGCATCCAGCCAGTACACTTATGACTAATCAAAATACTTGTTTTTTTCTGCCATAAGAGTTTTATGGCAACAATCACTATGATGTCATTGTTTTCCTTTTTGTAATAAATTTGATTTATTAATTATGAAAAAGATCAAGACAGGCAACAAACAGCACAGTGTACATACAGCAAATATGATGGATCAAATGTGCTCAAGCTACTTTAAAAACAAACAAATTAACACAAAATAGGACTCTTCTGAAAAAAAAATAAGACACTATCATCAGGACTTGAAAAGATTGTCACAAGGCTACGGGGGCTTTTCATAACACTGATTAGACGGGGTCTTGGGTATTCCTCCATAAAGACAAACAGGGCACTGGGCTGATGCAAAGCTTCATATTGGTTTTGTTAAGTTGAAATGTATGGCTTAAACCACTCAAAAATGAGATGGAATAATATTTTTAGAAAATGGCATTGTGCTAAATCTGGCACCTTTGTCTCAAAGCCAACTCTATTTGTTGACTCTTGGTCTGATAATTACGTCTGCATGCCTTTTGCAGAAGTAAGGCTGTCTTTCTCCAGCCTGTGGCCCCCTCTCCACATGCCTCTTTTTTTCTAAAGGACCAACTAAAACCACTGTCCTGTCCATTCGATAAAAGCAATAAAGCCAAAAGGACATTTTGGGAGAAATCCTCCTGCTAAAAGCAACCCAAACTACACTGATTTCTTTCATCCACTTTATTGTGTATTTGCCAGATTATGAAAGTAAAAGGGGCAATTGTCAAATATTTAATTTATTTTTTATATCTGAAAGGACTCTTTCCACTTGCTGAGCAGCCACATAATCATAATGTCAAATCTTTCTTACACAGAGAATATAACATAAGAAAGATCTAATATGGATGTTTTCTTTTCCCATTTGAGAGGAGACTTTTATATAGTTTACCTTGTAAAGTAGGAGACCAACGCCTCTCCTGTAGTGTATAAATATAAACAACCACATAGCTGAATTAAATAATTCACATGAAGGAGAGGATGTGGGTTTCAGCGGTTAACATTTACATCGTGGAACAATATCAGTGGAGCGTTTTTGTATGTAGAAGTTACAAGAAGCTGATTACCAACTCTAACCCTTTAAACAAACCAGATAAAAGCTCGCAGAGAGGCATGATTAAACAGATGGACTCAAATCCATCACTAAGCAGATGGTTTCAAATTGTTTAGAGTTTCAGCTACTGAATCAGCCCACAGTTACAAAAAGGCCATCTGGGTGCACGTGGGGCTTCCAACATTAACTCGCTCTTTCATTTGTCATTTTGCAATCACAGAATCCAAATGTTGTAATCCTCTGTGGTGTTCTCATGGATGACCTCCAGAGAAACAAAGGCTCATTATTGCTGGGAGGGGTTTCGAGAATCAACATGGTTTGTTACAATTTTGGAGTTTTTTGGATTTTCATTTCGGTTTATGTCAGTCATGAAAACAGTGTTATAAGCGGAATAAGGCAGGGGGCTGGGGACATGCCAGCAGTGCTACAATGAAGTCTAATGGGGCAGAAATACAAGGGAGTCTGTAAACTGTAGATAATGTTTACGATTGACAGTTTTGGAGCACATCAAGGTCGTTTACCAGGTCATTTTTTGAGCTCTTTCTGTGTCCTGTTAATGCAACGTAAAGACTCAAAGAATCAAATATGGCCTTGTGAGTTAACCTGACACACCAAATGGACTGTTCAATATATTTCAGTCTATCTTGTAAGAGGTTGTGGAGAGTGTTTGAGAATGGGCTGAGCCTTTTAAAGCATATTTAGCAGGTGATTGGATGATCATTCCATCAATCACAGTCATTACAGGCCAATCAGGTTATGTAGTAGAGTATACAGCTGGAGTGCTCTTCCCAGCCGGAAGAGCACTGGGGTCTGTTGTTGATAAGCTTAAAGTCTGTAAAGATCTTAGGTATGCCACCTACACATCTGTTTGAAGCTTGTGTTTCTCCTGTTTTAAATTATGCAGCAGGTATATGGGGATACAAAGAAAGTAAAAGCTCAGATGCTGTTCAGAACAGAGCAATACAATATTTTTTAGGTATCCATGAATTTGCCCCTATTCTAGCTGCTCAGGGTGACATGGGTTGGATTCCTGGATCAATAGTGAGAAAATGTGAAATGATTAGACTTTGGAACCGGTTTATTAAAATGACAGAAAATAGGATTAATAAGAAGATTTTTATCTTTAGTAAAATGCAGAACTCTCCCTGGGCTACAGAACTCCTTTCTATTTGTGAGGAAGCAGAATTACATTATGTCTACAGAAACAATCTTGTGTGAGTGTGAACAAAGTTAGGGAGAAGCCTTTTGCCAAGTTTGAGCAAAAATGGTTCAATGAAATTTTGTTAAAGGCAAAATTAAGAACATACATTCAAATTAAACACAATTACGGCCATGAATCTTACGTAACAGCTAATTTAACAAGAAGTCAAAGATCTTTAGTTGCTCAGATGAGAACAGGAATCCTCCCACTAGCTCATGAAGTTGGCAGATTCAAAAACATCCAGGAGGAACACAGCCTTTGTGAATTATGTGAGTTAGGTGAAGTTGAGAACGAAGCCCATTTTCTTCTGTACTGTCTTTTTTACGATGAGTTGAGAGGTCCTCTGATGAATGAAATGTACGTTAAAAGTCCTGATATGTTTTGGTGTACTGATGATGACACACTGAAATGGTTGTTTAGTTATAATATTTATAAGTTGGCCTCCTTTGTATCCAGAGCCTGGACAAAACGTCAGGATAGTTTATTTTTGTGAGTTTATTATTTCCTCTTTGTCTTGTAAGCCCGTTGGGCTGGGCATATTGTATATGCATGACACAATAATAAATAAATAAAATCAATCAATCATGTAGTAACATGCACTGGCATTAATTCAAGCAGATCCAGCTGCTGTACAAGATTACTACTGAGTGTTAAAACGCCTCAAAGCATGGGTCCATTTGACTTCAACATTACCTTGTCTACAACTATCACAAAGTGCAGTAAGGTTGAGCAAGTTAATCCTTTCAGCTATGTCAGCAGTCTAACAGTGTTGTTGTATGAGCAATCATACTCTTAGCTGATCTTGCAGTACAGAGGCCAAGCTGGGCCATTTGATGTAATATAGTATGGCTTATGGGAAACCTTAAAATGATCTAAAACACTCTGTTCGATGGTTGACTTACAGCAGAGCTACAACCAGTGTGAGCTTCACTAAACTAAGGGAATATGTTTGTCTTTTTGCAGGCAGAAGTTTTTTTTCTGTCACTTTATGGCAGTATTTCCAAACTGACTAAATGTTTAGACAACAGAATCGTATGTTTGATTTCAAGCTAATAAAAATGTAAATGAAAGTTGTTGGTTTTACTACAGTGGCCATATGTCTCTGCTTTGTGTAAAGAAACTGGACCATAAAGATTTAACAATAGCTTTAGATTGAGGGCAGGTGTGACTTTGTGGTCATCTTAGAAATCAGGAATTAACAAAATTTATCATTCCTTGAGTAAGAGTAAACATCAGAGCAAAGTTTGATTAATGCCCCTCACAGGGTTTATCACAAGTATACTTTTTTATACCACCAATAAACTTTGACCTTGAGCCTCCAAACTCCAATATGTTGGTCTATGAGTCACTGTGGACACTTATGTAATAATTCATGAACATTCCTCTCAAGTTATTATTGTCTTATGTAAGAGGCAATCATAAAGTCCAAAAATGTGACCTTTTACATCCAAAATCTTATTCCTTTACTTTTGAATTGAAGTTGACATTATTTCGCAGTAGGGCTTACAAGATTTTTCGTGATTGATGTCTTCAGAACAACCAAGGGACAAACGACTGTGTATTTCTAAAACAGTGCACATATGATGCACAGAGATTTCATGTTGATTTTTTAATGTGGGTTCGGTCATCAACAAGATGTAAGTTATCTACAACAGCATTTGTGCCTATAAGTTGTGACATCGTGACATAGTGGCGTTTTTACTTTTACATTACCTCTCAGTCTGAGATCTATGATGCATATCTTCTCTAAGAAGTCCATGTTGCTATCAGTTAACTCATGAGTTAGAGTGGATATTGGTGCAGAGTATGACAGATATTTCCCAAAGCATTCTTTAGATATCACATCAACAAGCATGAGAATATCAGAAGATTTCAAGATCTTGACATTTGACCCTTCCTCTAAAATCTTAACCTTTACTTCATCCTCAAGTAAGAGTCAACATTTTTGCAAAGTTTGATGGATATTCCAGATAATATTCTTACAATATCACATTCAGGGGTTATAGATGATCAGTTGTCCCTGGGTTTGAGAGATATCTCTCAGAAAAGTTGATCAGTGGATGACATGAGGCCCCGGGACCTTGGCCTTGAATGATCTACCTTCAAAATGTAAGAAGTTCAGTCTTGAACTCTTGAATTCTACCATTAAAATATTTTTAAAGAAAGCAGTATGCCTCCGTGATGGGTTTTTGGACCCATTCTTGGAGGAGTGTCCTTCCACCTCCAACCTTGATGAAGGTCCAGAGTATGTCAGACACACACACGACCACACACTGTGCAAAAACGCGCTCCTTTCCACCACAAGATTTTAGTATATTCAACACTGTAAAAGTTTGATGTCGTGGATAAATCAATATTCTCTCCTTTGTAAATTGCTTCCTGCCTGTCAATCCGCTCGTGACTAATTAGATGGTGATTTTACGTTATGTTCATGCTATGTTTTAAGCTGAAGTTGAACAACAGCAAGCAGCTGCTGCTGTGAAGAAGTACGCTGCGCGGCTCCTTTAAATGACAAGCAAGATTTTACGTTGACGTCAGTCACGTGACGAGCGGCCAAAGCGGCTAAAATATTTGGCCTCTTTGGCCGCTGTCGGCTGTCTCGGGCGTGCTGGCCGCTTTGGCCGCTTTTGCCTCTTTTGGTGTGAACGCACAGTAAGAAGTCCATGTTGCTATCAGTTAACTCATGAGTTAGAGTGAATATTGGTGCAGAGTATGACAGATATTTCCCAAAGCATTCTTTAGATATCACATCAACAAGCATGAGAATATCAGAAGATTTCAAGATCTTGACATTTGACCCTTCCTCTAAAATCTTAACCTTTACTTCATCCTCAAGTAAGAGTCAACATTTTTACAAAGTTTGATGGATATTCCAGATAATATTCTTACAATATCACATTCAGGGGTTGTAGATGATCAGTTGTCCCTGGGTTTGAGAGATATCTCCCAGAAAAGTTGATCAGTGGATGACATGAGGCCCCGGGACCTTGGCCTTGAATGATCTACCTTCAAAATGTAAGAAGTTCAGTCTTGAACTCTTGAATTCTACCATTAAAATATTTTTAAATGTATCAATTTGAACATTCACATCACCCAATGAGTTGTAATGTTTTGTGATGTGGAGTTTACAAGAATGGCCATAGAAGCAAAGTCATAAGATGATTTTATATGGCAATGAAAGCAGGAGTGTTGTCTGAAGCCAGGCATCCACATTCGACTTTTATCCATACCTGCTCAATAAGCAGAAAAAAATTATTCAAAAAAATAAAATCTCAGCTGTCAGCCTATGTCATGATTTCTACAAATAATTACGTGGGGTCCTAGTACTGAGACTTGGATGCAACTTCACGACCCCATTTAACAGCTTTTTATAGTCAAGCCTAATAGGTTTCATTTGATTGATTGTGAGTTCTTTGTATTAGAAATAGTCAAAATGTAATAAAAGGCTCACAGACACAAATAAATAACAAACAAAAACGCATTGCCCGAACAGGCTCTGCAGTGTCTGCCACAGCTCAACAAGTCGACCCTCCATTGCTTGGGTTCAGGTCCCCTGTGATGCAATGCTGCTCCGTCTTGTGCATTTGTTTTCTGTTCTGTATCTACGTTTGCTCATGTGTAGTGTGACATAGCCTCACGAGGGGCGACCAGGATTTCAAACAGGTTTGATTTTCATCTGATCGATCAGGAGGTGGTCATGAGGTGTTAATCGCTTCTCGTTACCTTGTGTATACTACACGATGTGAGACGCATGATTGAGCCAAAACTCGGCCGATCCCCAAAATAGTCGCACGGGTGAAAAATCGTGTGAAAAAGGGCCAAAAATTGTTCAGTGGATGCCTGGCTTAAGGCTCTGTGAATCTTTTTGATAAACTTCTTTTCAATGTTTCTTAGAATTTGCTCCGTGTAATGTGAAATTTTCAAATGTATCAATGAACATTCACATCACCCAATGAGTTGTAATGTTTTTGCATTTTTTTAAAAACATATTTTAATGCAATATATTACTACAATATTACAATTGATAGATAGCACAGTGCAACATTCCTCTTTATCCATACCTGCCAATAAGCAGAAAAAAAATTATTCCGAAAAAAAATAAAATCTCAGCTGTCAGCCTATGTCATGATTTCTACAAATAATTACGTGGGGTCCTAGTACTGAGACTTGGAGAACTTCACAACCCCATTTAACAAAGCTTTTTTATAGTCAAGCCTTTTTAATAGGTTTCATTTGATTGATTGTGAGTTCTTTGTAGAAGAAATAGTCAAAATAGTCACTTTGGCTCACTGCTTCAACAACCCTGAGTCATTGCCTGATAGTTTGCCTTTTGTTGGATCTGAAACAGTGAGAGAGAGAGAGAGCAATAACGCATCAGGGCCACCATATGGCTATCTGATCTTTCAGCTTGGACCAATCTGCCAAACCTGTGGGAGCTTGGCTGTGTTCACTGCATGCCCCATTTCAAAGACAACAGATATCAGTGAGTCTGTGGACCAAGGCAAGCCCTGTGATCCACAATATTCCAGGACCAGATCTGTCCCTGATAGCTTTTGAGGAGGAATATTGCAGTGCAACTTTTGATATGAAGTTAGAAAGAGTGCTCGCCTTTTTGCATAGCTTGGCATTAAAATTGTTGTCTTTCCAAACTTTCTAGCCTATGTCTTTAGTTTACTAATCCTCCCAAATTCTGAGAAGTAATGAAGTTTTGGCTTCTTTGGGAATATGTAATGGACCATTTCTTGGCACCGGCCTCCTAAAGTCTCGTCTGGCTGCCCGTCTACCTCACACTGATGAATTTTTCACTTTGCTTGTTGCATGGATTAAATATATGAGGTACTTTTTTTGGTTTTAGATTAGAAGTTCTGGGAATAGGGTCTTTTTTGCTGAGTTCGGCACCCCTTCTAAGCTTAAATAACAAACTTATTGGCGGATTAAAGAGTGTTTTTTTATATTCTCTTTTAACTGTCTCATCAGATGGAGCAGGATTTTTGAAAATGTCACATTTCTGTCATGAAAAAGACACATTTTCTATCGCCAAGAACTCAGTCAAGCCTATTCCCTGGTGTGGTTGTCTTATCTCTGGGCAGATCATGGCAGACACAATCTGGTCACAGTCAAACTTGATCTTACATAACTCCCTTGTGTCCCAGCCCTTCTCAAGCCAACACTGGGTATGCCAGCCATGCTTAATTGAATCCTTGCAGCAAATGGTCCCCCATCGTCACTGTTTATGAAGTGCCCAGGTGTTCATTACTGACAAATTCAAATGATAGCCCTGTTTCATGAAAGGGGAAAAGAGGAAAATGAGATTCTTCAGACACAAGTGGTTCTCTGTCAAGATATGAGTTGCAATTAATTTGAGCTCTTGAGTCGTGCTTTGACATGTTGTTACCCAGTTGAAGATGATGAAAGCCTTGTTCAGAGATAATGGGCACGGGGAGAAAAGAAAGTCCAACTTGGATTTACATACTTTTTCTATGCACTTTCAAGCAGGGAAGCGGTCAAGGGTTCCATCCTATGACAGATCTCCATAGAAAGGCCAACTTCACCATTGACTCTATGTCTTTGCAAACACCATATCTCTGTCTCCCCCTAATGTAACAGTATGACATGGGGACCAAATCAAATCAGGACAAGTGGGACATAACAATAGCAGAATGATTCCACGCTTAGTCCAGTAAAACTCCCTTACATGGTAACAGAAATAGCCAGAACAACACATGGAGGGTAATACTTTAAGACCATACTTGTACAAATGCATCACGTCAATATGTCAGAGATCAGAGATGGAAACTAGCAGATGGCTCATATTTGAATCTTAAAAAGATTACTGAAAGGTGCAGTGTGTAGAACTTGGCATTTTAGCGACATCTAGCGTTCATATTCTAGAATGAACCTAACCGTAGCCAAAACGTCACGTCGCTGAGCAACAGAATCCTGTGAAGACCAAAAAGGATCCTGAACACAGCACACAATTTATGTTGTGTGTGTGTTTATACACACAGTTTGAATCCCTAGGACAGAGTAACAACTTTCTATGCATCCACTGCCATCCTCTCCTCTTCTTCGCCTGCATTCCTTTTAGATTTCAGAACCGGTGGACAGATTTGCGTTTCGTTCTTTTTGTCCCTAAAAAGCTCCCGTAGACAACATGACGGATCATTATGTCAGTCTCCACGAAACAGCGGCCTGCGTTAATGTAATTTTTTTTATAAAGATTTTTCTAAATAAATAAAAATAAAACAAACGTTTTATGTGGTTGATTGTACTCCTATTTTGACGGACTTTACATCCAATTAGGAACATTATCTCCTATATTCACCATTTCTGTTTGGCAAAATGCGGTGGATGCATAAAATGCCACATTCTACGCACTGCACCTTTAAATTTTGCCAATATCTGAAAACGAGTGACCATAGTCCTAAAATCACATCGTTCTGAGCTATCAAAAGCTGAAGCCAGATCAAAGTCCCCTAAACCCTTTGGTCCAAAAGCTTCTACCAAATCATATGAACTGGCCTTGGATAGAACCAGGACCACCACAACAACCCCATCCATCCAAATCCACAACTAATAAATAGACTCAGGACCCGGCACCCCTCAAATTAAACCAAATCAAGCTCTTAATCAGTTGATTTTTTTGATCATTGAATAAAAAAATGAACAAGCAAAAAGCTTTGTGACCGTTAGATTTTGACATCTGGCCTAAAAAATCCAATCAGTCTATTCTTTTGATTGTAATATTCCTTAGACGTTGTGGTAACAAGCATTGAAACATCATGACCCTGACTTTTACCTTCAGACTTTACTATGTTAATTATACATCCTATTCAAAGCTTGAGGAAATCCCTAAAATGGGTCAAATCAAATCAAAACTGCTTTTACAATTAGTGGGTAAACATGAGGTGTTACTTTGACCTGTTACCTAAAAAGGCCAAATTTTTATCTAAAAGCACTAATCATTTTTTCCTTGAGTCAAGTCACTTTTTATCCAAAGTTTGATGGATTTCCATTCAAGTTCTCTTGATTCTGTGTTCACAGGCAGAGAGTGACCTAAACCAGCTGGCCCACTAGTTCATTCATAATGTTACACAAAGTAATTTAACCCTCCCGACTCCACTATTAATGTTCATCATAATAAAGGTAATATAACCTTTCAGTTAGGAAAAGTATAAAACAGAAAGTGAGAGTAATGTGAATAGGGTCTTTCTAACATGTGGACCAGAAATTTCTCCAAAGAGTGTCGCACAGGACTAAATGAAGAAAAAAAAACTCCCGAGATACATGTAAATATGTAAATAATTTTAACTGTAAGTTTACTTGCATATTTAAATTTCCCCTCCTACTGGGTAAGCCTTGATTGACCCATATTAAAATGTGAAAAGGCTTGCTATCATTAATCAAAGACTATTTTTTTCTGTTTAAATTCTGTTGAGTTTGAATTCTTATTTCATCTGTTTTTGTCTCCTTGATAATGCAACATTTCAGGCATCGTTCTGAAACATCACAACATTAATATTGTGATCGTCCAGGCTGACTACAGTACAAAAAATGTCCCCTCTGACTTGGCTATCCTTGAAAAGGTTGAAGTTTTTTGAGCACTGTTGTAGAAAATGAAAGACAGCAGAAAGCGTCTTGAAGAGACAACAGTTAAATGGAGAGAAGTTGTACGTAGCTGCAACTGTTTAAACTTTTTTTTTGTCTTTTGAAATGTTCTGCTCTTTGAAATGAATCTAAAAATCCTGATTAAATAAACTTTATAAATAATAAATGTTTTCTTACTTATAGTAAAGGCAATAGTTGAGAATGCCTAGAATTCTGTTTTGTGCTTTTTAAGCAAGTGTTACTTCTTTGCATAAAGTTTAGATTTATGAAAATCAACTCAAAACTTCTTCTTTTTTTAAGTTATATAATTGTAACTTAAAAAAAAGTGCTATGAGGAGAATCTATTACCAGCAGAATAAAGACTCTGCTATGCATCTTATCTGCGTTCCAGTTTAAGTCGGAAAAAAACATGACAATCTACCAGGCTATTGTTAGCTGTTGTTAGCACACCCTACGTTGTTGTTCACAAATATCACATGAAGAATGCGATTATCACTATGGCAGCATTTTTGTAAATATAAGTCTAACAATACTATGTATACAGCTGATCTAGAGCGACACACTCCAGTAAGAAGTGCAAATAAATTAATTATTACAGGAGCTAAATAACTGTTCACACTGGGGGCATCCATCTTCGATTGTCAACTCGGGGTCGGCGAGGTTTCAACGAGTTTTTTTTTTTTTTTTCATTTTATTTCAAGAGGACAGCGCACATCAATCATACATTACTGTAAATGTGCCAGTTTTAGCCAAAGGCTAATTTCCAACTGAAGTCCTCTGGCATGGTGTTAAGAGCCATTGAGACATACAAGGGTCATAGTACATAATTAAAAAAACAAACAAAGACAAACATTACAAGAAAGAGATACATAGGAGAGATAAAGATACATTGGAGAGATAAAATTTAAGGTAAAAAATGCAACATATCAATTAACCAGCAATTAAAAACAAGATGAACTGTCAGGGATGAGTAATTGAGATGAAGGTGCAGCAATGCAAAGACCCGAGCAGGGTTTCTTGTTGGAGTTGTGCTAAGATAGATTGAGAAACACAACAGAACCATAGTAGTACCTTGTAAAGTGTTGCAGTGCTTCTTATGGTTTACCCATGCCGCTGCGCATGTCCACGAGGAACACATGGCGGCATTAACAATGATTACGGGTCTGGTTGGACTTGAGCCAGTCTTTTAAATGCCTTTTAAATATAAGAAAGGAAGAGCAATCTCTTATGGACGTTGGCAAGCCATTCCAGATTTTGCTGCCTCTGACTGATAGAGCAGACTGTGAGAAGGAGGTGCGCCTAACTGGGATAGCGCAGACTCCTCTTGTAGTAGCTCTAGTGTTGGGAGTTCCCAGTAGGAAATTCAGACTTAGGGGAACGTTCCAGTTGCAGTTTCCTACTCGGAACCCAGAAATTCCTACTTCTGACTACAACTGGAACGCACCAAAGACATGACTGAAGCCAAAGCGTGTGTTTGTTGTGGTAAATGCAGCTCAGACCTTCCTCAGAACTCTGCATTGCTTTACAACTTCCTTTTTTCAACAACTTACAGGATTCAAAGCGACAAGGTAATGTATCTCCTTCTAGTTACGTAGCGGTAGTTTTTGATGTGTGACAACATGCAATTGTTGGAAAACTTATTATCGTAGTTGTAGCTGGCTATATATCACTACTTACAGCCCGGTGCTCTAAGGCGTGTAATATAAATAATAAAATCATATAAATTTGCTCTAGTTTTAATTGTCTTGTTCCTGAAGTTGAGTATTCAGGCCAGTCCAGCCTGTCTGACTCGACCAGAAGGCTAAGGAATAGCATTTATAGATAACCTATTTTGATGCTATAAAACTCATCTTAAAGTTTGTATTTCGATCAGGCATATATCTAAAAGTGAGACTTTTTTTGTAATTACTTAGAAACTCCTCACAGTCTCTGTAAGTGTATCCCGCAAATTGTAATAATCAGGACAGTGTCAGTTGAGACAAAGACTCTGTCTGAACCTTTTGTTTACAACAGACCGCATTTTAGGCCTCTTTTCAAATACATATTTGAAAACCCTACAGAAGTTTTAACAGTGCTAAAACACCAATTCTCCTCCTCATTTTAGGCCTTATTACTGCACCAATCTACTGTCATCAGAGCTGTCAGTCACACTATTTCATCGCCTCTTTTTTCGCATCATGAAACTAAATTACAAGGACAATAACTGTATGCTCTCTTGAATTTATGATATATTTGCAGAGTTACATTTTAAGACTTTCCAAATGTAATCAATGTTCAATACAAGACATCCACTTGAAGTGTTACCCAAGTGTTTTGCTACTTTAACACGCCAAAATTCACCTGCCCAACAAACTCAAACTGACAGGTTTATCGACACGAAGGAGGGTTTCTCATTATTCTGGGTAAGGTCCACTGCACCCACCGAACTCCCTCTGCTTTGTGACAAATTTTATCATTACCGTATTGAGTAGTTTCTGAGGGGGTGAGCAGGAAGAGAGTGTCACTGTGATTCCTCATTAGCTGTTATCAGAAACACGAGCTGAGACAAAACAGCAGCTCACAATGATCACAGATAACAGAGATACTGAGTGGGAGGGAGAAAAGCACCAGGATCAGGCTGGATGAACTCCCATGAGACCCCATCTCATCCTCATAGTGACACTCACACTGCTTGAATTGTAGATTGTGCACACTTAAACGTGACTCCACAGACTTCCACGGTATGCACACAATACATGATAACAGGCTGTTGTGCTAAAGCAATTACAGTTAAGTGTTTCCTGGGGGAAAACATCTCCTTTGTGAGGTAATGCATGTTCCTGTGCACAAATTACTCTGATCCTGTGGTAGTGTTTCCAGTGTGTACCTGTGAAATATACATATGCAACCATCACAACACATGCATCTTTTATGCACTTTATGTGGTCTATAATGTTCAGTTTGTCAGACTTATAGCACAGCAGCAGACAGAAAACAACTATACTTTAAGCCTGAAGGATGCTGGTATATCAGATCGCACTTTGAATACACTGTGCTCCATGAATATTTCTGTTTTATATTTAGTTTAAGCTCTTTCTGTTGTCTTCTGTTTTTCCATGCATCTCCACAAAATGAGCAGCACGGTACAAGGAGCCTTTCACTGTAATGGCTAAGACAGTATCCAAATAACATGTTAAAACTAATGTTAATTCAAAAACAGGCTGTTTGGGCAGGGACAATGGTTTCATAGAGGCTGAATTTAACCATGTTTTAAGCTAAAACAATTTATTTGACTACATTTGTGGAAATTATCTTACACCACAAATGCAAAAACATTGAACCAAAAATATGTAATCAACTGCTTTTCTCTGTATAATTAGGAATTTGTAAAAATAAAGATGCAATTAGGATATTGTACTGTTCTCATGCTTTGAAATATAGATAATATTCTGCTGAAATTTGGGAAAGTGTGTATAAAAACATACAGACTCTTGATGTAACTTGAGAAATTAGGCACTTTTAACAATAAATAGGTGGGATATTATAAATTCCATTGGCTGGTATTTGGCTGGAAACTGGCTGGAAGTTGTCAGACAGTTGGCTGGAAGGGGATCAAAATCAGTAGATTTTAATTTATCTACTTAAATATGTATGAATGCATCTGGTGTCCCTCTTCTTTTGTTCTGCTTCTCAATTTCTGTTTAAATTCTCAACACAACAGATTTGTGCTTAAAAAAGAAAAGAAAATTCCCACTTCTACTGCTGGTTTGTCACAAAAATAGCACTTCACAGGCCAGTTTGCGTTACATAATCTACTGCACTGAAGCCTAACAACAGAAATGGCAGATATGATTATCTTTACAGCTCTAAAACATGCTCACTTGTAACGCTGTAACTTTTCCCAAGTAGGCGTCACTTAAAATTGGGGTTCTTCTCAGAAATTAATAAAACATGACAAAAGACATACCTCGTAAATTCCCAAGATCACAATAGAGCAAAGAAAAAAAATCAGAGTTGCTTTTAAAATTTCGTAATGTTCTTTACTTTGTTCTATTTCCAAAAAAAAAAAAAATATTACATAAACGTAACAGTTTCAAATCAAACTTTTATAACTTCTAAATTATACTTGCGTTTTAACCTAATGAAATATGAATTTATAACTGAACTGGTCCTCTCCAAATGATCTTTTCAATAATTTTTCCCCGACAAGTGTTCGTGTCGGCGGCTTTTCTCTTAATTGTCTGTGCGCAATAAGAAAAACGGTAATCCGACTCAGAAAAAGGAAAGCATGGTAAAACAAAAAACGATCGACCAAAAAACACTGGTATACCAGAAAAAAAACAACTTTCAAAAAGGGTGGATCTCACCAGCATCCAGACTCCCGGGGAGATAATCCTTTGTGAGTGAAATCCTTTGTCTCGGTCTGGCCAAGATGTGGACAGTCGGGACGATAGTCCGCTTTGAATCAGGATCGATCAGAGCCTATTTCACAGGTTTAAGGCTATTTTTTTTCTCAACAACCACTTTAAATTGTAGGCTTTGGATCGGGTATTACTTTTTATTCAGGATTCTTTCACTGTCGTGGCTGTCTTGTTCCTCCCGCTCACGCCATGTCTTCCCTTTTCCTCTACGCCACATCCTCCTTAAATAACCTCTGTTTGGACACTTTAAAATTATTATTTTGGCCTCCCTACCTTATTGATACACAACACAGGGAATATTAACAAATCAACCTCTATCTGAAAACTTTTCTTTATGTTTTCCACATCTTGTTTTAAGCACCATCTTCACTTGTTTATTATTCATTTTCTCCCTTTCTTTTCACTTAATTATTTAGGTGACAGCGTCACACACTGTCTAATAAGTGTTGCAGGGGTATACATGTGCTCATCATGCATTCTTATATTGTATTTCAATTAAAACAGTGAAGCAGAGGCTCATAAACCTTTGTTTCATCATTATGTTATCTCCCTTTTTTTCTCCAAAACTCTGCAAATGGCTATTTTTAAGTAAATGCTGTGCTCTACACAGGGCCACTAATACAAGTTGTACATTTTTCACCTGTAGGCAGCTGCTTGCCAGAGACTGAACCAAAACAGAAACTGTCGGTGCTTCAGAGATTCTCTGCATTGAATGGTAATTGAACTACTCTCATAAATTTGCTTTTGTGTGCATTGAGCTGCCTTTGAATGTTTGCTTACATAACTCAGCTTTTATCTTAGAATTGATATAGACTATTTTTATGATGGCAAACATTTGAATGCTTTTAGTGAACAGTTTAGCTAGAGACGAAACAAAACATGGTAGCCTGTGCTTGCTAGCAAGTTATTCTTAGCTTGCTTTTTGTAATGATTGATGTTGGTTAGTCATCTTTGGATATTTCAGGTCACTTGCTCTGAGGGACTAAGGGGGTCACTTCTTAACAGCAAACAAGACAGGAGCACCCTTCATATATTTTACCTTGAGAAATCAAATTTGACCTTTTAAAGGCCCTGTTTCATGCATTACTTTGGATAAACACCAAGTTTACTGCACTTAAATGAGTACAACCTCACTTTGCATAACTATGCAGCCTCAGATAGAGCAGGTAGTTCATTTACATCCATCCAGCCTCCACTTGTTGATCAACAATATTTGCTATATGCAGTGAAATAAATCACAAACTTTGCTACTAGCCACAAGCAACCAAGCGTCTGTGTAGATTCTCAATCATCCAGGTCATGGTTATCTTATCTTATTTTGAATCTTCAAGAAGCTACCAGGCATGCAGAAAAAACAGCTTTTCGTCCTCATTTGTCAGAAAACATGCTATTGCTGCAATAATCATGTAAAACTTTGCAAATAAACCTTGTTAGTTGCTTTGTAGAATGACATGACAAGACAAGCTGTAAAGATTAAGTTGTAATGTGTTGTTTACAGGTGATCTTCTCTGAGTCCACTTTACTTTGTAGGGGCATTAGCGCTTGAAGATAAATGATGCAATATGTTTTGCTAACTTGTATTTGGCACGAAGCAGATAGGAGAGCAAAGAATTGCAATTTGTGATGATGTGCTGCCAAAATCTTTTTGTCTTTATCTAAAGAGACATTATTGACTAAGATTTTGGTTATTTCCTCCACCAAGGAGGTTATGTTTTTGCAGGGGTCTGTCTGTTCGCCTGTGAGCGAGACAACTCAAAAATGTCTCAACAGATTTTGATGAAACTTTCAGAGAATGTTAGAAACACAAGGAAGAAGTCACTAGATCTTGCTGATGTCCAGGAATTGTTTAATGATTTATGAATATTGCTTGATAGGGATGTTTCCAACATTTCCAAAAGTAACTCAGCAGATAAATTCAAGGAGACCCCAGTGGAAGTTTGGGATCTCAGAGCACTTTTAGTGGTGATAGTTGTAAGTAGTTACTTCATAACTATGACACATCAATTAAGTCTAATAAAGTAACATCAAAGTACATTGAAAACCAGCTCTAGCTTCCATGCTAATGCAGCTCGTATGTCGTTGCAGCTTTAAAAGTTTCTGCGGAGCAAAAAAAAAATAGACCAGGAGCTGAAAATGAGCCTCTAGTTACAGTTTGGACGCCAGTGAATCAAAAGGATGACTTTTTTTTTTCATAACAAAAATTTTGTACTGCAGAGTGCTTAAAAATTTTAACATGAATGTTAACTCAATCATGTCTTTGCAATCTTGTTTTCATAGTTAGCAGCTTCCTAACTTGCCTGCATGTTAACTCACTTTAAATCCGCTATTGTTTACCTCTAAGGGGGCATTTTGCTACTCTGCAGAGCTGGATGTTACGACATCAATGAAAAAATAAAATCTCATAAAGGCTTGTATGCTGGGACATGGGTAGTGGTGATTTTCATCCATCTTTGGGTGTGGTCAAAGCTTGACTGCACTGTGCATGGAGATCGAGTATAATGTTAAATTGGTTTAAAACCAGTCCTGACCTGGTAACAGAATAAACGGTATAGATAGTGGATGTATGATGGCTTACACATTTCCAAGCTTTTAAAGAAGTGATGAGGCTGCTAAGAGCTCCCTCTGAAACAGAATCCTGACCTCCTTTTATATAAAATAAAAATAGTATATGAACTGGAACGGCAGGTTTTCTCTTTGAATCTGCCTCTATACACCACTAACTGAGAGAAAATGTCAGGCCATCTTTCATAATACAAAAACTGTCCACCAGGGAACGTTCAGGAAAGTCATTAAAGCATGTTTATATAACTGCTTTATTGAAGAACAATGGACAGTCCTACAGCAGCCTTGTATTACTCATATATTAAATATGGGTCTACCTCTGCTGTGGCTAGTACTGTACATTTATGAGTCCACGGCCCATTGATTCCAGTGGGACAGGTGCACATGACAGGGCGAATACATCATGTTTAACCAGGCATGAGGGAAATGAACAGGGGAGGGAATTCCCCTTCGGACTAACTGACATCCACTGCTTTGGCCACTGCATCAAGGTATGTGGGCGAATGATGGGGGCACAAACTACTGAACTGTTGCAGTGTTTTCTGTACTTAATGTGTTTCCAGAGGAGGTGCAGACCTTTTCAGAGGGGCATATTAGAGCCAGGGTTGGGCAAAAGTCTTATGTTGTTTTTTAAAGTCAAGTCTCAAGTCTTTGAGGGGAAGCTACGGATCAATGTTTAAGGGATTGTTGAGTTTATACTTTACAAACAGAGATTATGCCTTAAATGGAAAACAAAACACACATTTTTGGCTAATTTCATATCACCATGCCCTAAGACTTCTGTAATCTTGTAGTATTTAACTCTCCTGACAGCAAATAAAGATGTTATAATGATAGTCCTCAGTGAGCTGCAAACAGACACGGGAGCCTTACTTAAATATTAAGAAGTTTGGGAATTTGCTAGTTGTCACACAGCTCAAACTTAATATTTACTCTCCTGTTAATTACAGCTAAATATTGTTTCTTTTGTGCAATTCTAATGACGACTAAACTAAAACACTTTGCCATTACTAACTTACAGTTTCACAAAACCCTGAAAACTCATCTTTACATTGGCACATTGGGTTTTTGAAAAAGCATTGACGGATTTTAGAGATTAAAATCGTGAGAGCCGTTAAATAGTTTTCCAAAGCACATTCCAATTCAGTGACAAATTGTTTTGTTAGTCAGCAGCTAGTTGACATTATAAATTATTTTTAAAAATGTGCTGGATAAAGCAATACTTTTTTTAAGTTGTTGGTTACTGACCAATTATCAATATACAATCGACACATCCTTTTCTCCTGCAAGACACTCAGACTGATACCGAAGTGACACATTCCCGTTTCTCACAGCGATTGTGCACGACTGGACACGATTGAGGAGGCTGGTGTGATCGCTATGATACGGGATGAAATGACTGTCTCACCCCTGGACACACCCCGTAAATACACCGTCAGTAGCGCTTCTACAGCGCTTCGGCGGTGTTCGTCCTGCTACAGCTAGGTTAATACAGCGATATGATGAGGATTGCATGAATATCCATCCCGCTGACTCGACATCAGCCCCGCTCGAGCTCAGTTCGCGTCACGTAAGCCCCGACTGAGCCCCTGTCAGGGCACAAACGCATACATCCTTGTCAGCCGTCCTCATAAAGCTGTCAGGATTGAGCCACGATCAGCCCGACTGAGCTCCGTACATGCCACGCTAATACCGTTCGCATTAGGACTGCATTAGGCTTCCATCCCGCTATAGTGAGAGCAGCGATTCTCCACTGTCGGGACCCTTCCACGTTCCCTGCTATTCATCCACAACTATACGACGGTGATCCAGACCAAGAAGCGCATGCACCACGACCAAAGCACGTTTTATCAGGACTATGACAATCGTGCACAATCGCCATGAGAAACGGGAAAGTGTGACTGGGGCATAATAAAGGACCATTTTCTCCCACATTACAGACTTTGTGTGCTTGTAAATGTTCTCAGTTTGGTTATGATTTGTATCAACCTAAGCAAATATTATTTGTGAGCTTTATGAACTGTGACATATTTAGTTTAATGAGTTTGAGAGGCTTACAATGTCCAAAACTATGAGTGGCAAATCCTCTGCAAGGTTTTGATTGGGGGTCTGCATACCAGAACTAATCTATAGGATACTTGCAGGTCTTTCCCTCTCACTGATTGGAAGGTCACAGTGAGAAATGACTCTTTAAATGATTTTTGGCATTTAGGATTAACACAGTCTGTTCTGTCGGATACCTGTGCCAAAGAAAGATGCGTCTTAAGTGCCTTCAGCACAGCCTTTGTCCCTGAAGCAGGTGGGCCTTAGTCACCACTGGGATGCCTAAGAGCAATGAATATTGATAAATAAATAAATAAATGTAATTAATCAAAATAAATGTGCATCAGCTCACCATATCTAAAAGTAAAAGGTAGAAATAACATTCTTTGCTTAGGCTTTCACTCTGCTCTGTTCTTAAAATTGTTCTCTTTTATTAACTTTCTGATCTTTTATGCATAACATGTAACAAATAGCAGAATTCTCAGGACACAAAGTGCTGCGTTTTTCACCCTTCTTTACTTTTACTGAGACGGTTATCCAAGAACAATTCTTTGTTGAATATATTAACTTACAATACATTATACATGCAGCATAGCCTGAAGGTTATTGATAGAAAGAGAGAGGGATCTTACTTCTGTTCTGTTGTGCCTCATTTTCTCTTCTCTTTTGTTCCAGAGAGAGAGAGAAAGCTCATTCTCTTTGAACCAAGGTCAAGTTGATTCCTATCGAATAGATTACTTACATCCAGGAGAAAAAAAAAGGGCCGTAATTTAAGTTTGCAATAAAGTGGATGTCCTTTGGAGGAATGTCTTTAACAATCCAAAGAGCAATTTTACCATGTTGGAGTTTAAGAATTAGTGTGTAGCTCACAAACAGAATGAAAAAATACTTTAAAACTTTCATTCAGAAGCACTTTAAGATCCTGTCCTGAAGAAATAGGTAATCATTCAGTAAGTTTGCATATTTTCCTTCTTGGCTAAGAGGATATACACCCTCTCATGTCTGAAAATGGAATGTGCTGACAAAGTCTCTAGCTTAGCTCAGCATAAAAACAAAAAGACAGAAGTGGAGTTATTGAAAAAAGGATCTGTGCTTTAATTTTTGTAACTTGCTTAGAAAAACTGACTATCATATAAGGTAGTCCTCAGTCTTTTTGAGAGGGTTTACATAAAGATGTATCAGTGGGCATAAGTTATGTTAACTGAGTTTGCTGTTTTTGTTTTTGTTTGTTGTGTATTTGTAGTCATAGATATGTGATGTTAAATAGAAGTTTAAAAAAACGATGCTTGACTGTGTGTGTCAAGTTAACACCAAGATAACTTAAGTACCTTGATATTAGACATTTGGATGAGAGAACAAGGACATGAACATGTGAGTTCAAAACCTTACTTCATCCCATTGAAACAGTTGGGGTAGGTCTGCCAAGGAGGACATGATGAAGGCTGACAGATAGGCCTGTTCATTTGTAGTAGATGAGGAGTGGGCCAGCTGCTATGCACTTAATCAACACAAGGGCTGCCACGATTAGTCGACTCGTCATGACTAAGTCCATGATCAAAATGGTGGACGACTAATTCAATAGGTGACGTGACGTTTTGTTTTTTAAGCATTGTTTTCTCTCAAAACTGCTGCTGTACCTCCGCTGTCTTGTCTGCCTTTTTGTCCATGACACATGCGCAGTAATCTGGGTCAGCCGCATTGTCGCCAGAAGAGTTATGCCCAAACATAATGCCAAACTGGCATCGGAGCTCGAAAGTTTGGGAGCATTTTACCAAAACAAAAGAAAATAATGTGCAATGCAAAATGTGCAAGGCAGACCTTGCCTTCCATTGCAGTATGATGGTGGTGCATAAGCATCTAAAAAGGAAACACATCGTGGCTGATTCAATTTCTGATGAAGAGGGACAGTCGTCTCGATAAGCTAATAAGCTAGAGAAGCCCTGTTTTGGATGACCTGTCCCCGGTTAAAGCTGTCCCCGAAAATGTGGCGGATTTCAGTGTTTTACTGTTGAGCGTCTACAAGAACAAAGGTTATTACTACAGCCATGTAGGAAGCAGAAAGTGTGAGAGATTAAGACAACAGTTATTTTGTTGCCAAGTCCACTTATTAAAAGTGGCTTTTGGCTTGCTCTTCTACTTGTGGGAATCCCAAATGATATTACCCGGCTGTCCACTACAACGTAAGACAAGAGAGTGGTTGGTAGTTTGTCCTTTCCTCACCCCCGTTTCGTGTGGCGCATGCTCAAATGCGCAGACACCATAGTTGCCAGGTCTGCTCATTATAAGCAATTTGGGCCACCAGCTGCATGCTGGTGCTGTACGCTGCAGTTCATGCATGATGTGACTAGTTGACTATCAAAATAATCGCTTGTGGCAGCCCTGATCAACACACAGCCCTTTTTTTCATTTTGCTTTTTGTGGTGTGGACCCCTTCATCTTTCCTTGTTTCTCTATGGATCTATCTAGTTATTGTTTGCTCATAGTGACTTTGCCTTCACTTTCTTGAGGTGTGTATTAGGCAGTTGGGTTATGTCGGACCTGAAAGTTCACTTCTTCAGGCACACTAAATTAACATGGCATGATATATTTTCAGTTCAGAGGTACATTTACAGTAGATTTGAACCCCCAAGTTGGAATGGATGTTTGATTTGGAGTATGTGGTGACGACCCTAATGTGCAGAGGCATTAATAAACTGTTACTTTGTTTTATGCTGCTTTTATGGACATGGTGCTCATAAAACTAAATGACTTGCGATGAATTTCTTCTCCTGTAATTTTGACGGGACCTTGGCTCTGTGAAGCTTTATCTTGTCATCTTGTCAATGTGCGTACATTTTCAAGTTTTTTTTTTTTTTTTTTCCCGTATTGGCAGTTTGTGTATTTGTAGCCCATAGGTGTTGAGTATCAAGACTCAGATGACTGTAAGGTGAAATAATAAGTCAAATCGATAAGGTCAATATATATTGATTGGGGCTTGTTCAAACAGCAGCACAGCAGACCCATGTTTAAGTGCTAGACACACCACCTCTACAACCTATGTGTAAGATCATAAACAGAAATTGGAAAAATCAATTGTCAAAAGTTCCGCAATTTCCTTTCTTCCCCTAAACAGCTCACATGTTCACATCCAGATTGTCTTGTCCTTTTAATTGTGCTTTCACTCCATGACATTTACGGCTTTAGCACTAAGTCAACATTCTTCAACACATAATACAAATCTTTCTTCTGCAAAACAACACAAAGGAGACATTAGAAAATGTCATAGATGGATTGTTATTCTTGGCTATATGGGTAGTTTGCACAATGACTGACGGTGTAAAACTAAAAATTAATGGGCCACAACTGCATCAATTAATATCACAGAGGCTTCTCACATTCGTTAGATGGCAGCAACTAATAAATCACATCTCTGCTGAAACATCTTTTTTGTTGCTTCAGAGGAATGACTGTAATCTGTAACATGGGGATTTGTATAATCTGAATGTAGACAACAAAGTAATTTCGTTGAATGTCTCTAATCAATGACTTTCTCCAATAATAACTGCACAGTAAACCTCAGAGAATAACACTTGTGAATTTTCCATATGAAAAGCTGTGAAATGTTCCCAGAGGCTGCATCCTACCATGCATGTTTTAGTCCTGTGGCTTTTATTTGACTTGAGATGATTAAAAAAGGGTCATTTTCTCTCATAAACATGTACAAAGGAAACACCAGAGAAAGCAGCCTCACTGTTTGTGCCTCCCACACTCTTATCCGTACTCGGTCACAATTGTGTAGCGTAATCAAGATGCATTGAGAAAAGCTCAGATTACATCACCTTAGATGTTAATGAAAAAGGAGCTGTTAACGAATTAATGCTTCTCTGCAATTGTTTGCTCAGAGATAGGGCTGAAAAAGATTGTCTCTGAAAAATGTGCACCATCCTAAGTGTTTTAAAACCAGGTGGCCTTTTGTAAATAACACATTAAAGTTGATCAATGAAAGAATCAGCAACTGGTGTGTGACCTTCATGTTATATGAGCATCACTCAGTATTTATTTGCGTGTTGCTACAACACTCAAACACATCAATAGCTGAGTTGCTTGTCATTGCAGTATCTCTCCCAAAGCTGCTTATATACACAGTGAATGTGAGTTTTATGTTTGATTTATTCAAGGTCACCACAACACTGATGAGAAAAAAACTGCTGTGATAAATGGTAATAGACGACACCGTCTCACAAAGGCAGGGAGCTAATCTGCATCTATAGGAGACGGCACTTTTATCCAAACTTTCACTGAATTTTTCCAGGATCAAATGAGGTAATAGTGGTACTTTTATTACAGTGTACATAGTTTTGTCTCATTTGATATCTTTCCTTTTGACGTCACATGCTCATGAACACTTCCCAGCAAACCTGAAATGCTGCTTTACACTACAGTGAAGTTTACAGTCTTGGTTTCTAACTGCATGTTGGAGTTCAGCAAATTTTCATTTTTGTGGTGGTTCGAAGAAACTCAGTTTGTTCTCAAGTAAGCCACTTTGAAATATCAATGAAATATGAGTGACAAAGGTGTGGTGTTTTTTATACATATATATAGTATGAGTTTTTACTTATTTATATGTAGGGATGGGAACCTTTCACATCTGAACCGATACCGTACTGATGCCCGGTACTGATGCCCGAATCGGTATCGGTACTCAATGGTACCAATTTTCGGTACTTTTGCGTGTGTTTATGGGGTAATAAATATTAATTTGTTTAATATTAAGACCTCAATTTTTTAAACGTAAATTTATTTCTCAATATACAAAATTGAACATATATATATCAAAACAACATTCAACTGTTTGTATTGTAACATTGTAGTTGTCCCAAAAATTTCTTCAACATGACACCAGTAACTAAAATGAACCACGACTTAATAAATTAACTGCAGTCCTCACTTTAGTTTAACAATGGGTCCGATAAAGCTTTAAATAAAAACATTTACAATATCGTTGCAAAGTATGAGGAATCGACCTGATAATGATAACTGACACATGTTAAAATGCCAAGCTAATACCATCTTAAACAGGATGCTTATTTACCTGGACCAGATGAAAAGGATGATGCTTCACTTGCATCCTCCTCGTCGCATTTGCTGCCATCACCAAATGTTAAAGCCATTTCTTTTCCTGTGTTTCTGGCTGCAGATGACTAGTCACCATTGGACACAGGTGTGCTAACAGTGCTGAATGAATCCTTTGTGGTCGTAGATCTGAGGCTATCAAAAATTGTGCACTCTTCAGCTTTAAGGAAAATTTTGTGCGTCACAGGTGCTTCCTCAGATTTGAAGTACTTCCGCCGCTGACCTTACACTTGGCGTCACAAATATTGCAGCGAGCATAATCTCCATCACATTTGATAAAGTAGAGCCATACTTTCGAGCTCTTTCTCTCAGCCATGCTTGCTTTGTTGACTGAACCCGCGGCTGCTGATGTCATTACGCTATTGCTGTGCTGCGTTCAAGTCCGGTATGGAAATTCACCTACTCTTCCCAATAGTATGCCTGCTTCTTCCACTCCCTCACAGTCACAAGGATGCGTTTAGGTACCTAAACATGGCACCTTTTGATTTTACGTGGATCGGTACTCGGTAGTACCTACAGAATTCAGTCGGTACCTCTTAAAGTACCGAATTCAGTACCCATCCCTATTTATATGTGTTACCAAGAGAAAAAAATAAACATGAACTCAACTGTAAATGTTCAGGTTGAGAAAGTTGGATTTACATTTGCTTTAAATGTTATTGTTCTGCTTAACCCTTTAACTCCCAGCTCAGCTGTTTGGCAGAGGTCATTAAATTCAGGAATATTTAATGTGTCAAATAAACATACCACATCATTGTTTGTTTCTGTCAATGTTTTATGATACAGAAAAAACTGCAAAAAACAAACAAACAAAATAACTGATTTTTGTTTGATGGGTTAAAAGGTTTTAAAAGCCGAATGCTAGTATTATTATTACGATCATTATTATTTTAAATACGAAACCATTTACTGGTATGATGATATATATGTACATATAAAGGCTGTTATTCATCAAAAAAAATTTGTTTGTCAAACTCAATATCATCTATATCAAGTCATTTTTGCATTTTTCACAGACATTTCTGCCTTTTCTAATTCATTTTGTTCCAAATATTTGCACATTCTTATGTCACTACACAATCAACTGTTGACTTTAAATATTTTTCAATCCCACACCAAGAAAATATCTGTTTTTTTGTGGTTTTCTCTGTTCCCTGAAGTGTTAATGGAACCAAACAATGATTTGATTTGTTCTGTTTTTATAAAACATTAAATACTCCTGAATTTAACAGTTAAGTTGGTAGTAAAAGGATTAATAAGTATAATGTGTTGAAATAATTTGCCAATACATGGGCGTTTCACCCATCTTAATTTTTCATGTTTGCATAAGTCTTTAAAGAAAGAATGAAGACATAAGTAAGACAGAAATCACACTTTGTTTCTGTGGTTATAAAGACAGACATTGTTGGCTTTAATAGGCATGGGATCAACACTCTGTCAAAGAGGGCAACAATCTTTTTATTTTATAAAATACGATTTGCTACACGAAGCTCTGTATTTGTACTTTAAAAAGGTAAATTGGAGAAACTATCTATTTATCAAACCCCACTTAAGGTAAGCCGCAGGAGGCCTGACATGTTTGCCTTACAGGTGCACTCACGTCACTCCATTAGTCGAAGTCCATGGGCTCCCATTTGTGCATTTGCATGCATAGGCTACATGTGTGCATGTTCAACAATAGAGCATAAAATCTAATTTCCTGGTGGGATTAATACAGGAGCGACCACTGAGGGTACTTTTCTCCTGCATAAAAGAACCAAAGTGAATCAAACCCTTGTTAACTCAGTGTGTAGGGTAAATTAACTCAAGGTGAGGGCTTCCTCTATGTCCTACCTGGCCCTGTTTTCCTCGTCTAATGGCCCAGAGGGCAATCAGGGCTTGAGGAGTTGATGAAGTGGAGCCTGTTGTGAAGAACAATGGCTTACTCCATCTTGGTTCTATCCGGCTGACATCTCAGATCCTCGGGGAGTTTGAGCTCTCTGCCAGTTGTTCATTCTTCCAGTTAAACAGAGACTATAATAGACTATGGAAACAAGAGAAGAAAGAAAGGATTCAGCAGAGGCCGTGGGTGTCCACTGGGAGCATGTGATAGAATTTCATTTGACAATTGACTTATTAAATTAATCTCATTTACTCACTTGAACTATAAAACCCTTGCTCCATTTTTCCATTTTCTATAACCTCACTTTGAATTTGGATGAAAAGGTGCTGGGGCTCCACAGCAGCCTGTATACCATTTAACTGCAGTTTTTACGAGAAAGTCTTCTCAGTGGCCTCACTTGTTTAATTTACCAATAAAGGGTCATATTAATGTTTTAGACACCCACAGAAATGTAACAGGAAACATCTCTTTCAGCATTTCTCTTTGTAAAAAAGAGCTCATTTCACATTCATATTTGTGCAGCCTTTATACCACAGGTTGATACAAGGGCATAAAGTCCAGGAAAAAATAATTCATTTCAGGAATAAACTACAGAGCAGCAGAATAACAACAGCAAAAAGGTTGAAATATAATGTCTAAAATGTGATTTAAAGCTGAACACATTTGTTTGTATGCCTTTTCAGTCTTTGTTCAGTTAAATAAAGCACAAGGAAACACACGTGATGTTTGAGCTGTACTCACAATTTGCCATAATGTATCAAACTTGAGACAGATGTAGACTCCATGCTGACCTGTCTAGTTTATAATCTTCCTATGAGTCCATGTCCTGTTTACCCATGCAACGTGGGGCTCTGCATTGTCTTTCTGAAGACAGAAAAAACGTCTTCTGGAAGACCTTGTTTGCTCAAGATCATATCTGTACCTCTCACTATTAAGGTCACAATTCATTCCTGAAACAAACTTTTTAAGACCTTTGCTCAAATTTCCACTTGGGTATTGGATTTTGGCATGTCCGTAAGCCGCAGTCTTGTGGCCCTGCTCAGAACAGGTTGTTTTCGTGTAAATTCTCATCGGCTGTGTCTGACCATGCCCCTCTCAAAAGGTCAGTGTGGATTCAGCTTTGGAGCTCTGTTCAGTCTGTCTGACTCGAGGAGTTTGTTGTTTATTGTGGGCACGCAGCTACTCTTTGTGGGGTCCATAACATAATTAAAATAAATTACATACACATGTTCCAGTCAAAAAAATAAAAATAAACAACAACCCAGAGATGCATTCATTATGTTAATCCTTTTTCAACACACTTTCTCATGACCCAAATCACCAACATTCATTAGTAACCTAAAGAATGTATGATATACCTGAAATAAATCAAAATCAGCTCCATAAAAAGGTAACTTAAACCATTCAAAACAAAACATTCGGTGTTAAGAATGGGAGGGCATTGGTAAAGAATCCAATGAATTCACATGATAGTTTATCTTTTCATCGATCCACGAGTTAGTCATAATTCTTTGTTTTATTGCTATGGATTTGAACTGAGACTTAGACATTTGCACTATATATTATGAACAATGGGCTAGTTATGGCAGTTACCTCTGCCATCTATCTATCTATCTATCTATCTATCTATCTATCTATCTATCTATATGTATATATATATATATATATATATATATATATATATCTATATATATCTATATATCTATATATATCTATATATATCTATATATATATCTATATATCTATCTATCTATCTATGTATATATACATATATATATATATATACATATATATATATATATATATATATATATATATATATATGAATAACGTACAGCTTTCATTTGGTATGTATAGTACCATACATTTCTTGGCTACAGATCTGTACTAACTGACAAGGTTTCATTAAGTGTATCAGAGCCCATGCTACCATGCTATAGTATCCATCACATAATGATGGCAGTTTCTTTTTGCAATGCTGGACAAAAGTTTAGAGGTCACAGGCATTGCCCGTATTGTACAAAAAATATCTAGTTTGTCTTTATCTTCCTAAGATATTATGGCCACTGAAGAACCATTGTTTAAAAACTTACAGACAAAATGAAGAACCTTGTGCCTCTGGTCTTTCAGTCCACAGTCTTTCATGTGTGCCCTTTTTACATCCATAGTGGTCCTACCATTGTCTACCAATTGGCCTCCTAACCTGTAGAACGTTTCAGGTTTTTATAGCATTGCACACTTTCTTTTTTCCCTGTTATTGACTGGTTATTGGAACGTCTTGATTCAGAATGTGTGAGCATTTAGACTGTAAATGAACATGGGCTGAGAAGGCTCTGTTTTTATTTACTGTTCAACAATGTCCCAACTAATTTGAGAATGATAATGTTTGATTTAGTAGATGCCCTTCCCCAACTAGACAACAAAATCTCTTCTTTTTCATGTTTGTTTCATTCTCATGTTTTCCTCCAATGATATTCATTTACAGGCAGCAGTATATCACAAAGTGCTTTCCCCCCCCATGACCCACACATTGTTGAGCCTCCTGCGGGGAATAAACTGTAGCGTTATTAGAGGAACTGAATTCTATTGTTCCTGGCCTGGTATAGAATATCAGCCTCAAACCCAGAGAAGCTTCGCAGTCCATGAATATATGTCGCAGAGATTTATGTGACAGCTTCAAAAGATGGGCAAATTGAGTTCAGATGGGTTTTGCCATCCAATATATCCCTAAATGAGGGGGACCTTGTCAATGAAAAATACCTTTAAGGGATTTTACGGGCTCACACCAGAGTCTGACTGGCCCTGTGTGCCGTCCTTACATCAGTGTGCTGCTGCTGATGACAGAGCGTTTACTGACAGATGATTTCGGGGGCCACAGCAAAGGTCAAAGCATTTATCCAGCAGCTGCGAGCGAAAATGAATCACATAAAGCATCTCGCTGAAAAAAGGAGTACTGCACTGACTTTTTTGTCTCTTTTGGTCGAGGGATAGAAGTCCATGTAATACGATACTCACGCAGAGGTGTAAGGTGTATTTATATAAGCTGATGTCCAGTTCCTTTTCTAGACTTCTTTGAAGTCCTCACACCAGTTAAGAAAGAGTGTTGGTTTGAATGAGTCAAAGAAGCCATCTATGCCAAGCTAGAAAAACCATCTCTGAACTGAGGAAGGTGGTCAAGTGTGGGGTAGACCCGTGCTCCATTTATTGATATGGCAAAAATATCGTCATGCACTCCTCGAGGATACATGTACAACAGGGATTCTACAGGATCAATATGGCCTCAGTGTTTTAACAGTTGTTGTCGGTACACTTTGGGTAATGTAGACAATGGCACAGCTCAAAATAGAAGCCAAGCTACATGATGATGCGCATGTTTCAAATTTGAACTTCGGTCTACCATCTTTGAGGACCTGAATTTAGTTTTCTGAAGTTGTAGTCATTTAAAACTCATTCTTGTCCTTTTTCTTCTTGTAACAAAAACAAAATTGAGTTGAATTCTATTAAGAACGGGAGAGTACTAGGGCCATTTTAGAATGAAAAAATCATTTTCAACAGGTCAAGACTAAAGTTGAAATAACGAGAGTAAAGTCAGCATTTAGAGTTTAAAGTTGAATTGAAGAATTTAAAGTTGGAACGTAGACAATTAAGACAAAATACAACTTTGTGAGAAAGTCAAAATGATGAGAATAAAGTTAGAATGTCAACAAAAAAGTTGAAACTCAAGAATAAAGTTGACAAAATGTATTTCAACTTTTTTTCTTGACATTTTGACTTTTATCACAAGATTGTATTTCGACTTTATTCTCGATATTTCAACTTTACTCTTGTCATTCCAACTTTAACCGCGAAATTTCAGCTCTAATCTCGAATTCCCCAAATTATTTTTTCTATCTAACATGGCCCTTATACTCTTGCGTTAATAATGTATAGGGGTACATATTGTATCGTGGCCTCAGTGTCAGGATATGTATTGTATTGTGAGGTTGCTGGAAATACCCAACCCTAGTGCCAGGGTCAGACAGCACAATTTCATGTAAGATTTTGGAACCCCTCAGACACAAAAATCAGTTGGTCCATCTTGTGTAGTCATTCTTGCTGGCTGACAACAACATTCCAGAAAGTCGAGCAGCTTTGATTCTTGCCCTGTCTCCTACGATTTGTTCCTCAATGCCAGAGACTTTAACTAATAAGAGCACTGGATCTCTGCATGTGAAACAATCATAGATGTAAACAAACTAAGATTGATGATTTTAGAGTTATAAGACAACGGAAACATTTGCAAACTCTGACAAACGACATCACACACGTCTTGTAACTGAGCTGTATTCCCCCAAAATCTTATTAAGTGACTCAAAAAGAAGTCCATTCTCCAGAAGTTTTTTTTTTGTCAGCAGGAACTCTAGTGTGTTAATCTTTTCTATCCATCACCCCCACTGTAGCCCTAACTGACATCAGTGTGAATGATACTGTCATCTGCCTTCAACTGAATCAGGAAACACTAAGCCAGTAAAAACATCAAGATATGATGCCAAATTGCTACCTGAAGCTCGTAAATTGACATGTTGGGCCACAATCCAAGCGGCCGTATTTGACATAATGATGAGGTGCCGCTGCCGTGATAAACTATGTGCATTTGAGCTCTTTAATTCTAAAATGCTATAAAATCCAGCTCATCCCAGACTAGTATTTAACACCTCAGTGGTTATTAGGTTACAGATGGTGAGTTTGGAGTGACAGGCCATCAGCAGTGAAACAGAGCCAAGGACCTCCTCTGGGAATGACTCCCGTGTAATCCCCTAACTCTACCTGTCATATATTCACTTGTGTGCCAATTCATGCAGTTATTCTATTTTTTCACTGTCTGATTATCTGGGCTTCTTTTTTCACTCAGGGATTTACGGTAGAAACTTGGCACATGAGAGACATTCCACTGTGATGAGGTAAATCCAGGTGACTGTTGTCACCCCTCAACGCAGTACTGACCTGATATTAAATCTATGGAATTGCAAATGAAGTTATAGATAAAAGGGCACCATGACAGCTCTGACTTAAACGACAGCCATACTCCAGATTAACTACTTGTCATATTGTCTCCACTCTTCCAAACATCTCAGAAATTCATAGAAAGATTCTCTTCATAAAAATGAACCCAAATGCCCCAGTCACACATTCCTGTTTCTCATAGCGATTGTGCACGACTGGACACGATTGACAAGGCTGGTGTGGTCTCTATGATATGGGATGAAATGACTGTCTCACCCCTGGACACACCCGTAAATATACCGTCAGTAGAGCTTCTATAGCACTTTGGGGCATTCGTCCTGCTTAAGTTAGGTTAATACAATGATATGACGAGGATTCCATGAATTTCCATCCCGCTGACACAACGTCAGCACCACTGGAGCTCAGTTGGCGTCACGTAAGCCCCGACTGAGCCCTGTCCCTTGTAGGGGTGGGCGATACTGGGAATTTTGGTATCGATCCGATACCAAGTAAATATAGGGCTAGTATCGCCGATACCAATACCGATACTGATACTTTTTACATGAAATGTAATGATCATTGAATAATTTTGTAATGTTGCCTTGAGTTGGTTGATTATGATTATGGTAAAACACAGCAGAAAGATTTTAGGCAATAAAAATGCTTTTAGTAATGAACCACAACAATAGAACAAAATTTTAACTGTAAAAAAGTAATAAATTATTCCACATTTAAGAAAAAAAATCACAAGTGCAAAATAACAAAAAAAAGCAGCAAAGTAAAAAAATATATAAATATAACAATGTCAACATCACAACAAAAAATACCTTCCATTGCACGTATAAAGTGTAAACTACAGTTAACCTTAACCTTTGGCTTTCTGGGTTGTTTCCATATTGACAACAGATTTATAGGTTTTTGGTCAGGAACAGTAACATGTTGTCATAGAGGGAGAGAGGTGCGCCGTTTAGAAGCGGTGGTCGGAGCAGAGGAAAGTAAAGTAAAGACGACATAAGAGAGACTGCAGTATCGATCTCATCACGCGAGAATCGATTCGATACCAATACTCAGCTTGGTATCGATACTATCGATATTAGTCCCTTGCGCCGTCTTGAATGGGACACAGTCAGGGCACAAACAGATACATCCTTGTCAGTCGTCCTCATAAGGCTTTCAGGATTGAGCCACGATCGGCCCGATTGAGCTCGGTGCATGCCACGCTAATACCGTTGGCCTGAGGACTGCATTAGGCTTCCGACACGCTATCCTGAGAGTGGCGATTCTCTGCAACAGTTTTGAACTGTTCAAAACTGTCGAGACCCTTCCACGTTCCCTGCCGTTCACGACTATACAACGGTGATCCAGATCAAGTAGCACATGCACCACGACCAAAGCACGTTTCACCAGGATAATGACAATCGTGCACAATCACCATGAGAAACAGGAATGTGTGACTGAGGCTTAAAAGAAGGATGAGTGCACTGGAGCAGAGGTATCTCAGGAACACTTTGAAGGATACTCAACAAACTCGTCCATCCTGACTCAAGGACGGCGTCAAGAATTTGAGATCATAATAAGGTCATGGAGCTTCATAAGTATCATACTTCAGAAAACTGTGATTTCCTTCAAACATTGAACAGTGATTTGCAAATTCAAATCTGATTTTTCAGCTTTTGTCTGTCTTTGAGCTATTATTTTTTGCTTACTAAGGTAGGGAGCATTCATTCATTGATTCTCAGTCAAAGTAAGGGGCTACGATCTGAAAATCAGTTTGGCTGTTGAGGCAGATTTAAAAAACGCAGCCTGCCCCCCCTTCACCCACCCCTCCCCTCCGTGTTCCAAGATCCCGCCCCCCAGCTTGTGTCGCCTCCTAACAACACGCCCCCTCTGGCAGAGCAATAAGCTGGCAGCAAATATCAGCAGCAACAACAATGAGATTTCTCATAGCTGAAAGTAACAAACACGACAGTCATCCCCTTGTAACACACAGCGGTAGGCTAGCCATTTCAATTGGACCGGCGGCGAAGCGGGTCTGTTGTCGCCACTGTTAGCTGATCAGAGCAGAGCCAATTGTGGGCAAGGATTTACATTTCTCGGCGTGTCTTCACCAGCTCATTTTACAATGCCAACGATGCGTGGCTAACTTATGCTAAAATCTATTGACAGAGCCTACCCGTTCAGACCAACAACTTTCAGTCATTAGCCAGTACAGGCACAGACTAACCAGAGTTATTCAACAGACATCTCCCACTGTAGTAAACAAAGCTATTACCTGTTCAAGCAGGGGCAGGCTGGTCATCTGGATGTTCTGGAGTATACAAGAACAGCCGGTGCTGCGGCCGTTCGGCAGCCGTCGGCCAGTGCTGCACCTGCCACTGGCTGTTCGGCAGCCGGCGCAGTGTTCAGTCCCAGATCATTCTGCAGCTTTTTCCACCGTACGATTCTCCAATGCTGAGTCTCCGTTGGGACCTGTATTGCTCATATTTCTTCCTTACTTCAGCCTTTTCCTCGAAACTTTTACGTTTCCTTCCCTTCGTTGTGGAGGATAACAGAAGCGGCCTCCAAGTTACGGTGCTGCTCCTCTCCAGCAGCTAGCTCCAGCAGCTAGCTGTGCTGCTAGCTGCTCACCGGTACATGAGGGAGGTAGTGGGGAGGAGGTGGGACCATGGGCGAGAAGGTGCAGAGCAGGGGAGACAGGGGATTGGATGGACTCACGGACCAATCCGAACCGCATTGGTCAACTATTATGCTGCTTTGCAGCGGATATACTGAATGGATTTTTTTCATTCTTTTTGGTCTTTATATTGCGTAGATTGGACCATAGGACCATAACGGCCTTACAAACGGTGTTATTAAGATGTTCCAAGCTTCCAAATCGTAGACCATAGCTTTAACAGACCACAGATAGCACTGTTCCAGTAAGTACAACAATAAAAAGAAGATGAAGTGCAACAACAGTGAATGCACAACCAGATCTTTCACAGAAATTAGGAACTAGCTGCATGCATTTGTCTTCCTAACCCATTCTCATCCTTTGTTTTTGAGTTAGAGCTTAGAGAGTAAGACATTGATCGAAAGCACATCACTCATTTTTAGAACAGCATAAAAAGTTTGAATGAGTTGATATTTATGCGGGGAACAGGACTTGTATTGAGTCACTTGTGTACATTGCAGAGGTATAAAACTGTCAGGTGGAAGGTGAACCTTTTTTTTCTTCTTTATCCTTTTTTACTCCCTTCTCCTTATTTTCTTTGCTAACTTTCTTTCTCTCTTTTTACCCTTTCCTGTAGAGCTCCATCTGCTTCTCTTCCTCTGTCTCTTGGGAATCATTGCTGTGCCTCTCTTGGGGATAAACACACCAGCATTTCCTGTCCCTTTGAGCACCGACCAACTGACCGGTCACACATCATGTTCACTGTAGATTTTACAGCATATTTATCAGCTCTAACAGAGGCACACAACTGTGCTGTGTTTATTTATGATATTAGCGGCGTTTTCCATATTTAATTTTCTGTAGGGGTAAATATTTTATATTGAGGACACAGGCATAATCCCTGATGCATTGTGATTAAATATTTGAATCACAAAACAATGTTACATTATTAATCAAAACAGCAGTTTGGTTACATAAACATTTGGCAATAAAGCTAATTGTTTTATGGTAAATGGACAATAAACTTCCCTTTAATTTTACAATGGTTTATTACAATGGTTATAACACTGGAATCAATTTATGCTGAATAGTCTGTCATTTGAATTTCAGAGGTTTTATTTTGTTGTTGCTGAATAGATAAGAGGAAAACATATTTTATACTTCAGCTTAGTCTCAAGAGAAGCAGAAAAGAAAAGTCTTAAGATTTTTACATAACAAAAGAAGGCCTTATCAGAAACTGACCAGATTTCAATTTGGAAAAAATTCTCTTCGCAGAAAAACTTTTGAAATTGTGAAAAATGAAGCACTTATCTCAGACCTAGACAGCTATAGATGTTCACCATGCCTAAAATAAGAACATAGTCTGCAAACTTCAAGATGCAGCAACCTGTTAATAGCTGTGTACGAAATGGCTCGCTATCACGGGTATAGTGCACTAAATAGTTGTGTTCGCCATTTTGTAGTGTTTTTCGAATTCTTAGTAGTTAATTTCATTCACTATATGGTGCACTACAAAATACCCACAATGCTCAGCAAAAGTGAGTGTACATATGATGTACCCCATATTGTACTACAGTATACCACAATGCAGTGCGGTCGTGTTTTTCCATAGAAGAAGAAGAGAAAGAAGGCTGTTAGGTGCTGCTTTCATTCATAAATGTAAAAAACGTTAAAGTATCTTTAACACGTTCATTGCGTAGCTCTTTTGCGTCTTTCAGCGGCTGTAAACGGCTTCAACAATTTGCTACTTATCCTCCTCGGTGCTCGGTTTGTTTATGTGATTTTTGGCGCGCACACTTCCGTCACAGGAATATACGGCTCATCTACTGACGCTATGACCTAAAGAAAATTTCAGTGTAGTGTCCGAAATGTCGTTTGCTCATTCCCTATGTAGTCCACTATTTCATTTACACTATATAGTGAATAGTGAGTGAGTGAATGAGTGGACGATTTCAAACACAGCTAATGTGTTATTCTGCCACACTGGCCCTGCAAGCACCGTAATTTAAAGGTTCCACACACAGGACCAGGTTCACATTGTAACAGACGGATAGTCATGTGTTAAAATGTTGTGTCCTGTTTGTCCTTTACTGTCTATGTTGCTCTTGGTAAAAAGTGTGTATTTTTAAATTGCACTTGACCCTTTGCAGCCATTTTGTTTAACCCCTTTGTTTCTGTTGGTTTGGCCAAACCTCAGTGCTCCCTTTGTCCCATTTTATGAGGTCTGTTTTGTTGAGTTATCACTTAATTGTTTGTTAAGTTTATTTGGTATTATATCTATCCATTTTGTTGTCCTGAATCTTAACATTTTAGGTGTAAATTTGGCTGACTTTTTCAGGGGTAAATACAAAAAAACAGCTTTCTCTGCATTGATCCAGTATCTGGGCCTTTACTGCTTGGTCCCTAACATCAGTATGTTGTGGTCAAGCAGAATTAGGTATTAATCTAAGCCCTCAATTTTGGCTCTTAAGCAGGCAAGATACTAATTAACATGCTAATAACCAGCCAGTTAGATTTGAATGTTGTGACCTCAAGATAAAGTGTTACCTATGATGTATGTCAACATGACACAAGCATATACAGTAGACTCAGAAAGCTACAACTGTAAATAAAATATTGTTAGAATAGGAGAGTGAGCCCCTTTTGGGCCCACACTCATACCCACACTCACGCCCACACTCATACCTAAGGACAATTAAGAGTCACCAATTAACCTCATGAGCATGTTTTTGGTCTGTGGGAGGAAGCAGGAGTGCCCAGAGAGAACCCACACATGCACTGAAGAACATGCAAACTTCACACAGAAAGGCCCCTGTCTAACCTGGGAATTGAACTGGGAACCTTCTTGCTGTGTGCACTACCTGCTGCGCCACCGTGCCGCCCCCTTTTGTTACATATTCAGCCTTGATGTAGAACAAGGAGTGCTCTCTTTACTAAAAATATTTTTCAACAGAATTTGAGACTTTGTCTTTTGTTTAATCTTTGAAATTGAGGATTACCTTGTTTAGCAGACAACAACAAGGTTTTGTGTTAGTCCCAAAATTAAATATACTTGAAATGACAAACTGGTTTCTGCAATATATGTCCCTCCATTTAAAACCAAAGTTCATAACTGACTAAGAGACGAGAGAGACATTTTAGGAAAGTTCAGTGTAGGGTTTTCACAGCTTAAAATACTTTTACCAACATTTACTAAGCTTTTGGCATCAATTTCAGAGTTAGAAGAGTCCGTCTACTGTTGAAGGTGTTTTACTCTGTCCAAGCAGTGACGTCATTGTAACTGTTTCTTTGAGTTATGCATTTGCCGTGAAAATATCCTTCCTTTTTTGACATTCTTTTATTTCCATATATGAATATATTTGCAGCCACGAGGTTCCTGCTGTCAGAAGTATGGCAGTGTATTCAAGATAAGCTTAATAGAGTGAAACCGTCTTAGCAGCTGCTACTTAAATGAGAGCACAGCTCCAGTGTATTAACCGTAATTCACTGACATTGGGTCCTGTCAGTGGAAACAAATGACAGGGGCCTGCAAGCTAATAAAAATGTGAGGTAAACCTTATGGACCATTCAGCCCAATAAAGTGTCCAATTGGAGCCCATTTTGAATAAAGACATGCAGTCTGTCGCTTAAAGTGACTCGTTAAGGGCACAGCGCCCAAAAACTCCTGAGTCAGGAAGAAAAACTGGAGAAAGAGTGTGAGTCAAAGTTTTCTTCAAGTGACAGCTGTTGAGCACTCGAGCACATCAGGCTGAAAATATTAGAGAATAATAGTGATCTAACTCTCAGGGCAAATGCATTAAGTTGACATGTAGACTATTTTTCATAAAGTAATTTAAAGTAAGCTCCCGTAAGACAAGGTGAACTTAAAGCAATAAGTTGCATCTCTCATAAGTTACAAACGGACTCATATTTTAAGCAGCAAAACACCCTGCTGTCAGTCTCAGTGTCACTCAGGCAAGCATAAGCTGGTCAATTCAAATATTAGAAACTGGCAACACTGTGAGTCTGTTGATGGGAGAGTCAACAAGCCATCCTGCAATCAGAGGACTGGCTTTATTTATCCACAGTATTTAACATCAGATTATTAATAACCAGTGACGCAGCAGCATGACAGCTCAGTTTGTCTGTTTATCTGCTCACAGCTGTTTGCACTAATTATGGTTTGATAATGTGAAAATTACTACGCACTTAGACTTTAGTGTATTATTTTCATTCGCACAAGGCAGTGAAGGAGATGTCAGCAGAGGTCATTAAAGCAGTGGAGTTAGGTGATGAGGAAAAATGCCAGGTGTGAGGCAAAATATAGGTTGAAAAGCCACTCATCTACCTCTATGTAATCTCCTTTACTCAGGAAATGTGGGAGGCAGAGCAACAACCCAGTTCAGGAGGGTGAAGCGTTAGCGCCAATCAGGTTTTTGTGCATCAGCTTTATCACCACCCTGCATTACATACTATGTTTTTGCCTTTGTTTTGTTTGCCTGTTGCAAGATAAACCTAGAACTGACGGGCAGATTAATGAAATTAGGACTTCCTCCAAAGAAGTTTTGTTTTTGCCAGTGGATCTGTGTTTGTTTTGTTTATTTGTCAGCAGGATTACGCAACAACTATTGGTCGGATGTTGCTAATTTTTTAATTAAATGTTGGGAATGGCCCAACTTAAAGGATAAGTTCGGTTTCTGCAGCTCTCACATTGTTTATAGAATGAAGTAGAACAATATACTCATCCAGAAGGCTTTCCTGATGCAAACAGTGCTTCGGGAGATATTTAGATCCAAAATCGAGCAGCGGACATCCGTATAATGGTAGCACATGGGGCATACAGCGCCGCTCCTAAAACTGCATTAATCATCCAAAAACTCATTAGTTTCACCAATATTCAATTATGGTCCGTCGGGGTACTCCTCCACGACAGTCTGTGTCACTCCAGACATGTTGTGTGACTGTACTGACCTCTGAACTGAAGAAGAAGAACGCTTGCTCCGCGCCTGCACAGTGCGGCTCATTGTTTCAGCAGTGACCGTCGGCTACACAACGACTTTCTTCTTCCAGTTTTGTCCAAAATGGACGAATATCTATCGGATGAAGATGTTGTGGATGAGAACTTTGAATATGATGGGTGTCCTTACAGTTTCGAGCCAGGGAATACAGATAAGGAGCTCATCGAAAGGAGGGCGCGGAGGCAGTGCTCCAGAGAGTACTGCGCATGTGCGGAGGCATACATTCTTCTTCTTCAGTTCAGAGGTCAGTACAGTCACACAAAATGTCTGGAGTGACACAGACTGTCATGGAGGAGTAGCCCGATCGGACCATAATGGAATATTGGTGAAACAAATGAGTTTTTGGACAATTAATGCAGTTTTAGGAGCAGCGCTTATGCCCTATGTGCTACCATTGTACTGATGTCCGCTGCTCGATTTTGGATCTAAATATCTCCCGAAGCACTGTTTGCATAAGGAAAGCCTTCTGGGTGAGTATATTGTTCTACTTCTTTCTATAAACAATGTGAAAGCTGCAGAAACCGAACTTATCCTTAGATTTTGTTGGTGATCCAGATTACCACCACTAGTTTATGATAGTTTTTGCTCAACTTTGATTTGATTTGATTTGATTTGATTTGATTTGATTTGATTTGATTTGATTTGATTTATTTCGGTCACGTCAACACAGTTATACAGCATCACACATTGTCAATAGTTGATCAAATGTTCATGTCCGAAAGGGTAGACGGGAGAAGCAGAGCTTATCTAGTCCCGTCCCCATTTTCTCAATATTTAGTATTTAGTCTCCTCTTTTCCACATATTAACAAGTTGTTATGCATTTTTATTCATTTACAGAGGTCTGACATAATTCTAGACTCCCTTTTAGTGTCCGTATTTGACATATTCCATAATCCTTCGTTCCACGTAAGCCTTTTTTGTTGTTGTTGTTGTTGTTGTTAGTCCCGGTTTGTGATGTTGGGGTTGTGATGTTGGAGATGGTGATGTTGGAATGGTGTGCCCGCGTTGCTTTTCTTTCTTCACTTTTCAGACGTGTTAGACGCGTGACTCCTCGTCACTCTCCTCTTCACCCAGGCGTGCTCCTGCACTGTCGTCCCGGGCTCTGCTGTAGTTTTCAGCCATGCGGGCGTTTCCGCCTCCCAGTCGGATTTTCTACCAAACTTTCGGAACTTTCTAACTAATAGTGATATGAACATGATTCTGAGTGCTAGATGTGGGTTTTCAGGGTCAAAGAATAATTTTTTTATCATTTTAATTGAGCTTCTGTGGTGAGCATTAGTCTCCAAATCCTCTTGACATCCTACCAACTATTCATTACGATTACAGTGGCATACTACTTAGTAGATGGACCTCTGCTGTGTTTATTTGCTCAGTGGTTAAATGAAAGTTATTGTCATCATTTATGTATGTGTGTGTGTATGTATGTGTATATATATATATATATATATATATATATATAGAGAGAGAGAGAGATATAGATATAGATATAGATATAGATATAGAGATATATATAGATATATATACATTATGTGTGTATACGTCTGTATATATATATACATACATCCTTTGTCAATCTTTTGACTTGATGTAAAGCACTTTGAGCTGCAATTGAATTTGTATGAACTGTGCTATATAAATAAACTTTGATTAATGGTTGATATTGTGATAGTAATTTTATCTTGTATCTATTGCTTATAGATGTGACAGCAATATGTGAGCTACCTTGTTGAAGGTTTTTTGCTCTCCGAGTGCTTTCTTGTTGAGGAATATTAACCATGGCAAGAGAAACAAGTGCTCAGATTGCTGTACTGATCTAAGCATAGCTGCAGATCATGATCATTTTTTAATGTTTTTTGGGGGGAATTTTGTGCCTTTATTGATGGGAGAGAGACAATGGATAGGCTTGTGAAAGGTGGTGAGAGAGTAGGGGAAGACACTCTGCAAACTGGTCCCAGGCTGGATTCGAACTTGGACCGGCAGAAGTACTGTATGTATGTGAGATGTGCGTGGTTGCTAACCACTCCGCCAAACCAGCACCCCAGATCATGATTTTTTAAAAGTATTTTCTAAAATTGCTGGATGCAGAAGCTTTCCATAGTTTTGCCAATAACTCAAAAAGTAATTTCCAGATTTTCAGAAAATTGTCAAGGGATGTTAATCATGTGCACAAGGAAGAATTGGTTGGATTTTGGTGGCGATCCAAATCCAGATGCAGACCCAGGAGTTTTTCAAGAATTTGCTGACATTGCAAGATAGGGAAGTTCTCAGCATTTTAACAATAACAACAACTTGCCCAGCAATGTTGGAAGTGCTTTGGTGGAGGTTTGTGTTGTCGTAGCTCATCTGATTTATTGTGTTTTGGGGCACAATCAATGGGCTTTAAGCCCCCTGACAAACAGCAAAATGCTGACTTGTGGTCTTATCAGACGTGCCTCTGATTGAGTAGAATTAAAATCTACATTAAAGTTAGAGGATGAGTTTGAGACATGTTCACCATGTGTGCAGTGTAAATCAGGAGGACAACAAACATTCAGACTGTATTAGTGTTTTCAACCAAGCTCATAACATTTCCCTTTTTTGGCTGTAAAATCAGTATTTTCAACAGGAAGTGTGTGACTTCATGTGCATCTTTAAACACAGGAGGTTGCAGCATAGGCATAATGTTTTTTAGGGTCTCTTCTCTGAGCACTAGTCATTTTTTATAGTTTGTCTATGTCTTTGCTAACTTCCAAGACCTTAGAGCAGCATCATCTGTTCATTTTATACTCCTTTGTGAATTTCCATAGTCCAGTATGGGCCAGGCTTTAATTATGACTGGAATGAATCACACTCGAGACTTACCCAGTATCTCCAAGGAAACAAGTAGCTGTGAATTAAAGAAAAAATACACATAGATCCACCCACATAACAGCAAATGCCTGAATTTGTGCCCAACCCACACTTAAACCCACGCATTTAAGTGTATCCTACATGTGCATATCAACTAGCACAGATGTGAGACCTGAACACCTGTCTGCACACAAACACATAAACAAAGAGACATGGGTACACTCTCTCAGCAGGGCGCTCTCATTAGCCTGTGCTAATGAATATAAATACAATATAGCTTATTAATGTATGAACAGACTAAACAAAGTAATCAGGCTTTAGTCTCTCCCTGTGAGGGACTTAGCAAGGCTTTTTTCACTTTAATTAAAACAGCAGCATAATATGGTTGTTATGAATATATAACACATTTACATTATATATCCCAGAGAGTCACATTAAAAGATGTCTTTGGAAGAAACACAGGTTGAGTAGAGAAGAAAATGAAGACTTATTTACATTGCGCTTTAACCTTTCCTCAGTGGTACAGTGTGTGAAGTATTTGCTTTGCATGTTTTGAAATCGAGCAACCATACATTTTATAATTTAGTTGAGTTGAGTCAGTAACATGAATGGATTTTTAGTTGTCATGGTCCGAGCCATGACAGAGCCCCCATGACAACACACAACTAGTTCGATGTTGCTGTTTAAACTCTTGATGTTACTGCAAAGTAAAGTTGTGCCATTAGACATTTTTACATCACCAGGAACCAAAATCTATTAGGGATCTGACAAAACAGAGAGATTCTATCATTGTCTATAGGGCTCATTCTATCTGCTATAGTTCTACATCTTTCCTCTTCTTCACAGTGGAGCAGGAGTCATTCTGAAAATGAAACGAAACTTGAGATTTATGGCCCTTTTCCATTAGCCCTTGTCTACTCTACCCGGCTCTACTCTACTCGCCTTGTACTGCTTTTCCATTAGCCCAAGTCGCCTGCCCAATGGTGTGCAGTGTCGCTGTATCAGCTGAGCGACACTGCGGCGACGTCATTTTGAGTGCAACACAACAATCTGTGGCTTTTTGTCACAAACCGAGTAAAAAAGGAAAGAAGAAGAAGGCTACAGGTGGTAAGAAGAAATACCCCTTGAGAAGCACAGGAGAGTTTTGGAAGCTATACAACAGAATGAAGCCGAGGACGAGAGCAATCGAGCTGCAAAGAAAAGATGTATGAGGGTAAACTAATGGTAGCGACCACTAGCATGCTAGGTCGTCACGCTCATGACTCATCGATGACGACATTGTCTGACCAATCAGTAGCCGGCAGTCGGTGACATCATCTTTTAGTATCGACTCAGCTCGCTTGGAACCAGAGCCATTAGTCCTTTAAAAGAGCACTAACTTAGGGACATAGATCACTTTGCCCACCCAAGTCACATTGCCTGTCCTTAAAAAGTTCATTCTGTCACTGTCATTGAGCTCAGTGACGTTACGGCTTGAGTTTCACCACAATCATCTCATTTAACATCTATTGGTATGCATTACCTGACATTATTCCAACTGTATCCCTTTCCTCATCTACCAACCGTAAAACACTGCAGCTCATGCAGATGAGGGAGAAGCTCAGAGAAGTATGACCTCTGTTGAATAAGGCAGAACTAATGCACTCACTAACTATTGTTCCCACACGGATAGGGATTGTCAGTCTGTGATATGGAACAGAAACAATTGTGGGTGTTGTAACATACCAACACAACACTGATTGACTGTCACAACACAGCCACGTGCAACGTCACCTGAAAATGTTCATCTTTGGCGAATGAGCAGCACAATCTGGTCATGTGTTGGTTTCCTTACAACCCCTTAGCAGTGGATTTTGCATAATGTGCATTGCAAGCACCTGTGTGGTTTCTTCTGTATAAAAACATGACAAACTGATGTTATAATACTGAGAAGAAAATTTAAAGCAACCCACAAAAAGGCACACAAGCGTTTGAGCAGTTTTGTGAGTTACATTTTTGCCCAGTGATTCTTGTGAATGATCATGGATCATATTTAGATTGTGTGAAAACTTCCTGCTGGTTTAGTAGAAGTTTGATGGCTTACCTGAAGCAAACACACCCCCCACTATTAAACACAATAATTACTACAGTCCTATGAATTATAAATTGAAGGCTTTAAAAAAATCCTTTTAATGAGTGATGTTTAATGAGAGAGGCTTTTGTGTAAGGTGTCATATGAAGGAGCGCTCCGCTAATTATGCACAGTCTATTAGTCAGGAGGTGTACTACAGAGCCTGCTAACAAAGTCATGAAATGTGTTATGACACTGTGAAGGGAGCTTTATTGTGTTTGAAGAGAAATCACCCCACGTATCCTGATAGAAAGCTTCATTAAAAATAGACGATAAAAACCTGAGACTTGCTGTTGGGAATAAGTGAAAATCAAGATGGTGTAATAGCTCCTTGTTTTTGTGCACAGGGTTTGATACATCAGCTTAGCCCAAGGATGAAAACACTGCAGCACAATTTGAAACCTGAAAGCTATCTAAAGGACCACCAAAACCCTCAAATAAGCATAATATGAGACTTTACCTACTCCTTTAACTTTCCTAACAGAATTTAGCATAAATACTGCTTTGCTGCTATATGTTCTTTACTTCCCTGTCTGCTTTGCATGCATACATTATTAAAATCAAAAACCAAGAGACACTCAGTTCAATTCCCCATGTTAATTTATCTCCAGGATAACTGAGATCACTAGGTTGTTTATCAGAGAATATAAATGATGTAGTTACCATGCAAGTTAAAACTCTCATTAAAAAAAGAGAGAGACACTCTTTCTCTACTCTTGTGAGGCCTGGATACTGAGTAATGGCCAGAGACCCCAGCTGGACTCCTTCGTGATGACCTCTCTGTGATGAATTTTTGGGTATCATTTGCAGGACAATGTGTCCAATGCTGACGTGCTCATAAGAGCCTGAGTGTGAAGGATCAACTGCTGGGTAGAGGACCGTCAACTGTGCTTCTTCAAGCACCTGCTGTGCTTCCCTGGACCTGGTAAAGCTCACCTCATACTGGGTGCCAGGACCTATTGGCTTGGACCAAGCCATGGGGGCGACCGTGTGTATCACAGAGGGATAAGCTTAGAGGATACCTGCTGAGACGGGACATTGGCCTGGCACAGATCTGGGCACTAAGTATTTGGAGGCTGGAGCAATACTGGGCCCTGATTGATGGAAAAGTGCTGATCTGGTGTATGCACCCATACCTGACCCGACCTGACCTGGAATGTGGTTTCAATCAGGCTGATAGTTTTTATTTACTGTTGATGACCTTTCAAGTCAAGTCAATCCAAGCTAAGTAAAGCCATGCAGAACTAAGTTAAGTTTTTTGGGCAATGCTGATGTTTTTAAGCTTCAGAAAAAAAAATCAAATCCAAAAATTTCTGAAGCTTGTAAATGTAGGCAAAAGTTGATCTCCACCTGCTTTGTTACCCTCAGTTACAGCTGTGTCATCTCCATCAGCTCCAGTGGTTTCCTCCTCAGGACTGGACTCCTGTTGGAGGACTTTGAGCGCCCTTTTGGGGACATCCACCTTTCATAAGAACACTGAGATTGGCTGCACTTGCACATGGTGATATGGCATACATGTCCACTTTTAATGCAGTTTATTGAGGGACATCACAATAGGTCAGTACGATGTTGAGCTGCGCCATGCTCCGTTTAGCCTAAGTTCAGCTACCTATGTGTTACATCTGTGTTGGCGTATATGCTTAAAATCCATCTACAATTAGTCAGGGAGCTGTCGGGAGACACCATACTCCACCAATAGAACATTTCTGTCTTCTTTAATACACAACCTGCATTGAACACAGCAAAAAAATAACTCAGGGAACTTACTTTTACCAAAGTTTTGATGTTTTTTCAACATTGGTCATGGCAAGAATTGCACCGCTTTTTCACGTGTTAACGCCCACTTCAACATACAGCACGGTCAACTTAAAATGATTTGAAAGAAAATATGCTAATCTTCAGAAACTTTTCGACTGAATTTGAGCAAACCAGCAAAGCTATAGGTGTGGAAACCAAGTGATTGGCAACTACAAATAGCAATGTTAGTAGCTTTGTGGTAGCATTGCTGCTCTCTGAATCAGTTAGCTTTTCAAAAAGTTCTTTATTTTATGGGTTAAGCAACACGATACCATCTAAACAAGCTACACGTTTCCCTCATCAGAGGGAGAGCTGCAGCAGAACTCTGTCACAGGTCAGAAATCGTTTACTGAAGAGTACCATATTTTCTAGAGTATAAGTCGCATCAGTCAAAAAATACGTCATGAAGATATGAAAAACATGTTTTAGTTGCACCGGACTTTAAGTCCCATTTATTTAGTGCTCTGATAGAGAGGTGGTTGGCTTGTATGAAGCGGTAACAGCAAGAAGGCCCACAGCGTCCTTACCGGTGTCATTGTAACCAATACATCCACCAGAGGGCGCTCCAACAAATCTGTCTTGCACAGACCTTCACTTCTTCCTTGCTATCGACCAACTGATATATAATTGCTCTCCAATATCCCCCCAACTGCATTTGTTTGTCCTGTTGTCCAGGCAATTTACTGTCACACAGATGATTTTAATTTCTAATTAGCTCACAGTTTCTCTACTAAAAGTTCTGCCATTATTAATTCTTCTTCATGTATCACTTCATGTGTCACTACCCATTACGAGCTACGTAATGGGTAGTAACAGCAACACTGCCCCCTTGGTTTCCAGTGGTACTACTCTGTTTGGCCCATATCCGTAAGCTTTATGGAAACGTGCAGAAAAACGGACAAAATGAAATATCCATATTCGTATTGAGCATTGGGCATAAGTGGGCCTGTAACAAGCCTCTTCCAGCAGCACATTGTTCAAGCACCCGTCTGTGGACTCGTTCCTTCAGCTCTGGCCATCTTGCTTTTGGCCCGTGATTGGCTTTCTTCATTTTCCTCATTGGAATAAGAGTTACCTCTGCTTTTCGTCAGTCCCTCATGAGTTTCTCACTCACTCCAAATTTTTTTACCTACTCCATTACCGCAGCATATTTTACTACCTGCAGTTTGTTAGAATAGGATTTTCATTTTGGGGGCATTTTGTTTATGTCTGGCCTGGCCTAGACCACTCTCTTATAGCTGTTGACGGTAATATTTACTCCTTGGTTCATATCTGTCAGTATGTTAAGTGATGTTTATTTTAATACAGAAGTTGCACCTGACTGTAAGTCACAGGGCCAGCCAAGCTATGAAAAAGTGCGACTTATAGTCCCGAAAACACAGCAGATGACTGAGCAGACAAGTGGATGTGTAGTTGTCATAGACAGTGACACCGCTGTCTGACCCTTTACACCTCCGGTGGCTGTGTTGTTTATAAGGCTATTTACCCACAAAACATGAGTTCAGCTATTCAAAATTATTTCAGTCTACCTTTATTGAATGACAAGCATATTAAACCCCCATGATCTCAGACAATTAGGCAGCTGTTTAATTACCTCCATCATAAGGTTAATTGTTGTATCTCATTAAATTCATTTTTTTTCAGAATGGATATATGTAATTTTAAAAGTAAATAAGGTTTATTAATTTAGAATATTACTTAAGCAGAACTGCAAATGAACAATATTTAGAAAGAAATTTATGGAGAAGCAGCAGAAAAATATTAATAGATAAAGATAAGTAAGGCAAACAGAGCAGTCCAGCAAATACCCAGTAAAGCATTGAATGTTTGTAGTAATGATGGCACAAAAACAATAACAGTTGTGATTATAAAAGTAAAAATACTGATGTTGATGATTTTTGCAAAACAGATGAAATAGCTTTGGAATAGAGAACTGCTTTTGTTATGTTGCTGTAACTTAGGTTGTAGTTTTTGTGTAGTGAAGCTTATATTTTAGGGTTAGAATCTCAACTTCACATGCTGTTATGACCTTAAATTTAAAGAAATTGAATAAGGTATCATTGGATTTCAATACAAGAAGTCTTAACACTGTACACTACTTTATTTCAATCTGGAGAGACCAGATTTGAATCAACAAGTATTTATTATACAAGTTGATATGACTTGAAATTTGCTAAGTCTCTGTGATTCGAGTCTCTTTGGTGCTTAGACTCCATCGAGCTGTCTTTGTGGACTTCAGGGGTACTGAGGGCGAATGAGAGATAGGAAAACCTCTCAAAGTCGAGACACTGGTGGTGGGGAGGAATGCAGGAAGAATGTAGCAGTAGACTTCTGCTGCTGGGACTCTGCGGCGATAGAGTTAGGTGCCGCTGAGGTTTAAAGTAGGTTTTGAAAGTAGGGCTGCACCATGATGATTGGCCAGGTAGACTGGATGAGCATACAGGTCTTCCTGTTTGAACTTCTGCTAAGCTTCATTTCCTCTTGTTTGATATTCTCTGAGTTTAAGGAACACTTGAACATTTTGTTGTTTTGGTGTCTCGCCTCTTTCCGGAGTCCATGACAAGGAGGTAGACACCATTCTTTTGACTGTGCATCCAGTAATGGGTGAAAGACGGCTTAGTTTGTACCAATTTCTTTAAAAAATTAAACAAAATGCAAATCTAAGTCTAAAAATTAGTAACATAATAATAAAACAACAACAGGCACACATGATCATTAAGAGTTTATCTGACATCTGTAGACAGAGACAGGCTAAAGCACTACCCATGTACTCTCAGCGTTTAAGCTTAGCTAAGCTAGTGGTTGGCGATCAAAGTCCATTTCTTTTGTGTTGCTGGAGGCACATTCCAGTAACACAACAAAAATGTTGTAGTGTTCCTTTAAGTAAAATAAAGGTAACCCCCCCCCTTTCAAACTCATTTCTGGACATTTGTTAAATATGACTACAAGACGACAAAGGACCTAGAGATGGAGTTTTTTCATCCTGATTTGAATTTGACTCATCCAACTTGTAACTTTTCATGGACAAGAAAATATTTGTATATCAGTAATACAGGTTGACGTGTAAACATGGCTGCAGTGGAATGAAGCCACATTCATATTCACATCAGGATTCAAACCTGATGAGAGCACACTGGGAGATGAGCCTTGAAGATTGTTTTCCTGAAATCAGGAAACAAAAAATCCACACGCCAGCAAAAGGTGTGAGTAGGACTCATCTTGCGTTCTCACAGATCAGCTTGTACGCACTTACACACCCACAGATTCTTCTCTTTGCATACAAAATAGCTTGTCTAACTTGTTGGCAGAGCAGCACAGAGTAATTTAGTGGGAGTGCTAAATGGGATTTGATTACAGGCCTGTGGAAGACGAGCTGACCCTCTTAGCTAGGATAGAGAAGCCGCAGTTCATCCACTCAGTTCCTCCTGGCTCTTTCCACAGTAATGAGAGTCTGACTGAGGCAGCGGACCTTCCCTCCCCGCACTGTTACCTTCTCACAACATGAACCCCGGCTGGCACAGAGGTTTCAAAATGAGCTCAGGAAGTCCCAAAGGCCCCGTAAGTCATTCCAGTGTGCCGCCAACCAGCCGAGGAGCGCTTAACACTCGACTATCGCTCTGCTCATTACTACTCATTATTATGGACACAGGTCACATCACTGTATGCAGGTTCTTCAGCACTGCAATTATCCCCTAAATCGCACCATGTATGATACTGTGAACATGTGAACAAGGCTTTTTTTTGGTCCAATAGCTGGGGTTACATGTGCTGTGATAATGGCTAAATGCCAAACTTGAGAGAGATTTTTTAATGCATTAAAAATGAAAAATCCGGCAGCGTTCATAGTGTCAGTGTTTAAGCAGAAAGTCTGTACTTGCTGGCTGCTTATAGCTTTTGCATGCCTGGATTTTCATTATGGTGAGTCTTGTTTTTGCATTTGACCCAAAAGATCTTGATAATAGACGACATGCATGTTTTTTTATTGTGTGTGGCTTGTGTCCATTTGTTTTAAAGAGACAGAAATGTTTGATGTAAAGGGATATTCCACTTATTTTGATAATTATGATTGTCTGCATAGGAAGAATACATGTTCCTATTATATACATTTGACCAACTTGTGTTTATATTTGGATTAAAAGATGCTATTTAATGATGGAGCATATTTATACAGCTATATCAGACATATGAAATTGACATTTCAAGCAGTTGTTCATACCAGGTAGGTTGGGAATCAAAGTGGGTAATCAAGGTTTTTTGTAGTGGGTCGCAAAATGTGTCTTGAAAATGTCTTGAAAAAAAAAGATGAATTGGGAGCTTTGGGAAACATTTGGGATTTAGAAACTTTGGTTTTGATTTTTTTAGATGCTGTCAAATGCTGATACCACATCTTCCAGTTTTTTTCAGTCAGGTTTTAAAATCCCCAAAAACACTTCCACAATTGGACTAAAGTCTTTAGACACTTGCTAAATTTATGGTTGATTCCAGTAATCGCAGTTGTCAAGTTAAAGGTTGTTATTATTTATTTTAAAATTACTGAGTTGTTGGAAGTAACTGTTGTAATCAATGAATGGCTTCAGGCTTGTGAGCACCTAACAGGAAGCAGCAATTTAGCAATTATACGACAATGAAAATGGAGGGTTTTTATTGCAATAACGCCCTCCGTCTACACGAAGCACAAACTTTTGAAACCAGAATGAAAAGTTTTCGTGTTTTTCTGAATGTAAAAAGGATCCCAATTATCAGGGACAACAGTGTCCCACGACGCATGAAATTTCAGATAAAGGTTGCGCACACCGAAGAACAACAACAACAGCTACTGAGCAACATGTGCCTGCTTACTGTGTTAGGTTTGTCATCGCTCCTCTAACAGAATGTGGATTTGCAGCGAAAATACTCTGACCAGCGGAGACACATTTGTTATAAGCATCAAGGACACTACAAACTTCGATTGCTAACTACTGGTCTGACAAACACGCAACCGTGTTTTCAGTCTTCTCGCAGATCCGTGTGGACACGCACCATTATCACACCATCACTGTGTGAATATGAAGCACTTTAGAAAATGCAAAAGAAAAAAACTTTTCTGTTTCTGGTGACAACATTGTCATGTCAACTTACCCTTTGTAAAAAGCATGACGATGAACGTGCATGTTGGTCTGTTGGATTGTGGAAAACAAGAAGTAACTGTTGGATTTGGAGGGGCCAAAAGGCTAAATCTAAGATGCCCTGTTTAATCATTCATAGTGAGGAAAGGGAAAAACAATAGGCAAAATTTATTGAGGACACAGGATATGTACAGATGCAGTTGCTTCAGTTTTCACCTATCAGCCAAACGCTTGCTAACTACCTGCCAATTGCCAGCAAACTTCCAACCACTGGGAGTCAAATTTGTGTGTAACTGAGTTCTTCTACAGGCTTAAAGGAATACTCCGAAGATTTTGGACCCACGCCCTTTCCCTATCATTGACAAAGTGAGACAAGCTCAAAAATACCTTTTTTGTGTCTCTGCGTCCAGTGGCTGGCTCCCAGCTGTTAGCTTCGTAGGTAGCTTAGCTCAATGGCTGGAGGTCAATAGGAGTCAGAGCCGGACTGACGAAAGTGGACAAAATACTCCTTACAGTGGTTCAGGGGATGGCGTATTAGCACGTGAAGTAAATCCGAATGGTTATAAAACATTTTAAAAGACGTGTTTTCTTTTCAATCCGTTAAAATAACGTTTTGATACACACAGACCTGCGCATGCGCAGTGCTCCGTGGAACAGCAGTAGCAGCCGGAAGAAGGCGACCCTCAGACGTGACCATGTTTATGTAGCCTCGCAACAGCTGCAAGAGCCACGATGGATGAGGAAGTTGAACGAGAGTTTACTGACACAGGCATGATGTTTTTACTTTCACCAAAAAAGTCACTGGTTTCCAAAACTTTTATATGCTCCTGCTACTTCTTCCGGGTGCTACTGCTGTGCACTGGAAATCCTTCCGCAGAGCACTGCGCATGCGCAGGTCTGTGTGTATCAAAACGTTATTTTAATGGATTGAAAAGAAAACACGTCTTTTAAAATGTTTTATAACCATTCGGATTTATTTCACGTGCTAATACACCATCCCCTGGACCACTGCAAGGAGTATTTTGTCCACTTTCGTCAGTCCGGCTGCTACAGCTGTTCCGTGGAGCACTGCGCTTGCGCAGGTCCGTGTGTGTATCAAAACGTTATTTTAACGGATTGAAAAGAAAACATGTCTTTTAAAGTGTTTTATAACCATTCGGATTTACTTCACGTGCTAATACGCCATCCCCTGGACCACTGTAAGGAGTATTTTGTCCACTTTCGTCAGTCCGGCTCTGACTCCTATTGACCTGCAGCCATTGAGCTAAGCTACCTACGAAGCTAACAGCTGGGAGCCAGCCACTGGACGCAGAGACACAAAAAAGGTATTTTTGAGCTTATCTCCCTTTGTCATTGATAGGGAAAGGGTGTGGGTCCAAAATTGTCGGAGTATTCCTTTAATTCATTTGACAATAATGCATTGTTTTTTTTATCTTTGCTTTAATTTTAATGGTTAAATCGGTCAGGAGATACTGGTGGGCTGACGATGGCACACACTTAGCCTGAGGATGTGGTATCTGTCTGATTTTGGGCACAATGTGAGCTGCCTGTTGTGGCTCTCTGAGGGAAACTCTCTGTTTCAAGAAGGCAACCAGGTGTAGCATTTGCTAAAAACCCTTTATGTCAAGAAGTTGGCCAACTGTGTGGACGGGAAGGGACTCCAGCGCATTGTGAAGATCTGTGGCAAAGGTTATGTTCTGCAAAAAGCTCAAATGAAACCTCTGAAAGTGTGGCGTTTGCTGTCTTTTTGGACTGCGTGTGTGCTTAGTTAGGACAGCTTCTAAGTGGGAACTCTTTAGCTTATGCTCGCTCCAAGACTTATCTTTATTTGTTGTTACACCTCATTTAAGATATTTTTCAGTGGTTCATATGATAGATTTTAATCACATTAACAACTTCCTTTTCTCATTACAAATATAATAATAATTGAGGGGAATATGAAAACAGTATTTTTAATAAAAAATTTAAAATCAGTATGTTTACAATGGTCCCAAAAAGGTGCCTTGGGTCTGATAAAAACTGTTTGGTGGCCTGTTTTTGACCTGCAGGCCTAGAGCCTGGCATAATTTAGGTTTTACAGAGTGGTCTAAGAAAAAGACTTTATCCAGTATGTGGCAGTCCTTGAGCAAACAGAAGGTCAGTGCTCCTGTATAAAACTGACAACAAATATAAAACAGATATTTGATCATCTTTGTTAAAGAAATAGGCATAATGGAAGACAACTACTTTGTTTATTCTGGAACTTATGACATCATTAATTAAAAGCATTTTAGTTCCTTTGGATTTTTTGCACATGATGTGCAATATGCATTTTTAAAGAGGTAAACCAGTATTTTTTTCTGCCAGCATACATTCTGCCGATATGTACAGAAGATGTGTCATGTAAGATTTAAATATCTACAGATAGGAGTACAATTATCAGCTGATTCAGATATTGTTTTAAGAATATTATGCATCCATAGGCCTTTATCTTTTTCTGCTAACACGTGATCCATCAAGATGCAAATGGTAACATGTTTCATGAATAATCTAAGTGTTTTTTTCAACTATATTTATAATTCTCATTAAAAAGATGGGTCCTGGGGCTATCTAGCCGTGAACCATTTATGTGTAGAGCATTTAGAGTTGAGCATTACAGCTACTTGCACAATTGCATTCAGACCACTGTTTACCCCATGTTTTGAATCTTTCAACTCCTGAGGGGAATGTTTGGTATTTATCAGCCAAATGTTGCTTTCAATGTAAGCTTTTCATTAATTTATGTTCGAGAATATTTTTTCATTTATCAAGCAGCTTCACCCTTAACTGCAGCCTCTCTTCTCCTCTGTCCACTTATCGCCACCTGCTGACTGAGCAGGTACATAAATTAACAAAAGCCGACAATATAAATGCATAATGATGACAAGAGAAGCAGTTAACCACAAAATGCTAAAGCCTTCCCTTCAAAGTAATTGTTTCCCTCGGTACTCTCTCTTAGATTCTCTGATTCTCCTGCAGATTCCCTCACCATCATACAGTACTTCCCCGCTCCTCTCCCTCTTTCAAGCACAGATACTCGGGCGGTCAGGATGACAGATGAGAGGAATGCCCAAGTTGTCAGAAGCTATCCTCTACACACATCTGTCAGCTAACCGGTGTTCAAAGGGGGGGAAAGAGGGGGAGAGAGAGAACTGGTGAGACTGGGTGAAGTGACAGAGATAGAGAGGGTATGAAAATGAAGAGGAGGGGAGGGGGAGAGAAAAGACAACACGATAATGGGAGAGGTAGAACAGGGAGACGAGAACATACGAGCGAGGAACGGAAGCCTGTGCTGAACAATAACAGAATGACGGATGAAAACAAAAGCGCTTTGTGTCCATAAAAATTGACGGAAACAGATGAAAGATGTCTGTTTCTCTCAATTTGGTGAATCACATGAAAATGAAACCCAACAGAAAGAGAAGGAAGATAAGAGAAGAAAAAAGAGTAGGAGATACAAGGTGGCAGAACAAAACAAACTTTGTAGCATATTTTCAAACTCTTTATTCTACATGATCTATACGCAGGTCAGTGCATTCTGTAGATTGTTTCAGTCATTACGTTCTGTAAGGTCAACGGGAAAATGTACTTTTAATACTTGAGTATTTTCAAAAGCAGGTACTCCAGTACTTTAACTTAAGTAAAAATTTGAATGAGCAACTTTCACTTGTATTGGAGTAGTATTTGAACATGAGTATCTATACATTGACTTCACTACTGGCATTGAGTACTTTGTCCACCACTGCTAGCAGTTCCCTCGAGCATTTTGAAGATACGACATTAAAAAGATCTCGTTCACAAGCCCATAAGCTCAATGACTGTTCTCTTTGACCTGAGATGTCCAAAATCCAATCTTTCTTTCCTAAGTTGGTTTTTACTTGTACGTTTATATGTTAAGAAGCAAGTGACAGAAATGGGGCTCTAGACCTTTCTATTATATTGTGACTGGAAAAATCTAATGACTTTGCTCATGAATCAGGATGAATATTTATAAAGTAATTGGAGAAAATCCCTTTTTTATTATGTCATCATACTCACAATGAAGAATTTTACATGAGACTCCATCATTATAGTCTTAAAACCCTTTCAGACTGGCCTAAAAGCACATTTAAACCCGGTAACAGTTTTCCTATTGGCAGTTTAAAAGGGTTTAATCCGCATTTCGACTGGGGTCGGCTGACCCTGCAAGCGAAACAGGTATTTTTTAATGGTTTGCCTCCAATCAGCTTCAGTGGGAACATCACACTCAGGTCAACCCACTCATTTATGGATGACGTCTGTGTAACGTGCCCGCAGCATAATATCATGCCCGTCCTCTTTGTCTTTAACTTTCGTGACTACTGCTAATTTTAGTATGAAAGCGGTATTAGACTCATGACCATCAAAATCAAATCACTTAAACTTTAAGTCGAGTTGAATGCTGGTGCAAAACTTGATGAACTCCTCTTAAAACCGGACTGAGTTATCATCCTCACAAGTGAAGAATAATCATGAGCCTCCATGGTCATGATCTGGGACCCATGACCTTCCAAACCAAATCAGTTCATCCTTTAGTCAAGTTGGACATTGATGCAAAATGTAAACTAAAAAAGCACTCCGAGAGCACAGACCTCCGCCAGCACCACAGTCCTCAGCCATATTGTGATTTCAACCATAAATATTAGTCCTACCTTTATTTCATCAACATATTTAGATTCCTTGACCATTAAAACATACCATTAGCAATTGGATTCATAATGATATCTATTTTAGTTCAGTAGTTATTCACAGAAATCACATTTTTCGTCATGGCGGCCAGACGCTGATCAGGCTCAGCACCAAAATTGAATCAGTTCTTCCTTTTCCCATGCAGAACATTTCCTGAAAATTTCATAAAAATCCATCCATTACTTTTTTAGTTATTTTGTTCACCGACAGACGGGCGGACAGACAGACAAACAAACTCTCCTGAAAACATAACCTCCTTGGCGGAGGTAAAAATATCCAGAAAATATGAAGTCATCACGAACACAAGATCATAATAGTGAATTGTTATTATCTTGGACTTGTGACCACCAAAATCTAATTAGTTCATTCTTAAATCAGGGAGGACAATTAGTGCAAAGACCCTCAAATCATTAAGTTATCACACTAACAAGCAAGAATTGAACAAGAGGTTCAATGACCTTGAATTAAAGCTATCACTTTCAAATTGTACCCAGGTTATTCCCTTCAGTGAGAGTGGAAGTTTGTGACAATCGCATGGATCGACAGGCAGATGAATGGAAAGTTGGCTTGTCAGACCTACTGAATACAAACTGCCTTCGTCCTTTACTGTCACACAAATTTTCTGACCTCCATTATGCAAAAAATAGTGATTCAAAATTGATAGCCTTTGCATTTTCAGCGTTTATATCAATGTTATTGATGCCCTAACTGGGGTAAAATTGGTTCAGAATGCATAAAGGCTATCTCCCCCAGCAGTCTTACCATTGATTGAAAAATTAAAATGACACCTTGTCAATTCTGTGGGACTAAGAGATGCTGAAATGGGATATTCCTAGAAAGTCTAAAGTGGCTGTCCTCTCAGCTGAGTAACACGCCTCTCTTTCATCACCTGTCACTTTACTTTAGTGTCTCCTCTCGCTGCTCTGGGAGATATGCTTCAGCCAAGAAATACGAATTGGGACCATTTTTCATCACCACTGGGAATTGGGCACATAATAAAAGAGCTGCAGCGCCTCTGTGCTAACACTGGCTGGTTAACACAGAACATATTAAATATGTAGCAGAGCCGACACGGCAGCCTGCAGTTTGGTCCTCTTCATGAACAGTGAAGCTGATTCATAGTGACATTTTGCGAAACAGTTATGTCAGGTGAGGTCTTTGAGAAAGTTGCTCGGTAATCTAAAGTGAGCTGAATGCAAGGTGAGGCAATCAACTGGAACTGATAATAGACTTGTTGGCTTGTAGTAGATGATATTTGGATTTGGCAAGCAGTAACATGCATGTGTGTGTAGGATAGGCCAAACTTGAAGCAGCCTCTTGGAGTCAGTTACCTATATATGGATTGATGTTTTGGCATTAGTTTATTCTGATCAACATCAGCCTTTAACCCTCACCAAATCTGCGTGAATAATAACATTTTCTGAGGAATTATGCCAGTCATAAATCTGTAGGCTAAAGCTCTTGCCAATTATGCCTTATATTTTACAGAGCAAACTGTACAAGGCAACTGTTGAACTAAAATGAAACTAAAACAGAGGATATTTTTATTTTTCAGATCTGAACCGAAGAACATAGTTGAAACACCACTAAAATCTTTAATGTTTTTCTGGTTACAACTCAGTCAAGAGTTAAAGGAGCCATTTACACGAGGCCTTAAACAGTCAAATCCAGTAAGTTTTCATTGTGCTTTGGCCTTGCGTTTACATGGGAACAGTATATGGAGTGCCCGTATCCAGAAACTTTTGGAACCAGTGTCCAGAGTGTAGAGTTTTCAATACGCTCCCCCATGCAGCTCCATGTAAACCAAAATCTGAGTGTTTCAGGGTGATTCGCTGACGTCACCACATGCGCAGTACTCTTTCACGTGAAGGCTTTACGTGCATACCAGGAACAACAGCTTCAGCCGTCTACCAAGTCACGTGTGCTGCTTACCATGCCCAGTTTGTTATCCAGACAGATTTGTTGTCCGAACTGATTTGTTGTCCATCTGTTTTGTTTTGTTGTTTTCTTCTTTGTACGTGTGTTGTAGAAGCCGTGCCTCTCTGCAAACCTACATCGCCGTCTACTAAACCGGCATGCATACTACAGCGATTCATTCATCTAGCGTCTCCGTCTGAACACGGATCGTCTTTGAATACGCAAAGGAAAAGTCTTTGCATTTAAAGTCGCAGAGTCTCCGTGTAAACACAGCCTTTTTGCCACCTTTTTTACTTTTTATGTCATTGAGCTTTTTTTTTATTAATCTTTTTTTTTTGTTTTCGATAATCTTTGCCAAGCTTACCAGCTCAAGATGTAGGAATTGTTATTAACTTTGCATAAAACAGTTATTACATAGTTTTCTATATATATTTATAAGTAAGCTCATTTACAAAGATTGGCAAAGAGATCAACAATAAAAAAGAAAATCTGGTGAACTTTGAACTTCCCAAGGCTACTATTTGCCATTTCACTAGCCAGTTACCTTAACCTAATGCAGCAAGTCGACTAAGAGAAGGAAGGAACAGTGGAGTAGCCATCTGAAGCTTGCATGTACAGAGCCTGGGTCTGTTCAGATAGGCATTGCCGTTAGAGATGTAACAGCTAATTGGTGGGAGAACTACATAGGGCTCCCATCAGCCTAAATGGTTGGTATGGTTAGTCTTTCGGATGGGGGATGGTAACTGCACTTTCTTGAGCTTTGCACGGTTGGAGCCTCGGTTTTTTAAAGGGTCTGAGTGCTACTTGAGCTGTGGTGGCTGTATGGTTATATAAGCAGATATTTATGCTGCCTATCAGTCTTTAAGCTTTAATTTGAGGGGCTACAACAGGTTCTTGTGGTGGGGTTTGTACTGTAGCTACCAGGAGCTTGCATATACAGGATCTGGGTCTGTTGGGTGTGCTGATGCTGTGATTGATATACAGGAGGATAATTAACCACACATCCACCTACACCGTTGGGTGAACTTTTATTAGAGTCTGTGTAAAGCAAATTCAGTGCCCGCCACGTGCCCACCATAGAATGGAAGTGTGTGCTTATATTATAAACATTGTGATTTCTGGCAAGTAAATGACTTTTGCTGTGATTCTACATCGTGCATCTAGCCATGCTCATAGCCTAATGTTAATAAATGTTATTGCATGAAATCATGACATTATTTGGCTTCATTCCCTGAGCAGAGTCTATGCCAGCACAGTGAATAACCACAGGTATTTCTCTATATCACCAATATAGCTATGACAAGGAAATATGTGTAGATTGTGGTTTTACATTTGTGTGTAAAGTGAGCGCCATGGGCACGTGCTTGCATGTACACAGACATTAATTGCTTATATACAGAGAGAGACATCATTTTCTGTGCACATGCAAGCATACATGTTTCTGTTATTTTAAAACTGAAGCTCCTCCACAGCTGGTGTTAACCCTCACAATTGTTAAAAAAATGGGCAGACTCATTGCTGTTAAATGTCAGCCTTCAAAATGAGATATGTTTTTTTTGGATTACTGTTGCCGCTGCATGAATCTGCTCATTCTTTTGTATATTTAAATCAATAATAATGCATCACAAAAAGTCTACTAGTGATGTCAGTTTAGTAATAATGCCTTTCCAGCTGATAAAATGAGGGTTTTATATTACAGCGCCAGCTTCCATTGTTACTGTAGGTTATGTCCTTGTGCAGCAGATGGCGGCAGCCCCCCTCCCCTCCCGCATGTGGGCGTGGTTCCAGCGCCTCTAACTGACACGCCCCCAGTGTTTTACAGCAGAGAGAAGTGCTTGTTTTTGCATGATTTTGACACCTAATTTTATATACTTAGCAATACTTTTAATCTTTCAAATTTGGCTCAGTGGTCAATGACACATGTTTCTGTGGTATGAAAAACACACATTTGTTTTTGGTTTACACGGACTTTAAGGAGACTTATTGAATGGTAGATATTAACAGCTCTACCTGAAACAAGGGCTGGACGATATTATGTAATCTCAGTATCATGATTGAAGCTCTTGCCTCGAATTACGATCAATCAACAACAATTTTAAGCTACACTGGAACAAAACAGTTGTGCATCGAGCATCATCGACAATGAGGTCTTTTTATCATGTCATGAGGTGTGCAAAGGTTTTACTTAGGGCTGCTTCAACATTTTTTCTAAGGTTTTGTAATTAAATTATGATTATTATTGGACACTATCAAGCTAGCAGACAGGTTAAGACAGAATAATAGTCCTCTCTTTTAGTATTCTAGGGTACAGAAACAGTATACGTAAAAACACTGGATTTGTAATTAAAATCTTTGCTGCTCAATGTTGTTGTCAATTGAAAATATGAAATATAATCAGTGTCTTGTTAAACCAAACAGTACAAGTTGAGAGTACTACTGTGTTTTCATTTTCTGGCATGTCTCCAACAAATAAGCAGGTTTTATTAAAGTTTTTATGAGAACAGTCCCCATACCACAGTGGCAGCATGCCCTGCACAGCTTCCCTTCTCTCTGTCACTACAGCACGCGTCTCCTTAGCCTCTGTGCTGCCAGGTGAGCTCCGCTGAGACCACAACAGAATACAGTAATGAATTTAAAACGCAGCCCAAAACTTCTCTCCCTTTCTCTCCTGGCCTTAGGACTCAATTTCCCTCTGCAGCGTATTGAGTTGGAATCAGATAACTGGCAGAAGTGTGGAAAATCTAATGCATATCAAGTGAAGAGACATGCTGACACTCCCCAGTGACAGAAACACGGTGCTCTGTACTCGCAAAATACAAACCCAGCATAAAGGTGAAAGGCAGGGAAAGAGGGAGGTGAGAAGGAGGGTGTAGGTGCAAAAGGGGAGGTGCAAGATTTTATTTTAGTATTTCAGTGTAAGGTGGCCTTCAGAGCTTTCGTTATGTTTATTTTAGGGGTAGCATTCCATGTTAATGGGATTCAGTGTTGTTCAAGACTTGTGAATTCTTATCCTGCAAACCCTGATACTTAAGACTTTTCATCTTGGGTCTGAAATCCTGAAAACATATTTTCACTCATATAGCTGTGATATGTTCTCTCTTAAGTACCAGAGCAGACAGTCGGTCCCAGTAGTCCTCACCATATTAAACACAATTATTGAAGCTCATTATCTTTTGATCTCACTGGCATAATTAAAGCTGCTCTTATCAATAACTTAATATGAATAATACATTAGATTAGTATATAGATAATTACGATGGGATGTTGGTGGGCCCATCTGCAAGCATAGAGAGAAACACAGGAAGTGTTTAATCCCCCTCAGCTCCATGAGCTTCATGCTGTCTTTAAGCTTATCGTAGCTTTAGGGTCTTCAGTTTTAGTTGACCCTTTGTCGACCTAGCCTCTCCAGGAAGTGATCCTTTATCAGTCCAGGTCCTCCTTAGTTTACTGTTGATCAGACAAAGACAAACTCTCCTGTGATCAGGCTTCTTACAGTTAAATCCAGCTTAAAATGCCCAGTCTGTTCTTGTTGGTGACCTGTCTAGTTTGTGGATATCAGTTTAGAGCAGTTTAAAGCCATGTCATTAAAAGCTCAATATTTCTACTATAAATGCTGTGCAATGGGATTTCCTCTCCAGTGGGCTTTAACTACTGACATGACAGTGGGAGAATAGACATCATCGCAATAGGTCTACTAATGGGGGACTGCTCTAGAATCAGCCAGTTCAGGCAGCTACCGACACTGTTTAGAGGAAGTTGTCTTAGTTATTTTATCAGGTAAAAGAGACATGCTATACACTCTAATCGTCATATAAACTCAAATAAGGATATTATGAAGTCTCTAAAGCCACCATGGCCCTTTTTCTTGCTCACCACTGTTCTTTGACCATTTGATTTTACAGATGCACCTCCTTCAGTTTTCCCCTTCCAGCCGAATGCCTGCTGATCTCCAGCCACTGGAAGCCCCCCCACCACTCTGGGTACGGGCCTAAATTCCACCATTAACACACCTATTCATGCAATTAAAGGGTGTCCATATAAGCTGACCCTTCCCGCACAATGTCTCTAAACTTTGCTCTTATCAGAGTATTGTTAGCAATAACCAGTCACTACTTCTTTGTCATGTTATAGCAGGGGATTTTATGACAGTCTTGATGGTGGACAGGTCAAAGCACATTCCAGTTATAGACTTGGTCAAGGAAAGAGGGGAAAATTCAAGCAGCTCCTTCTGCATGTATCTTATGGAGTCTGATGGCGGTTTCACACTGAATACATTTTAGTGGTGTGTAAATGCTTTAATTTTGCCATGCATGTTATTGGTCAGAGCTTTTGGATTGATACCGGGATGTACATCTCACAATGGCGGAGAATCTTAATAATCTTAGGTTAACCTAGCTTTACAGTAAGTAGCAAATATAAACTAGAGAGCCATACTTGCTTTAGGAGATATTATTTGATCACATTGGTAGACTATGTCACAGACAAGAGACAGTTTACTTTCACTTCTCATTCATTCCTTTAAGTGTTTAGGTGTTCATATTTTGCCTTCAACTAGCCCCATAAACGTATTTCTTATGATTGCTCAGGTATGTTACAATCACTAATTTTCAAAACCATTCTAGTTTCCTAATACAGAGCTCCCATGATACTGCTATATTCTCTGTCTGTCTGAAACACAGACCCCCACAGCCCTTTTTCAGGCTCCCATTCCCATGTGGGTCTTGTCTGCACTGATTGGTTCACGCTAACACTCCTATGGTGATTGGTCAGATTCCATGTTGTCAACAACTCTTCATTCATTCTGACATCTGCACTCTGCAATGAGCATGCTACCACAAACTAGTGGGCTTCAACTGAAAACAAAACAGTGGTATGATGTCACAATGGTAGGTCTGTATGGGGGAAAGGGGGTTTAGATGACCAGTGTTGGGCACGTTACTTTAAAAAAGTAATTAGTTATAGTTACTAGTTACTTTCCCCAAAAAGCAATTGAATTACAAATGGAATTACTACTTCATAAATGTAATTAGTTGCCAGGTTATTTAATTGATGCGTTACTTTTTTGAAAAAGCTTTTGCTGCTTGAACTTTGTTTCTCCGTCTCTGTGTCCTCCCTTGTTGTTACCTGCTTCAGTAGCTCTGACATCATCAGTTCTCCAACACGGTGCCGACGCGCCGCAGTGCGTGCAGGGGAATTTGGATGGGAGTGAAGTGCTCCGCAGCACGTTTCAAGGTGGTCTTTTCTACGCGGCTGCTTCCAAACCTCGTAAATTCACTGTCATTAAGAAAGCCCTCCCCCTATGGGGTGGAGCGCCGCGTGGCTACTCGGCGCACCACTTTCAGTGGGGTTTGTCTGTCAGAGCAAGGCTGCGGCGCAGCGCTTCCGTGTGCCGTGGAATTTGGGGGTGAGGCAGGTCGGATAACAGCTGCTTGACATTGGTGTAAAATGACGCACCACATTTCACTGTCAGTAACGGTAACGGCGTTGTAACACATGAAATAGTAATTCATTAGATCACCCGTTACTGTGAAAACGTAAAGGCGTTGGTAACGTTATTACTCCCAACGCTGGTTAAGACGACTGCTGGCACCGCCTGAAAGGGTAAGAGCAGTGGTGTAAAGGAACGAAGTAATAGTACTTAGTTACTGTACTGAAGTATGTTTTGGGAGTATCTATACTTTACTTGAGTTTATACGTTTTTTGCAACTTTCACTTTTACTTCACTACATTAAAAATCAAAAAATGATACTTTTACTCCGTTACATTTAAATTGTCAACTTAGTTACTTGCTACATAATAAAATGTGAATATAAATGACACTTATTTTCACATTTTATTTTGAAGAGGATTGTACGGACTGTTTGTGCTCTTGAGCGAAGCTGAACACACCTCTGCCTGCCTCTGCAGCCTGTGAACGACTGTTTAGTAGTGCAGGACTTGTATTCAGCCCGCGAAGAGCATGACTGAACTCAAGCAATTTTGAAAATCAACTTCTGCTATAGATGAACTGCAAGTTTGTGGACTTTACGTAAGGGAGGAATGGAGAGAGGGAGTAAGAGGTGAAGGGAGCTGAGGAAGGGAGGAAGAGTTAAACTTAATAAAGCTTGGGACAGCAACAATTATTTGTACCTGTTCTCTTTGTTTGTACTTTTACTTTTAATACTTAAGTATATTTAATAGTAGCTACTTTAAGACTTTTACTGAAGTGATTTTTTAATGAGTGACTTTCACTTTTAGTTGAGTATATTTTATATAAGATATCTTTACTTTTACTCAAGTATGGGTTTCAAGGACTTTTTACACCACTGGGTAAGAGGGAGGTTCTGATGCTTCAGAGTTTTTGTCTTGTTTATAAAGGTGCTCTATTACCAGAGGGAGACTTGTTAAATACACTAAAGGGCATATTAAACAAAAAGAGGCCAAATATTCAATGTTTCAGCTCACCTTTGGGGAGATTTATAGTGTTTCATACTTAAATTTAAAAAAAAACTTTATTGGCTGAAATTTATGAAGAGAGATGGTGCTGTGGCTGGAGGGAGAATTAGCCATAACTTGGCACCCGCATGCACCTGATTGTAGAGCCAAAGCATAGCAAGCCACAGCACGCCATCTGACTTTTCTACACATCTGTTGCACTTTAGCTGTTAAAGCCACAGGTGACAGTTCTAGTTCTTGTTAAAGTTTGTCAGCTGCTATTCTCATCTCGACTAATGGGCCATAGGTAGTGCTATAATGATATCTGCCTTCATGATACCTCGTTTGTTTTTATTTAATCTTCATTTTTACTCAGCCATGGGTTTCCGGACCTTCAATAATTGTGTTCTAAGTAAAAATATACACTAATAATGAATGGACTGCAGTCAATTCTACCGCCAATGTCTGTCTTTAATTGATGCAGTGTGTGACATTTACGACTTTTACCACTTTGCTTCCACCCATATTAACATGAAAATTAATTAAGCGCCAGTAACCTTTGCCTTCCTGAATTTAAAGCCATTAAGTGAATTCTGCCAGCTGCATTAAGTCTTTTGTTTAGTTCTCCATCATCATAATGTTTTGGAGAAGGAAGTAATGGAGTGTTTTGAGTCTAAGAAATTTAAGGGTGCTCCATGGGGAGTCTTTAAGAGACACACACGGAAAGAAAGAGCAAAAACACATGAAAATACAGAGGAGAAAGACAAGAAGATTTAATGTTTTATGAAGTTTAAGTGACAGGGAGTGTCACACCGCAGTTCTTGTTATCCTTCTTGTCAATTAGTTTTAATGGTTGTGCGTATTGCTTCCTTCCTATCACAACCTGACATATGGTGATATTATACAGCACCCCAAGGAACACAGTTCCCACTGATTTCAAACTAATGGCAATCTTATGAGGTGGTTTGTTTCATTTTTCCAGAGTTTTAGATTTTTACTGGAGGATTTCATGCTTTTTTCTGCAACCTGGCTCGAATGCAAAACTTATATTAACATTCAATAAATTATAACTGCTTGAGGGCACTCTGAGCTAAAAATTGAGTGGAATATAATGTTGAACTTGTCATTTTGCTGCTCTGTAGTATCTGAATATGTCCATCTGATATGCTATGGCTGCATTTAATGAACCTGTACTGCTTATCGCGAAGTTTAAATCATTTTGAGTGATTTGATAGTTCTTCTTTTCATGCATCCTTGGAAAGCAAATTCCTGAAAACCTGTTCCCAACCATTTTTAAGTTAGTCTTAATGAGAAAACTGTCCTCTTAGTTTGAGCTGGACGGAGGGTGGTTCTGTGGTAGAATTAGCTGTCCTTCAACAGAGAGGTGGGGGGTCCATTCCAGCTCCTGTAGTTTCATGTGAAGACACCCTGGTTTACTTTCAACAACCAAAAACATGTCCTTGAAGTAAATGGTTGCTCTATATGGCCATATATGTAATAGTGAGCTTCAATGGTTGTCTGTCTCTCTATGTGGCCCTGTGATCAGCTGACAACTAGTTCAGGGTGTACCTCGCCTCTCATTTAAAGACATATCATGCTGATGCATGATTTAATACTTACATATAATATAATACATTTGAAAACAAGACCTTACACCCCCTTAATTGTCAAAAAATTAAATATTGTATTTTTTCTGATATCCTAGAACGAGATTTGATGCCTCTGAAAATAGGTCATTGCGAGATGTCCGCGAGATTTTAATCGTTGTGACGACACGAGGTACCTTTCTTTTTATTAGAGTAATCTGATAAAACACTTCCTCCTCTGTGATGTCCGTTAGCCACAAAACCGTCACCGAGGCACACATCCACCAGCAGCAGTATATAGCTTCCTAGCTGACATTCACTCATTACCAGCTCTGGCCTGTAGGGGGACTCAATACGCGGTCGCTGCTTTGAGCCTGCTGGAAAATACAGTAGAAGAAGAAGGACAGGCTGGCTCAACCATGGATGTATTATGAGAACTGGATACCAGACCGCCCCTTGGCGGCACGCCGATTTTTCCCAGTGGCCACTCGTGGTATTGCAACGAAAAATCCCCATTGGGCCCAAAAAGCATTTTTCCCATAGGCGGCAATAGTAAAAGAGACGGCTGTAAAACTGTTGACAGGACATCTTCAGCCATAAACACGGTCAATTACTGATCTTTGTATTTTATATTTTTAAGACTTGGACTTTTGATCAGTCAAAAAGTGTTCAAAAGGCCAGAAAAGCCAGAGGAAAGTCGCTATCTCTCTGGTGACGTCACAGCTGTACACACGCACTGTCAAAGCGCGGTCATGCTGTGTCTCGGGAGCGAGGACGCCCGCTAACTTCTTTCAGGCTCTTTGGTCCAAAATTGTTCTGAAAGTTGAGAAAACGACTAAACGGTGAGTTTATGTTTAACATAGAGTGACTTAACACATGTATTCTCTCAGAGTTAACTATCACTCACTTGATAGTTGTGGTTTGTAAACGTATTTAGACTTTATATTTCAATTAAATCCACGTATCGTCATATTGACTGTACTTACATTAGACTGCTGTGTATTGGATAATATACAATGAAATAAAGAATTAAGTAAGATACATTTTACTAACACGATGGTCCTACATCACAAGTATATTCAGTTTAAAGAAAGTTTTTAAAAATGTGCCTGAATAACTGTAGCTAATGTGTAGAATATGTGTCAGGGGATCACGGAGTTGTGTTTGGTAGATGGATCTTTATTCGGAATATATGTAAATGTATTAATTGTTTTATAAATAATACATTCAGATAATGTAAGTTTTAGACTGTAAAAATATTAATAAAAGAGAGACTTTATAAAACGAAAAACTTTACTTGAATAAATTGATAAAGTACAATAAAGATCAATAACAACACAATTGTCATGTTCCAGTTGATTAAATCAGATTTTTAATTTAAGATTTTTCTCTTAACAGAGATTGGAGGTAAAGGAGCATCACTCCAGGGAAAAGAGTGAACATGGCTGAATGTGTCCTGCAGCTTTGGAGGATGGTTTAATAAACAAGTTTCATTAATGACAGGATGGTGGTCATTCTGATTTATCTAATGTATTTGTCATATTTTATGTATCACTCATGTATTACACTATTTACTGTATTCAAATAAGATAATCTTAATAAAATACAAACTTTTTTGGCCTACCAAGAACATTGGCATTTTTTTCTGAGAATAATTCATTAATAATTAACGTGAATAACATTTTTTAAGTAAGACTCAAAAACATTTTTTTAAACATTTCATTATATTGTGTTTTTATTTTGATTTCTTACATTTTTTATGCCATTCATATTTTATAGAAAATAAAATATAACAAATATAACCCTTACCCCATAACATTATATATAAAATATAACTGTTTCAGATAACATTATATCTTAAAAATTTAAGGCTGGGAACATACATGGAACAGGCTTTCATTTAACATGAGTATTTAACCACTTTAAAGTGAACATCTTAACTGAAGTTATCATTATAAATGGACAAATCAAACCAAACTAACCATTTATGTGAGTGTGTGTGGCTTAGAGGTCTTGGACAATTTACTCCTGATGTTATTGATGATAATTAAGTATTTGTTTATTTGATAACCTATATTTTAGGTCACATTAGTTCACTTTTAGTTCAGTAGTTCCATCACACTGTTCACTCCCAACGCTGTCTGTTTTTGAATAAAGTACATTTTTCAGAACTTTTATTACAAATTTAGTATTTTGATTTGTTCAGATAAAATATGAGTGATATTCCTGAAACATCACTATCATTGACAGTTTTACTGACATACACTGTTGTCTACCTATTTTCTAAGTGTTTCATGACAGTGACAGTAGTTCAATAGCCTACAAAACATTTTGAATCGCAGACGGAAAATAGACACCAGGACAATATGGCCTAATAATAAATACATAACTAAATACATAAATATAATTGTGACCCACATACAGTATTCATTAGAAAAAGCAATTAGTTTATTCAAGAAATTAAAAGAAAAACCTCTTGTGTACCAATTTGATTCTTCTAATAAAAGTTTAATTAAAATGATAAATCTTCATATTTTTTTTACTTTTACTGCTTAAAATCTTTTCCACATCTTCCTAATTAACCACAGATATATAGTTTTTAAATATTTTTCTGTATTTAATGTTTTTTATTTTTTTGGCATAAGCTTTCTGATGATCGAGAAAACACACAGACAGAGCCAGTTTGACCTCTGATGACTTGAACTTTGTCTCAAGGGCTGACAAAGTAGATAAAAAACCTATAAAGGAGCAGACCATTATTAGAGAAGCTAGTCTTAATCTGGGTCTCATCCCCGGGATCCATCCATGGTTCATCTAAAGACTATCAGATGGCCTATCAGAAAAATAAAAAGAGAAAATGAATGGGTAACACAAGGACTTTATGCATTAAGAACAGTATGACATTTAGAGCGAAAGCCTCATTAATATGTCCATGAAAAAAGGTAATACCTTTGAATCATCATAGAAAGTTGATCTGATAAGCAGTCATCTCTCACATATGGGATTAATAAAATGAACAAATAACTCTGATTTATTTGGCTGATGGACTGCTGCGGTTCTGTTGTTTAATCCCATGATTTTAGAATACAGTCAGCTATAGAAAGTCATCAAATAAAAATTAACTCGTCTTAAACTCTTATTATAAAGACTTATTACGTATATAATGTCATTATATCGCATCGTAGTCGGATCATGTGCCCTAAAACTCATTATTTGAGTTTGTACACCTCTCATACAGTAAATTTCACCCGCCGTATTTTCTATCGTGGCCGCGCGTCATTTCATTAAGACCGCGCTTCGCTCGTTCCCATTGACGTGAAGCATTATGGGAGATGACTTTACTGCGCCTGCTCTATGGGCCCAATGATCAGGAAGTAAACCCGGAAGCCAGAAACTTTTTCGGCGTATGCGCTGGGTGAGCAACTCCCATAGAAATGAATAGGCGCCATGTTTCCGTCCGGCATCCAGTTAAAATAATACATCCATGGGCTCAACCCTCTCGGCAGCTCTGACAGAACTGACCAATCAGAGCACAAAGGGCTGTGACGTTGCGAGGTAACTGTAGGTCATCCTGAGATCCAAGCTTTTCAACGAGAGCTTGATAATGGCCTAAAATGAGGATTTGGAGAACGCATTTGTGGGGCAATGAAGGAACTAAATGACTTGTACTGAGGGCAGAAATGCTTTACAGGCATCCTAGTCTGGCATAGTGAACAGGAGAAACAAGCATGATACGTCTCCTTTAACGTCAGCGGATAGACTTCAGCCCCCCACAACCTCCCTTTCCTAGGGAAAAGCAGTACAGGCGATAGATGGATGGATTTTTGGGGGAAAGCCATATTTTATACTGGGGTTTAATGGTGTTCTCTTGTGCTTTTTGGTTTGGTTTTTATTGATCTATTCAGTGTTTGTTTGTAATATGACTAGTTTTTGCTACTCCGCAGTGCCAGTTCCAAAATGAGCCTTTCAAACAGAAAACTCAACAATAAATTGACAAAAAAACAACACAATGCTGAATCAATTTATACAGTTTTGGTGCCCTTTCTCTGATCATTTTTTGGCTTGAGGTGATGGGAATGCTCAAATAAACTCTGGGCAGACCAAAGAGCCAAACTCTCTGAACAGAAAACTGTTTGCCAACACTTGCCCTAGAGCTTCTTTTGCCAAAGGACAGAATGTGAACAAGACCAAACAAGGATCAAATATTTAAAGTGAACCTGAAAGCAGTTCATAGTGATTTGAATTTGGTCAATTATGAGTATCTTTACTGATGTCATGTCTGCTTATTGTTGGGCCAAAACCTCTTTTCTCCATTGCTATTATTCAGAAAAGGAAAAAACACTCTACTTCTGAATGAATAAATATTGTATGGTTGTATAAAGGTGACTGATAGCATTGTTTTTAAAAAGGACTAAAATCTTGATCAGTGGAGATAAAATGTTCTTGCCTGTCAAGGCTGTATCTTGGTTTGCTGATTGTGGCAAACACAAGCAGTGCTAGTGCATCTTGTTTTCTTGTTGTTGCACATCGCCCCAATCTATAATGACACTTTCGCCACACAACTGCTTTTCCATTTTGTAGACCAACATACTTTCAGAACACTCCATGACAAAAGATGCCACATTTACTGTACAGTTTGGCAGTTTCAGGTAATCATGTAACATTTGGCTGGATAACCTGACTACAGTTACAGCCTTGATAGGTGGCAGAAGACTCCACGTTTGACAGACTTTGGTTTGCTTGATTTGGTGGAGTGTGAAGGGGACCTGACTCAGAAAGAATACTACTGTACCCCTGAATTGCTTCAAGCCCATTGGCCATTATTATTTCCTATGAATGGTCATGGCCTCTAGCTTATTTATAAGTTGAAAGTAAAGCATCCCAAAGCAGAGACTACTTCTTAATCATTTATGATTTTAAAAAATTACTTGCATATGCCCAGTCAAAATTTTCAGTGCTTAAATTCAGCATGGTTGTTAACAACAGTTTTATGTTTAAAAATCCTAAATGACATGTTATATTGCTTTACAGTTTTTGATATCCACAACAGTTCCCTGTTTAAAAACAGTTTCAGTGATGGGCAACATCCTGGATTTAGGTATGACGATAGAACCTGAGATGCAACTTAGCTTAGCCGTTAGCATCAACATGTTGGAGCAGGCTTTTTTATGAGTTCACAGTACATCATAGAAAATGTTCTGGTCTTACCGACACAGCAGCCTGAACATTCACGATGGCTCACTTGTTAACAGAACAATGTCTCTGGGCTATGACCATGGCATGGACATTGTAGCTGTGTGCTTTCCTCTGCATGCACACACTGTAACACCAAAACAGAAAGCAGAAAAAGTAAACATGCCCCGGAAAATCTCAGAGTCCCTTGAGTCATAACGAGTAGTAACTGTCCAGTTTGTAACTACTTCCTTGGGCTGTCCCAATACAGTATGTGGATACATTAATTTTTGCAGCAGGAGTTGCTCCATGAAACCAGAAAAATGGTAGCATGCATAAGCATCTTTCCAGGTCTGTATCTGTGCTTTACACCCAAATTGTAATTAAAGGATAGTTGAATACATGCATAATATCTTTATATTGATTTACAGCTGCGGATTCATCATGTCACATGTCCAGCTGTGCATCTAAAATTAGGTCAAAAACACAATTACTTTGGCAATTTATAAATGTTCATGATAATAAACATGGGAGAACTTTGTAAATTTAATGCTGAGTTTTTAAATCATATACTAAAAGCCCATATTTTGCTTTTTAAAATTTGACATGCCCTTAAGTGTGTTTAACATATCTCCTCTACGTGATAGAGCAGCTCTATAAAAATACAAAGACTCTGCAGCATTAAAATCTCTCCCTCTCCCTTTATGTACAGCACTGACAGCTTCCTGAAACATCTTGTTCCCACACCCCCTTAAATACACCTACGAGTGTGACATCATACCATTGCTTTGCCATCACTTCAAGCCCATTGGGTCAATAGCAACCACTTTGCAGAGCATTAGAATGTATGCAAAAGTAAAATATGGTTCTACTAAGTTCATATGAGGGTTCACTTTAGAAAATTAGAGCTTCCCAAACCAAAAATCTCTTTTCAACTTATACTTCTGGTTTTAAGCTGGTAAGCCATTACCCAAATGTGGGTCATCCAACTGTTTTATTGCATCTCAGATGTGTACATATTAAGAAATGTGCAAAAAAATGCATGGTTGCATGAAGACAATTTGTTATCATTATTTCATAAAGTTTGTTTTGCCCTTATTGCATATGACTGCAAAAGTATTTTATAAAGATCTCTCGAAACAAAACAAAAAAAGAAACATTTTCATGAGAGTCAGGGTAAGTGTCCTTATTCATGCCCTGCAAGGATTTTTAACTTGTTTCTTTTGTCCTGTCATTTTGTTCAATTATGTGTGTTGTTCTGAAGTCCTACAGCATAATCTTTCATTCATGACTTAAGGTGGTTATACATTTTCAGAAATAAGCGTCACAGTTTCTCTTCAGGGAGGTGCTTGTGGGCCTGATTTCAAAATCAGGAGCCAGTTGTTTAGAAGTGAAGTCCTTCTGCTCATATTCCACCCCTTTGGCATTTTAGAGTCTGTAAAGCACAGTGAGAGGGGAAACTGTCACACAGCTGGTGGTTTACCTGCTGGGCTTTTCTGCCTGTCACACATCCTTCATGTGCCTGCATGCATGTGTGCTCCCAAAAGGCCCCCAACCGGCTATGCCTCAGTGAACACCTTTGCAGGCCAAGTCAGGTCACACCCTGGGGACAGCCAGTCACTGATGTTTCACCCCTTGAACCCCTTTACTGCTTCTGGTGACCGAGCAATGTCACAGATCTCTCCCTGCCATCCCCCAGCTAGTACACATGTGCAGCTCAACCCCCAACTCCTGTGCTTCCTCCACAGCTGCAACCATAAGATACCATTTTTTTTCTTTTGCTTCCTCAGCAAGCTTTTTGACAGCTCTTCAGCATCCCTCTCCAGTGAAGCCAAAACCCTCGAGTAAGCACAAAACATTTGGCACCCCAACCTCAAAGGCTACACCACTTGCCTCCAGGCAGGAACCAGGGTCTTAATTTAGTTCTAAGACAGTTTAACCCCCCTCCCCTGAAAAGTTCATGCCAAGGAGGTGATACTATGTAATGTCCCAAGAACTTTGGGATATGAGCCTGCAAAGCTGAACATTTAGGCATTATATTCAACCTTTGGATTGCTAGTGACAACCCTCAACTACAACTCAAAATCAACTAATCTGCACCCCAAGATGTTAATTTCAGAATTTACTTTAGATGCATGTTTGTGATTAGAAACAGGCAGAAAGGCTGCTCAGACTGTCACAGCTAGCCTCCAAAAAGTTTGGAGGACTTGGTTCAGTTTGTGAAGTTACACCATTGTTTAATTTTTCACTTGATTTGTTTTTCTTTTATTTTAATCTTTGTTCAACGGACTACAGCCTGTCCTATATTATGTAATAAAGCCACCCACGTCTAGTTGTGGATGTAGCTGTGGTCTTTGCTATCTGGCCCATTGTTGCACTCTGACCTGGAAATACATGACTGCTTTGAGTAGTAACATTGCTCAGCTTAAAGCAGCGAAGCAGTATTTTTTTCATTAAAAATCAAGTTTTGCTTATGCTATTTTTCTCTGAGCAGCCTATTTACCTGAGAGATTTTTGACCGTATTCTCCATAGACTTGTACATTTTTACATGTTAAGAGAACCAGAGCCTCGTGATGCTAGCAATGCTAACATCAGCCACTATCTGCTTGTTATTGTCAGTGAATGCTATCTAACCTTGCTATTGTTGTATTTCAAGTCACTTTACCCTGCTTTTTGGTTTGCTTGCCTTATTTTGCCCTTGTTCGGTTCAGTTGGCTTCACAACCACTGCAACATGAACTCATTTGCTTGGAAGCAAACTAGACCCCTGTTTTTGCGTGGAGCAGAGTTTGGACCTTCGGTCTGCGCAGAAATTTGTGTGAGCTTTTACACTATCCCAACTATACTGAACCTTCAACAAAAGAGATCAGAGCTCCAGACCTAATCTGTTATGTTGGAAAGAGAGCTTGGCTTCAAATCCTTGCATACCATCTAAGCCAAAGTGAAATAAAATTGCAATACCACCAAGTTGAGCCATAGCACTGGAGCTGTGCTCCTTTTGTCATGTAGATGTCAGCAATCATAGCTAGGGTACATTATTTATAAATATTAATTGTAATGGTCAAGTTAAAATGCTAGCTCAGTTCACAGCGTAATGTTCCATGATAGAGCTCGTCTGACCTTTTGACTCACAGTTTGGTACACTGTTTAAGTAAAGCTGCCAAAGTCAAGGGAAATATGCTCCAAAGAAGTGTTTTGATTGGCATGCTATGTTAAACCAAAAGTGGTCCAAGAGCACCAACCTCCACTGAGGCATTTCCAACACTGCCGTGCAAGTTTTTGTCAAAAATATGAAAAACTACCATTTTCCACACTGTTAGGCTATCCTTCCAGAATTCCTGGATTTTGGATTCAAATCACCACCAAACTCTTAGCACTTCTTCCTATGGCCATGGCCAACATTTCCTTAAAATATCATAAAAATCTGTTGGGGAGTCTTTGATTTTAACCTTTCATGAACTGACTAACAAAACAAATGTCGGCAAAGCCATTACTACTTTAGTTTAGGTAAAAATTCTCATGGAGTCTAATGGCCATTTCTATTCCTGATACACTGATCAAGGGGTTTGAATCAAATTCAGCTCAATGGACCACTTTCACTTAAGGATGGCCTGGTTTCATTTTCAATGTCATAGGTTAAAGGTTAAGGTCTTAAACTCAATCTGATATCACAAAAGTGCAAATTCTGGGCATTTCCTTCAAACTTTTCAAAAACATGTGCATCATGACTCAACAATGAACCAAGTAGATTTTGTGGGCCATGGGTAAAAGATGAAGGTCTCTCAGTTTTTGGCTGTCTTTAATTCTAATTGGAGTTTATGAAGAAAGCTTTCAGGGATTTCTGTCCAGATCTGGTTAGATAGACTTGATCAAAGTTCAAGTTTATCAGGCATCATGTTCACGATCTGCCCGAACACGCAATATCTCAGCAATCTTTTTAAAAATGGTTCTTCCCACATGTCTACATAGACCCAAAGACAAACTGGTGAAATTTTGGAGGGACAAAGGCAAATATCCTTTGGCTTATGCCCTGTCTTTGAACATGATATGTCAATAACTGATGAGATTATGGAGGAATAAGGTCAGAGGTAGAGAGGGCATTTGTGACACGGAGGCAGTTAGGACCCAGTTGTGAAACAGATTTTGCAGTTCACAATAACCAGCTTAATTGAACGGACACAGGAACAGTTGAGTTGAGAGCGGGGATTGAACCCGCGATCCTTGGAACATGGCCACTCGGCCACACAGGAGCCACACACCAAGACTGCAACTCAGAGTCTTTGAAGAAGAGCAGGTCTGGACTCACTTTGTCATTCAGAGCTGGAAACGGTTCAGATTGCCAGAGATCAGGCTGCCACCACTGATTTGGGCTCACAGACGGGTACTCAGCGTCACAAACAGGCAGAAATTTCAGATACTGGAGATCAAATGCCCACCACAGATCAAGACTCACGAACAGGTACTCGGTGTCAGGAACAGAAGGCAAGGTCGGCAACCGGGGATCAGGCAGGCAGGTAGCTGCAGGACAGAAACGGGTCGGTACCTTGTAGTAAAGCCGAGGATCAGACAATACAGGCGGAAACAGGAACAGAACAGGGCGGCAACGGGTGATCAGTCCGGATAGCAGGTCTGGAGTTCTTGGCATGAGAGCAAAGACAATCTGACGCCGAGTGAGTGTGGAACTGGGCTTTAAATAGGTGGTGTGGTGTGATTGCAGCAGATGAGGTGCAGGTGTGAGCATAAGCGCAGGTGATAGGAGTTGAGCTAATTAGGCTGAGGCTGAAGTGTGGCAGGCTGAGGATGAGACTGAGGCTGTGACAATTTTGTTATGCTGGTGCTAGTATCATTGGGAAATGCTTAATTATCCTCCATCTTGCATTGGCCTTGCTGCTCACTTTAGCACCACTGGAGATGCTTCTGGATCTAATTTTGTGCATCCATAATTGTTTATTACCCTGCAAGTGTTTTGTACAACTTATTAATTCTTGCAGAAATGGCTGTGAAAATAATTTTTTACTTTTCAGTGGGTATCAAGAGACACTGAATTCTTTCTGCTAGCTTCTGCTGACTGCAACTCATAATATGATACTGGTGAATTGTGCTCCAAATCCTTCTCAGAAAATGTCAACACAGTCTGCGAGGACGTATTTGATACCAGCCCCCCTCCCAAAAGTAGTAAAACTCAAGTAATAAATAAGTAAACACAAACAACAGAGCAAAGCAAAACAAGGAAGTTTTAGCAAGCTGAACAATAACAGGAGAAATGCTTGGAATGGACTTTTATTTTGGAAACATTACATTTAAGCTGCCACTCTTTGGAATGACTTTGTCTGTGTTTTGACAGGAGTGTGTTCATGTGGAAATGCAACATTCTAACTCTATTGTTCGTCTTCCCCATGTGAGCAGGGAGCTTGTTTTGCTGATGACATTGTGAGTTGATGCATAAAAAGTCCTTTGGAGTGATTTGTTGTAGGATCAGTGCAGTGAAATGGAAGGATATTGAAGATGATGAAAGTTCAGGCTTTTAGAGGAGGAACTAAGAATGATTCAAAGTCTGCTCAAGGTGAAGAGAAAACACAACACATGTTTGTGTTAACATGTCAGGCTGCATTATAACTGATGTGGCACAACATAATCAGAGAAAAAGATGGAAAATATAAAATGAAGAGGACAGAGTGATATCCAGTCAAGTATCTGCAGATATATAGCTGCGTTCTCCCACCAGGCTGTTTGCTGTGGGGGAGGAGTTGTCAGTCAGATTGAGCTCATCTCTCCCCTTAAATGGCTTCACTTCCAGCCATACACAAGGTGCTAAATGCACTCACTCCAGCAGGCATTTTTCTGTTGCACACAAGTAAATACCAACAACTTGTTCACACCCTAAAGGGTGGAACAATGGATAGCATAGCTGCTAAAGGGGCCTGTGCTCTTCTGGCCTTCAACAAGAGAGTTCTGGCAGGACTGAGGCTACAGCCTCACATTAGTGTGTATTTTAAAGACCAAAGTTTTCATCAATTTACAACATGTATCCCATCCACACACAAGGTTTTAAATGCCATCTTAAAAATATATATACAGTCCTGCTCATTATTATTGGCACCCATGAAGTTTAAGTACACAATGTGACAGTACAAACAGCTTCTTTACAAACCTCTCTAACTTTGCTCTGCATCACTTTATCAGACTCAAACTTGGCAGAAGTAATGTTCACATATTAAGGTTTGTAAATTATACTTCATTAGCTACAATGATCATGCAGTCATATTTAGAATAGGCAGTTTTATTTGCAACCACTTGAACCCTACAAGAAAAAGAACACCCTTCCAACAAGCTTTGTGGAGGTTCCATAATGGTTTGGGGCTGCTTTGCTGCATCGGGTACTGGAGGCCTTGACCATATCACAGGAATCATGAAATCAGAGAATTATCAAGAAATTTTAGAGCCAAATGTCCTACCCAGTGTAAGAATACTTGGTTTGAGTCGAAGATTGAGGCCCCTCCAGCAAGACAAAGACCCAAAGCACACATCCAAAAGCATGCAGGAATGGTTGAAAAGGAAATAAATGGTCTGTTTTAAAATAGCAAGCAATGAGTCCTGATCTCAATCTGATTGAAAATCTTTGGTATGGCTGAAATCTGCCATTGGGGAGAAGAAACCTCCAAATGTTCAAGAGCTTGAACAATTTGCATAGGAAGAAATGGGAGAAAATACCAGGTGAGAAGAAGCTTACAGATGGCTACAAGAAACATTTGGAGGCTGCATCAGTGTCAAAGGGTGTGCAACAAAATAATGAAGAGGGATGCCATTATTGCTGCACCTGCTTTTTTTCAGTTCCCTCTTTGAAATTACAATATGTAACTTGAAAAAAATATTAATTTTTTGTTAAATTATTTTGGACCTCCAATTCAAAGATCCTGATGACATAAATTTGGTATATTTCAATTTATTTCTGAAGATATTATTGAAGTAATGAAAATAATGAAGGGGTGCCAATAATACTGAGTAGGACTGTATATATTTTCAAACATAATTATTAAAACCATAATTCAACTTTTGTTCCATACAGATAATGTTATGCATCCAAAACAAAGATAGAACAGAAAACAGGTAAGATTTGTTTCATAGTTATTATCTTGTAAGTAGTCTGTTATCAAAATGTTTCCTACACAAGGATAAAAGGTGCTTTCAGCATAATTTCTACAGTTTTCAGTGTTAACTCAGCTGTATCAAACACTTTTTTGGTTTAATTATGTTTGAAATTGTTGTCTATAAGCCATGTTTAAAGCCAGTAAAGTGATGTTATGGACGACAAACCTCTATACCAGTTACATAAAAATTTAAAGTTTCAGCTTCAAAACTGAGACGCCTGGACAGAATTTTCTTTTGTTTTTTTTCAAAAATAAACTTAGACAAATATTTATCACTGTCTTCCCTGTTTTATTGTTGTAGTGTATGAAAAAAAAATCCAATAATCATTTAATTATACCAATGCAAATCACACAGAACCAGATCAATTATCATCAAATCATGTAATACTTAATGACTTTTTTGTGAATCAAATCATAGTCAGTAAATCAAGATCTGGATTGAATTATCTGAACTGATAAGGTTTACCCACCTAACATATGGACTGTATAACAATCCTGCGTGTTTTTTAAGTGGTTTGTTGTCGGATTACTGCCCTTTTCATTTTTCTTGAAGCGAGAATCTGGGGTTGAAGTTATGTTAGCGACTGAGTGACATGTTATAATTGCTTACTAAGAGAAAAGAGGCTTTTAGTCCCTGCTCTTGGCAGACAGGCTGGCAGAAAGAAGACATCCTTGCTCCCCTTATTACCTGCTGACAGGATTTTGGCACTGGCACTGCTCCGTTTTTCTCTCTCTGTAACGACCCAACATTAAGAGTAAAAAAGGTGTTTCCCCAGTTTCACCCTCTAAATTGTTCTTCAACTCTGTTTCTGTTAAAGCTTCTCTTCACTCTCTTATATTTTTCTCAACCATTTGAACCACCAAGTACAATTTGTCCTTCACACAAATCATAGAAACTCAATTTTGTAGTGAACTGGAGAATGTTCAAATTGAAGATTTAAAACTTTCAAAAACTCTTTTTTGAGGACATGATAACCTAAAGTGACTCTCCAGAGGTCACCTCATATTCACAAAGAGAATTAACTTTTTTGTTTAACTCTGCACTTTTAAAGAATTATTCCACCTCTTGCTTAATTTAATATATAACTCATATTTCTGATGAATATATTCATATCTGAGCAGCTGTGTGGAAGTTAACATTAACAGATCTGAGCTTTTTCTGCTGAGTGGGCAAAAAATTGTACTCCAGCTAGTCTGGTTTGCAGAATCTCCAGCTTTTTACAGATATCAAATGTAATTATGGCGTTGGCTTCCTGGCTATGATAAGTGACCTGGGAGGAGTGTTTGAAGCTTCCTTAAATGCGATCAGATGGAGAGCTTCAGCCGGCGCCTCGCTGCTGTCAAATAGAGTTTGTATTTAAATTCCAATTTCTGTTTCACTGGGGCGGGCTCAGACCGAGTTAACATTCAAAGGTGTGTTTCAAAGCTTGGGCTCCTGTATCTCCCCATGTGTAATACAGGGATGTCTCTCATTTACTGGATCATAAGCATGGGGGGAGGGAGAGAAAGCTGAATAATATTTAAATAGGAAATGGAGTACTGGTGTGCGTGGGGTGGAGGACAAACCATAGATTGATCCTGACCTCCGGGAGAGTTATGTCCATGAATGTGCTCAAAATGTGATGACACTTGGCTGCAATGAACAGATATGGTGTTTTAAGATTTGACAACAAGCTAAACAGGTGTAGATAAATCCTGAGGAACAGAGGGAATTCTGTTAAAGGCCACTGCAGTGTTTTCAGTCTGTGGAAGACAAAAGACCTAAACCCACCCTCTTCTATGTGAACCTTTCCCAATCCCTCAAAAAAAGCCAGCACCATGTACTGATACATATATGAAGTGTTACTCCTCTTCACTGCCCCAGCTAATGAGTATAGACTCACTGTAGGGCCAGAAATCCTGCAGCATAGTGTCTCTACCGATGTGATCCATACAAGATTGCTGGCTTGATTCCCCTGACAGTCAGAGCCTTTCTGTGTTGATCGTGCTTGTTCTCCCCATGAATGTGTGGGTTCTCTCCTGGCATGCCAGCTTCCCCACAGACCAAAAACATGCTCACTAGGTTGATTCGTGAATCCAATTTGCTCTTAGGTATGAGTGTGACTGGGAATGGTTGCCTGTCTCTCTGTGGCCCTGTGATTGACTGGCAACCAGTTCAGCTTGTACCCTTCCCCTCTCTGGGATAGCAGTATAGATGGATGGATGGATGGCATGATCGTGATTCTACTAAAAGAGAATGATAATAAACGACCTTGATCAAAGCTCCTTTTCCCTTCCACAATAATCAAAATAAGCACACATGCCTTGACCAACAGACACAGTCAGTGTTGGGTACCTATACAATTGTATTTTTTCATATTTTAGGAGATTCTTGACCTATTTTGATAGTGTGGATAGACTTTGAAGTGGGGTAGAGAACAGGAAAGACGCTCGGCAAGTAGGTTTTAAGCTCGACATTCACCAAACCAGCACCCAGCCTACCTGTGATTTTAAAGTAACCTTTGGCACTACAAGGTGTCTATCCTTAGTAAGTAATGTCAAAACTGTGATACATACTAAAGACAGCATTTGGAACTTTTTAAACTTAAAATTATAATTCCTAAATAGACTAATAAAGAACATTGTGTACATCCCACTCTCTTGTAGGACTTCAGTTGCCTGCATATAGCACTATGTAAGTTTAGCTGTGAGTTGCTGTTTTTCCCGATTTATGCAATGATTTGTCTGTCTCTGCACTTTTTCACAATCACTGAGGCAAAAGATACAAAAATCAGATGACAGAGGACAGTGATGGATATGGTGTGTAAAAGATTGAAAGAGGGAATGATAGACAAGAATGAATGTTGGATGCAATGGCAGGAGCTTAAAGAAACAAGAGGCTGCAAGTGAGACACTGAGCTGACGTTGTTGTTTGATGGGAGACCACGGAGCTCATTTTATACTTCTGTCATATTTGTTCGATCTTCAATCATGTTGTTAAATCATTGTGAACACATTCCACTTTTCTCAACAAGAATGTCAGGACTTGGCCTCTTCAGAGCTGCTTTCTAGTGACAGACTGTTGATTTTATAGTAACAATGCACATAAACATACTGTACATGCAAACAGTTTGCTAACAATGAGCATAAGAAATGCCATGTTTTTATATTTACATAATAAAACGTGTTCTTTATCAGTTGATTTAGCTCACTGGTTTCTCGCAACATTTTTACTGGCTCTTTACTGCCTCGCTGCTCTTTGTTTGTCGACAGATGCATGTTGTTCATAAGGAGGGGGCAGACGCACTGTTTGTGTTTTTTATGGCCATACAGTCACACTCAGAGGCCTTTGGAGGCCACCGGAGAGCCACAAAACCAAATCCTTACATATTTCTGCTTAAAGTGCATTTGAGCCAGCAAAAGATTAAACCCTTGTATTAATCGTCCAAATGGTGGTTATAAAAATGCCACATAACTGACTGTCTTTATGAGGCTGTGTGATTTTAGGAATGGGTGGCACCAAGAGACAACATGAAAGGAGACGTGGAATGATAATAATCAAAATGGATATCCCAAAAGCACCTTGTTATTTTAGCAAAGTAAAAATAACACATAGGCTTTGGTTGCCCTCTGTATTTCCCCTGCACTCATCATGCTGCTTCAGTCTCTTTTTTAAACCTTGATAAATATTGTAAGCATACCCAGTAATGCCAGTTATGAGGGCACCACATGACCTTGTCCCATCAGGGGTCTTAGTAGCAGCATTGTTCTTACATTTTGAGCTTGGAAGAGGCAAACAGCCACCATGAATCAGTTTAAGTGAGACACACAAATACAACTGAGCATTTTTTCATATTTGTATGTGTGAAAAAGCCTTAAATTTATATAATAAGTGGTATTTTTCACCACTTGAGGCCAATACTTTGAACATTTTTAAAACAGTTTGAAGCATTTTGTTGCGCTCAGTATTAAACACTGTGATAGATCTCTCTGCATTTACATTTAGTTTCTTTGTTGCATATTTGCCTCTCAAGCTGCATTGTTTTTATCTGGTTGCAATTGATAAATCCTGGAAATATGATATTAAAGGGGACTTTTCATTAATATCTCACTTTCCAGTATTCTTCCAGTGGGGAGAATAAGCCAATCAACATTGTTCATGTTAAAAAATGTGTAGTCAGACTTTTAATCTTCTCCTTCTTTGACCTGATAATGACTCACAACTGGTCTCTCCACCTATTTATTTAAAGCTAGGGTTGGCAATCTGATTTAGATACCCTTTTTTAATACTGGTTAAATTGGTCTTTATGACCCGATGGCAATCAACTCATAATGTGTTCTTAAAACAGAGCGAAAAATATCCGCTATCTACAGCAGGAGTAAAACAGAGAAAACACCAACCAATAATCATGCTGGGATACCTGTTTTTAACCCAATCAAATCCTGTCGCCATACTGCCCGCCTGCTGCGCGTACATTTTCCCGGCGTGCCCAGACTCAGTGCGTGTAGCCGACCTGAGAGGGATCAGAGTCCGCTGGAGAATGCTTACCTTTCAAGTTTTGTCTTTGAAAATAAGGGAAGCCCGCTACGAGCCATCCCACAACCCCAACCAAGCTCCAGTATCCCTCACAGTTTAAGACAGATGTACAAGAAATCTAAAATAAACACTTTGTTTTTCTTGGTTTGTTCGGTTGGCTGTAATCTCACGACAGCTGCCACCCAGGCTACTGCAAGGTCGACATTCTCGCGAGGCTTTTTCTTCTTCAGCTTTACGGCAGTTGGCATCCATCATTTTGGAGCCTTGCTGCCCCATTCAGGCTCGAGACAGATTTCAGTTTGGAGAGGCAGAGGAATGTTTTTATTATCATATCGTCACATGGGAGATTTACGGGAGAATACTGATACAGGAGGACGGCGGGAAAGAGGATAAAATATGGAAAACACTGTACTTTCATGGCCAAAACGGGAGCTCTTAAACCCCAGCTTTAAGAGTCAAAAACCTTCTCTGATGATTGACTTGTTTAGTTTTGATCAGAACACAGCAGACATTTTATTCATACTAAAAGGAATTTTATACTATTGGGAACTGCAATCACAAAGAGTAAAAAAGAGTCTGAGAAGTCACCTCTAAAACAAAGTCATGGCCTCTATTTCAGTTTGCTCAAAGGACCGTAATCAGCTTACTTATGAAATTATAGAGAAAAGTGTGCTTGCTTTTCTTCACCCGCTTTTCAAAGGCACAGGACTCACATCAGGGTTGCAGCATATCGTCCTAATAACATAATAAATCATCGGAATACATCCTGTTGCTATATCTATCGAGCAATCTCTCTACCAGTAATATAACTAACTCTGGATTCCTTGTGTTGGCTGCTTTCTCAAAGTCACAGTAAAGTCAGTTTCTTTTGTAAATTTGGGTCCAAAAAACAGTCAAATGTTTTTTTTTTAGTAAGATAATCAGTGATAGATTATTACATTCTCACACACAATGAGGCAAAGGCTGAAACAGCCCACAAACTAGCTAGTTGAATAAGCATGGCTTTCAAAACTGGTCAAAACACATATCATTTTCAAGACAGCCAACATAACTGACCTGCACAGCAAACCTTCTCTAAGCACTGGTGCCCTGAGTGTCAGAATGTCTGTTCTATCCTTGTGTCTCTTCCCTGCTTCTCTTTTTCAATATCACCCTGGAAGGAGCAATTGAAGGAAAAAAAGGATGGAAAAAATAATGTAACGAGAAAGACCTAGTATCTCCTGGTGTTGTCAGCCATGTTTTTATACACGAAAGGTGCCTCCACTACGAATGTGACTTAAGCTGTGTGGTATCAGCCAATCAGCGGTGTGTGCATGTGTATGAGTAGTCTGTCATTTCTTTTTACTTGTTTGTTATGTTAACCGTGCTTTTTACTATAGAGCAATTGCATATTTGCTGACCAGTAGTCTGTCATTTCTCCTTTACTTGTTGGTAATGTTAACCGTGCTTGTTGGTAAGGTAAACAGTGCTTTTTACTATGCAGCTACTGTATATTTGCTGACTAGTAGTCTGTCATTTCTCTTTCACTTGTTGGTAATGTTAACCGTGCTTGTTGGTAAGGTAAACAGTGCTTTTTACTATGCAGCTACTGTATATTTGCTGACCAGTAGTCTGTCATTTCTCTTTTACTTGTTGGTAATGTTAACCGTGCTTGTTGGTAAGGTAAACAGTGCTTTTTACTATGCAGCTACTGTATATTTGCTGACCAGTAGTCTGTCATTTACCATCCTTCTCCTTGATCAGGAGCACAGCTTGGTTTGATAAGTCCACCTTGTTAATTTACTTTCCTGTACTGGAACTAACTGCACAAATGCCTATACTGCTCATATTATCATGTATGTTTTTTATGTTTCCATGTCTAAATGTGAATCTGCTGCAAACCAAATCGCCCTTCAAGGGACAAATTAATAAAATGATTGAATGAATGAATGAATGAAAGTGTGACGGTACCCATGACAGACAGTTTTTATTCTGGACTACAGGGTAACAATCTATGTCCATGTGGGAAAATTTAGTCAGTGAGTACATTTGTTCCACCTACATGGACCACTGAAAACTCAGACGATGCTGCTGCAGGGCATCAGCTGCAGTGTTTTGTGGTTGGTAGGTGAGTGAAAAGGATACAGTTGGAATGATGTCAGCTTATACACCCTATTAAATGATACGATCGCGGTGGAACTCAAATGGATGTGACGTCACCAAGCCACGGAGACAGTAACCAAAATGAGATATTTATGGACATGCGACACAACTTCAGTGGGCAACACGATTATGGTTGCAAAGTCGAGTTCATTGTGAACACAGCTTAATGTTGAGTTTGACTACTCAAGATCACAAGCAGCAAGAGTGCAGGTCCTGGTTGTTGGTGAGTTGGTTGATGTGGTGTGATGTGTCTGTCTTCTTGTGACTCGTCACACACGACAGAAAAAAACAGTTTATCTATGTTTTTGTCTTTGTGTATTGGGTCTCACACAGCTTCAAAATTGGTTATGGTTTTAAAATCTCTGTGTGCCAGGTGTAGAGGATGATCATGAGGGTGTGTGACTGTTATCAGCTCTTCCTTGAGTCAGTGTGGATATTTGTACAAAGCTTGACGAAAAATCATCAAGGCTTTTGTGAAATAATTTATCATCAAGCAAGGGATGATCACAAGGTTTACCTGTGACCCAAACTAATTCATCTTTGACATATGAAGTAATGGAGAGATAATCACAAGGTTTCTTGAGTCTGCCCTATGATCCCTCTTTAGTTTAAAAGTCTGAAAGTGTTTCCAGATTGCAACAGTTGGATGAATGGACAGAAGAACAAATATAGAAAACAACAAATAACAAAGAGGTGTCAAGATACATTTACTTGCAAGGTGTTGCTTAGCACACATATCTTCCTTATTTTCTCACAAAGTTTGTCACTGTCAGTACAAGCTAAACCAACAGAAATATCAGACAGGCACAAAAATACTTTAAAAATGTAAACATGTGAATGTGGAAGGGATTCAGTATGACAAAAATGTTTGAAATGCTCCGAAAAAAAGAACAAAAAGGAGTACTATACGTGACAAAATCCTTTCAAAGTACATGAAAGTGAGAACTACATTTTAATCTTTCAATCCCTTTTTTGTAGCTTTAGTATCAAAACACATTCAACAAGAGGGGCATGGCGGTATGCGAACACGCAGCTCAATGGCAGCAGAGTTTTTTTAAGCTCTGAATACAAGAACAGAGATTTGAATATTGTAAACATGCCGAACAGCTTCCAAGGGTGTGAGGGGAAAATAGAGCCTCCTCGCTCTCTGCTGTGCTCCGGGTTCTATAAATATTCTGCAGCCAGAGCCAAACCATAAAACATTATGTGCATATACATCTATCTATCATTCTTATCATCCACACAGATGGATGAGCACAAAGCCTTTTCCACCCCATACGTGCTGGAAATACAGCATACATTATGCATATGGAGGGGATAAACCTGTGTTTTACATCAGGCTAAAGCTGCACTTTGCATCATTACTGCAACAGAATACTCAGTTTATTGTACTCCAGTGCAAATGTGCATTGTAAACTGGAGTGTATTTGCAAGGGTGCTGGAAACGCAGGGCACAGACATATTTTTAATTGTGTGGCTGTGTAAGTACCCCTTTGTTTTGTATTTTTTAAGCTTAGTAACAAGGCCAAGTCCCAACATTTTTATCTTGCATGTTTTCCACATGCACTCGTACATGTTGAAGATTATGCTGATATGACACACAGAGTGCTTTCTCATGTCCTTGCATGTGTACTTGGTTCTTTATGTTTCTTTAATGTGTGCATGCATGTTCCTGTCCTCCCTTTAACACTCTCCTCCTGCTCATGCAATAAGAGTGTATTTGAGCAGCATATGAATTATGTCCATGTGACTCTGTGTCCTGCTTTTGTAGAGTGTGCACAGCCTGTAGTGTGTATCTGATCTGTAGAATTAAACAGTTTTCCAAATAGGAATGTAAACACCATTAAGCCAGCTGTCCTGTCATATCTGCATGGAATACTTCCAGGAACAACAATGGCATTCTCACACACAGCAGGTACATATCTGCACATATGCACACGGTGATCCGACAGTTTAATTGTGTGTTTGGGTGAAATGGTGGGGTATGTTCTCTTAGTCCTGTGGAAGAATCTGTTTCTAATTTGGAGAGAGGCAGCTGATGGCTCTTTATTGCTACTGTGTTATTAAGTTTTTAAATATTTTATGTGGAGATTGCCTGAATTTAAGCGAAGATAACAGCTCATGAAGTAATACCAGCACATTGGCCTTTGTTTATCAAACTGTGTATCTCTAGACTTGTAGGCTCTCAGATTCAAAGTTTGATTTATTGCAGTGCAGATGAGTGATATTATCGGTTTGATATCAGCATCAGTCGCTAATGAAATTTTTGCAGATATTTGCAGCTGATATTTTGCCACACATATTGGCCATATATCAACTGGAATATTGTAAAATTACACAATGTACAATATTGAATCACCTTCTCATCACTGCATGGTACATTTAAAAACCATGGGTTTCATTTTTGCAAAAATTAAATTCGGTTTTTCTTCTTTTTGTATCAGTTCCTTACAATATATACTGTAACTCTGACACAAACAAGTCCCTTTTTTTGTTAAGCAGAGAGCTTCAGCCCTTTACCAGAAATATCTGTATCACTGATAATGAATGACCCAAAAATTAGCATATTGTATATCAGCACAAGTCCAAAAGTCCAATATTGTGCATCCCTATTAATTAGATGTAGCATTTAATAACATATTTTGAAAAGTGCTGGAAGCCTCGACCTTTGCTCTGTGGTCAGTCACATGACTTATTGTATTCAAACTGTCTATCCCCTCTGTTCAAAAAGTCCAAATGCTGCTCCTACAGACTGGAATCTGCTGCAGGAAAAGTTGGCTCTGGGGGAACTGGTCTCTCTTAATCTTTTTAAAAGCAGACAAAAGGCTTTGCAGAAGCAGAAACATATATTTTATTACATTATTTTATTTTATTTAACCTTTATCTAACCAGGAAGTCCCATTGAGATTAAAAACATCTCTTTTACCAGAGAGACCTGGCCAAAACACCCATGTACAATCACATATCCGGCATGCAATTACTCAGTACATATGTATATAATCTTTATGGGATTTGCTTTTAGTTTTGTTTCCAAGCCCTTTGTATATTTTTATATTTTATATGTTTTATATTTTATGCCTTTTATAGGAAGAGTAATGTACATGCTGCTATTTTTATACTTAAGTCTATTTTTCATTCTATTAATGCTGTCCACGTTGCTGTTGTTACACTGTAAATTTCCCCGCGTGGGACGAATAAAGGTTTATTCTATTCTTCTATTCTTCTAAAACAGCAGCTGTACAGAGTTACGGTACATAGAAAATGACTCAACACAATCAACAAGTTTTAAAAAATGAATCACATTTGGCTTTGGGTTATTTAAAAAAGAGAAAGATGCTTCAGGTTAAAGATGCTTTGACTCCTGAATTTCTGCTCTGTGACTGTGAATTGATTGGTTCATATTTGTTTGCAAATGCTTTATTCCTGTGTCTTGTTCTGCTGCACCCAAGAAATGAGAATCTGGTAGAAGAAAGTTGTAAATTGAAAATTATATTTGTATTCTGAACTCAACAACATAATATATTTTGAAATTATAGTGAGCAGTGGAAGCATTGAAATACTTTCTTTATTTGTATTTAAATGTTTTATTTATAGATTAATGTATTGAAAGACTGCTTTTCGCTTTGTTAAACTTTTTTGAATTGTTTGAAATTGAAAGAAATCCATTTAAATAGTCGAAACAAAATACTTTTTGAATGATGAGCACAGTGATTCTAAAACCCACCAATCAGGAAAAATATAACCTTGACAGTAAAGGTGAAAATCACGAAAATCTCTTCATTGTTGCACCTGTTAGTGGGTGGGATATATTAGTCAGAAAGTAACGTTTTGTCTGCAAAGTTTATGGTAGAAGCAGAGTAGATGTGCAAGCGTAAGGATTTGAGGGAGTTTTCCCAGAGCCAAAGTGTGATAGATGACTGGGTCAGAGCATTTGTCTACAGCAGCTCTGTAACCACATGCTCTGGGTCTGAAGTGGTCTATATCCATCAACAGCGATCCAAGGAAGGGACATTAATGGCCAAGGCTCAAAATTGCTGAAGAAGTTAATGCTGGTTCTGATAGGACGGTGTCAGGATACACAGTGCATCGCAGTTTGTTGCACAGAAGCAAAAGGGGGACCAACACAGTAACAGGCAGGAGGTTGTAATGTTAGACCTGATCAGACTCTCTGACTCGTCACATTTCCAACAACTTATTTTATTTGTTGAATGTTTTTGGAAGTTTTTAATGAGCATGGATGCCAAGGACATTTATTCAGGGTTCCCACATGATTTACCAATTTTCCAGTCATGGAAAACATATGGAAAATGTGACAAAAGTAAAATGTCCTGGTAAAGCTTGAATTGTCCTGGAAAGTTGTTTATCCTCCCTCTGCTTTTCTGCCTTTTTGATGAACACATATTGGGTTAAAATATTTGCACATAACTGGTATGTATAATACAAAGAATATAAAAGATATGAAAAAACAAAAATGTTATGTGAAACTGGAAACTGTGGGTGTGATTGAGCTACTCTGTGATAAATGTTTCATTATTTTCTTAGAATGTAAAGATGATATCATATATTTGTTGTAGCCATCTACTACACGTCTTGCAAATCAGACCTCTGGGGCGGAAGAGGCATAAACATAGCAACCCAGGGGGATGTCCTGGAAAAGTCCTGGAACATAATTTCTCGTAAAGAGTGAGAATCCTGTTATTGTCTGTGATACCCTCTTTGCCTCCACAAATCTTTTGGGCCTCAAATTACTGCATGCTCATATGTTAAGCAAGTCATTTATGGCCCTTTTCCACTAGCACGCCTTGGCCCTACTCTACTCAGCCCTACTCAATTTGCAGCATGTTTCCACTGGCCTGGTACCTCCTAGTTTTCCTAGGTACCTAGAGCTAGTTTTCGTACCTCCTTCGCTCTGGTTCCAAGTGAGCTGAGTCGAGACTGAAAAATGACGTCACCGACTGCCGGCTACTAATTGGTCTGACAATGTCGTCATCGATGAGTCATGAGCGCGACGACCTAGCATGCTAGCGGTAGCTACCATTAGCTTACCCTCATATGTCTTTTCTTTGTAGCTTGATTGCTCTCGTCCTCGGCTTCATTCTGTTGTATAGCTTCCAAAACTCTCCTGTGCTTCTCAAGGGGTATTTCTTCTTGCCACCTGCAGCCTTCTTCTGCTTTCCTTTTTTACTCTGTGAGAAAAAGCCACAGATTGTTGTGTCATGCTCAAAATGACGTCACTGCAGTGCCGCTCAGCTGTTTACAGCGACACTGCACCCCATTGGGCAGTTAACTGGGGCAAATGGAAAAGCAGCACAAGGCGAGTAGAGTAGAGCTGGGTAGAGTCGAGCAGAGTAGAGTAGAGTAGGGCTAATGGAAAAGGGCCATTAGATGCCTAAGCAAACACATGTTCAATCAGCAGCCAGAAGATAGCTAAATGTGTCACTTGATTTACAGCAGTCATATGTAAAAAAATTACCATAAATGGTGTAACAATGACAGCAGATGTGCTTTGTCCCTCCACCACATTGAAAAATGTCACAATGATCATGTGTCTGTAGGTTGTCATTACAGCTTAAGTCTATTTTACACATTTCTAGTGATAATTCTAAGTAATGATTAACAAACCAACCAAAAGGCTGCCCATAAGCATCAGGGTATGGAAAACATCTTCACCTTTAAGGGATTGTTCAGTTTTTTTGAAGTGGGGCTTCTCTCCTCACCCTCAGTAAGCTACAATTTGTAAAAGTCTGCGATGCAGAACCAGCCGTAACCAGGGAAGTATTGTACCAAATACAAAGGGTATTTTCTTTGTCACATATTTCTCATATTCCATGTATTCCTAGTTGTGGCTTACTGAGGGAGAGGACAGACCTTTCTACTGCATGTAATGTACTTAGTGGCCATATAGAGCTCATACAACCTCACTTCAAAAAAACTGAGCTATCCCTTTAAGTTCGGTTTCATTTGCCTGTAGTGCACATATTAGATCATGTAATTCAACAAATTTCTGCACTGTGACAGCTTTGCATTTTAGATTTTCAGGTTTCCACCTGTATGAATAAATCATTGCCCTTAGACAGCTGAGTTTGTTCTCATGTTCTAGTACTACTTTTTTTTTTTGATAGAACATGCCTGCGAGATTTCACACAATCAAACGGCCTTCATGCACGCTGAGCATTAAATAAACTTATCTACCCGAGCAGGTCTCATTCTGACTTAATAACAGCCATCAGTCTTTGCAGTGTAAACAGCAGACTCATTACATCTGTGTTGAATATGAGAGTAAGTGAGTGTGTGAGTTGTGTGTTCAGGCTGTTGGTGTGCTCAGGATAAAATGTGTGTTTGTGTGAGAGATTGTCTCATTAACAGTGTTGTTTACTGACATGAGTTGGAAAGAAACAGACGATGGCTTCCAATCATTTCATTTTAATTAAGCTGACAGAATTTTCAGGCTCACACTCTTGAAAAATCTGCTCTTCTTCCCACGTCAATACGCTGTTTGTCTTCCTCAGTCTCTCTCACAATTTTGTTCTTCTCCTTCCTTCTCTCTTTACGATCCATTACTGCCAAATTCCCTCACTCGTATGTGTCCCCTTGGCCCTGAGGACGAGTACGTTCCCAGCCTTGGCAGGACCTTTGACAGTCGTGCCAGCGGGGACCTGTGTGACTGGCATCAGACAGGGTGGGCTGCTCCAAGTCCATCACTGCAGGAAGGCTGTGGTGTGTTTATTGGCAGTTGGGTGGGGGTGTGGGGAGGCCACAGAATCAACTGTATGACTACAGACTCACTTGGGTGTGTAACAAATGTCATCCCTGTTTTTTTTCCTTCCCTGTTCATGGTTTGCTCCAAATGGTGTGTTGTATGCTTTTGTAATAGACTTGTTTTCCCCTGTGCGAACTGAATTATAAGATTTGTGAAGGATCCTGACCTAGTCTGGCTTGTAATGGTTGCTTGTGCTTTTGCTTCAATTTGGGGAATTAGAAATAAGAAATCAACTGTCATTAAACACTGTCAGAAGAACCTTTTCTGGCCTGTATCATAGTGTGACTCTGTTGGAAGAATACATTAATCTTCACCTTGGGCTAGTAGGTAGCCCAGGAGTCTAACTTAATATTATACAATGACAAAGATAAATGTGCATTAGAACACGTTTTCATTAGGTGCCATGAGTGTAGAAGTCCAGTGCAAACAAGGAATTCTTCTATACTCCTTATTAAAGTTTGGAAACTTTATTTCAGTTAATTATTTCTCCCTCTTTTAAATGCCAGTATATTAACGCAACTTCACTGATTTTTTTTTGTTGGAAAAAAAGTAAGGCAACACTGTTTTTACAGGCACCCTTGCAGAAAACAGTAAAAACAAAGTTTTGCAGCATGCTTTGAATGGGAGAAAGTAGCGCCACCTGGTGGACAAATATAAATATAAAAGCATAATGACTTAACATAAAAGAGTGCATTATTATAAGATAAATGTCCGATCAAAAGTGGCCTTTTCAGTGGTTTTAATTGGGACATTGTTGTTCTTTTTTGCCTGTTTTTATTAGCTTCGCAATTTTAGCCTACTTAAAAAAAAACTAATGAGAGGACAATTTAAAAATATATCCAAAAAGAACGTCATCTGTTAAATTTGAGCTTTATTCATCAAACACTGCCAAAATGGCTTGGACGAAAAACTCAATGGCACAAAATGTCCCTTGGATCTCGAAAGGGTTAGAATATAACAATTGATATTGTACAAACCCAAAACCAGTGAAGTTGGCACCTTGTGTAAATCATAAATAAAAACAGAACACAAATCCCTTTCAACCTATATTCAATTGAATACACAACAAAGACAAGATACTTAATGTTCAAACTGGTAAACTTTATTATTTTTTGCAAATATTAGCTCCTTTGTAATTTGATGCCTGCAACATGTTTCAATAAAGCTGGCACAAGTGGCAAAAAAGACTGAGAAAGTTGAGGAATGCTCATCAAACACTTATTTGGAACATCCCACAGGTGAACAGGCTAATTGGGAACAGGTGGGTGCCATGATTGGTATAAAAGCAGCTTCCCTGAAATGCTCAGTCATTCACAAACAAGGATGGGGCGAGGGTCACCACTTTGTGAACAAATGCGTGAGCAAATTGTCCAACAGTTTAAGAACAACATTTCTCAACCAGCTATTGCAAGGAATTTAGGGATTTCATCATCTACGGTCCGTAATATCATCAAAAGGTTCAGAGAATCTGGAGAAATTACTGCACGTAAGCAGCAAGGCCAACATCCAACATTGAATGCCCGTGACCTTCGATCCCTCAGGCGGTACTGCATCAAAAACCGGCATCACTGTGTAAAGGATATCACCACATGGGCTCAGGAACACTTCAGAAAACCACTGTCAGTAACTACAGTTTGTCGCTACATCTGTAAGTGCAAGTTAAAACTCTACTATGCAAAGCCAAAGCCATTTATCAACAACACCCAGAAACGCCGCCGGCTTTGCTGGGCCGAGCTCATCTAAGATGGACTGATGCAAAGTGGAAAAGTGTTCTGTGGTCTGACGAGTCCACATTTCTAATTGTTTTTGGAAACTGTGCTCGTCGTGTCCTCCAGACCAAAGAGGAAAAGAACCAGCCGGACTGTTAAAGGCGCAAAGTTCTAATCCAGCATCTGTGATGGTATGGGGGTGTATTAGTGCCCAAGGCATGGGTAACTTACACATCTGTGAAGGCACCATTAATGCTGAAAGGTACATACAGGTTTTGGAGCAACATATGTTGCCATCCAAGCAACGTCTTTTTCATGGACGCCCCTGCTTATTTCAGCAAGACAATGCCAAGCCACATTCTGCACGTGTTACAACAGCGTGGCTTCGTAGTAAAAGAGTGCGGCTACTAGACTGGCCTGCCTGTAGTCCAGACCTGTCCCCCATTGAAAATGTGTGGTGCATTATGAAGCGTAAAATACAACAATGGAGACCCCAGACTGTTGAACAACTTAAGCTGTACATCAAGCAAGAATGGGAAAGAATTCCACCCAGAAAGCTTCAAAAATTGGTCTCCTCAGTTCCCAAATGTTTACTGAGTGTTGTTAAAAGGAAAGGCGATGTAACACAGTGGTAAAAATGCCCCTGTGCCAACTTTTTTGCAACGTGTTGCTGCCATTAAATTCTAAGTTGATTATTTGCAAAACAAAATAAAGTTTCTCAGTTCGAACATTAAATATCTTGTCTTTGCTGTGTATTCAATTGAATATAAGTTGAAAAGGATTTGCAAATCATTGTATTCTGTTTTCATTTAAGATTTACACAACGTGCCAACTTCACTGGTTTTGGGTTTGTATTTTATCTCATTGTAAAACCTGATTGGTCACCTTTACAAGGCAGTGCAAATTGTAAGGAAACTGGAGCGGAATAAGCAGTACAGCTAAAAATGTTGGTACTCCCTCAAAAAAATGTGCCAAAATCGCTTTCTACTAGAGACTGGAGTTCTAGCTTGTAGAGTGTTAGCATATTTTGGTGTAAGTCCTGGTACCATTTCCAAACTTAGAACAAAGCTCTGTGAAACCGGAGAAGTAAAAAACAGACTGGAAGGGGGGCGTCCTAGGAAGGCAACACCCCAAAAAGACAAGCTCCTCCCCACTGAGGACCTGTGAGAGAAGAGGGGATTTTTTCTCATTTTTGAGGGAGGCGCCAACTATAGTTCTAGCTGTGTTGCTCATTCCTTGAATTAATGATTTTTACAAGTTGTACCTTTGTGTAACAATCAGGCTTCCCAACAATGTAAAATACAACACTGATTGCCAATGTTACAGTGAAGAAATAATTACCAGAATTATGTATATAAATATATTTTAAGAGTATTTTTAGGGTTTTTGTTGGCTGTTTTTTACCTCATTGTGATAAAAAATTCAGCTTTTCTAGTTGTGAGAGACAGTCTTTTGACTATTAAACAGCTCTGTAGTTTGGTCCTGCTGTTTTTGTGAAGTTTAATAATCACCTTAACTTACGCTGTTAAAATAATAGACTAGCCTCTTGACTTCCGGCTAAATCAACCCACTCCACTGCAGTTCTCTCAAACTGGTTCACTGTTCTACTGTGGCCTCCACAGTCACCAGATCTCAATCCAGTGGATCACCTTTGGGTTGTGTGAAACAGGAGATTGAAATTATCTATGTGGTATGGCTATTTAAAAGTAGACTCATGCTCATGCTGTAGTATGGTTTATTGTGCATAAACATTTCTCAAAGTCTTTCTTCTTCAATCTCCCCTTCACACACACACACACACACACACACACACACACACACACACACACACACACACACACACACACACACACACACACACACACACACACACACGGACACACACACACCGCTGTATTCAGGTCTTTCACTGATCAAAGCAGCGCAGTAGGTCTTCTTCAGACAGTTGTTGTTCTTGAACTTCAGACAGACTCAAAACGTGTTCCTCTGAGCACAGATTTGATCTAAAGAAAAAAGAAAAAGTAATATCAGGTGAACAGGGAGAGTGTTCAAGCACTGTGATTTGTTTTTGGGCCCTGTATGAGCTGGCATATTGTTTTGATGAAGAATGAAACCATTTTTTCCATAGCTGTGTCTCTTTAATCTGACTTTTATTCAGACTTTGACTCTTCTGTAGTCCACTCCTCCAAAATACTTACCTTAATATAAAGCAAACAATCAACATAGTCATGAATTTAGCTGATCTTGTTAACATCATCCTTGGTGAAAGTGTTTTCCAATACATTGACTGCCATTATATCTCAGGATTGTATTGGGAGATCAAAGTTCATAGCATGTCTTCAGTAATCCTGAAAAGTAAGGGTTTCCTACAATTTTTTTCCAGAATTTCTCCATCAATTTGCTTTTATTTATTTATGTTTTTATTTATTTTTTAATCAAATGTCAAAAGTTTTGAGAAAACTTTGGCACACACTTTTGTCATGTAAAACTTGTCGAACTGTCTCTTCATCAGTGGAGACCAACCTGAGGTTTTTGATGTGCATTGGGTCCCAGAATGTTTATCATCTCGGACATCCTCTCTGCTTTCACGGAATCTTTGTTTCCATTCAAACATATGTGCACATGACACACAGTGTTGCCTAACACTTCAGTTTATGTACAATGAAATTTGGCCATTTTAAACAAAAATTTTAAGTTAATGCATTGCTTAAAGAGACTGTGAGGAGTTTCTAAGTAATTACAAAAAAGTCTCACCTTTAGATATATGCCTGATCAAAATACACACTTTAAGATGAGTTTTATAGCATCAAAATAGGTTTTCTATAAATGCTATTCCTTAGCCTTCTGGTCGGGTCGGACAGGGCTGGACTGGCCTGGATACTCAACTTCTGGAACAAGACAATTAAAAATAGAGCAAATTTGTATTATTTTATTATTTATATTACACGTCTTAGAGCACCGAGCTGTAAGTAGCCATATATAGCCGGCAACAGCTCCGATAATAAGTTTTCCAAATATTGCTTGTTGTCACGCATCAAAAAGTACCGCTACGTAACTAGAAAGAGATACATTACCTTGTCGCTTTGCATCCTGTAAGTTGTTGAAAAAAGAAGTTGTAAAGCAATACAGAGTTCTGAGGAAGGTCCGAGCTGCATTTACCAGAACAAACACACGCTTTGGCTTCAGTCACGTCTTTGGTGCGTTCCAGTTGTAGTCAGAAGTAGGAATTTCTGGGTTCCGAGTAGGAAACTGCAACTGGAACGTCCCCCGAAGTCTGAATTTCCTACTGGGAACTCGGTGAAACCTTGCCACCCCCGAGTTGACAATCAAAGATGGATGCCCCCAGTGTGAACAGTGATTTAGCTCCTTAATAATCAATTTATTTGCACTTCTGACTGGGGTGTGTCGCCCTAGATCAGCTGTATATATTGCTAGACTTATATTTACAAAAATGCTGCCGTAGTGATAACCACATTCTTCATACAACAACGCAGGTCGTGCTAACAACAGCTAAAAATAGCCTGGTAGATCGGCATGTTTTTTTCTAACTTCAACTGGACCGCCAGTAAGTTGGAGATGATGTCACTCCCATTTCCGAGGTTACTGGAACACAGCAATACGACAGTTGGCTCATGGGTAGCAGAGTCTTTATTTTGCCAGTAATAGAATCTCCTCATAACACCTTTAATTTCTTTATGTCATTTTCGATGCCTTATCAGCTGGCATTGAACTTATATAGTGACTTATTGGAAACTTGGAGCAGTTGTGTGAAAATCCAATGTTCAATGTACCGTAATTGATGTTAATGTAAACATAAGAGCAGTCTCATTACTTCATAGCCACAATTTGCATGTGCCTTTGAAAAATCTGCACCAAGTTTGTGATGCTAACATATCAGAATAGACCAAAATCAATGGGGAATGTTTCCATCATCCTATTTAGTAGGGATAGGAATTAATACAATTTTATTGATATCAATACTATCTTCAGTCCTTCTTATCAGCCCATTAATGTACCCCTTAGCATTTTGTACTGCTTTTCTCTGTAAAAAAAATAAATAGAGTGAGTTAAACAAGTTTCCAGAGGCAACAATGTCAAACACATGGCTCTCCTGTTATTCAAACGCCGTGCTGTACTGATAAATGCTTCTGAAAGTTGCTTGTGTTTCTACTTAATGGAAGCTATGCAGTAAGGATCTTTAGGTCAAAAATGGCACAATTTTGACTACGTCAGTCGAGCATCACTGATTCGTAAAACATGCAAAACAGTGTGGATAAGATAATTGATAAGACAAATGACATGATATTGATTCTTGGAAGGAGGTATATTTGATTCTAAACTGGATTTGTGCTTTCAATTTCCATCACTGTTGTTGGATCTATGCCAGTATAATGCTTCTGTAAGTAAAGAAAAAAGTTCATATTTGCCATCCACATCTTTTATTTATACTGTAGGTTGAGGGGTAAGATCAAGTCAAAGATGATCTGAGAAAATGTTCTTAGCACAGTTGGTTTTAACAGAACTGTACCTCTGCATCCACATATATGAACAAGAGTTGAAGAGTTCCGACTATATGTCTGTGTGCATGAATAATGTTTCTTAAAAAAGCCTCCTGGGCGAAGATGTGAGAACTTATCTAAACATTTTGTTCCACATGTGGGCTCATTTTCTACTCTGGTGAGAAAGTACAGGAGCAGTGTAAAAGCCTTAATCCATAATTCAGCACCATCTGTCCACAGCACATGTTGTGTAATAAAAGCTGTCTTGTAGCCTCTTCTCCTCCCGCCCGTCTCTATCTCCCCCGCTCTCTCTCTCTCTTTTCTCACTTCCTGCTCTGTTCTGTTTTAATTGTTGCTTTTTTTTTGCCTTTTGTATTCTCTCTGTCTTGTTCTCTCACACTTTTTAGTCCCTCTTTCCTTGCCTTATCTGTGCACTTTCATTTCCATGCGTGCTCTCTGCGTCTGTCTCTGTCTCCTTCTCCCACGCATCAAATATCCTCTCTCACTTACTCATATTCCATTCGCCGTCTGTTTCTGTAATTCTCATTTCTTTATTTCTTTCTCACCAGCCCACACTCCACAATGAGCAATATGCTGGTGGCAGCTTTTGTTTTTTCTACCTGAGGTTTAATTAGTTTTTTTTACTGCTCATTCAGCCCTTTGTTACAGTACTGTGTTTAGTTTCTTATAACATGATGACTTCCATTTCTGGTTCAGTTTGGGCATCCCAGGTCATGCCTTGTGTGTTGTTTATTTGAGGCTTTATTAAAGCTTTACTTATGGGAACAGGCAAAGCAAAGTATACATATAATACCACATCATCAGGTCTCACTTTCACATATCAGACATCTGATTAAAAAGGGACCATGACTCAGGAATACCTTGATCATTTGTTGAATTTCAGATAAAAAGCCTCCTCAAAAGGGCCCAATTTGAAAGCCCTTGAAAAGGACTTGAGTCAGTAAGAAGGTGTCAGATTTTGAGGAGCAAAGTCAGGAAAAACAGTTGCCAGAACACTGATGGTAGAAAAAAGGACATTGGATAAAAAGAATGCAGAAAAAAGTCACAAAAGGATCAATTTAGCAAAAAAGGAGCCAAAAAGCAGGGCATCAACAAAAAAGGAATCTTAAAGGAAGGCATCAAAAAGGGCAAAGGGAAGGATGTCAGATAAAAATGTTTGAAAGAAGAGGGCCATCAGGAAAGAAGGAGTCTGAAAAAGTGCAACAGCATAAAAGAAGCTAGTGCAAAAGGTTTGGAAAGGATGGCATGAGCAAACAAGATGTTGAAAAGAAGTGTAAGAAGTATAGGGCCAGTATTGTAGCAAAACTATTTACAAAACTATTTATTTAGTGGAAATACCGCTTATAACACCTGAAGTTGTAACAATATAAAGCTTATTTATTTACAGCACACCATCTTGACTCCATCGCACCGCTGTCTACTGAGCCAGCGAGGCTAAAAACAGTAGGGGTGACCAATATCGTTGGTGCTTGCACCCCCTGGTGGTCTGAAACTCCACGGAAGCTCACAGACAAGTCTCCAAACACAGATACAAATCGCTGCACAAATGTTTTCCTCTTCTGCAGCAGGAGTGTAGCAAAAGTCATGTGTGAGAAAACATCCAATGTACAGGCCAGATATTCACAGACCACACACCTACATAGTGATGAATGTATTTACTGACCTGTCTACGCATACAGATCAGTTTACGCAGCTGCATATGACTACACGCACACAGTTTATTTTACACACAAACTGATTTGTTTTTAAATGGACACAGTTTATTGTACACACACACAGATTTTATTTCCACATTTAAGGATGTAGTTACACACAGACAGACTTCCTTTACAAATCTGTAACACACAGATTGAAATACACATTTGTAAATAGTTTTGCCACAATACTGGCCCCATAAAGAAGGAGTCAGAACGCAAGGTGTCGGAAACAAAGGTGTCAGTATACATAGGAGTCAGAAAGGAGGGCGTCAGAAATTAGCAGTCAGGAAACATAAGGCAGAAAAGAGGATATAATAAAGGACAGAATGAAAGACATCAGATTAAACAATATCTGAAAAAGGAATCAGAAGAAGGCTGTCAGGGAAGAGAAAGCCATTAAAAAGGCATGACCATAAAAGGGATAAATGATTCAGAAAAATGATTCAAAGGGAGGCCATAAGGGAAGAAAGAGTCAGAAAGAAAACATCATTAGAGGAACAAGAAACAAAGAGTCAAGAGAAGATAGCATGAGCTAAAATGGACTTGGAAAAAAAGGGTTTGTAAGAAAGGTATCAGACAATAAGTAGTCAGAAAGGAAGGCATTAGAAAGCAAGTAGTCAGGAAACATAAGCCAAAAAAGGATATCATAAAAAAGAGCTAAAGAAAGACTTTTGATAAAACAATATCTGAATAAGGAGTCCGAAGTAGGCTATCAGGAAAGAAGAAGTCATAAAATAGGCAGAAAGAAAATGTGCAGAGGAGTGCATCGGCAAAATTGTCCAAACTAAAGATTCATAAAGAAAGGCATCAAACAAATAGACTTAGAATTTAAGGAGTCAGAAAGGAGGCCCTCCAAGAAAAAATGAGTCTGAAAAAGAAGTAAACAAAATGGATGGCATAAGGAGTCTGAACAAAAGAGTCAGAAAGTAATGTACCAGTGGAAAATGAAGTAGAGATAACAGGAGCATGCCAAGATCGCACCAGCAAACAAGTCAGAAAAAAAAGAGTCAAAGTAAAGGCATCAAGGAGTCCGAAAGGCAGTCTTGAGATAAAAATATGTAGATTAGAGTCGGAATAAGCAGAATCAGTCAGAGAATGACATGAAAACGAGTGTTAAAAACTGATAAGACAGGAGGAGCCCTTAATCAGAGAGATGACCATTATAAAAGGTTGAAAAAAGGTTTGGAGAAAAAGGACTTGGAAAGAGGCAATCAGGATTTAGTGTCCAAAGGATGACATCAGGAAAAAGGAGTCAGACAGAAAGCCATCAAGGAAACTAGAAAGCACTCGGAGAGCGCAGACCTCCGCCAGTCCTCCTCAGTCCTCAGCCATATTGTCATTTTGACCATAAATATTAGTCCTACCTTTATTTCATCTAAATATTTAGATTCCTTGACCATGAAAACATGCCATTAGCAATTGGATTCGTAGTGATATCGATTTTAGTTCAGTAGTTATTCACAGAAATCACATTTTTTGCCATGGCAGCCAGACGCTGATCCGGATTAACACCAAAATCGAATCAGTTCTTTCTTTTCCCATGCTGAACATTTCCTGAAAATTTCATCCAAATCCATCCATGACTTTTTGAGTTATTTTGTTCACAGACGGACAGACGGACAAACTCTCCCAAAAACATAACCTCCTTGGTGGAGGTAATAAGTGCCAAAAGAAGGAATCAGAAAGGAAGCACCACTACATGATGGCAGATGTCCAAAAAACAGAGTCATTAAATAACCAGAAGGAAGGACTTGACCAAACAAAAAAACAAAAGAGTCAGAATTAAAGGGAGTCAGAAAGAAGCCTCACAGTTAGGACAAAATAATTCAGAGACAGAAAGGAAGATATCAGCTGAAAAGATGTCAGACAGAAGGAGTCTTAAAAGGATGAGAAAGGGAAGGTATCAGCAAATAAAGGGGAGTTGGAACAAAAGAATCAAAAACAGGGTGTCAGAATATAGGAGTCCAAAAACAAAGTGGAAGACACCACATAAAGACCTGTCAGAAATAAAGGTATCAGATAACATGGAGAAAGGAAACAGAGGAGTCAGATAAATGTAAGCTCTGGTACAGAATGATCAAGACACATGAGTTCTCTGCACCTTGAACCTGAATTGTAAAATACCAAAACATGAACTGGGGCCTCCAGATGAAAACACCATATTTGTAATTTTCTTGGCCTGATATAAAGATGCTAGCGAAACAAAAGTATTCCTCAACAAAATAAAGGCATTTTTGATGACACTCAGTCCACTTCTATCATTTTAGTCTCTCCCAGTCCAGCTGAGAAAAAGCTAACTCACATTATAATCAAAGTATTGTTTTGAGCTTGCTATCGTCTCTTTTTGTCATGTAAGTCATACTTCATTTTGGATTATATGAACACCTTTTTGCAGTATTCAGTAAACATTAGTCCAAACGCACGACCTGACAGCTCCTGGACTCTTACATGCTTCGTGAAAGAGTCACTTCTGTCGTTCACATCCTTGAATCAGGGACACCTTGTCATAAGCATTCGCAGCCTTAACCTTCCACTCCAGACTCGTGTGTTAGTGTATTTGTGTGGTCCTACTCTCACCATGTCCATTGTGGAGGCTGACAATGCAGCGCCCTGTAAATCAGTTCTCTTTTGTAGCCCTGGTAGAGTCAGAGTCTGCAGTACGTGGGTGGATAAGTGTCTGTCTATCTCTACGTGCGTGTGGGTTGTGTGAAAGCTTAGAACAGAGCATCAGCCCACTGCTCTGTCTTCCTCACTATGTTTAGTGCTGAGGCTCTTCATAGTAGCTCTGCCTCACGGGGGAAGAAAGGATGAGGATCAAGTTGGAGGAGGGGATGGAAAAGAGGAATCAGGGGGATGAAGAGGAGCATGGAGAGGTGGAGCACAAAGCTGAAGAGGCGGGTTGAGGATTGAAACAAAAAAATAAGAAAATATGCCATGTGGGTCACGTGACGTCACCGAGCAAGATGGTCGCCTAGTCTGAAACGTCCCGATTAACCCACCAATTTACCCTAAATACGTTTGTTGAATCCGAGTAGTCGTGCCTTGAACTTTGGTGAAGTGATATTTAAACACTCTGACTGCCTTGAGAACCCTGGTAGCTCGTGTATTATGGAAACTAGAGCAACAAAACACGGCGGCAATACTTCGCTAGCTAGCGGGACGGACGCTAAGCTAACAGACGGCGCAGGCTCCATGACGGGAACCGGTAAGGGGGAGTTCAACGGCGGAGCTGTCTTGACTGCAATGCAACAGTCCCTTGAGAAAGCTACAGAGGAGATGGGGCGGGTCGGAAAGCTACTGGCGGCATTGCAGGCAGATATGACAGAAATTAAGGAGGCCAGTGCCGGTCTGAGAACGGATGTCAACGGAGTACTGAGTCGGTTGGATGAAGCCGAAGTCGATCTCGCGTTAGAGGATGAGAACCATCAGCTTCAAACAGCGGACAAAAGTGCTAAAAAGTGCGAGGAATTACATCAGGCTATTGAAGACGCTGCAAACAGAGACAGGCGCCAAAACCTACGGCTTGTTGGCTTGAAAGAAAAGCTCGAAGGTAGAAACCCGACAGACTGCGTGAAGAAAATCATTTCCGAGACCCTGGGGATCGATCTAGACGGATCACAGCTGCAGCGAAGTTCACTGCGGCTCCAATACCGATGCCGGAGGAAGGTCGGCCACCCAGACCCATTATCATGCGGTTTCTAAGTTTCTTAGAAAGGGAACGAGTGTTGGCAGCTGCAAGAGAAAAATACAGAAATAAGGAGGATGTAATCTGGGGTGGCTGTAAGCTGTCATTTTTCCCGGACATGACTAGAGAGACGGCAGAGAAGAGGAGAAAGTTTACTGACGCTAGGAGTCGGCTGCACAGCCTGGATGTGCGCTTCACCCTCGCCAGATCCGCTGAATTACGCTACATGGAGGGGGAAAAGGATGAAGTTTACTGACCACAGAGAGGCAATGGACTTTCTTAACAAGGAGACAGAACGGCGGAGAACAGCAGAGGACACCTGAGTTTAATCCCAGCGGCTGACAGTTTGATCAACACACGATATGAAGATCCAGGGACATCGCTAACACGACGACATGACTTTCAGTTTACCTATTTTTGCACCTGATGTCTGAATACGCTCAAGACGCAGTGAGTATGGGACTCTGTTTAATTGGTCGGACACCGTGGGCTATATAGCAGCTTGAAACTGAAATAACCTGAGTAGTTTTCTTTATGTTGATATGTTGTTGAAGATGACACGCTGTGTCACAACCTGTTTTTGAATTTATTTAGAACTAGAGATGCCTGAACAATGGAAATGGATACTCTCTTTGCTTGTTTACTCTATGTTTGGGTTTAGACCCCAACTTATGCAAATAATATTTTAAGACTGAAATTTTGCTTATAGGCATATGCTTACACATATGTGAATTTATGAGGCATATTGCAAAAACAGACGACTATTAAGTGATTTTTTGAGGGGTGGTGGTGGGGGGGGCTTCTAATGGGGACCATCTGAGTGTGATTCATGGACCATGTTTGCGGTGGGTCTCTCAAGAGTGAGAGTGAAATGGTGGGTGGGTATGTTGTTCCATATATGGGAGGTTTGTTCAGTGTTCTATGTTCTAGAAAGGTTTTATACTTTTTTCCTTTTTCTTGTTTTTATGTTATAATTGGTTTAGGTTTTAAAAGGCAGCAGGGTGGCACCTCCTCTCTCTTTTTCTTCTCTTTCTCTCTTCACTTTCCGGAATGGACCATATACAAGGTATTTGTTAAATTATGGCTAGTTGTGTGAGAATAGTATCCTGGAACGTAAATGGACTACAAAATCCAGTAAAAAGAAAGAAATGTTTATCACATCTTAAGTCACAACAAACCCATATTGCTTTTTTACAAGAGACCCACCTGACCGATTTAGAGGCTGCCAAACTGAGAAGAGATTGGGTCGGTCAGATATATCACAGTTCATATACAAGTAAAAAACACGGAGTGATCATTCTGGTTCACAAAAAGTTAAATTTTCTCATGATAAAAGAACAAAAGGATGATCAAGGTAGAATGATAGTTGTTGAAGCTAAAATTAATGGGATGAAAGTTAATCTATGTAATATTTATGCACCAAATATTGGAGATCCAACTTTTTATCATGGAATAAATAATTTAATTGGGGGCATACCTGATGGGCACACAATTTTAGCAGGGGATTTTAATCAAGTTTTGGACGGGACCCTTGATAAAACCACCCTTTCAAACAATGTACCTAGGGACAGGATGGCAATTAAACTATTGATGAAAGATCTAGGATTGATTGATATATGGAGACTTGTCAATCCAAGACAGAGAGATTATACTTTTTATTCCCATAATCACAAATCTCACTCTAGGATAGATTATTTTCTGATTGGCAAGGATCTGGTAGAAAGCATCTCAGACTGTTCAATAGGACCCATAGCGCTTACTGATCATGCTGCAGTGCAGCTTGATTTGGTAATGAAATCAGATGGAGCAAGAAAAAACAGATGGAAGCTAAATGTATCACTACTACAGGATCCAGAATTTAATAGTTTATTAGAAAATGAACTTGATAATTTCTTTCTGCTGAATACCGGGTCAACAGATAAGTTTGGGACTGTCTGGGAGGCCTCTAAGGCTTACATAAGGGGGAAAATTATTGCCTATTCAAGCAGGAAAAAAAGAGAGCGAATACAACAATTAAAAGAGCTTGAATCTCAGCTTAAGGAACTGGAGAAATCATTGTCCGAGAAACATTCTGAACTATTGTTGAAAAAAGTGTGTGATCTAAAATTTAAAATAAATGACATATATAACAAAAAAGCAGAGTACGCCCTATTTAGACTGAAAAGTAATTTTTATGAGAGTGGTGAAAAATCTGGGAAATTGCTGGCGAGACAATTACATCAAAAGGAGACTAGTTACACAATACCAGCTGTAAAAAACAAGAAAGGAGAGTTGGTGACAAATACAGGGGATATCAATAAAGTATTTGCAGAATTTTATGAACAACTTTATAAATCAGAGGTCAGTCCAGAGGTGGGTAACTATGAGACCTATTTCTCAAATATTAACCTGCCAAAAATCTCAAGTGATCAGAGGGACTTTTTAGACAGCCCCATAAGAATAGAGGAGGTTAAAAAAGCCATGTCATCTATGAGAGTCGGAAAGTCGCCTGGTCTGGACGGCTTTCCCTCAGAATATTATAAAAAGTATGCTGACAAATTGGCTCCTATCCTTAAAAAAGTCTATGATGAATCATTCTCACTTGGAAAATTACCAGAAACATTTAATGAAGCCCTGATTTCCCTAATTATTAAAAAAGATAAAGATCCCACTGATGCAGGAAGTTTTAGACCTATCAGTCTGATCAATGTGGATTGTAAAATTCTGACCAAAGTTCTTGCCATGAGGCTAGAAAGTGTTCTACCAGGCTTAATACACTCGGATCAAGTGGGATTTATTAAAGGAAGGTCATCTTCAGATAATGTGAGACGCCTATTACATCTCATACAGCTTAATCGAAATGAAACCACCCCAATAGCTGCCTTCTCCTTAGATGCCCATAAGGCATTCGATAGAGTGGAGTGGGGCTTTTTGCGGCATACGCTTGGGACATTTGGGTTTGGGAAAGGTTTTATTAAATGGGTGAACGTGATATATTCAGATCCTAGGGCGACAGTGGTAACAAATGGACTGACCTCACCCTTCTTTGGCCTTACACGCGGGACCAAACAAGGAGACCCTCTTAGTCCTTTACTTTTTACGTTATTCCTTGAACCCCTGGCTGCTGCAATTAGGACAGAAACTAGTATTAAAGGGGTGTTGCAGGGGGGGGAGGAACACAAAATATTTCTGTACGCAGATGACATTTTATTACTAATCAAAGACCCTTTACTATCCATCCCTAATGTTTTATCAGCCATTGAATCATTTTCCAAATTTTCGGGCTATAAAATAAATTGGCAAAAATCTGAAGGTATGCCGATATCGAGAGGGTGCAGTCAGTCAACTATCTCTACATTCCAGTTCAGGGTTATCCCATCTGGAATGAAATATCTAGGAATTAGATTATGCTCAGATCTAGAAAATATAATCTCTATTAACACAGCTCCTCTGATTCAAAAAGTGAAGACAAATCTGGATAAATGGAAATTGTTAAACCTCACTTTGTGGGGGAAAATTAACATTATAAAGATGTCAGTTGCACCACAGTTTAACTACATCTCTATGATGATACCAATAACCATCTCTGATGGGATCTTTAAACAGTATAACCGTATGATTACAGACTTCTTATGGAATGGGAAGAAGCCCAGAGTCTCTTTGAAAAAGCTTTTCGCCTCAAGAGAAATTGGAGGGTTGGCTCTTCCAAATATGGAACTATACAGCATAGCATTTGAAATGAACAAGCTAACTAATCACTGGACAAATAGTGAGTCAGGCCCCAATTGGGTTCAGATCGAGAATGAACTAGCAGCTCCGTTTAGTACTGTGGAATTATTATCACAGAAGAAGGCAGGTGGACAGATAGAAGAAGAAAACCTAATCTTACAACACTCTCATATGGGCAAGAGCACATAAGATTGTGGGGATCTCACAGTATAAACAGGGTTATTCTTCTATATGGAATAATCCTTCAATATGTATAGGGAAAAAGACATGTTTTTGGGGTACATGGTTGGAAAAAGGGATACATATTGTCAGTAATCTCTATAGGGACCAGTCGTTCATATCGTTTCAGGACCTTAAAGAACAATATGAGTTAACAGATAAAGGAGATTTCTGGAAATATTTACAGTTGAGGAGTAGTGTGAGTTCTACTTTTGGATTAGAATGGGCAGAGGAAGGAGAAAATAAAGTTCAAGAATTTCTCAAGTCGCGTCATACTCTGCACTGCGCCTGTTTTACAGAAATATGGCAAATATTCAAACAAGACTGTGTGAAAGCTTGAGACTAATATGGCAAAAAGATTTTGGTAGAGAGATTAGTGAAAACACATGGCAGGATGTGATCTCAAATGTAGGTTGGGCTACAAGGGACGCAAGAAGTAAATTCATCCACTATAAGATTGTGCACAGATATTATTTTACACCAATGAAATTGTTTAAAATGGGACTGTCTCAGGACAGAAAATGCTGGAAGTGTCATAAAGACTTGGGCACATTTCTTCATGCCATATGGGACTGTCCTATTGTACTGCCTTTCTGGGAAGTGGTGCTTAAAAACATTGAGGGATGGCTTAAACGACCTCTACCAGTATCCCCACAATTATGTCTATTAATGGATAAGACTCTAATGCCACTAGGTCTTACTAAAGCAGAGCTTCGGCTGACAGTAACCGGTTTTATTGTTGCAGCTCGGCTCATACTACGCAACTGGAAGAGCCCATACAAACCAGACCTTGTGGAGTGGTTCAAACTTATGTCAGAGACTGCTGCATTTGAAAAGATGATTGCCAGGGTTAATAATGTTACATGTAAGACAAGTCAGGTATGGGAAGTGTTTATGGATTATATAAGGGGTGTCACACCCTAGAGGGGTGCAGGATATGATAGGAAGGGAGGATTGATATTGTTGTACAGGAGATTGTATTCATGTATGCTTTAAATGTATATGAGTTTGGAGGGTGCTGGGGGTAGGGGCTGCCTTGAAGTTGTAAGATGAATGTTGATTTTACCTTTGTTTGTGTTTTTTATTTTATTTTATTTTATTTTATTTATTTTTTTTATTATTATTATTATTATTTTATGTATTTATTTTTTGACAATTATTTTATTACTTCTCTTTGTGATTTCTTACCCAGACTGTCACTTTGTTTGTCTCATATGCGTTAAATGTTGAACATGTTTAAAAAATGTTAAAACCAATAAAAATTTGAATTACAAAAAAAAAAAAGAAAATATGCCATGTGTCAAAACAGAATGTACCTCGTGGAGGGTACATGTAATGATAGAAGTGTAACTGTTGTCCACATATGATATTAGCAATAAACATGAAGCCCCGTGACATCAACCATTGGTTTGGGGATGATTACGACGTGTCTGTTCTTACTGCAGTACCATCTCTAATGGGTTACATGACGTGGCTGTTGGGCAAGAGAGAGGATGGATCTGCTTTCCTACATAGCCAATCAATGATGAGAGGAGAGGCGTCAGGGTCTTGATTGATTATTCTGATTTTTCTTATTATCTCGTCCAGGACATTGGTTTTTAGTGAATGTTTCTGTGTTCGATTTTTTTAAAGGAAAATTCCAAAACTCTGAGCGGAATTGGATGAAATTTTCTAAATATATCAGGAATGGGTCGAGGACAACTCAGCACATTTTTAATAAGTTCTCTACGGATTTTAATTCAGAGGAGGATACAGGATTTTCTTTAAGGACTTGCAAAGTAGGTTTTCCACATCAACAAGCTGAATCAATGCTTAGACTGGCATTGTAACCACATGGTTGACTTTTTGTCACCATACCACTGTATTTAATACAGTTTTTTCTTGTTTATCTCTCTGAATAACGCTTGTAACACCACTTTGTTTCCATGAATGTTTGAAAAACTAGAAAAAATCTGTTTGCAGCTGCATAGCTCCTCAGAGATCGAAAGGTGCGTTTACACTGCAAGCAAGTCTGCGGTCAAAATCACATCGCCCACTGAAGTATCATCGCAGTCCATAAATACCTCATTTTGGTCACTGTTGCCGTCGGCTGTCACTCGGTGACATCACGGCCGCTCGAGTTTCACCGTGATCTTATGATATATCATATAATAGGATGTATTAGCGGACATTTTTCCAACTTCCACTCTGCGGTCAGTCTAGGTGGAACTAATGTCGTCACTGACTAATGTTTCCCATACAGACATAAATGTTCCTCTGAAGTCCGGTTGAAAAACTGTCTGTCACGGGTACCGTCACACACACACGACATCGCCTGAGAAGATCAACTTTTTTTTAACTTTTAAATCGCGCTACGAGTGAAGTAATCATCTTGTACGCGGAAAACGCATCGCGGGAGGGTTAGCCCCGCCCCTTCACGACTGTACATTGACTTTGCATGGAGAGTGATCGCCGAGGTAGTACAAGTGGCGTCTGGTGTGTAAGCACCTCAACAGTAAGAGCATACATCAGAGTAAGAAAACATCTTCTCGGTTATTATCAGATCCTCTAACAATTGAAGTATAGTTGAAAGAAATACCAATATACTTAATAAATGATTACTTGATGATAAAAAGAGATCTGTAATTCCTCTGAAAACTGAGTGAACTGCTAATTGCTCTCTGTGGTGTTTTCCTTGGAAAAACTCTGAAATTTTGTTGTAGAAATTAAAGAAAACCATTCATGCCCAGTTGGACCTTGAACAGGCAAGCACACCAGCTAGTTGGCCAACATAGCTGCTAGTTGATTGAGTAATCTAAAAGATAAAACCTAGAATGTTGCGAAATGAAGAGGAACACACCAACAAATAATCTGTAGCAAATGTATTTCTTGGTTTGGAAGTCAAAGGGTTAAATTGTGAAACTCACCCATACTTCCTTTCCCTGACAGAATATGTCCCCATTATGTTTATGTTCAATTTAAATCAGCCCCAGGTCACTGCCACTGTATGTTGAGACTGTTCTTGCTTCCACAGGACAATAGAATGTAGAGAACATATTTTCCAATACACATTGCTGTTATCATAAATAGAGAAACACATCAAATATTTACAATTTCAAGCTGATTATTTGTATTGTTATTGGTGTGTAACAGCCTTAAGGATCAAAATGAGAGTCCAAGAATATCATTGCATCCTTTTTCCATTAAGAAAATGTGATAAAAAACATTGATTTATAACAATGGATCCATAAATGCACAAAACTTAATTTGATTATTTTTACAAGGGGTATATTTGAAAGGAAGTCCTCTATAAAATGACAAAACGGTGAGCTTCGAAACACAGTTGTCCCGATTCAGATCCACCATAAAGTTCCAAAATTATTTTAAAACAATCTTGTTGCCACTTCGGAGTGCCAATGATCCCATGGAGGTAAGGATGCAAAAATGTTTTGTTTAATCCATACAAAAGCTATCTAAAATCCAATTCAGTCGTTTTGGTATGAAATAAAAGACCTTTTCAGAATAAACATTTAGTGTATACATTATCTAATCTTGATACAAAAAAAGACTTTGACTTTTTGTATAAGTTTGAATACTCAGTTTTCATTTCAAATATCAATATTAAAGTCACAAAAGTATTGCAGTAAAGGCATCACTCAAATCCTATTAGAAAATAAAACATATCTCCCTGAATATCATAGCTGAAATTCAGTTGAGTTGGGAAAGATGTTTAACAACTATTTCTAAATATATATCTTGTATGGTGAAAATAATTGATATGTGGCATTTAGTGTAGGGTGTAAATAAATCCTCAGAAAGCCAGAACAGCTACCAGCAAACGTGGCTGATGTCATATCCAAAGGTTCAGAATAAGCTGCCTCTCCTTTTGTTTCTATATTTACACATTCATTTAAGTGACTTTTTTTACCTCGCTTCTCAGGTTCCATCAGCTGCCCTTATGTGTCGTCTTCTTCTATGAACGTCTAGCTAGCTCATCCCCTCTGTGGGCTTGTCTTGGCCGCAGTTGCCTCCCCTGTCTTGGTTACCCCATGTGTATTTATTGTCTGTGCTCCCTTTCTTCTGTGCCAGTTTGTCTGGTGACCATATGCAGTAAAATACATGTCATAGTGTTACAGTTGTTCTCAAAGGAGACATATCATGCTTGTTTCTCCTTTTCACTATGCCAGACTAGGATGCCTGTAAAGCATTTCTGCCCTCAGTACAAGTCATTTAGTTCCTTCATTGCCCCACAATTGCGTTCACAAAATCCTCATTTTAGGCCATTATCAAGCTCTTGTTGAAACACTCAGTTTCCAGGCTGACCTAAAGTTACCTCACAACGTCACAGCCCTTTGTGCTCTGATTGGTCAGTTCTATTGGGGGTAGAGCCAGCCTGTCCTTCTTCTTCTACTGTATTTTCCGGCAGGCTCAAAGCAGTGACCGCGTATTGAGTCCCCCTACAGGCCAGAGCTGGTAATGAATGAGTGTGAGCTAGGGAGCTATATACTGCTGCTGGGTGGATGTGTTCCTCGGTGACGGTTTTGTGGCTAACGGACATCACAGAGGAGGAAGTGTTTTATCAGATTACTCCAATAAAAGAAAAGTACCTCGTGTCGTCACGATGATTTAAATCTCGCGGACATCTTGCAATGACCTATTTTCAGAGGCATCAAATCTCGTTCTAGGATATCAGAAAAAATACAATATCTCATTTTTTGAAAATTAAGGGGGTGTGAGGTCTTGTTTTCAAATGTATTATATTATATGTAAGTATTAAATCATGCATCAGCATGATATTTCTCCTTTAAAGAATATCTGTTGTATCCACTTCCTTTTTAAACATCTATTCATAAACATGCCCCCCTCTGAGGTGTTGTGAAGCTCTGAATGCAAGATGAAGGGCTTGTAAGACTGAAAAGGCAGCACAGAGGGGAACAGTCAACCCTATACTGATACAAGTAATAGTTGTTGTTTCTCCCCTTGTTTTTCTCCAGTGCAAAGCTTTGTTCCTGATTTTTTTTTTTTCTTTCATTCTGGATTTCCGTGGGTATGGTTTCAAACACGAGGGCTTTGCAACTCTGCATGTTTCAGCTACTTTGATTGAATAAACTTTTTGACTTGCAGAGACATGCTGAGGTTTCTCACTGGCCCTGATGAATTCATTTCTGGTTTGTCCTTGTGAAAAAAAGAAATATAGCAAGAAGGTGGTGCTGATTTCAATACCTGTTACAAAGAGTGAGTGTGCAGGGGGCAAGCAGAAAACAGCCCTAATTGGTGTTGTTCATTTCTGTGATATTCATAATGGAGGCTTGTTCAGTCCGTAACATTTGATTAAGCGTTAGCTGTTTTTAATGACTGCAGGGCAGAATATTTAATAGGAGATATTATATGATTGTTCTCACAGGCTTGTGTCAGTGAGAACAACTTAATAGCAGCACAATTTTGCAGGAAGGTCATTAAACTTTAGGTACTGCTAACTCTCTAATTTAAATGCGCAGTGAATAATGGTCACCCTGGCAACACTGCAACTGCTCTGACAGGATATTTTTACTTCATACACTAAATGTGGATGCATAAAACGTTGCAAACAAAATTTTGAATTTTTTGTACATTTTTGCATTTTTCATATTGGAAACTGTATTACAGTAAAACCTAATTAATGCTGTAATGTCTTATTATGTTTTAATTAATCTGTGCATGTGGTTGGTAATGATAAAGATAAAGGCCTGTGGTATGACAGATAATTAGATAATATAAAAAATCATATTGAAAGGGATCACAGCCACAATATCTGCATTTGCATAATCAAGAATTGCATTAAATCAAGGTTGTGAATTTCAAAGCAATGCTGGAAAAATACCTTTTTTCCATTACATGCAGATATAGTGTAAAATCCACTATTGATGCTTTGGGTGGGACTTTCCTGTATTTTTTTCTGGTTTAGTCCTCACCAGGGGGACAAACTTCTGTCCTGCAGTTTTTTACCTTATTTCGTAGCAGTTAAATTAAAGTTTCACTTGGTTTCTGACCCTAAACCTCTTAAATTTAAAGAGGTCTTAGAAAACAGCAAACAATCTGAGGCACTCCGATGAAGTTTAAAATCCTTTATTATGTCAGGGACATGTCAACGTGTTTCGACTCATCCGGTTCTTCATCAGGACATGACAGCAACACGAAACAGGCTTTTAAATTACCTAGGAAGTGTCATGTGATTTTGTCACAGGACGCCGTCACATGACATCAGACATTTAGAAAAGACATATTAAAGGGACTGTGAGGAGAATCTATTACCGGCAACGTAAAAGACTCTGCTACCCATGAGCACACGCGGCGACTGTCGTAATGCTGCGTTCCAGTAACCGCGGAACTGGGAGTGACATCATCTCAGAGTTATCAGCGTTCCAGTTGAAGTCGGAAAAAAACATGCCGATCTACCAGGCTATTGTTAGCTGTTGTTAGCACGACCTGCGTTGTTGTTCACAAATATCACATGAAGAATGTGATTATCACTATGGCAGCATTTTTGTAAATATAAGTCTAACAATACTATGTATACAGCTGATCTAGAGCGACACATCTCAGTCAGAAGTGCAAATAAATTGATTATTACAGGAGCTAAATAACTGTTCACACTGGGGGCATCCATCTTTGATTGTCAACTCGGGGGTGGCGAGGTTTCACCGAGTTCCCAGTAGGAAATTCAGACTTCGGGGGTCATTCCAGCTGCAGTTTCCTACTCGGAACTTGGAAATTACTACTTCTGACTACAACTGGAACGCACCAAAGACGTGACTGAAGCCAAAGCATGTGTTTGTTGTGTTGTAGTCCGGACCTTCCTCAGAACTCTGAATTGCTTTACAACGTCTTTTTTCAACAACTTACAGGATGCAAAGCGACGAGGTAATGTATCTCTTTCTAGTTATGTAGCGGTAGTTTTTGATGTGTGACAACAAGCAATTTTTGGAAAACTTAGTATCGTAGTTTTGTAGCCGGCTATATTGCTACTTACAGCCCGGTGCTCTAAGACGTGTCCGAATAGTATAAATTTGCTCTAGCTTTAATTGTCTTGTTCCCGAAGTTGAGTATCCAGGCCAGTCCAGCCCTGTCCGACCCAACCGGAAGGCTAAGGAATAGCATTTATGGATAACCTATTTTGATGCTATAAAACTCATCTTAAAGTGTGTATTTCGATCAGGCATATATCTAAAAGTGAGACTTTTTTGTAATTACTGAGAAACTCCTCACAGTCCCTTTAAGAAAATTAAAAAAAAAATGTTTTTTCTTAATATGTCTTTTCTTAATGTCTGATGTCATGTGACGGCGTCCCGTGACAAAATCACATGACACTTCCTAGGTAATTTAAACACCTTTTTCGTGTTGCTGTCATGTCCTGATGAAGACTCGGATGAGTCAAAACGCATTGACATGTCACTGACATAATAAAGGATTTTAAACTTCATCGGAGTGCCTCAGATTTTGTATGTCGGTTTTCTAAAGTACTGCCATCCTTGGATCCTTGAAGAGCACCCGATCTTAACTCTGTGTCATACGTTTTGACCAAGTGCAACACTCACCCCTACCTTTTCTTAAAGAGGTCTTAGTTTGAGTTTTCTAGTTTTGCACACCCCCTTTAACATGTTTCACATCTCTCCTCTGCTTATATAGTTCTATAAAGAGTCTACAGCATCACAAATCCTCCCTCTTCTCCTGTTCACAGTGCCAGCAGCTGCCAAAAGAGACATTCCCTACATTTAACAGATTTATGTTCATGTTTCAGTGTCTGTGATTTGCGTTTTTTTTCCCCTTTTTGTCTGTAAAAGTTGTTTTATTTTCATATCTGTTCTAACAGAATGGTGTGAGTCCCAGTGTGAGCGTTAGATGTTGCATTGTATTGCGCAGGATGCCTGCTATCCTCACTTCATTGGCTAAAAATGTAATTTTATGCCCTGTTTTCCCCTTGTAAACAATACATGAAGCACTTTTACTGTAGAAACAAACACAAAGTGCTTTGCTTTGGCAAGAGGTGGTCTCAAAGGCTCATCAGTACACAGTTCTCTGTGCCAAAGTTTCTCCATTGGCTTTAAAAATATCAGTAAATCGTTTCACTCACTAAAATAGATGAACGCTCCGTTATCTCTGCCATGTTTTATTTTTATATTTTTGGGGAGCATTTTATGCCTTTATTTATAGGTGAGAGACAGGAGATAGGTTTTATGAAAGGGGGTGATGGAGAGTAAGGGGAGACATTCTACAAATAGGCCTCAGGCCAGATTGACCCTCGGCTGGCAGAAGTATACATGGGACGCACCGGGTTTCTTACCATTCTGCCAATCCAGCACCCCATCTCCATCCTGTAAAACAGATATTAAGGCTCTGCTGAGTGAGAAGAGACAGAAAAAAACAAGAAAATCCCTCTGTCTTTGCTCATAGAGGTTGAGGTAAGAAGGAGCACAGCATGGCCCAGTGTCGTGCAGCATTGCGGAGCGTCTTGCTATGCTGCTCGCAAGCAGTTAGCCAACTCGCATATGATTCAGTGTATCAGCCAGATTTGTTATGGAAGCTCACAAGTAACACATTCAGTTAGGATCTAGTCTTAGCAGGCATTAATGTGTCTCAGATTTATATTTCATTCTGCGACATATCTAATAATATTGATCAGATTTTGTAATTTAAAAGCATTCCAATGTGAGTCAACTACTTTAACCATAGAAACAACAGAGAAGCCATCCATGTGTCCCTCGTCACCAAAGTCACTTGGGAAATGGTAACACTAGGTCTCTTCTTAAACTCTGAATCATTTTTATTGTTTTGAAAGCAGCATTATTGTGTGAAAGTATGTGTGATTGTATAAATAATCCAGTTAGCAACACTCAAAACAGCAAAAAATTAGCAACGTCGACTGCAACCCATGTTAAAAGCAGTGCTAATGCTACAAAGTTGATGATGTTATGACATAATCCCGAGAAGAGGTCAGAGCAGAGTGCAATGTTCTAGGCTGTTTTCCCTGTTCGCATAGAGATGACCAAAACAGAGATTGCATTTTTTTGACAATCTTCACCTTGGAGGAAGTTTTCAAAAATGTATATTTCCAGGAACCTATGGAGTCTCTCCTATTTTCCTCCCTTTTTGATCTCTGGGCTCAAAATATGAAATTTCTTCTACCACACCATTTCGCATCACACATTAGGGTAATAATGTGATAAAAAGCATCTAAAGTAGCTGTTCATTTATTAATAGATCATTTTTAAGTCTTCTTTTCTGTGACTACAATTTGGGTGGTGAAAATGAAAAAATAAAAAAGAGGTCTGTAGCCTTAAATAAATGAATACACAACAATCTTCTTGTTTGAAGTTTTGCTCAAAGTTTTGAACTTTAACCTCAAAATGTTTGAGTTTTTTGGGAACAGCGCTAATAAACAGACGGACTTCAATCAATGTGTCATCAAATTTCAGAAAAGCTCATTATTTTATCTGTTTTTTGCATACCCCCTGTCATGTTAAAGTGTTATAGTTGCAGAGATTAGTATTTTTCAATGCTTGATATTTCCTCATTTTAGAACTCATTAGGCCATCTGCTTTGTGTGTATGTTGATGACTTCTAAAGCCTTCTTCATCACGGGGGAATGAACATTTTCTCCCTCTGTGGCTTTCCAAACCTGGTTCATTTAGAGCAGGAGAGACCAGGGAAAAGTCTGTCAGGAAGGATTCATCTCTCCTTTCCCAGAGCTTCTCGTTTTATCGCCCGCTCCTTAAAAGCATGTTTAATGTGCCACTGCAAATGGAGAATTGCCCTTGTAGATCACCACAGCACAATTCTCTGTCCTCTTCAGGCCAATGGCGAAGTGTCTGCTTTAGTTATGTAGGTGTTCCTCCTTGTCCCTCTGTGTTTAGGTACCTACGTGAGTGCCTGAAAGAGACAGACAGAGACAGATGGCCAAGTTGTTCTGGAAAGCTAAGGGGGTCATGGAAAGGCCCAGACTGCATCCATATTCATAGCAGGGGGAATAGTCCATGATGTCATGACCTTGTACATTTATCAACATGTTTTTTCTTTTACCAGGGAAGCAAAAGAATACCTTGCCCCTTTTACATACAGAAATATGTTCAGAATGTGACGTTACACAATGTCAGATACTGGACAAACCCCCATTTTAAATACACTTCACATTAAATATTGATGCAACTTTGCTGGTCAAGGCCAGTGTGGATTTTCATGTTGGTCATCTGAAGTGGAAGCAATAAGGAAGAGTCTGGTATCAGAAACCGGTCCTGAATACCAACAACCCAGTTATCAAATCACCCTGCAGCGTGGATTAATAAATAATACACTTGTTAAAGATCAAATAGAGTGCAAAATGTTGCCTTAGCATGTTATTTTGCATCTGTGCCAGTGATAGGAGAGGCCAGAGGGATTCAGTTTTCTGGTACATCTGACTAATTTGTGAGTTCATCATCTCCAAAACATTGATCAAGATTTTCTTCAAACTTTGTGGAAGTATCTAGGGCACTTTAAAATCTGTTTCATTTTTATCCTGAATTCAATTTTGGTTTTTCTCATATTCTGTTTTTATCCATTTACATTTTTTGAGAGTTTGGTTTTTACGCCCTATTAACCCTGAAACACTGTATGAAGTAATGTAATTTATCCACTCGCTCTTCAGGTGGTCCTCACATGTATCTTTATTTCCACTTCCTCTCTAAAATTAGCCAGTCAACGCGGGTTGTTTCAATGTGGGTTAACCTGCTAACATTTGGCAAGTGACTCTTTCCCCACTGCTGGCAGACCTGGGTCTAACGGGCAGCAGACGAGATGCGTGGCTGTTTATTTTCATCTGGCGCATCAAGCTGATGCCACCACGTTGATGACATCATCAGCTCAACGAAGCATGTCCATGTAAACAATGGGAAGGTGCATGGAGGCCGTGGATATGGTTTTCTGTAATTTGTAATTTTGTTCCTCTTGAAAAATGTAGAAGTCGGTGCGGATGATACAAAGGCGGAAGGAATTTGTTGCTGAGACGGCAAGGAGTTTGTACATCACAGAAGGAGGGGGCGGGCATAGTGTTATGCTGTTGGCATGTTTTACGGCATCATCCGTAAATTAGCGCGTCTACCCAGTAGTGGTGTTCTCACTGAAGCCGATCAGAGGCGAGCCAATCAAAAACCCAGGTTGCTTGTAGGGCCGGGTATTTCCAGCAACTTCACGACACGATACGTATCCCGATACTAAGGCCACGATACGATACATATCCCGATACACGTAAATTGTGAACATTGACTATGCTTTAAGCAAAATTCTTGACAAGTTTAGTTTTTTCTTATAAGAAGAAAAAGAACAAGGATGTATTTTAAGTGGTTCTACAACTTGAGAGACATAAATTCAGATCTTCAAAGATGGTAGACCCAAGTTCAAATTTAGAAAATATGCTTCATTATGTAGCTTGTCTTCTACCTTGAACTGTGCCACTGTTAACATTATCCAAAGTGTATTTACAACAACTGTCAAAATATTTAGGCCGTATCGATTCTGTAGAATCCGTATCAATACACGTATCCCAAAGGAGTGTGATACGATATTTTGCTGAATCGATATTTTGAACACAGGCCTAGTTGCTTGCAGGATCAGTCAACCCAGGTTGAAATTCCGATTAAACCCTTTCAAACTGCTGACAGGAGCCGATGGTTACTGGGTTCAAACAGGTTTTTTGGCTAGTTTGAAAGAGGTATATGGGTCCAGTCAACAGTATGTTGACAAAATTTGCAAAACATTGATCTCCTGACACATTATAGTTGAACTGCTCTGCCCTGCCTTCAGAGTTAGCCGGGAGTTTCACAGCTTCTTTGCCAACTTAGCCAGTGTCTCAGGTGGTCACTTTGACATGTTTGCATTGTTAATGAAGGGATGAGGAGGCGAAGGGGAAGTGAAGCAGTGTCATCCCAATCATTAGTGACATCCTAAGAGCATTTTCCCCAGAGATATACATGTCTTTTAAACCAACACTTTGTAGTTTTTCAAACATAATATAATCCTTCGATAGTCATTGTGATGGTCCACCACTTTACAATGAGTTGAATGACACCTCTGTCGTGGTCTGGAGTGGTCTGTATCCCTTTAACTGGTGCTATGTAACTTCGAGGTGGATGGTGGGAACCCTGCCACACTAAAAAACTACACGTTTGGACTGCTTTACAGCATACGTCACTTCCCTCGATTCCCGATTCGTTTAAAACACGGAAGTCTCGGCGAAAGCCAATCGCGGAGCTTTAACCATGGCGGAAGCAACAACGTCAGGAAGAGAAAAGTTTTGTCGGAGGATACAAAACAAAGAAAGCGAGAGAAAAACAAGCTGAATGCTCGGACCAGAATAAACATCGGTTCGGCATTCACTCGCTGGCGTGAAATAAAAGACGAGGAGGGATGTCCGACTACTCTCAGGTATGTTGGCCGACTAATGAAGAAGTTCCTCAAAAAACTTGACAGGAAAAAAGTACAGCACAACAAATCCAGAACGTACCAGTATGTAGTTTGGTTTAGACCTATTTCAAGTGTGTGATATCACCAGCTCGTCGTTACTTTTATTCACTTTATCGCTTCAATAGGACGGGGCTGGGGCGACTTCACGGTAATAAAACCAAGTTGAACTTAGCGATTTTTAACATTGTCTTTTAGTCAAAAATAAATACATTACCTCGTCGCTACCCATCCTGCAATCAGCCGCTGAAGACAGAAGAATACTTTTTAGCGAAGTCCTGGCTTCTGTGATTCGTCTGCAAAACAAATGCACGCGACCGGCAGATCTGTATCCTTACAACGGTATGCGCGCTAGAGCTCATGGGTAGTTGAGTTCTCTATCCGGTCAAGCGATGATCTTCCGTAGTGCTGCTTTAAAAACGAAACAAAAAAAATGTCCACCATTGGATATTGTGTCTTTATATTAAATTCAACATTGAAAGTCCAATTCCTTCCGTGATTCAGCGATTGAGGATTTTGTAAGGCCCTAAGTTTCCTTATGGATGAAATAACTGAATTTTAACGAACAGGGTCAAGGTGTGTTGCTTGTGAATGCAATATATCAAGATTGCTCTACTTTGAGAGATTTAGAGTCCACGCTAGATCAAGATTCCCTGATTATATTTTAAAAGTCAGAGGTTTGCCTGTGAACACACCATCTCAAAACCATCTTGAGGAGACGGCTCAAATCTTTACGTAGATGTTTTTTTCTGAAAAAAAAGGAAAATCAGTCGTAGAGCCCTATGTGTGTCCCTTGCTCTAGAACAGTTCTAGAAATGTATCCAATGCACTTCCAGTGGGCAAATGGACTGGTTAGACTCTTGAAGACTTGTCACCTCTTCTCTATTGGGCTTCTTTAGTTCTCAGAGTTGAATGAAAAGAGCAAGAAATATAAACCTCTGTCAAGCATTAATATCTGGGTGTTCAGTCTGTGGCAGGGTTGTTGACCTGACTTGCCTCTGAAGTGTGACCAGTCAGCATTTACTGGGTCATTTGATCACTTTTGTCCTTTGTCTCTGGGATGGAGTGTCATTTGGATTGTTTATGAAAGGAATCTAAAACTTAATTTGATGGATACACGGCTTTTTTAACACCTCTCTCTAAATAAAAATCTTATCCTCTGGCAAAAATGTAGAATTTGTTGTTGTCAAAAGAATGTTCTGCATCTCAAAGATGTAAGTGAACAGCTACGTCCTGTTCAGAGGAGGAGGCTCCTCTGTAACCTTGAAGCTGCTTCAGTGTCTGTAATCAGATCCATCTCACAAGCCCAATCCAACAATGATTGCTCTCCTTCCAAAAGCTGCACAGCCCAGTCAATGTCCTTTAAAGCAGAAGAGGTGGGAGCTTCAAGCGAGATGATAGGAGGAAGTGACTACTCGTTCAATGATTAGCATAGATGCTAACAGCTCCAGTAGCAGTTTTATCAGATTTGGACCATTTCTTTATTAAATGAAAGCAAATCACAACACTGTAAGCATTTGTCAAAAGACAAACAATGTTTACGCTTCACTTCAACTATAATACACACTCAATTATAACATGCACCCCATTTTTCATGCTTTTTTTTCAAGAAAAACAATATAACACGCACCCAAATTTTGCCCAAATCTTACTCTCCTTGAGAAAAACCCAAAACTTTTGATGTTTGTCTGTCCTTCGTTATCTCTGCTTTCTTCTTCCTCCAACCATGAATGTACGCTTCACTCATGCCAAATTTCCTACCAGTTTCTCTGTTGCCCACTGCCTCACCTGCTTCAGTTATCTTTGTTTTGAATGCTGCTGGGTAACTTACTCTTTTGCAAACATTTTCAATGGCATTTTACTGTTGTATAACTATTCTCTCCAGATGACACTTTCTGACTGTCTTATGGTACTTGAAACAATGACTTCACGTCGTATCATCTTTCACACATCGCAGCATGCTCAGTCGTAGTGTACCAACCAATCAGAACGCAGCTATCATCATGATGATGTGTTTGGCCAATCAGAGTGCAGCTATTTTGGTCCCTCGCTTAAAAGGTGGCAGCGCTTAAAGGCTCAATTATGCTCAACGATAAATACGGATACGGATACGGACAGAGCTCTCTGTCCGTGCTTAGCGTTCTTTTCGTCCGTATTTCTACGCGTATCCTTGAAGCTTACGGATACGGACCAGATGGAGCAGTACCACCGTAAACCGTGGGGGCAGTGTTGCCACTGTCACTCTGATACTCATCACTGGAGAGAAATGAAGAAGAATATGGTGGGGCTCTTCAAAGAAAAGTTGTGTGAGCTGGTGCGAAATCGCAAACATATACATGATGTTACTTGTCTGGGACACCACGACAAAATCAAACTCCAAAACAGCTGGGAGGAGATTGGGAGGGAGCCAAATGTTAGCTCGTTGGATGCAAAGGAGAAGTGGAGGTTGGTGAGATACAGATTCGTGCCCCCTAAGGGATGCACTGGTCAACATCCATTGCCAAAGTAAAAGACGCATGGGAGTATGTGCGAAGTGACGGAACCATCTTTTGAAACGGACGCATACTTTTTCATGCGTATGACGAGCATAAATGAGCCTTAATGTGTTTACACGTGAGTGGTACCGTAACACAAAGAACTACATGATCATTAAACAAAGATAAACCAGTCAAAACCCCAAATATTGGATTGGAACAGTTGAACAGTCAGTTTTAAAAGAATTACAAAAGTTTGGCGGTAATGTTTTGCAGAGAAAGATAATATTTTTGTATCAGATGTGTTGTGACAGCAATGATGAGAAGACAAAATATTTTACATATTTAGCTTGTGTTCGTGTACAACAGGAAGCCTAAAATTATACTTTATTTAAGACCAAAAAAGTGTGTGTTATATATGACAAATTGCCGTATTTTGATGTTCTTCAACTTTCAACCACTCTCAGTGGACTGTTGCCAAGATGGGCAAATGAAATAGCCCATCAATCCATCTGGTGAACCAGGTAAGCTATTCTATGCTGTGCCATGACTTTATGTCAAAGCTCAGATTTAGACTTCAAAGATTGAAGGTCACTAGAACTCATGATCATCCCTTGCCTCTGAACATGATATCTCTTGATTTATTTCCTTCAGACTTTGCACAATTGCCTGATCTGATTCAAGTTAGAATCACATTATTATTGGCTTCCAACATCAAGGTTGTTGGGACTCATATTCATCCCTTGTTTTTTAGATTTCCATTAACTTCACTAATACAAAATCATTCTTATCTTTCAGTATGTTTCACTGTCTGTCACTGGTATGACTTGTACACCTTGCAGAGGTATACAACCACCAGTCAGTAGTTATACCGTGATAAGGCAGTACATTTTAAGCCTCCAGAAGATAACTTCCACGAGCTTAATCAAGTTCCAAGACACAAGATACATTGCAGTAGACTGCATCATTTCTTTCATAAACTTGCCAGGTAAGTGTGGTACTTCAGCAAAGAAAGCAGTGACATTTCCCCAAACTTTCCAAATCCTCTAAGTTCACTCTCACCGTATTTTGATGTATTAAGACTGCTTAGGGGGAACTTAATTGAAAACGGCAACTCAGTATGCAGAACATGCAGTGGGAGACTTGCTGGAAAAGTGAGAAACACTTCAGATTTAATGAATCATCTGCGTGACCACATTCTGCTTCTTAACTGTGAAGGCAACATAGTTAACTTTTAGTCCAGCACATGGGCAGAATTAAGAATGAGGAGAAGATCAGACCGAGCATGCTGACAAGAACTGACTGGATCCATTACATTCCTCTATTACACACAGCTGCTCATCTGTAATGTTCCATAATGTGTTCTGATTTCATTTATTTTCTCTAATATCTTTCAGTCTGGCCTCTTGTTCAGCTCCCATTTTTGAGCCACCCACAGTCTGATTCACCATGCTGACTGTCCAAAGCTTCCACAGCTGGTGTATGGAAGGGTTGAGGGAGTGTTAGAGAAAAATCCTTCCAAACATAAATAAAACATACTCCCTGTTTAGGTATAAAGAGCAGGCGGCATCCTGTTGGAGTGGCCAGGAAGCTGTGATAAGTGTAGCCTTGGGCATGTGAATGCTTTGCTACTGCGGTATTCAACTCAGAGATGCTGAGAATTGCTGCACACATCCTCGTAAACAAATCCACACAAACACATAAAGGCAATAAATTGGAACACCTGCATTACATTTTATATGAGGGGGATTGGGTAAACAGGGGTGTGTGTAGGGTGAGGGAGATGAGTGCTGGAAGAGGAAAATGCGACAGATATACAGAAAGTGATGTTAAAGAAAGAAGGTTGGAAAGATGAGAACACAGAAAAGGCAGTATTGTAGGATTTTACTGAGGTCTGCTGTAACTGAAGGCTAACATATCAGATCATGTCAGTTTAAAAAACACAGTTTCAGATACTGCCATAATCCACCTTTTTTCTTGTTATTGTTTCTTGACTTTACCTTTATCCAGTTTTCATGTTTTGAAGTCTGTTTACAACATGACCACAAAACAGTGTCATCTAGTGATTTTTTTAATGTGAAATGCAGCTCAAACTTTTTAATTTTTCAGCTTTTCGATAAGAAAAAAAAAGAATTTAGTAAAAGAAAAGGTTAAACATTTGTTGTAGGCCTTCAATGTTTAACACTGCATTAGGTAACAGTAATCCCTGTAATTTGCCCCCATGGTTAATGCAGCCTCCCAGTTGTTATTAGTTTTGGCCTGCTATCAAAGGCAACAGAGCTTTGCAATAGGGAGCTAGCCGCCTTGCTTATTCAAATATGCCCTGCAACATAATGCTAGCCTTTTCCCAGTATGTGCCATATAGAAGTTGCTCTCTTCTCTTTTTCACTGACAATGATTACTTCTCCAGTGGTGTGGCAAAAGTATGATCTTGCATTAGGAACGAAAGTGCCGTGCAGGCTTTCAAATTTGCTGGGGCAGTGACAAGCATGTCTCGCTGTGCTCCTCCATTTCAGTCATGCTGACTCTAAGTGAAAACACGTTTCGCCTTAGGCTGTAGTACTACGTTATGTTTTTCTCAGCTTTTCATAGTTTTTATAGACTGGAGGGACATGGAATCCTCTGTAGGACTTACCCTTTCAATGTTAGTACAGGTATGAAATTCTTTGCTCAGGAGTACAGGGAAGATTGTCAGCAGAGGCATTTGGACACAAATGAGGAAATGTTTATGAACGTAGACATTGTTTTTAGCTCATAAATTACTTAAAATGCTACACATTGTCCCTTTTAATTGCATAGTTGAAAATTAAGATAATCAACTTTCCGATAATGTATGTCATTTCTAAAGTGTACGACGTCTCATTAAAGCTGTCATATTAAGCTGCCATACTTGGTCTTTACTAGACAACAAGATACACAGCAGGATCGACCTACTCCTGTGTCTCCTTACACTCAAAGTGATGGAAAAAAGGACAGCACTACTCTTTAAATGACTCATTTCACTTTAAAAAATTCACAGTCAGCTCAGTGTCAATATTATTATGCACTTTTGTTTTTGCCATGACCTTTAGCTTTTCTCTCTCCAACACAAGTTGTTTTTCTTCTGTTTTGCTTTCCCTTTTTTATTTATACAGTCTTAGGTGAAATTATTTCACTTCCTGTTCATGAATAACTTGATTTAGGAGTAAAAAACCAGGAGGTTTTTGTAGACTGAGACATTGGCCACAGAGAAAAACAATTTACTAAATGGAAAAAAGGAATGTAAAACACATTTGATATCACTTATAGTCTTTTTTTATTAGTGTTGTGTTTGTCTACCCTCATCTGTTGAGATGCTATCCGCTTCTTTTTCCCTTACAGTATGAACTGTCATTACCCCCTTAAGCTAGGTGGGGTCTTCATGGCATTGCTCTGTGGAACTGCTGTGGCATTCTCACAACAGAGGAGGCTGCAAGCCTTTTCATGTTTTTTTGTCAATGATGTGATGAATTTTGTTCGGAAGATGGCTATTAGCAGCAAAAAAACAAACTACACAAAGCAAAAGAAAGTTTGGAAAGTCATGTAGCACTGCAGAGCTGAGAACAAGAAGCATTTAATTTCTTTGTTAGGTGCTCCTGACACATGTCAATATTCTGACTATTCAGCTGTCAGGATAAATTCTTGGCTAAGTTTGCTTGGAATCTTAATAGATGTGTAAAAAAATTGCTAGGCGCAGTCCTTTATGGGAATTGAAACAACAGTGTAAACCTGAGTTAAGCTGGTACCACAAGGCGGAAAAGCTCGATTAGGTAAAAAGTATCTTACTGCTGTCTGCTGCAGTTAAAGGAATCCAGGGTGATCTGCCCTGACTGATAGGGAAGGGTGTTCTCTGCACTGGCTGTGTGCTTGGCCAGTTAGTGATACTCAGTGTGCTGCAACTTCAGTCCTATAGACAGAGCCATCTGACAGGGCTTTGATGGCGATCTCTCTATTTTTTATGTCCTTGATATTCACAGCATTTTTGCTTCATCATCCCTTGATTTCTGAAAGTTCAGGCTAGGCCGAGAGTGATTCCTGAACATTGTATGATATTTTGCTGAGTGCAGGGTCAACTTTTTCAGTATTCAAGTCAGCGTTATCTTCAGAACTCAGCAATTCTAGCAATTCTGATGTCTGCATGAGTTTCCATTAACCACAGTCCTCAGCATTTAACTATTAAGAGGGTTCAAGTATGCAGATTGAATATTACACCTATTCCTCACCTAGCCTCCCCATTCAATCAGTGTCACAGATTTAGCAGCAGATTCAGGCCGTTCTCAATGTTCCAAATTGGAGAAAGGTTGCTCCCTAAGCGACCTGTGTATTTGCATAACCTCACAAATATGCACACAAATATGTTAGAAGTTGCAGACCCTGCCTGCAGTGAACATTTCTTCACACACAGGATTTCCCTTTGAGCATCTGGAGAATAAGTGCAGAGTCTTTAAGTGGCAGGACAGTTTGACTTCTGTTTGGAGGTAATAGGGAACAAGTCGTCCTGGTGAGCTGCCAGGATTATCTAATTCAAAGTGCAGACAGGTAGAATTTTACAAACTGCTCCAGATAGGCTTGTGAATACTGATATTATCCTAAATTGATCAAAATCATGACTAATTTTACAAAGCTTTGAGGTGGACAAGGTAACTTTTGAAATTACTCAGATAAAAAGGCTGATCTTCACGGCACAGGTGTCTTCTGTAGAGGAATTTCACTGCTGAGTAAAGATGAAAGTTTAACATACCAGATCAAGGGGCTTTAACAACTACATTTAATTGATTGAATCAAATGATAAAAAATAAATTATCGCATTTTCCCTTTGATTTGTTTATGCCCCACTTCAGTACCGTCAAGCAGGCCAAGGTGCACACCTCACATCAATACATCACAACCTGCTTTTTCCACTCAGTAGGTAATTAAATGCCACACTCACTGGTCACACAATGCATCTGTGCATTATTGGATGCTAATTAGCCGCAAATAAAGTGAGTCTGCAACCTCTCAGTCTAAAGAGCCATTTTTGCCTGCTATTCCCTCCAAAAATCTGTGGCAGCAGACATATTTAAAACTTGAATTTATGGTTTATTTAATCTCCATCATTGCCATGACATAAGTTTTGTTTGACATTATTACTGTCAAACGGGTTATGTTATTGTTGTTCATTGAATGTTGTTGTTTAAAATATTGGATGATAATGTTTTGCTTGGAGTAGGACAATCATAAATACCACCATCAAGTGAGGTGGTCCTCCATTATGATAATTTTTATGTCAAATGTTTTGTATTTTGTGTTTTTAAAGGTCATCTTAATTTAATAGCTAATCTGTTTATTTTTCTTCCTTTACAAATATGTAGACTTTGAAAGTTTTGATTCTGCACTATCACACAGTCAAGGAGCAAAAATGTATTTAGTCAAACGGGGAATTTGATGTTTATTTATAAGATGTCAAGTAAAAAGTTTGACAAATAGATTGGTAACCATAGTGACTCACATGCCTGAGCATGCAGCCTACTTAATGAGAGAGAGTGAGGGGGAGAGAGGCTGCTGTTGACCAGTGTCACATTGTGCACAGCAAGCATACACGGTGATTAAAAAATATCGCCCTCCTAATTACTCTGTGTTTTAATTGCCCCACAGTCACAGTCTTGCAGACATTATTGTATCCATCTGTTTCTCTCGTGTTTTGGGAAACTTTGTTGCAAACATGCATCAGTTTTCTGGAGGTTGACTCTTCATCCCTTAACAGCAGCAGATGTTGTTTGCTAAAGTAAGAGTGCATTAAAACTGCAGCTAAATTAGCTGCACAAAATGCTGAAAATGACAACTCAGGTAAGCTCACAGCCAAAGATCCAAGCAATAGATACAAATAGAGCCACTTGTGAAGGACAGAGGGACTGCATACAGCTCCAGAGCCACTGTTTGTACACCCCAAACTAAGAGCATAGAGGAGATAGCATACCTCATCAATATTGTCAAATGTTGAATACTGCTTACAGTATAAATTGGAACTCTTCTTATTAATAAGAGACACTTTTAGAACTCTGCCAGTGAAACAAATTTTGACAGCCACCTTTGTGAAACATTCGGACATTGATCCCCTTAAAAGACACACCTAATGAGCTGGTTTGTGTGGAAAATGGCAAAGAGACGTGTGAGTGTTCTCCAAATTAACCTTGGCAATCATAGAAACAGTGAGTCAAAGGCCACCAGTTAGCATGGTAGCTCTTGACACAATAACATGCGTTGTTTGTTGTTTGGTGATAAGTAAACATAGAGATGAGCTTTATGAAAACAGTAAAAATGATTTTTTTCCAGTGTTTTCATTAACACTAACAGTAGACAACATATAAAAGATAAATAGGGGTTTCATTTTATTGCCAAATCGATGTTAAGCTACTAAATTGCTCTTATCTGATGTTTAATGAGAGGAAAGCAATGACATTTAAAATCATTGATTGTCTAATCAGTGTTGTAGGATTGATTGGAAACAAGCTCAAAAACTGACTTTATCCACTTAAAACAGGTTGGAAACAAGCCCAGCTGTTGCAGTAAAACAGAATTCCAGTCATACTCTATTTTTGTGAGGTGGGGTATCCCCTCTGCCCTTTGGAAACCCAGTCTCACCCAAACATGCAAATACCAACAATGATAAGATGTTGCAGAAAAAAGATTAAGATGGCTTATAACAACTATGTTGGTTGACAAAGAATAATCATTATTTGGTAGCCCTGAAATCCAATTTACTCTGATTAAGCAACATCAGATTGCTTGACTAATGAACCAGAAGCAAGGAGGGAGTCTCACAGTGGTCAGATGAACAGATGTTAAATACAATTCTTAAATCGATCACAGTTAAGCCTAGTTTTATCTGCCCACTATGATACGACCACCCTGGTTTTATTTTATATGCTGGTTATTTTATTGATGAGGTTTGTGTTGGAAGTCATGTCACTTGGCTGAAACAAAACACTAAATACTTAGTTCCTGATAGGATAAATGCTGAGGAAAGAACCCCTAGCTATGCCCTATATCGGCTCCCACAACCTGTAGGCTGTAAAGGCCACAAGTCACCAGAGTAGCCTACGCTTGGCCATCACAGCCCAAACAGTACTGTCATCTTCAAAAGACCCAGGGTCAGTACATCCCAGCTCCAAATAGTAATAAATGGTCTGCTATGGTTTGGTACAGTTTGGTACAGTTTGGAGTGACAAGCCCTGATCTTATTTACATTTTCACTGTAAGCTGCACATTCTTTTGAGAGTAGGGATGTTAGCCCATTATCACAGCAGCACAGCATGATCCAGTGTTCTGAATGAGAGCGTAAACTGTAAACAAAGAGTCACAGTGGAGATCCACCATTACTACAGTACTCTATAGAGCATTCTTTGGTTACGCTTAAAATAGCGATCATTTGTAAGCCATTTATAAACTATTAGTAGATATTAGTAAATAGTTAATCAATAATGAACAAACTAAATATATACATTTGTAAATGCTTATTATATCATTTGTTAATGATTGTTAAATCATTTACAACTTCATTTAAGCTACTAATAGGTGTTAGTAGATAGTTAATCAATCATGAAAAAGTGATTGGTTAACTAGCCCTAACTCTAACCTTAACCCCCTAACCCTAACCCTAGCCCCTAACCCTAACCCAAACCCTAATGATATCATAATCATTCGTAACTGATTTAATATTTACAAATGTATGTATGTAGTTAATTCATAATTAGTTCAATATCCACTAATAGCTTTTACATTGTAACTTGAGTTATAAATGATCTGATAATCATTAACAAATGATTTAATAATTATTTACAAATGTATATAAGGGGTTTGTTTATGATTAGTTAAGTATTCTCCAACATGTGCTAATAGCTTATAAATGTCTTACAAATGGTCGTTATTCTGAAGTGTTTCCCGTTTTTTTTCATATGGACATTCTCAACAGCTAAGTAATGTACAAGTATGTGTTGTTGTTTGTCCCACCTAAGGGATATTTCTTGCAACTAATCAGCAGACTGCAGCATTTTTAGCTTCCCCCTTTGAAACCAGAGAGATTCCAGAAGCATTGGGCAGCACTGTTTTTAAAACAGCTTTAATAAAGAGGATGGAGGAAGCAGAGCTAGGGGTTTCCTGATTGAGGACAGTATTAACCCTCCACCAGATTGGTTAATTGCTCTATCCCCCTACTCACTTATTCTCATAAGGGAAGAGAGAAGATAGAGAAAGGATTTATCCCTCCTTACAAAGTAGTTAAAGTGCCTTACTCTAACTTCATTGCAATGCAAGCTAACCTTAGTTATTACTGTTGCAAATTAGCTTGTTTTATTGGAAGCTTTGGCTGAGGATCTACACCAAAGTGGTGCTGTAACAATTTAAAGATAGTGCTTAAAGCTTATTCAGCGTGTCCAAAACAAAGTTTTTCTGCAGCTGTGAGAAAAAAGACCAGATAAACCTAGCATACGGTTTTGTTTAAATGTTTGTATTTATTTGCCAGCAGTATCAGTCACAGTGGTCAGCAACTGTCAGGAGCAGCAGTCTCCTCAATAAAATGCCTATTATTGGGGTGCTGGTTTGGCGTAGTGGTTAGCACCCCATGTACATGCTCCTGCCGGTCCAGGTTCGAATCCCGCCTGTGACCAGTTTGCAGAGTGTCTTCCCCTGCTCTCTCTCCCCCTTTCACGGGCCTATCCACTGTCTCTCTCCTATCAATAAAGGCAAAAAAAGCCCCAAAAAAATATACATTTATTAAAATGCCTATTACTTTGTATTCAGAAACAGGATCAGTTGTATTATCACAGCATTAACACTTAACATTCAGTGCAGGTCCAGCTGAAAGGATTAGGTGAACTAAAGGGTAAATATATACAGTGAATCAGTATTAACATTATCCAACAACGAAAACAGGGTCACATCACGTCCCAGCTGGTTTTCAGAAGGTGATGAACAAATGCGCTTTTATCAACATCAGATATGAAGGTGAAGCCTCACATTGAAAGAGATTTTATTCATGGAGCTTACAGTGTTTAACCCCTGAATAACCACTTCTATGAATAATGCATTTGTGATAGATTTTATGTTTGATCACAGATAGGATTGTTTTGTAGTTAAGGCCTAGACTATTACCTTTTTAAGCAGTCAGTGGTCATGCTACATTTGAGAAAAAGATAATGTGCAATTGGGACCAGTCCATAAAACTCCTTATACCAGAACTGTAGAACTTAAATATTCTAAATGATTTCTCTTTAAAGGCTCAGTCATGCTTTCAGCGTGGCGCTATAAACTGTCTCTTCTTTCATTAAAGATTAATACCCATGTTTATATTTTCTAATTTCTGTAAACCGTAACTCCTCAAATATCATAATTTTATCTTTGTCCTTTTTTACAACCTGTGAAAAAAATGACGGATCAGTGCATTATCACTCTTGTTGTTGTCCATGTCCGCGTCAGATTTTAAAGTCTGGGATGTGCATGGCCGGACAAAAAACAGCCATGCTATGCTAACCTCCATGGCAAGGATAACATGGACATTAGGGGTTAAAAACTCCCAATAGATTTTTTAAATCATATTTTTAGGGAATATTAGTCATGGCACATTGATGAAGTGATATGAATTTGGTGGTGAACCAAATCCAGGTGCAGATCCAGTTATATATGTACAGATTTCTTAACAGGGTGAGATCTGGCAGTTTTCCACATTTTTGAAAATGAGAGTCCAGCAGCCGTCTGCAATTTTAGCAATGCCTTGGTTGAGTTGTCTGCTTCTGGAGATTTAGTAGTTTTTGACTATATATATTCGACTTTCATTTTATCTAATTTCTCTTCTTGTTTTCCATATTTAATTTAAATGAGGAGAAGGGACACCTTAGGCTGAAATCAATCAACTAATAAATTGATTCTCTTTTTCCACTAAATATCTGAATCTTTCCCTGTCTACAGTCTCTACAAAGGTAAAATCACTCCTCGCCTTGCAATAAAACTTAGTTACCTTAAGTAAAAACACAGAAGAGAAAGAAAACTTGAAGTCAAACACAGGAACTACTTTGTCAGGAAGTGTCATCATGTGTTTGAGTGGGGAAACTTCACTTTTCATCACAGAACTATCTGAGTGTGATAAGATGACTCTTATTCTGGAAAAGGTGGCTTAACAAATGGAGCTTGAAGGTCTAGTAGAGGATATAAAGTCCATTGTCTAGCTGCAGCACTTTTTAGCAGTCAAGAGAGCATAATAATATTTTTGTGAGTGGGTCCCATGGACTTGCCCACCACTTTCTGGAGCTGAGGTTAATGCTTCAGTGATTTTAAATGTATTTTTTATACAAGAGTTTTTTCTCATCATCAAAATTTGGCCTCGTGGTAAACACAGTTGCCTGTTAAATTAAAAAAATTAAATACATATTTAGCTCTACAGGGACTTCAATGGTTAAGGGCCAATCATGGTGTTTAAAAGATTGTATTTAGCCCATTGGCATCCACTTCAAGAAGTCGGTTGCAGTGAGCTAAATAAAATCTCTGTAAACTGAATGTATGCATATTTCAGGCCAGCTTTTATAACGCTGTTTCATAAGCATGAATACATTAAGTGTTAACTCGTCCTTTATAACTGGGAGCAAACTCATGCCTGGAAATGTTTTAGAATTATAGACAGTAAAAGTGTTCAAACCTCCTGAAGCGGCTCTCCCTGTTCCCAAACTATTCTTTGATGTCACTTTTACTGTCATTTGCCCGTAATTATTGCTGTTATTTTATTAGCACGCCCTATACCACTTCAAAGTGTGCTGGAGCACAATCACACAGTGCTTCAATAATCCCAGCCATTAGAAATGACATTTTAAAGCAGAGAAAAAGACCGCTCTTTCATATGGACTAATTGAAACTGCAATGTTGAACTGCAGTACACTCATACTTCTTTTGTAGCCATTTATCCTTCAGCTAACACCCTCTTTTTTTCTCTGTATTGTTTTTTTCTGATGTTATTTTTCTTCCTGTTTGTACCTCTTGTGCTTTGTGCTTTTACTGCAGGGAAAAGGCCGTTTTATTGAGAGTGGCTGAGGCAACATACAAACAGAGCACACACGCACACACACGCGGTTGGACAGCGAGGCAGGTATCCCTTAAAAGCGGTGTTAAAAAGCACTCCAGCAGACAAAATATTTAATCCACTTTCAGATCAGTCACGACATCAAACAAACTACTCACTCGCCCCATGGAAGCTGTGGTCTGCAAACTCTACACGAGGTACTGAGGCTTCAAACCTACAGTAGATATACAGCATGTGGGAAGGATCATGCTAAGTGCAGGTCAAAGGGAAACCATTTTCGCTCAGTGCTCCGGTGGTGCAAAGTGCCTCTTATCATGTGAATACACTATACATTTTGTGAGACTGTCGGCCGAGCGGGTTTCCCTGTCTGGATGAGTAGCTGTCTGGCAGTCTGTCTGTAAGACCAGGATTGAGTTTTCACTTACTGAGTGCAGGGTCAACACATGGTGGATAGATGTGGCACTACAAATGAAAAACTTTTACATAAGCTAACAGTCTTTTATTGCAGGAGCCTTGGCACCCTTATGTAGGATTTAGATCCTATACAATGAATGATATTGAAATTCCAGTTGATTGTTGATCTATTAACATCTTTTGGGATCACTGACCATGTTTTTTGTTTGGGCTGTGTGCAGCTGATTGATTTCAGTCTTGTGTACATGGCAGAGAGCTTGAGGTCAAAAGACTGTTAGCTAGCATTGATCATGGTGCGGAGATGCTGCACAGGCTTTCCACATTTCATATCAACAAAGTTACTTTAGTTTATATCTCATATCAATGTAAAAGATACTTTATGTCTTTGCATGAGGGAGGGCAAACAGCTGCCCAGAGGTCCACATGTCCCTCTTGCACTCCCACAATGCAGCTCACCAGTAAGTTAAAGGAGACATGTCATGCTGATGCGTGATTTAATACTTACATATAATATAATAAATTTGAAAACAAGACCTTACACCCCCTTAATTTTCAAAAAATGAGATATTGTATTTTTTCTGATATCCTAGAACGAGATTTGATGCCTCTGAAAATAGGTCATTGCGAGATGTCCGCGAGATTTAAATCGTCGTGACGAAACAAGGTACCTTTCTTTTTATTGGAGTAATCTGATAAAACACTTCCTCCTCTGTGATGTCCGTTAGCCACAAAACCGTCACTGAGGAACACATCCACCCAGCAGCAGTTTATAGATCCCTAGCTCACACTCACTCATTACCAGCTCTGGCCTGTAGGGGGACTCAATAGGCGGTCGCTGCTTTGAGCCTGCCGGAAAATACAGTAGAAGAAGAAGGACAGGCTGGCTCTACCCCCGATAGAACTGACCAATCAGAGCACAAAGGGCTGTGACGTTGCAAGGTAACTGTAGGTCATCCTGAGAGCCTCGTGTTTCAACGAGAGCTTCATAGTGGCTTGAAATGAGGATTTTGAGAACGCTATTGTGGGGCAATGAAGGAACTAAATGACTTGTACTGAGGGCAGAAATGCTTTACAGGCATCCTAGTCTGGCATAGTGAATAGGAGAAACAAGCATGATATGTCCCCTTTAAAATCAGTGGCGATTGCTCTAAGGCTGCAAGGGAAGCTCAGCTTCCCCTAAAATGTCCCCCAAAAAAGTGGTGATATGTACTGCTGTGTGTACATTTCATTGACTAAGTATGCACTAGAATACCTTCATCTTTTGTTCAGAATAAGCTCCTCATCACAGGTAACTGGCGCGACTTCTCATTCATCCCGCAGCGTCTCAGCGCTTTAACACAGTCGGACGCTGAGCGTCTTCTGACTTTGATGGGGAAGCGTAGAGTGGGTTGTTCCACTGTGGAAACTGGACGGTCATTGGATAAACGCTGGGCTTTGTCCCGCCCATCGGACGCTCAGCGTCTCTGGGGGTCTATGAAGCATCGGGCTGGCCTGGATGCTCGGCTTCTGCATGATGATTGGATGATCTGTCTGAGGCCGAATCGCTTTTTGATTGACAGTGAAATGAGCCAATCAGTGATCTTGAAGTATAACCCTCCACCGGAGCATCTTCTAAGTTTTACATTCAGTTGTTTTGGAGAGGAGCTTCTCCTGTTTAAAGCGGCTCAAGTCTTACACCCGCAACACAATGGGCCGAGGCCGTTTAAGCAGTCTAGCTCTGCTGGCCATTGAGAGAACACTGGTAAAATCCCTGGAAAAGACACCTAGTTGGTACGACAGGGTCACAGATCATTTTCTTGAAAAGGAACGGAAGGTAGAATTTACATTTAAAAAAACAAATTTATGATGTAGGCCGGAAAAAAATGAGCTTCCCCTCCTTGACCCACCAGCAGCCGCCACTGGTTAAAATGTTTTGATATGCATGCACAAGAAGAAAACAGCCAAATCTGTCTGAACAACATGATGGTTACGGTAAAATGTACTTGTAAATTGGTAAATGCTCTTGCATCAAAAAGCAGCTAAAGCTAACTTGGCAGTCTGTGTTTAGCTCATGAGGTTAAGTAATGCTAACTGCATTTATATTTTGATGCTTATAAATCTTAAAGAAACTTCTTTGGACTAAGTCAAGAGTTACTTCATCTCTTTCAGTATTCTTTTAACAGCAAAGTTTCTGCTAGAACACTGCTTTAGGAGAATATTCATTTCAAAACTATCAAGATAAGAATCTACCAATATACTGCTGGTTTTATGTGTTTTTAATACGTTTGGATCAATATTCTAATGTTGCACATGAGAGAAATAAGCCATTCTTTAACAAAACATTAGGAAGTAATGAGCTGAAGTTAGCTTATCATTGTTATCAAAGGGAGTAATATTATGATCAAGTTAACACAAACATTTATGTCAGGATTAGGAGATGTCTGTTCAGTGCTGCTATCTTTGTAACTTACAAACACAGTGGAGCATCTGACAGCATTCAACTGCTGTTAGCTCCTCTCTGGGTTCTCTCTTTCAGATTGGGCTTTGAAGAAGTATAATTCAGGCATGTCCCAGATCAATTAGGCTATGAAAAATGTATCAGGGTCAAAACATGGAGTCTTGCAACCAAGACCTATCCCGATTTTGAACCAAGTGTTTTATGAGCTAGTGTGAGCTATCATTTGGCCTTTTTAGACCCACCATAATTGTTTCATTCAAGTCTGAGGAAAGGACTCCCATTGGTGGTGCAGATCATTTTGAGTCAGCCTCCAAGGTGGTCAGCAAAACAGTTCCCCAGGGTTTCATTTGAGATCCACAACTATCCATGTAGATCAGACTATTTATCCAACAATTCAAAACATAGATTAAATGACCTGACTTCGGCCTTTAAGGTCATGGTCTGGCTCTCATGTGCACTCTTTGCTTCAAAGACTTCTGAAGCAACATAATCCACCCTGGCACTTTGTCTTGACCCAGCACTGCACTCTCTCGCTGATACACCTTGAAGAGATATACACTACCAGGCAGCTGTATTAGTTTCAATATTATGTATATTATGTTTTGTTTTTGTTATTTTTTATTGCAATTTTCATTAAAATGATCATTTTTAAGAGTGAAAAGCAAGTTCTGCAGCACATAGCTGTGCTGGCATTCAGGCAGGCCTGTCTTTAAAGAGGCCACACTTGCATCTCCTGGGGCTATTAAACTTACTATTGACCAAAACTTCATATAGTCACACTTCAAAAATATCAAACTGTCCCTTTAAATGCAACAAGCTAATACAATTAAAGTGTTTTTGGGGGTTATTCTTTGGTACAAGGAAAAGTTAATCCCAGAAGAGCAGTGACAAGTTCTCAATTTTCTCTCTGCCCCAGAGAGGTGATATAGTGGGGATTTACACAGGGAAGGAGAGATTGGTTGAGAGAAGGCACCCAATAGGGCGACAAATGCTGAATTCACATGAGAGGATGACTCAGTGCTGAATGACGTGTAAAAAATGAGGAAAATAAGGGACTGGGTAATATAACTGGGGTACAAGGGAATTTAAAGAGAGAGCATATAGAGTTAAAAATGAAAAGGGAGGTTTGCAAAATCTCAATTTAGACCAAAGACTCTGGCTCTAGGAACCTATCCTCACATAACTAAATGGTTTCTGCGGCCTGTTGATGTCTGCTTTCCAGGCCTAAAGAAGAGAAATTAAAGTAAATACACCACACTGCCTGTAAAAAAAGTTAGCAGACAGAAGACAACAAGACTGTTCATCCAGGGTGATGCTATTTAACATGATGTGAAATTTTCATTTGTGAAGCATTATAGTTGATCTGTTAGCATGGAGGTGATTCAGGCTGCATGTTTTTTGATAATTCTTTGATGCACGCATTCTCTGACCCTGTTGGCACATGTTGTCACCAATCTTAGGTATTTAGATTATATGTGGTATTATGAAATGCTGGAAGATGGAGGTAAATCTAGAGGAAAAGCTGATGAATGAGATCGAAAAAACCAAACGCGAAGGCAGCTAGCTGTTAATTTGACAGACCAGATGGATAATTCACACATTTTATATGTTCATCATGTGAAAGAGCCCATAAAAAAGTGTTCACGGGCAGAACCTTTCAAAATCAAATCCAGCTGGTGATTGGACAATAGTTCCATCAGTTGTCATGAGCCAATCAAATAATTTAATAGGCAAGCACTACTGCTACCAAGGACAGAACATGGGCCACCTTGTAAAACAGAGTGTAAGCAACACATGTCAGAAGTGGGGTAAAAATATCCTTTCTTTGGAGAAGTTTGTAGTGTCATTTATTTTTCATTTCATGAAGAAATGAGGTCCAGATCTAATAAAGCTGTTGTTAGCATCTATGCTAGTCTCTGTTCTTCCTTGCTGTCATCTCAGTAGTTGCTCCCACCTTTTCCTGCTCTGAATATGCACAATCGATGGAGATTGGAGCTTGGCAAGATGGAACGGCTTGTTTACAAAAATTAAACTAGGCTGATCCATCTGCTCTGCATGGTAAGTTAGCTGTTCCTGTCTGGTCACATTTTATACAGATCTGAATTGAAAATCAAGCAACAGCTGCAGAGTTTATCTTCTAAATGGTATTCCACTGTTTCCTTTAGAGCATTTTTATGATCAGTGTTGGAGGTAACATGTTACAAGGCAGTCCATTGCCCACCAAACTGTGTTTTAGAAACTTTATTTCAGATCCTACATGCTATTTAAAAAAGGGCCTGAATCCACACCTATGATTCTTTTTCAATGTAATATTGGCATGAAGACTGAGGGCTCTAATTTCGTAGACTAGGCACAAGCGCAGGCGCACCTGCCCTGCGCCAGCCTTCGCCGGCCTTCGCCGCGCTGATAGGGTGTGACCAGCGCACTTTGCAAGTTTCCTGCAGTGCCAAGAGAGGCGCACTCATGGCGCAGACCATCGCATCCACGCCTCCTCAGCGCATATCGAGAGAGGAGGAGACGGAGGCGTGAATGGGTTTGACACAGCCGACCGCTGTCTTCACCAATCAAATGACTGCCTCTCCTCGCCTTTAAATGCGCTGCGGCCGAGGCGCAGCGTCTGATTGGTCTGAATGATCCCCGCCACAGCAGGCACAGTGTGCTGGAAAGACCCGGTAGCGGAGAAGGTCAGAGCCGCTGTCACTTCAGCAGGAGAATGTACAGCGGGGCGCGCATCGGAGGCCAGGATGCGCGTCACCGAGTGGGCCAGCTCCAGGAACAGATGTAATCTGTTCCTTTGTCATTAATAGTTAAAAAAAATAAGAGACAGTTTCACACCCGCTGTCTTATCCATTCATAATGCTTGTGATCCACCTGCACTCCTGGTTTGTCATCGCCAAATAGCAGAGCCTTTAGTGATAAACTGTATACTCTACCGGTGTCTCCTCCTCATCCTCCTTGCAATAATGCTCTCCATCTTTTTAGATCACATTAAAAATGAAGACTAAAATAGAGGAATATGGGAAATAACAGGTACATCCAGAGTAACATACATTTATTTTCTCTCTTTTTTCTCCGTCTTTTTTCTCCTTTTTTTCTTTTAATTTAATGAAATGAGAGAAGCCAGATATATACTCAGTATTAGATCTTAAGGGTGTTTATTGTTGACGATGTGCATCAAACTTCCAGCTGCCGTCAGGTTAAGTTTCTTTATGACAAACGGCTTTAACCCGACATCAGATGTGACGGGACAGTTAATATAGATACAAATGTATATGCTGGTTCAGATGGGGACATTAAATAGTGATTGCTGTGATTGTTTATTGCGTTGAAATGTGCCTGACACTCTGGAAACCTGCCTCTGAGGCGTGCGCACATGTGCACTTGTCACCAAATTACAGCTGCGGAGGGTGCGCTTCGCCCTGCGTTGAGGTTAGACCAGGTTGAAGCTGGCGAGCTTTCAGCGCACTTTCTGCACTGTTTTTGGCACGAAATTGTCACTGCGCCAACATGAATCTGCCAACACCTCCCCCTGGTGCGCCATCACCTCCCCTTGGTGCGCCGTCACACCCACCTCTGCGCAGACAGTCTACCAAATTGTCAAATTGGCAGCGCACGGCAGTACGCCGGACGAAATTAACACTGCGCCGGGTGCGCCAGGCTTGCGCCCCCTGCGCTGCGCCACGAAATTAGAGCCCTGAATGTTTAAGGAGGGATCTGATAAAGCTGAAGGAAGAACAATGCAAAAAGATAAAACTGCAAACTTTAGAGAAAAACGAAAAGATAATGATGGTTTGTGAGAGAGGAGGCTGTCCAGGAGCCCAGGGAATGACAGGGTGTAGAGGATGAAAATGGAAATCAACACCTCCCACCCATGGACATGACAGCCACAGACACAAAATAATTAGCAGATCATAAAGACATCAGAAGAGCACAATTTTCTCTATCATGCATTTACGCAGCTCAACCATTTAGCTCCTTTTCCATGTGTGAAAATAACACAGTGTTGTCATCCCTGTTTTCACTTGATGTGTTCCTTTCCTGCTCTTCCTCACCACTCAGTTTTATGCAATGAAATATTCAGTGAGGCCAAATGCAGAGCTGTCATGCTGCTGTATATTTGTTAAAATAGATCCAGTCTCTGACAGCTGCTATGAATAAGTCATTAAAGCAACAATGGCACAGACTGTGAACTTGGTTTGAAACCAAACAAATAAAACAATGAAACGGTTCTTTTTTCACTATGCTTTTTTTTTTTATTATTATTTGTACACTCCGGGGGGAAAGAAAAACTCTGTTCTCTCTTTTATGTCAAGAATGATGAAAAACTCACTGGGGAAGAAACTGAAAAAAATAGTTTTCATATCAGGCTGTTTCTTTTTGGCATGTAAAAAGTCAGTGTATGAGAAAAATCTCTCCTCTAGCTCCACCTTTCAGAAAATGCCCGTTTAAACTCTAAAATGGAAATTTCCCCCGATGATGTCATTAGGGAAATGGCAGCTCCCCTGATGAGACCCCCTGAGCGAGGTGCTTGTTCAGTGTGCATGTGGCTTCAGTAGAGGAATGTCAGGTTATGTCTGTGCATCTGTGATAAATCTAAGCACAGCACAAAAGTGAAGCCACAAAAACCTCGTGAGATGGAGGCTGGTCAGACACGGCTTATGGGGATTTACTCTTAAACATTTAGCGCTGGACTGAAACAGAGGGGTTTATAGTTGTGCTAAAATCCAATAACTAAGTCGATTTCTGGGCAAGAAACTTGAAAATATGTTCTGACATCAGGGATCAGTGCTGGCTGGACATTCAAATATTCAACAGATGACCTTTAAAATATCTGGTTGGAGTGAATGTGGAACATCTGTTGTACATGTAGGGATGGAAATCGAAAACCAATTCCAACTTTTATTTGATTACAAATAGCTGAAATGAAAACATTGTTAAACTTATTGCTTATTAGTCCCTTCCACAAGTATCTAGCTCTCTCACAAAGTGATGGTGTCATGCTCTTGTTGCAGAGAGGACATAGAGGCAGTCAATGGTGTGGCTCACGTACTGCATTGTTGCTTGTTTCGGTTGTCTTGCTTTGTCTAGTAAAAACAGACTTGTGAATCTGGTCAAAATAGCGAGCAAGGTGATCGGAGTGCAGCAGCCTGAGCTATAGGATATCTACAGTAGACGTATTATTAGCAGAGCCCAACAAATTCTGAACTTCCCTGATCACCCCCTGTTTGCTGAGTTTGATCTTCTCCCTTCTGGACGACATGACAGAACGCCGAAAACCAAAAGGCGAGCCAGAACTTCTTTTGTTCCAGTTGCTATTGAAAACCTTAATTCATTGGCCTGACCAGGTTTTCTTTTCTTGTGCTTCATGCGTCTCGTGGATAGAATTGATTTTAATAATTGACTATTTATTGTCTTTTTATTTAATCTCTTTTTATCTGCTTTATCTTGTATGTTCTTACTGTTTTAATGTTTATCTCCTGCACATCACTTTGATGACTGAATGCACTTTATGGATTTTGCCTGTTTCTTGGTCTTTGGCATTTTGTGGTTTAAGTGCTGCCCCCTTTTTACTTGAGTTCAGGATTTTCCAGGATTTTTCCAGATTTTCCTGTATGATTTATGTGTTATTATGTGCTTGTGTGCTGATGCCTACTGCTGAGACACAATTTTCCCATGGGATTATATTAAGGTTGAAGTTCAAGTATGATGCCAACTTAACATCCCATGTGATTTCAAATAATGATGTAGCCTAAACAGAAAACATAATGAAACATTTTTCTATGAAGAATGTTAATAAATATTAGAAGAGCAGGTCTTTTGTGGTTGGCCCTTAACTGTAGGAATCAGGAAGGGAACTGGATCAAGAGGCTGAATAGATAATGTGTGATATCAACAAAATCTTGGAAACATTATGATACGTACATAATTTTTGCTTGGTAAAATGACAAACTGGTAAAAGGTAGTCCATGATGTTTTAGGAGGAGAAAGTCATGTTTAGGCTTGAACTTGGATTTGATTAAAATTCTGATGTAAGTTCAGTAGATTTGGTTCAATTTGGAGTGAAGTTCCAGCGTTGTTGTATTTGTTATTTGGTGTGGTTGACTTTTATGCTACGATTGCACATACCAAAGGTCCTGTCAAATGTTGAGTTAGTGTAGCTGCAAACTTCATCTCTGCTATCTTTGTTTCATTGGGGATTGGGGAATAAAATTGTTTTGCTCAGAGCAGTTCAACAGCATTTTGAGCAACAAGACAAATGAGGATAAAGTTTTATTGAGGGTGCATCAAATGACACTAGCTTATTAAGTGGAGCGATGCATACCCATTCTACACACAGACTTGGGAAATTCAAGCCTTTAGGCACTGCTTTTTGGTCCACTTCTCTTGTCTGGCCTTTCTCTGGTTCTCTGGCATTCGCACTCATGGCAGACTAACTCAGGTTCACTTGGAAGTAAACTTTGACCCCCATTTTCAAGTGGATTGAATTTTGCTGTTTGGTCCTGGCCTCAGTTTGTTGGAGCTTTGACACCTACCAAAATGAACCAAATGTGCCAAAAAAGTTGTCTGGCCTATAGGTGTAAAAGCAACTCACTGAATCCACACTCTAATCTTTTTCCCCTTTAAATTATTTTTTTCAGCCTGTCAATAATTTTGTCACTTAGTTAACATAACTGAAACAGTTAATAAATCATCACATTATGCTATTTTGCATTGCTGGTCCTTTTTTATAGACCTATTAAGATTACTTTGCACAAATGCTCAACCAGTTGTCACAAGTACAGACAAACATAACAGATTTTGGTTTTGGACAATAGCAGTATGAGGTATTGCTAATAAAAGCCTAACCGGGCATCCTTACTTCTGCCACACAGTGCAATATTGTTGTAACTCTAATCACAGTATTGAAACAACATCACTTCCCCAAAACCCACTTAGGAAATATCTTATCCTACAAAACAAGCTCTCATCCTTGAGTGTAAAATTTCTCAGACTAGTGGCTCCTTTTCTTAAATCTTCTCACGTCCTGAAAGAAAACTGTGTAGGAAGGACAGATGTTCATTTGCAAGAGATAGCATTTTCACAAACTTTCTCCAAAAAAAGCTTAATGAGATTTCCTCTCTGAGCAACATGCAGGTCTTGGCAAATCCTTCATGTTGGCAGGTGCTGGCGTGTTTGTCCATGATCGTCAGATTTTCACATTACTGTCAGCCAGAAACACGACTGTTTCAGACGGGAAAAAAATGGATGGACTTATAAGTATCCATGCAAAACCAAGTATCAGTAAACAAAGTCATTTGATCTGACAAGATTACAGCTCTGATGTCAACTCATGATAATCCCAGGCAGCTCAGTCGACAGAGCCGGATAAAGAGGAAACTGGAAGCATGCTCTGCTGAGAGCCAACACGAAAGATCCAGACTCCTCATGCTGCCTTCTGCTCTAAGTCATAACATCTTTGGGCCGCATGCACAAGTTTTGTTTATTTCCGGCTGGCTTGATTCTCTGGTTAAAGCGTGGAAAATTGTATCTGCTACAAATTTGGAACATTGTGCCGTGTAATGATGCCTGAAATGGATGACAGTGTGCTTTAGTCGCTCGGCTTTGTCGAAGCTTTGAGCCTCTCTGTGCGGGGCTGACTGATACTCCCTGACAAATGGAAAGTGCATTAGAGAAGACAGTTTCACACCTCTCTGTGACCTGGAGACAATTTATTTTTCTGCTCCTAACACTTCCCTCTCACACCCCTTAACTTTATCCATCTCCCTCTCCCTGCTGCTATTAAAGAAAGTTAAAGTAGCTCAGTGTTATCGCTAAGAAATGGATTTTTGCGAGAACTGAGATGTGAGGATTTTAAGAGAACTTTGATGAAGGAAGATTAATAAGTGTTCTTGCTTTGAACACTTTAATTTTTTTCAAATGTAAAATAGGCACTTAGTATGTATGTCCTTCCAAAAAGTATTATTTTAAAGACCCCAGTTTAAAAAGTAGAAGTAAGGGGAGTGCAAAATGTGAAGAAGAGAGGAAATTTGGATCATTTTTACCTTCATTCAGTTGAACAAATCACAAAATATATATATCCAATGTTCAACCTGTTAATATTCTTTTTTGGAAATCAACAAAACATAATGTGAATTGATGACCATATTGTGTTTTCCAGTAACTTTGTAGGCTGTGTTGATAAAATTGTAGGAAATATTGATGTATTATGACTTATGAAATGCACCTTACAACAGAGGAATCTCCAAGGCCATTCATCAAGATGGTACAAAGTTCAGTTTTCAGTACTTTGGCAACTTAATCCAAGTAGCACAGTAATATAAAAAGAAATACAATAGTCCTCATGCTTGTGTCTTAACTGCTGTGACATGTTATAGGCAAACATTTTATAGTGTATGCTAACTGAAAGAGAAATTAAATCGTTGGATCAAACATTAAATATTTTGTTGTGGTGTATGTTCGATAAAAAGAGTTTACAGGTCATAATATCCTGCATGTGTTTTTTTTTTTTTCTACGTCCCAGCTCTTTTGGAATATAGGTTTATAATTTTTCAGTGTTTCTTCCAAATGGAAACCTCAGTAGGAACAGAAAACTCCGATTTCCCATGAGACTGCACTGTAAAATATAATAAGTTGACCTTACTTAAAAAAAATATGCAAAGTCGTTGCCTTAAAAAAAGCAATTTCTGTTAACTTAGATAAATTAGATTTTTTTTACTTATTTATTATTAGTTTGTAGTACTCAAATAAACTTAAATAAATTAGATTATAGTAACTTAAATATTTTAAGCTTGCAGTACTAAAATGAATTTAAATGAATTAGATTACAGTAACTTTTTTATTTTAAGTTTGCAGTACTCAAATCAACAGAGTTCAAGTACCTTTTCTATTTATTTATCTAGAATAGTAAATTTAACTTAATATTCATAGATTGTGAAAGCTTAAGTCTGAAGTTTTACACATCCATCATTTTCAGCATCATAGTCATATTATCTAACACAATGAATGGAAAACACTCAATGGATTAACTTAGTGCAATTAATATTTATTTTAAATACTCTGCATTGCATTTGTAGCTCTGGAAACATGCTCCACTTTTGTGGAAACAAAATGCACAGAAATGAAAAAAATAAATGTCCCTTCTGTCCCTGTAAATACATCCGTCCCTCCACATCTACCATATACCTTCCTTCCTCCCTCCATCAATCCCTGCCTTCCTACGTACCCATTCTACCTACCTTCCTCACTCTCTACCTCCGCACTATTTACCTCTTTCCCATCTTTCCAATCAACCTACCTCTTCACCTTCCTTTATACCCATCTAGCCCTTACTTTCCTTCCTTCCTATGTTCCTATACCCTCCTTCCTACCTACCTACCTACCTCTTTATCTTTCTTACTACCCACCTACCTCCCTCTCTCCTTCTGTACCTTCCTCCCTCTCTGCTTTCCTACCTACACGCCTCCCTCCTTTCTGACTAACTCTCTGTCTATCTACCTGGAGCTATAGTCAACGTGTTTTCATGTTGTTAAGTTCTCAGCAGTGATTAAAGTAACATAGAATACATCGCTGTCTTATAAACTTTATCAACTGTCAATCAACAAATTACTCCTCTTACAAACACTATCAAAGTGTTACATTTGTACATTACACATTTTATCTGGAACAGGAAACAAATCACCTTGTTTTTTCACAAAACCTGTAGTCTGTGCTTAGCAATTTCAACTGGCTTACACCATTAGTTTGTTCTGCAAAGTGATCAGTTTTGGAAACAGAAGACAGACTGTCTAAGGAAAGTCCTGACATTGTCCATGACTGTACCTCCCTCAAGTATGATGGCAGTGGAGATGCACTGGAGGTGCTCTGCATTTGTACCCTGCTGCTGAGCATCTTGGGGGAGTGCTTCTTCTTTTACTGTATCCTGAAAAAAAGGAAACAGGATAAGTTACTGGATGGTGGCGGAGAGTGGAAGATGCAAGTGACATCAGCAAAATGTGCCAAAGTACCAAAAGTAAAAATACTCGTAGTGCAGTCAAATTGCCCTCCTGTATTAAACTAGTATTAAAGTCTGTGGCGTGTGTGCTGCTTTACTGCTGAAGATTTTAAAGTTGAGCTCATTTGAAAGACTTTACCGACTTAGTAGACAATGTCTTTTCCAGCTCATCCAAGAGGATTTTTAAATTGTGTAAGGTAAAATAATTATCTTTTAATTATTTTACAGTACTGTGAAACATACATAACAAATATGATTTGTCAATAAATTGATATAATTGTGATCAATGTTTCTTTTACTTACAAGACAAGTTCTGTAGACTGCACTGGAGTCCTCACTGAGGAGAATTGGAAGGCCTCCTCAATGACTAAACAGTCCGGGGTCACATCAGGCGACTGAAAATACAGAGAGAACAGACACAAGTTAAGACCTTTGTAGCATTTTGGGAGTTTAGGAGAATATGTGTTATCTCGTGTGTTATCCACAGCAGCATTCAGCAGCAACACAGCAAACAGGTAGGCAGTGTGAATACCCAACAGTGACGACACTTGAGTGATACACAAAGTGCATGAAACAGGCCTAAGGTTAATTACCACCACCCATTATACTGGAGTTTGAATTACTCAAAATTTGGAAAAAACCCACAATAAAATCCTTACCACTCAGTTGATGTGCTGCATCAAGTATATCAGCTTTTTTCCCACAGTTCCTTTTTGACTTGAAGAGCTCAAGAGCTTCATTGAAGTCCCCTTTAAGATTCTTGCTGGTGATGCGATTACACTCGGCAAAGACCTGAAAAACAGAGAGTGGAAGTAGGAAGAGGGAAAACAAAATTAAGCGGACCATGATGCTATTGACTGACAAATTTATGTATGAAACTAGGGTGAATTTCAGCTGCTTGATCATGGCAAAATCATAATGACAATTATTTTGGCCGATACTGACATCAAAATTATTGCACATGATTAGTATGGAAACATGCATATACTGAACTTTTTTAAAGCTCAACTTCTGAACAGTGATTACCTTGAACTTTAAATATAAATCAACTGAAAATACAAAAAAATGTTGACAAAACAATTTATACTGTTCAAAGCTCTTTGGATAATTTTTTTCTCATAATTCTTGGAACTGTAAAGAGCTTTCTTTGTTGAACATGTTAATCCGCTCGACAAAAAAAATTAAGATTTAATCATAATATTCAGACTATATCTTGTATTTTTGTCAATTTTATTTTCCTAGTTATTAAACTTTTTCTCATATAATCCTGACATTTCCCATGATGTCATTTTTTCCACAATAAACTATGTTTTCTGCTAATACTACTTTTTTTTGTAACACAGTGCAACAAAACAACGTTATATTCAGACTTTCCTTGCATTTTAATTTGCCTTATGGTGTATAATACATTGCTACTCATTTTATTTTCAAACAAATAATCTTTGTACAACTTTTGAAAACCTTTTACTGGTTTGTATGTATTGCAAGGGCTATTTTTTCATGAGTATGATGTGTTTTAATACTCCAACAAATTTGTTAAACTATATGGCTTCATAGCTTTGATATGTTGTGCTCAGATATTCGATCTGCTGGAATCTTTATGGGGAAGGCAGGCCAAAACAAACAAGTAGCTTACCTGTCTCTCCCTGAGAAGTGCTGGCCACTGTTGAATGTCTCTCCGTCATTTTTGAGACGAGAGAGGCATTTGGGTGTCTTTTTCCACTGAGACACTGTGTAAAGTAATGAAATATAGTCACTCACTCTTCAGGTGGTTCTCACAATTATCTTTCAGTTAATACTATGCTGACAAAATCCGGAGCATTTGATCTCCTGACACATAATAATCATTAGAAAACGACTCTGCCCTGTACTTGGAGTTAGCAGGAGTTTCATAGCTTCTTTGCCAACTTAGCTGGTGTCTAAGGCAGCCTCCGGCATGTTTACATTGTTAATGAGGAGGAGGAGGAGGGAAGTGAAGTGAGCATTGTCCGCGTCAATAGAGACCCCCGAGCACTTTCCCTACAGATATGTTCGTTTTTATTCCGGAGAAAAAGACAGCACTACACGCACTAACGTGAAACCACAACATGAAAACTCGACGTAAAACAAAATAGTAAAATATATACTTACCAAATCAGCGTGAATGGTCCACTGGGTGCTTTTCATGGCGCTCCGGTTCACTGTGGCCTTCCCGCATGTTAGCTATGGAGCTATAGGGAATGTGCAAAGTAGAGGGGCAGATCTGCGCATGTCTGAAAGAACGCCCAAAGGACCCTGGGACAATAAATTAATCTATCCAATTTAACCGAACTGAGGTACATTAAGTTAAGCATGTTCCCCAACTCCAAATTTCTACTTACTTATTTAGGGTTAGTGTTCACAACAGGTTGATGATTTCTGAGTAAGGTTCACTAATAATTTCTTATTAATTTGAATGTTAGCGTTTACAGTGTGGTCACTTTAATTTGCTTTTATCAATCAATCAGTCAGACACTTCCGTGTTTTAAACAAATTGGGAATCAGGGGAAGTGACGTAGCCTATGCCGTAAAGCAGTCCAAACTTGTAGTTTTTAGTGTGGAAAGGTTCCCACCATCCACCCCGAAGTTACATAGCGCTAGTGAAAGCGATACAGACCACTTCAGAACACGACAGAGGTGTCATTCAACTTATTGTAAAGTGGTGGACCATGACGATGAATATCTAAGGACTATATTATGTTTGAAAAACTACATAGTGTTGGTTTAAGTAGTTATTCACAGAAATCACATTTTTCGCCATGGCAGCCAGACGCTGATCCCGATCAACACCAAAATCGAATCAGTTCTTTCTTTTCCCATGCTGAACATTTCCTGAAAATTTCATCCAAATCCATCCATTACTTTTTGAGTTATTTTGTTCACGGACGGACAAACTCTCCCGAAAACATAACCTCCTTGGTGGAGGTAATAAATAGGTAAATAAAATGCATTTTAAATAGTAATATGGTAAAATGAGATAAAATGCATTAAAGTGGAAAGAAAATCAATAAACAGATGATAAAGTTCCAAACAATAAATCTGAACTAAATTGAATAATAAAATATATAAAGGAGGTTAAAATAAATATATAAATAAGACAACAATAATAATAATCATACATATAATCATGTAAAAAGCTAGGCTAAAAAGCTAGGTCTTGAGTTGGCTTTTAAAAATATGAACAGTAGGCGCTGCTCTCAGGTCTTCTTATGACTCAGGGAATAGTGCTGTTTAAACACAGATGACAAGCCGTAGATAATGACATAATCAGTCTTTCACTTTATTTTTCAAACGTAAGAATGTCAAGGTCTCCCTCAGCTGGTATGTGCAATGAGTGACAATCACCCTCGTCTACCCTGTTGAGGTGGCAACACAGTGGCAGAACTCAATTAATCAAATTGTCAGTATCTGGAAGACTGTTTACACAACATGCCAGAGGCAATGAGTTTCCCTTTGCTGCTCCTGGCTTCACAGCATACTGATGTGTGTGTGAGAGAGTGAGCGTTTGTCTGGCTGTGCTTGCTTCGTAGCTCAGTCCGTTTTCGAAATGATCATAAGGGATACAAAAGGAACAAAGTCACAAATGAGACATGTTAGGTTTATTTCGTGACACATTTTTAGTTAAATATTTATCGTACATTTTTTTGAGTGCTCGTTTGTACAGTGTGGTCCTTGTGTTTAGATGTGTATACATTTTTAGAGAGCAATGCATGGACTTTTTTAGACAGGCCTAACATGAAAATGACAAATAGAACAACACTCATGATCAGTTTTGTTTAAGGTCACAGTAAAAAAATACTAAATGTACAAAAAAAAAAAAAAGACTATATCTCTATGACCTGAAGAGTGCTTCGGGGTAAACTGAAGTAAGACGTTTTGAAAAGGGAAAAGGGGTGGGACTAGGTAGGTTTGTTACGTCTTCCTACACCCTTTTCGAACTGAATCCATCATATGTTCTTGCAAAGACTAATGATAATAGAAAAATGCTATAATAGCTATTTGCCTTTGCTTACCTTTATATTTTGTTTTGTTGGATTTGTATAGATTTTTACATATGTACGTTTTCCATCTGAGTTTGAAATAAACATTTGTTCATCATATCAGTTATAACATGAGCATAGGTTGAAAAGGAATAGTAATTTAAAAAGCACATTCACAGCAAAAAAATGTAGCTGTCCCACATTATAATTAATTGTTTCAAAGTCTATCCAGTAGTTGTTACTTTCAGAAAGGAAAATCATATCTTCCCTGTTTTCCACAGAGAGCCCTGTTCACTTGATTTAAGCACTATTCAACTTTCTCTGCAAAAACACGTGCAAACAAACTGCGCTGCCACATCAAGAGCAGGGGGGTAAAATAGCTGTGCTGTGATTGGCAAAGACACAGGCATGTTTAAAGCTGCTCTCTGATTGGTCGGTACAGTATGACTGGGCATGCTCCCACAGAAACCAAGTAACTGCACATGCATGAAGCAAAAGGTGTTTCCGCATCCATGTGTTGTGAAAATACTGAAATGTCATTGATTGAAACTTTGAATAAAGGTAAATTTTGAGTTGTCTGGGAGGGTAAGGTTTGGGCAAACTTTGGGTGCGTGATATTGTATTATTGTGCTGTTGTAATCGAGAATTTGTGATAAGCTAAGAATGTAAGGAACACTCTGACAGATAGTTTAGCACAGAGTGTACCTCTAGTTTATCATGAAAATTTTACTGACGTGGTGAAAAACCATTCAAGTTACTTTAGCTCTTCATTGTCTTCTGCACTTTGTGTCTCTTGGGTCCTTCCTCATGTGCCATTATTCACTTCACCATGCCCACTAAAGCCACAGATAAAGAATACTCATGAGTCAACACCATCACACATCTGATGTGTGACCTCACTACCTGACTACCCCTACTCCAGCCCATCTCAGCCAGGCTTGCTGTTGTAAAACATCAACCCATATGATTCTCCATGAGCATCATCATCATCATTCAGTGTGGTGTACTTATGTTTCTTTTTCACATTGTAGTGATGAACTATCATATCTTTCATTAGCTGTTGTCTCGTATATCCTCAACATCATGTAGGATTTTCAAACTCTTTCTGTGAGAGGAGATTTTAAACTTTAATAGCATGTCAGTTGATTTATATAACAAGAACATTTGAAGTAGGGCACATACATGTGAGTGTGTATCATATATCCATCACATGTGTGTTAGGAAACATGAGTGCTAGGTGTATCCCTATTCATTATTGATATCCATTCATCCAGGGCACCATTTACTTTTACATCTGCTTTTACCCTTCCTCAATTTGTCCTCCCTCATACATCTGTTACACCTCATACTCAGCTCCGCTTTCGACGTACCCCATATTCCCCTGCCTGCAACCCCCCCCCTTGTCGCTCCCTCTGTCATGAATGGCTCCTCTGAAGGGAAATGACTCAACGCTGATTCCCTTAGCTGTAAGCATTGTGCGAATATGTTCATGTGTGTGCTTGTGTGTAAAGGTCGTCCGCATCCCTCCGGCTCCTGGGCTCTGAGTGTTGTAAGGACGAATTAATTTTCCCATTCAGAGTTTGAAGTCAGTGTCTGCGTGTCAGAGTATTCCTCCAATACAGCTCAGACCTCTCTGTGACAGGAAGTTTAGACTGAAACTCATTCCCCCTCCGCTTGCTTTAGTAAAACTTACTTGCGTTTGATTGTTCATATATCAAATTAACATCCATTTCTGTATTGACCTCCATAATGAATGAGACAGTTGGTGCGGACAGACTGTGCTGAGCTTTTAGCAGGTTGACATTTCAGTTATGCGGAGACGGTGCTTCTGCTGTACTTTGAGTCCTTGCTCCATGATGGCTTCATTAAATGTCAATAGAAACATCTACAAGTAAATACTAAGTCCTGTTACACAGCTATTTCCTGTGACCTCGGTGACTCAGAGCTCTGACATACATGTTGATGGAGACTTTTTAGGTGATAAATTACCCTGTCATGACAGGATTATTTATCATGTTGTTGTTATATATGTTGCTTGGAACAGTGACGTTACTGCATCCCACTGATAAAGATGTGTTAACAAAGAGAGGTATTTATGGTCTGTATTTAGAGTTTGTAATCCTCAAGCTTTTACCTTCTGCTGCGCCAGTTTTTTCTTGAGGAAGCAAGACGGCTGAGATTCATTATGACATTGATGGGTGCAAAATTGGAAACAATTGGGCATAAAAAGAGAAATACAGGTGTCATACTGAAAATGTAAGCATGCTGAGACAGAAATAGTTCACCTTGTTCAAACCCAATGTTGCGCTTCAACCTTGTCAGACATTGATTTTGTGCTCTGTCTGCTCAGGGCCATGCTGATGATATCAAGAAAAGAATTAAAATAGCTTGTGTTTGCTTATGATAGAGCATATTAACCTCCAGAGGCCATGCACGTGTGCAGTAAATGATGAATGGACTTGAGCTTATGTAGCATATTTATGGCCTTTCTGAGCACTCGAGGCACTGTTACACCCCCAGGCCGTATTTTCCTATTCCCTTTCCTGATTCATTTATCAATAGCAAAAGTAGTGATATCTACAGATGCAGCAGCTTCCGCTTTCACTGTAGAAAATCTCCAGACTGTCCCTTTACCTACAAGGACAGGGAAACAGCCACACCCACACTTCCTATTTCCTGGTGTGTGGCACAAGGAGGCTATAAAGCCCTCCCCCTTACCTGCAATCTCCCTTTCACTACCAGACTGAGAAGGACAAAGGACTGTGTGGCTCCCTACTCAATGTTTGACTGCTAAATAAGAAGTGAGTTTTTGATTATCCTATGACGAGTATGTCTTCATTCATTATTTCAGCTATGCATTAGTATTTTTGTGTTATATGTTAGCTTAATACTACCTTAGTTGAAGATTGATGATTTCATTCGAGTTTGTTTGGTTTAATACTTTTTTATTCTGTGCCTCTTTCTGTCAGACAACAGCTTAAACATTGTGCAATAAACCCTTAAAATGGATCTGTGCTCCTCTGTCCTTACTGACACACCATTGAGTTTAAATTATCCTCCAAACCAGCCAACCTCTCAAACTGAAAATATTCTTCATTCACCTTCCAAATGAATTCCTGCCAAGTTCCAGCCATTTACCAGCCTATGTACAGCCACTGGTCGTTCCCCCAACTGGCCCAAAATCCAGCATAAACATGACTTTTCATGCAGTTGCAAGCTTTCACCATGGCATGGTGCTACCCTCACAAGAACACACACAGTTAGCTCCAAACGTTTCCTGTTTTAGAATGGCATAAATCACTCTGTGGTTGTCAAGTCATCACAGAGGATCTCTTCCAAGTCAGAGCCCACTACTTTCCAGTCATGGGCCAGTAAAGAATCAGTCAGGGAAAGTGGTGAAAATTGAAGTAGTAGAAGTGCTAGCTAATTAATCTTATGTTTAGAAGTATTTTTGCCCAGTTTAAACAACTTCAGTTAATTTGGTTGATTTGAACAACAGTTGTAAGTTCAACTAGAAGTGGGATTCTGTTTTGTATTTTGCTAACAAATCTGTAAGTAGACATGATAGCAAAGATGTTTGTTGATAATTGAGAAAAACTGACCTTAATTCAGATGCTAAACAGACCACAGAAATTAGGAAATGCTGTCAGTAAATAAAAAAGACTGAGATTAAACAGATTGTAAAATGTGTTTGACCAGCCTTAAAGATTAGGATTCAGTTTTATCAGCAGAATAACAAAAACAAAAATTCTAAAAAGAAAAAAACATGCACACAAACAATACCACTTATTTATTCAAGAATTAACTGTGGAAACTGCTCTGTAAATGTTGCTCTACTACTTTATATGGTGTGATAGAGCGGTTTTCCTCATGTGAGAACGTCAAACATTGTATAAAACTTGTTTTAGATAAGTCTCTGATTTTTTTTAAAGGCAGCTAATCAGCTCAAACTAATATTCACCAACACTAAAAAACATCTGCATCTTGATAGAAATAATCTGCTGAGAACAAGACTTACATGTCACAACATAACAAGGACTCAATCTTTACAACTGCAACAATGTTCTCTCATCTAGTTACTTTTGGATTTATTCTGTCATCCAACTCCATCATATCAGACATATAGCTCTGCTCCTGTCAGGCTGAATTTGGATGATCAGAAAGAAACTAAGGTGTGCACACTGAGCACGTTAAATCCCACTTTCTACATTCCTGTTGAACAATGGCCAGGAAATACATTCACTATCTCTAACCAGAGATGTAAAAAAGAATCTGAATAGTTAACAAAATGGTACGATAATCATTCCGAGGACTTCAATATAGATAAGGAAAATCACTTTTTGGCAAATCTCCCCAATCCTTTATGGGTTTGATGACTGTGAAAAACGGCAAAGTATATCTGTTCAAGGTATTTTCTGAAAAAAAAAAATGAATCTGTATAGACTTCAGTTCAAATTTAACTAGTTCATGTCCATTTGTCTGATTGAGTCACATTCATATACATACATAGCGTTACTCAGCTACACTATATTGCCATAAATATTTGCTCACCTTCCTTGACTCTCATATGAACTAAAGTGACATCTCATTCCTAATCCATAGAGTTCAATATGATGTCGGTCCACCCTTTGCAGCTATAACAGCTTCAACTCTTCTGGGAAGGCTGTCCACAAGGTTTAGGAGTGTTTATGGGAATTTTTGACCATTCTTCCAGAAGACCATTGGTGAGGTCACACACTGATGTTGGACGAGAAGGCCTGGCTCTCAGTCTCCGCTCTAATTCATCCCAAAGGTGTTCTATCGGGTTAAGGTCAGGACTCTGTGCAGGCCAGTCAAGTTGATCCACACCAGAGTCTGTCATCCCTGTCTTTATGGACCTGCTTTGTGCTCTGGTGCACAGTCATGTTGGAAGAGGGAGGGGCCAGCTCCAAACTGTTCCCACAAAGTTGGAGCATGGAATTGTCCGAAATGTCTTGGTGTGCTGAAGCATTCAGAGTTCCTTTGACTGGAACTACTGTCAGGGGCCAAGCCCAGCTCCTGAAAAACACCCCCACACCATAATCCCCCCTCCACCAAACTTGACACTTGGCACAATGCAGTCCCACAAGTATCGTTCTCCTGGCAACAGCCAAACCCAGACTGGTCTATCAGATTGTCAGATGGAGAAGCGTGATTGGTCACTCCAGAGAACGCATCTCCACTGCTCTAGAGTCCAGTGGCGGCGTGCTTTACACCGCTGCATCTGATGCTTTGCATTGCACTTGGTGATGTATGGCTTGGATGCAGCTGCTCGGCCATGTAAATCCATCCATGAAGCTCTCTGCACTGTCCTTGAGCTAATCTGAAGGCCACATGAAGTTTGGAGGTCTGCAGCGATAGACTCTGCAGAAAGATGGCGACCTCTTCACACTACGCGCCTCAGCATCAGCCGATCCCGCTCCGTCAGTTTACCTGGCCTACCACTTGGTGGCTGAGTTGCTGCCATTCCCAAACACTTCCACATTCTTATAATCCAGCTGACAGATGACTGTCAAATATTTAGGAGCGAGGAAATTTCTCGACTTGATTTGTTGCACAGGTGGTATCCTATCACAGTTTCACGCTGGAATTCACAGAGCTCCTGAGAGTGACCCATTCTTTCACTAATGTTTGTAAAAGCAGTCTGCATGCCTTGGTCCTTGATCTTATACACCTGTGGTCACGGAAGTGACTGGAACACTTGATTGTGATTATTTGGATGGGTGAGTGAATACTTTTGGCAATATAGTGTATATACTTATCTCCACCAGAGTTAGATTTACTAATGATGGGGATTTGTCAAATTGAAATTAATCCACTGTGTCATTGTTGTACTTCAGACTACTTTGTCCTCAAATTATGCAAATGTCTTTGTTTAGAGGTAGACAACATTAGACGCTCTCACATGAAAACAGCATTTAAAGATGCTTGAAAAGCGCCGGCTTTCTCTTCCACATTTTTAATCAACTGTTTATTTACGGCTCTGCGTTTAATTGGATTAAATTTTTTAAAGTTGTTCCTAAGTGTTTAGATTTTATTCATTTAATGAATATTTGCTTGTCTCTAGAGCACACTGTGTTTTTCTTTGGGTATCAAAGGCAAAGTAATTATCTTCATGATTCGTTTCTTCATCAACAAACACTTTCAGAGTCCTGGGGCCAGATCCACAAAGAATGGATTGCTCCTGCTAATACCGCCGTCATTTGTGCAGAATTAGCTCCCGAAATCTGCCCTGTTTTACTGCCTTATCCTCAAAAGAATTTGCTCTAATCATATGCCGGCGCAAACACACTCAGACAATTTGGAATCTTAGTGCACTTTGCGCCTCTGATTGCAATTAAGCATAAAGGTGGCTTGTCCCTGCAAACTTCGAGGAGATTGATCATCTCCTTTACACAGAGCAGCAAAAACAAGCACTGACTTATTTACATCAGATTATAGCTGTCCTTGGTCCTGCCTTTAGGTCAACAGAAAGGCCGCTGTGAACTACCACTGAGGCCACTGAATTACTATTGTCAGGATCAGAAGTTGAGTTGCATTTATTTCTCGAGTTTGTTTGAAGCATTCCACTTTTAGTGGATGAGCCTTACCTCCTTGGACACAGATGTCAAGTGTATAAATGCCAAATGTCATTTATTATGAACACAAAGTGGTCAAAAAGACCACATGTTTTTTTTTATTTTTATTTGGCCTTTGTTATTAAAACAGCCAAAACAAACACAGAAAATAAAATTGAAATGACCAAAAAGTGGTCAAGGGGGCAGACTTAACAGACTGTATTTCGACAGATTATTCATGTTTACTTAAAAAGGTGGAATATTCGCAGAGACGAATACAGTGGGTTATATTACTATCATCCTTGATGTCGTCTAGTAGTGCAAGGATCAGGCAGCCTGGCAACCACCATCTGCAAATGATTTCATTGTCACTAAAATCAAAGTGTGATACTCTCCTCCGATAAATTATTTCTTGTGCCCGCCTGCCATCTCGCCTTTCACGATGCCTTTGCCTGGCTACAATCACTGCTGCCATGATTACCGGAGAGTTCTGGCGTGACAGCCCTTATTTAGGCTCTGCGCTACAGTTATCACCAACTCAGTGCAATTTGCAATCATTTTGAGCCAGAGAGAGAGTAAGAGAAAGAGAAACTGCACAGATTTAAAGGATAAGTTTGGTTTCTACAGCTTTCACATTGTTTATAGAATGAAGTAGAACAATATACTCACCCAGAAGGCTTTCCTGATCCAAACAGTGCTTCGGGAGATATTTAGATCCAAAATTGAGCGGCGGACATCCGTATAATGGTCGCACATAGGACATGTATAGCACTGCTCCTAAAACTGCATTAATCGTCCAAAAACTCATTAGTTTCACCAATATTTCATCATGGTCCGCTCGGGCTACTCCTCCATTCTAGTCTGTGCCGCTCCAGACATGTTTTGTGGCTGTGCCGACCTCTGAACTGAAGGAGAAGAATGTTTGCCTCCACGCATGCGCAGTACTCTCTGGAGAGCTGTTCTTCTCTTTGCCTCCGCGTCCTCCTTTCGATGAGCTCCTCATCTGTAAACGCTGGCTTGAAACTGTAAGGACACCCATCATATTCAAAGCTCTCCTCCACAACATCTTCATCCGATAGATATTCGTCCATTTTGCACAAAACGGCGGCGGTCTTCCCCTGAAACAATGAGCCGCACTGCGCATGCGCGGAGGCAAGCATTCTTCTTCTTTAGTTCAGAGGTCAGCACAGCCACAAAACATGTCTGGGCGCCAAGGACTGTAATGGAGGAGTAGCGTGAGCAGACCATGATGAAATATTGGTGAAACTAATGAGTTTTTGGACGATTAATGCAGTTTTAGGAGCGTCGCTATACATGCCCTATGTGCTACTATTATACAGATGTCCGCCACTTGTTTTTGGATCTAAATATCTCCCGAAGCACTGTTTGGATCAGGAAAGCCTTCTGGGTGAGTATATTGTTCTACCTCATTCTATAAACAATGTGAAAGCTGTAGAAACCGAACTTATCCTTTAATACACGGGTCTCACTGGCGTTAAATGGCCCCGCTTTACTGTCTGTGGCAATCCGCGGTGGTCTTTGTGGATTAGGTGGTATTTGCAATGAGGCTTATTTGCATGGGAAGGGGCAATTTTGCTCTGAATTTATAAATATTCCCTAATTTACATGCAAATTGGACCAGCGTAGTGAGGAGTTGCACTGCAGTTTGTGTTCAGCTTGCATACATTTCACCCTTTGCGTATGCTTTGAGGATTGCACACAGTTATTTCTGTCATTTGCAGAGGGTTAGCAGAAGCAAAAAGCAGTGCAATGCTTTTGAGGATCTCGCCCCTAATGTATTATGTGATCAGCCTTGACATGCTTTTGTTTGCTTTGCTTTTGTACCCATTCTCTCTTTTTGATTTTAGTATGACAAAGGAGGTTTTACAACTTCCTTTAGAAAAACATAACTCATGGCTAAGTGTCATCATACCACAAATGTGCACAAGGGGACTTTGAAAGAGCATACATCTTTTCTGCGACACGAGTTCAGATAGTTATGTGCTCAAGGCTTTCAGTGCCATTTAATCCATTCAAGTCAAAATAATCTAAATATTGGTCAATTATACACTATAGTATATAGTTAAAATAATTCCCTCACTCATTCAAATAATTGAGTTCAGGTGTTTCAATCACGTCCATGGCCACAGGCGGATAACGCAAAGCACCTCGGCATGCAGACTGCTTTTACAAACATTTGTGAAAGAACGGGTTGCTCTCAGGAGATCAGTGAATTCAGTGTGGTACAGTGATATGAAGCCAGCTGTGCAATATGTCCAGCAGTGACATTTCTGAATATTCGACAGTCAGCTGCTTGTGGTATTATAACAAAGTGGAAGTGATTGAGAATGACAGCAACTCAGCCACAAAGTGGTGGACGGAAAGTCAGAGCAAATGCTAAGGCGAGCAGTGCGCAGAGGTCACCAACATTCTGCAGTTAGTGCTGTTTGTGTAGTGTGGGGTTTCTGACATTTCCTGACACTGCACAGGCCGATGAAGTGAAGGATTTCTCATTTTGTAATTCATGCTTCCTCTGTCCTTTTGTCTCTTCCTTGCTTTTCTCCTTCAGTTGGAGCTAAAATGCGGTGCAACAACATGAGTGAAGGAAGAAGAATGGCCAAAGTTGTGTAATGAGAAACTTCCTCTTCTTCTAGTGAAGGAGTTTTACAAATCCAACGCCTTGCCCACAATTGAAGGTAAATTGAAATGTAAGCTTGACAGACTAATGGGTACAAAGTGTACAATGTACCCATCAGCGTATGTTCCCATCACCTCCTTTGTATTTTGTTGGAAGTGAGTTTCTAAAGTGCTTTTCTTGTCTTTCTGACTTCTAAAAGCACAGTAACAGCATAGGTCATATCCCATACCCATTCACACCCATTTATTCTCACACTCATTCGCTAATGGGAGCGGTAATATTGTAAATTGTCCATCAGTACCAACTAACACATCCCTGTGCTTTTGTATCAATTGACACATCACTGACTCAGCAGAGGAAGTGATTTTGGGTTAAGTGGTTGTCATCATGAGACAGCTAGGGCTGTGCTTGAACTCTCAACTTTACAATTCATGGTGGTGTGACTTATCAGACTAATCCACCTATCTTAATGAAATCAAAAATGTAAGTGACTGAAATGACTCTTTTTCAAATGATAGCCTGGATTTAGTGATGGGGGTGGAGCTCAGTCATCCTGAGGGGTCTTAGCCTAGAACTGCTTCATATGGAAAGAAACCAGTGTAAATGGTTCTAATGTCTCCTGATTACCTTCTATTTGAGGTCTTCCAGGCATGTCCAGTTTGAGAGGAGACCCAAGGGCAGACCAGCAGCTCGCTGAAGAGATTATTTGTCCCTCCTGGTCTGGAGCAACAACAGAAAACTGATAGATAAATAGACAGAGACACAATTTCCTAGTCTGAAGTTGATTCTTATGCCAGACTATGATTCATTTGCATTGTTTTTAGTTTTCTGGGCTGACATTTCATAAGATCACAGTAAATATTAGGCAGACAGGGAAGTTTATGACCTATTTCATTGTCACTTCTGAGAGGGACAGAAGTGCTGGGAGCACATTTTTATAACCTAGCAAAGAGACGCAATTATAGTAATGCTCTGTCTGGAACTGAAATGTTCAGGACTTTCAGCTCAGAAAAGTTGCTAATTGGCACAGACCCTAATTACTTTTGGATGTATCTTACAGAAATTTGGTTAATGAAATGCATTCACATTTTTTCATTAACATCCATCATTCTCATACTGAGTGAAAATCTCTTACTCCTTAAATTGATAGTGACCAAGAGGTTTTTGGTCCTGTTTTAAATGCATGAAAACTCACTGCTCATCTTGTCTGCTTGGGCCTCACAGTTGTAGCAAGGTGCATGCTGGTGCTAGCCAGTTGCACCATGTAAGTTAGGCTGCGTTTACACGGACACTCCTGACTTAAAGACGCAAAGATTTTTCCTCTGCATTTTAGAATTCTTCTGCGTTCAGACGACGACGCTCGGAGACGAGTTAATCCGCTGTAGTATGCATGCCGGTTCAGTAGATGGCGTTGTAGGTCTGCAGAGAGGCAGCACTGCTACAATACACAAACAAAGAAGAAAACCTTTCACAAACAACAATGGCAAACAGACGCACAGAGACGCAGGAGTTTCTTTTCTGGACAACAAATCTGTTCGGACAAAAAATCTGTCTGGATAGTTTTGTCTGGATAACAAACCGAGCACGGTAAGAGGCTCACACGTGACTCGGCAGACGGCCGAAGCAGTTGTTGTTCCTGGTACGCACGTGCAGCCTTCATGTGAAAGAGTACTGCGCATGTGGTGATGTCAGCGTTTCACCCTGAAACGCTCTGATACTGGTTTACACGGAGCTGAATGGAGAGAGGAATCAAATCTTTTCAAAAGTTTCCGTTTTAGATGCAAACGCAACATGTTCTCATCTAAAGGCAAGGCTAAAACGCAACAAAAACTTATCGGATTTGACCGTTTTTGGCGTCACGGAAACGCAGCCTCAGTCTGTTAACTAAGTGTGTCAGTGTGTGGGAGCATTTTGGATTCAACAATGTCCCAGAGACGACTGAGTTTGTCATGGTTATTTTAGTAAGGAGATTTTGTATTATGACCTGCCACATTTGGTTTCACTGATTTGGGTCGGTGTGATAGCTCACACGAACTCTGGTGTGGACCAAAGAACTGAGCTTCGGTGTGCAAAAAAAAAAAAGGCTCAAAGCTGTTTGTGAATTTTGGGAGTACAGTGCAACAGCAGGCTGTATCACAGAGCCCGCTGGTGGCAGGTGTACATGCACAATGCACAACTTTTTACAGGCTTTGTCTGCTTGACAAAGGGTAGTGTGAAAGTCAACCAAATCAAGAGAAGGAAATGGAAGGAAAATGTTGCAACTTTACACCCATGATGAACTAAGTCTGCCAAATTTTAGGTGTGAAAGTGGCACAGTTTAACCCAACCTCCAGTCTTAATCCAGTATGAAATCCATTCATTGGCTGGTTTGTTTTTAAAGACTCACACCCTGCTATATAATATACAATTAATGCTTTAGATTTAGGCTACAGCTTGAAATGCTTTTAAAAGCCTAATACTCAGCTGTTACTCTTTTCACTCTTTATATTACCTCTTTGAAATCTTAAAACCGTTTTTCCTGAGCTGTCTGTCAAGGTCAAGCACACAACAGATTGTAGAAAAGTTTACTATAAGTGCCTTTAGCAAGAAAGAGCCTAGATAAGGAATCATGAATTGGTCTTAAGATTCACATTCCAATTGCTAATGCACAGAATACACACACAGTAAGCTTGGTATCTGCTGGTGAATGGATCACATAAACAGGCCCATTGAATAAATACCTAAGAAAGTACCTTAAACCTTCATGTCAGAACAGTCACAAAAGTATTCTTCTACTGTTATTTCCCACCTTTGCTAATGCTACCTTTCCCCAGTCTTGTGAAAATTGCAAAAAATCGAAACAGAGACAGAATGAACATATTATTCAGCACAATGAGGGAAGCTGGTGGGAGAAAAAAAATGGGTAGAATTATTCAGAGAAGGATGAAAGAGACAAAAAGACAAGAAATAGAAAGCATCCAACAGAGAAGACAGCAGGAATTTTAGAAAAGAAGACCTAAAAATCTAGCAGGAATATTTAATGATGTGAGAATGACAACGGTAATGAGGGGAAATAAAACTTTGAGGCTAAAAAGAAGACAGCTTGGGAACACGTGGGAGGGTAATGGCATTAAGAATGAGCAACCAAGCAATCTTAAACTTCCGCTAATCAAGAAGAAATCAAAGAATTAATATTGCATATGCAGGCTGTTATAAACAAATGCACAATGCATCCAAAAGTAAGGATTAATGTAAGTAGAGAGGAGGTTCAAAGGTGCTCAGTGTGCTTATTATGTGGCGGTTGTGCTGCCTGTCACGGCTGGCTGGTGAGCGGTATTGATGCTCGCCCGCTCTCACTCTCTTCGGCTTGCAGAGGAGGACATAATCTCGTCATGTGCCAACATATTGCATGTCGATGCGGAAGCATATGGACTGCTAATGCCATCCTTTGCTTCAGGAAATAATATTATCCTGAGAAGAGAGAAGGGGGAGGAGTAAATGAGGGAAAGGGTGAGATAAGGGAAGAATTGGCAAGGCGAAAGAAAAAAAAAAGGGTGAGCAGAAGGGCAAGATGAGAGCGTGTGAGGGGTGAAAAAGGTATGCTAGTTGAAGAGAGAGAGGGCGTGAAAGAGAGGGAGATGAGGGATAGAAAAAGATACAGGTGAGAGAGAAAGGGGGAGATAAGAGTGTATGTGAGTGGGAGAGAGAGAGGGGGAGAGATGAGTAGAGCTGTGACAGTATGTTGAATTATAAATGTGTTGGAAACGAGGCATGGGCTCATACAGCAGGCTCGCTCTGCCTGCAGTGTGGGTGGTTCATTGATGCGATCTGGCATGCAGGACACATACACTCACACTCGCACAAAGCTGTTATAAAAGTACTACAAATCAGGGAAATGGCTCCACGCTGGATGCAGAGTAAATGGTGATCATTTTGTGTGTTCGTGTTCTCATTTAGCTGGGCTTCTGGGGACCGGGACCTTACTGGATAAAGTCTTGTGAGGACCTCCTGCCTGCATTATGGGTGCATTATTGTTTAATGGGAGGTGGGTAGATAGGTAGATGGAGAAGTATGTTTTAAGGTAGGTAGGTAGGTCACTTTAACATTCTGATCTAGTATTGTAATTAGCTTAACAAGGCAGTGTCAGGTTCACCTATTTTGTGTTTGTTTCAGGGTATTTTTTAAGATAACATTATTAAGTAAAGTCATGATTTAATATCTCTGTATGGTTAAATGGTAATCCAAAAGCGATTGTAATCTTTGCACCCTGTAATAAATGTTTGTAGAACTGTTTGAGATTTAGACATGTGGCTCCAGATAGATAGATAGATAGATAGATAAATAGATAGATAGATAGATAGATAGATAGATGGATAGATTTAAAAAACGTACTAGTCGCCTTTACAAGATAGAACCTCTACACAGCAAAACCTCCATGAATGCATGATGCATACATTGCAAATGTGACTAATTAGGATTTTCAATTATTTAAATACAATACCAAATGGTAGTACTGAAGGGGAGATTTCATTGACAATATAACGTTTGCAAATGTTTTTTGAGGAATATGACGAGGCAGATACCCAAAAACTAAACTGGTCCTTTGGGAAAATATAGGGCACCGAAGTTCTGCTCTGAAGTTAGCTATTTCTTCTAGTGGGATTATTTAACGGTATTGTGAGTTGCATGATAACAAATCCTCTGGAAAATGTAATTTGTTAAATTGTGACTCAGGATTTTTAGAGGAGATGGGTTTATGAGTTGTATCTCAGATTATTTTGTCTTTTTTTTATTTGGGATGGAATATAATTTCTAATTCATGTACGGATCATAGACTGTATATGGTGGACAGTGTGGCTCCACCTTCTACCATTTAACGGTTTTGAAGCCATAATATCCCCCGTCAGGGCACCGCCATTGTGCAGCCAGTAGAGAATCTGGACCATATCTGGACGCAGCTGTCATAAACGGTCGTAAAACTCTGCAGCATAATACTTTCATATCACCACAGCATACGGATGGGAGAAATATTTCTACGAGGTTGTATTAATATTAATTTAATATTAATTTTAATTAATTTTGAAACTTCAAAAAATATTTAATTTTTTGAAGTTTCACTAAGGCCCTGTTCAAAATATGGGGGAGACGGAGAGTTGACCTATACTGCAGCCAGTCATCAGGGGGAGCAGTTTTTGTGGCGACTTCAATGCGAGCCCAGAACATGACGTCCATGTTTTTTACAGTCTATGGTACGGATACACACAGGGTCCAAAAACATGTATTGCTCTGTTTATGAAGTCACACTTAATGGAGAAATTAGTATTAATGATTAATGTAAATAATAATGTTATTTATTATAAATAATACAACTGATTATATTTATCCCAAAATAAGGACACAGAAAGTTCATGAAGAGCCACAACCATAAAATAATATGCAAATAATAATTATTCAAGATGAAAATACACATAATGTGAAGTGCCTTTGTGAAAAGTACAAAACCAGAAATGTGTTTACATACAAGCAAGGCTTGAGCACGATTTAGAGGAGGGTGTATAGCAACTGTCAATATGACACTTTATAACGATGCACTTAAAAAGAAACAGACATTTTACAGCAGCCAATAGCCCTGAATGGATTATTCAATGGTTTTAGCTCGCTGTTAGCAAACATGAAAACATCTCTGAACAGAAGCCTGTGCTTGGTTGTACAATACTTTACGCAACTGCTTGTATACCAGCTCGGAGTGTCCTGATACAACTTTTTCACCTCTGATATGATACCAATATTGCAGCCTTGAGTATTGGCTGATACCGATCCAATAGGAACCATACATGTTTTGATGACTTATTTTGTTGTATGGACTATAAGAAAAGGCTTGATCAAGTGAGATTACTCAAACAGAGAACAGTATTCAGCAACAGTAGGTATGAGAAAAACTGACCAATTTGTTATGAACCAATGGGTTCAATAAATTTTAACCTTAAACATAAGAATATACTAAAATTAAATAAAATAAATTATAAATAATTACAAGATCCTGAAAAGTAACCTCAAGAAATCCAGGAAAAACAAAAACATATAATTTTAAATTGCAAAATAACCACTGTGTTTAACTTAAACATAAGCATATTCTACAACTAAATTGAATAAATAAAAATAAAATAGAATGGACTGCTTGTATCATAGTGCTTATATCGAATATTTCAGATGTAGACTGATAAAATCCAATATTTTTTTGATGATTTCGGACTGATATCAATATCGGACACTTCTAATACCAGCCATATTTTTTTTAGATGAACAAAAAGACTGTAGCAGCACAACTGTGTATATTCAAGCTAACAGCATACCAAGCTGACAATGTGGTGGTGGTAGCCATGCACAGAGCAAAGGTGTCAGACTTCCAGTATATCACAGTGGTGACAGCATAACCTCAGGGAAGGGGACATGAAAAGTCAAGAGAGTGTTTTTTTCATTACACAAGTATGAAATCAAGGTATGCCACATTCTGCTGAACCACAAAGAATTCTGCAGCAATAACATCTTTTTATATGTGAGGTGGACATTGGCTTTCAGGATACTCAAGGTCCAATGAATATGTTTTATGTGTTGGTATTTAAAAGCCTTGAACCTGAATTCTGACTTTGTGCTCCCTTTAAGTATATCTGAAGGGACTAAGCAGAGCAGGTAGAGCAATAAAGCACTGATGTAACATATGCAGGATAATACAAAGTACTGCTAAAAAACTAACAATAAGCAGTGCTGGAGATAAAAGCTGTGATTTGAGCTATTATGAAGTGTTTACTTTGCTGGTGCTATTAACTACTGTTGCTGCCCCCCTCCCCACAACAACCATCAGTGTGGTGCTGTGAAGTGTGATGGCCCTTCGGGAGGACAGATCCTCTCAGTCTGTCACTGGAGCAGTTCAGAAAGAGCAGTCTGCCGCTGCTTACCATACTCCCACGAGAGGTGATAACAGTGGAAAAGCGATGACTGGTATTGTCCATTATATCCAGCAGTTTGTCTGGAGGTCTCCTCTCTGCCGCTGCCACCACAGAGCCTTTCTCCATGCCCACCACAGAGCTGGCACACGTTGTCAGGCTTTTAAGCCTCAGGCTGCACATTTTCCTGATGCCCTCCCACCCCAGCGCAACACAGTGCAAAATAGGACGCCTCTGGAGGTGATCAGTAGAAGTTTTCCTGGGGATGGAAAAGGAATCCATCTTTTTCAGGAAGTTTCATATCTAGCAGGGATAGGCTTTGATTGCCAAGAGGGCCACATGAGACCAAACCAATTGAGTCAATTCATGCACTGAACTGAAGCCATCTTAATCTTATTTTGTAAATGTAACTAAAAATGAGTGTTTACCATCAAGTAAAGTATTACTTTTACCATTTTTTCAATATAATATGAAGTTACACTTCATATTCAATCCTCAATCAATCAATCTTTATTTGTATAGCGCCAATTCATAATAAGTTTTATCTCAAGACACTTTACAATAGAGCATAAAGCTCTTCATTTTATGGATGCACATATCTGCATAAATACATATATCATATATATATATATATATATATATATATATATATATATGGATCCATATAGCCAATCATGAATCCCTCCATCATGGTGATAAGAAAAAACCTTCTGTTAAGCAGCAGGAAATCTTGAATGTGGATCCCAGTCCCACGATGAACAGCAAATCCACACGATGCTGTGCTGGGTGTGAGGGCAAAGGAAGGGAGGTAAGAGGAGACAAGTGGACTAAAGTAAGAACTAAAGTTAGTAACAGATCCATGAACCATAGACCTGTCATCTTATTTATTAGAGGTTAGCCTCTTGATATGCTAAATCTGGTTTTCAGGAGGGTCCTCATGTCTGAATGGTTGTGGTGATAATTTTATAGGAGTATAATTAATGATATTCTTACTGAAAATAAGAATTTATGGTAGTGACGAACTTATGGGTGCCCAGACCACAAGTGCATCCCTACCATATCTATCTCCGTTAAGTATAAATGTATATACATTGAATTCTATTGTTTTATAAAAAGGGATTTCAGGAAACAAATCAATTATCAAAGAAATTCTTAATTAACTTGCAACAAACAAAACATTAACCAACAGTCGATATCTTATAGAAATATTTATATTGAATATCCAAATTTGTGCTCTTGTATTGGTATCTCCTGTGGAATCAGAATTTGCTGATTTGTGAATTTTTGGTGGGCTGTATTTAGTGAGGTGGACCCTAAACCAACAGTTGCTCTGTCTTGATTCAGAAAGAACCCCTGAATTTGCTGTATTCTCTCTGTGTCTGATGCCCTCCGCAAGAGTCCCTGCCCCTTTAAGTCTGACTTAGTTTTTTGGACCTGAAATGTCTATTTCACTTTCGGCCGAAATCCAAAACAAAAACAAAATTTCAATAAAATTTAACAAATGTATATATATTTTGTATTTCATTTGATACATTAGATGTTTTCTGTAACTGATAATCCACATGAGAACATTTTATAGTTTATCTAATTGTATTCAGGTGTTGTTCAGCAATTTGTTTATCATATTTATTACATATGGGTATCATAAAAGTGTATATCAAATATGACACAACAGGCTTTTAGGGGTCAAAATAATCTGTCGCAATACTGAGCTGAAAAGTTTCTCAATGTTTAGCAGAGTGGAGTGTTGCCTGACGCAAAAGCACCGGGCTGATGAGTATATCAGCAATACACACATCTTAAACACTGAAAACAGAGATCATGTTTTTCTTAGTCACTGATTGTTTCTTAAAATGTGATGGAAAACCTCTGACTTCATCAGAAACAAAAAAAGATAGTTACATATCATATCTTAAAATATTCTACATTGATACTTCCTTTTAGACCATCATTTTAATTTTGTCTCTGATAAATAGTCTTGTTCAAGCTGCTAGTTAAAACCTTTTAGTCAGTATGGTCTCATGGTTTATTCAGCACCATTGTTTTGGTGAACCGTTTGTGTCAGTCGAGGTCATTCTCATTCATAACATTGTTTTAGTTGCATTACTTATACAAGAGCTTTTCCAAAACAACTTTTGAATCACTTTTTCTGCATCTGAAACTTTTTAATTAGAGTGATCTCTCTGAATTTTCGTGAAAGGCACAACTTTAAGTCTTTAACCTTAATCTTCCCAACAGGGCACACCAGCTGACCCCAGAGGTGTGCTTTTCCTACGGCTCACAAGAGCTTGTTATTTTTTACTTTTTTTTTTTTTAAATACGTCTATTTGTGCCACATGACCTTGTTCATTGTGTTTTACCGCTGTTTTAATGAGTTATTCAAAAAATATGAATGCAGTCAGGTCCCAGAGGAGCAGAGTCAAAGGTAACTATTCTGGCTTTGCAGTTTTAATAGGGCTGTTTATGTGTGTGTTTGCCCAACACATAATTAAGGGTTCAGGGGTGGGAGAATTTAGTCAGTCATTTATAAATTGACAGATGCGGAAAGGACACAGCCATTGCTATCATCTTACCATATTGGTTGCTTGACCCTTAGCAAGTAGCTCTCTTTGTCAGATTTATTATAAGAATGTTGGCTTTGTTTATTTCGAGGATGGAGGATAGATGTTAGGATGGATCAGGATTTTTACCTCTGCCAAGGAGGTGATGTAATTGCTGGCATCTGTTTGCTTGTTTTTTGTTTGTATGTTTGTTTTTTTTCTCTGTTATCAACATAGTATCATATTGTGGGGCAACTGGTGATTCCCTCCTCTAGACAGCAGAAGTCTCCACACCCCCAGAGCTCTTCAACAGAACGTCTTAAAGAGAACCTCCCACCCCCCATCCTGACATTTATTTATATCTTACTCTATGGGCCTCCACAGCCCAATCAGCAGTGTTAGTGTGCTTTAGCTAGCTCAAGGAGGTGCAAACGCTCGTGCTACCTACCTCCCTACCAACTGAAGACTATACCCTGACCAGTGTTACTTTTAAAAAGTAGTTTACTCGTTACTTGTTACTTCTGAAAAAAGTAACTCATTACTTTACTTAGTTACCCTCTATGAAAAGTCACTTTTCACGTTGCTTGTTACTTTTGTGTTACTTTTACATTGCTCGATCTTGGACAGAACCTCATATCTGTTCTTAAATGTGAAGGCCTACAAAAAGTTCTACGACAGAGAACATAATTTCTTTTGTGCTCTTTATTTTACGCATACCCTGTGGAATGAGAGCTCCTGCCCAGTATTTCCACATTTTACTTCTGAAATAAGCAACCTGGTCAATAAAAACAAGCCCAAAATAAGCAACCTCCAGCCATTTCCTCTCCTAATGTGATATAGTACTTTTTAAAAAGAGAAATGTACATAAAGTGTGTTAATTTTCATCTACATTGCATATCAATATCAAAGTGACAAGCATCTATTCAAAAAAGAACGTTGCTTATTAAAAGCAGATCTGGCAACTTTGGCTCTGGATCATGCGCCATGAGCGTGACTGTGTTTGGGGGCGGGCGCGATAACCAGGAAATGAGGAAGTGGACAAACTGCCTATCGCAGTCATGTTTAGCTTCATGTTAGGAGCTGGAAGGTAATCAGGGGGATTCACACTGACAGAAGAGCCCCAAGAAGCAGCTTCACGTTTAGAAACAAGCACAAAAAAAACACAACCCTCTGCTGTGTCTCACAAGATTTGCGGCCCTTGGAAGCTTTCAATGAGTGGACTTGGCAACGCTGCTCGTGTCTGTGCGAGCAGCTGAGAAGGTAGCATCGGTGTCAGACCTATCCGGGGGAAAAGTAACGTCGCACTGCATTAAATAGGAACTACGTTTCATTAACAAATTTTCAGAAGTAGCTCGTTACTTTACTTTTTACCCGAAAAGGTAGTTATGTTACTGTAACACAACACTGACCCTGACCAAACAAATTCCTGTTGAGAGTTCACTATCCAAACTTTCGGTGTGAAAGCAGCCTAAATGCCTTTTAATGTGCAAAGTGTTTGATGAAAGAGTGAGTAAATATTCCCTTAAAATTTGTCAAGATATCTTGTCTAAGTGGGATTTGTTTAAACTAAAACAGCTTTGTCCACAGGGCAGCAAGTTCATTCTCTTGTTGACTTGAAGTGGCGTGGCATTCACCCTGTTTGCCACTGCCTGATCCATTGGTTATTTTTGTGTAAATGCAGGGGTTTTGCATATTTTCACCTCTCTCCATTCGAATTATACATCCTGCATTCCCACCATTTCAATGGCAAATGAAAATGGACAACCTTTTGCACCCAGGCGTGTGTAAGTCTGCAAATGAGGACAGGGCAGGTGTGAAACTGCTGTGTTCATACTTTCAGGACAAAGATAAAGACTGCGCCTTTAAATGTTGTCTGAATAAAAAACTTAGAAAAATAAGTCAGTGATGTACAAGCTTAAATGAATGGCCATGGATTTGAAGAAAAATCATGACATGGACATTATTCACTGAAAAATTGGTATCTTTAATAATAATAATAATAATACATTCTATTTAAAAGCACCTTTCAAAACCCCCAAGGAAACTGTACAGGATAAAACAACAATAAAATCAAAAACAATACAACTATAAAATCAACAAAATACAACAGACAGTGTTGGATAAGTGGATGAGAGTGGGATATTCATGGGAGGGAGTAGGTAGTTCGGAACAGGTGAATTTTGAGAGTTTAGTGCAAAAGCCTGAACACTCACTGGATTGGACTGTCGCTTTATCTCTCCCATTACTTCCTCATTTTTATGAGGGATATAGAACAAAGATGAGCAATGAGCAACATCAGTGCAAGCAGATAAAGGTTAAGATCACCCTCATATTGTATAGACTATTTTAATATAGCACACATTAAGTTTAATAGGTAAAAGGCATTGTGCCACAAAACAGACATGCATCAATTTATTCAAACATGAAAGCAACATCAAAGCTTTCCAGCTGCCTCTCATGAGAATTTTCTTATTGAAATCAGCCATTTATTAGCTAAATGCTACGTTGATAGTTACCAAAGCAACGTATCCATGTGAACTTTTACATCAGAGAAATGTGAGTCAGATTTAATAGTTCTGTTGAAAGGCAGGATGCAGATTATATACACAACGCCGGGTTTGGCATTTTCGCCTAAGCTGTTCATTTTTCATAGTCCATCATGATGTAATGGACTTTTTTAAAGTTTTGCTCAATTAGAAAGGGGGTAATTAGTAATGAAGGAGAGGAGGAGTTTTAATAAGCCCAGGGCAAAAGCTGAGATAAAAACAAGTAAAAACAGTGTTGTGATAGAGAGGTCAACTTGAAAGAAGTCTGGATGTCAGTGTTCGGGTCTGATATTAAATCTGACCCAGACATCATTAATCATTCTGGAACCAGCTGGTAGAGGATATGTCCCAGATAGTGCTGGAAAAGTAAGTGAGGAAAACAGAGAAAAAAGCATGGGCCTACTTTCTTTGCTGACTCATGTGTGCAAGAACAGCAACTTTGAGAGGATCCTGTCATACCCCAAGTACTAAGAGTGACTGCATATACACCTAAAGAAATACATACACATCTTATGACTGGCGATTTAAAATCAGACTCTCATAAAGCTCCCACTTTAATGGTTTCTAGCATGCACTGAGAGCACAGCGGGGAATCTGTCTACTGTGTCTCTGGAGGAAGCAGAGCACGGTGTAATTAGGTCTTGCTTGGTCAGGAGTTTTAGTGGAGTCGAGGGACTTGTCTGGAGCAAACACCATAACTTTTCATAAAACACCTTTACTTAGCAAGAAGCATGTTAACAGCATATATTATCCATACAAAAAAGCATTTGTTGGGATTTTTCTTTAAATTCAGGAACATGTGCAACAGCACTGATTAAGAGTGGGAAATAAATGGCAACTTGTATTTTGGTTTTATTGCTCTTTATATTGTTGTGTATGCACCAAAACATGCATTTGTTCAACACTGACTTAGTCTACAAAGACATCTTGAATGTAGCAGATTTTTTTTTTTTTTAAAACACATTTTTTAGGCATTTTGTGCTTTTTTGTGATAGATGAGAGACAGTGGATAGGCTTGTGAAAGGGGGAGAGAGAGTAGGGGAAGACACTCTGCAAATCGGTCACAGGCTGGATTCGAACCTGGACCGGCAGAAGTATGAATATGGGACGTGTATGGTTACTAACCACCCCGCCAAACCAGCATCCCGAAGTAGCAGATTTTAACCCAACACTTCTGACATAAGAACCTGTCGTCCGTCACAAGGCCGTCATGGAGGGCTGAATGGCAATATGTTTTAAACCCTTTTCACACATGCAACCCTGATATTATTACTATTATCATTAGCACTTTGAGTTACATATGTTGAAGGAAAAGTGCTATCTAAATAAAGTTTGATTTGATTGATTGATTGATTGATTGATAATGTTCGAGTAGCCTGGCCAAGAAATTCCCAGACATGGTTGTTAACATTTGCTCCTCTCAGGGAGAGGGGCTGGGACACGATATACAGCAGAAGTCAGTGTTCTATATGTTCTATATATGCAAACCAGCAAAGCTTCACCCTGTGATCACAATCAATATCCTAACCTTATGGATACATGTAAGAAGGCATATCAACAGCATTGACAAAAGGGTTGAGAGAAGCTTTGTGGCATGGAGAAGTGAAAACAAAGTAGGTACAAATGATTATACTAGAGAAGGAAAGCTGCTGTGTTTTAGCTCTATATCCAACAGCAGTGCAAGAAGTCTTCCTGGGTGCATGCGACCCAGTGGTGATTGTTTCTGAGCATAGGTACAACAGAACTTTGCTGTGCAGTAGAAACAACACTTCAGACAAATGATTCAGTTTGGATTACCCTCCTTGCTGCCAAATCCATTCCGTCTCCCTTTTTTCCAGTTTTCCGCCAGTCACACATGGTGAACGTCATCACCCTTCCCCACTCACCCTCAATGAATTTCTATGATTTTTTACTTCTGTTTCTACTAGATTAGATTAGATTTGATTAGATTGTACTTTATTTATCCCTTTGGGAAAACTCCCTAAGGGAAATTATGATTCTAGTTACATTATATTATAACTAAAAGATAATATTTGTAGGCTGCTGCTGCTGCTCCTTCCTCTCCTCTGTCTTTCTGTTACTCCTCATCCCCCCACTTGAGGAGTTATACAGTCTGATGGCCTGAGGGACAAAGGACTTTCTCAGTCTGTTGGTCCTGCACTTGGGGAGGAGCAGTCTTGCCCTGAACAGGCTCATCTGGTTGTTGATGACCATGTGTAGAGGGTGATTGGCATCATCCAGAATGTCTAGCAGTTTGTCCAGTGTCCTCTTCTCTGCCACCGTCACCAAAGAGTCCAGCTTCATGCCAACCACAGAGCCAGCCCTCCTGATCAGTTTTTCAATCCTGGATGTGTCCTTGGTCCTTGAATATCTGATGAAACTGGCTCTTGGTAGCTGATGATAATGAAGCTGGCAGTTGGTGGCATCTGTCAAAAATGTATCCTCAGAAATGCCTCCTGGCAGCAATGATGGTTGAAAAAGATATCCACAGGATATATAAGAAAAAAGAGTCTTAATAAGAAGTGCAGGAAGGTCAGAAAAAGATCAAAAAAGGAAAACTTTTGAAAATTATTAAAAAATTAAGGAAAAAAACACAAAAAACAGCTAAAAATATGGAGAGCAAACTGGACAGGCTGCTGCTGTTTACAGCGCCATGGCAACATGGCCTATAACTAACCTGTAGACTCAATGAAACATCCAACAGCATTAATCTGCTATTTCCCTATCTTTTGTTTTTCTCTTGGCGATGGAGTTATGTAGAGGTATGGTCCAGGCTGGTCCCTGCATTTGTTCCCCATCACCTTGGTCAGTTGAAGTTGGTGCAGCAATGAAGGCCGATCATTAGCTCAGGCAGCTCTTTAAAGGTGTAAGTGAATACTAGTTGGGTTAGGCCTGTTATCCTTTCATTATGACACATGTATCTTGTGTTTCTTTCGCATTTACTGTCAAAAAAAGGTAAAATATCTAATATCTTGCCCTTTTTAGGTTTTTAGGGTAACATTCTTCCCTCGCTGTCATGTTTCTTAACAGTGGTTGATATAAAATAAAACAGCATCTCCAGCATGTTTCAAGCATTTTCTAATTTCTGTATCGCCAGCAGGTCATTTCTTCCATAAATGTTGTGTGACACTATTCAAAGCAATACGAGGCTTGTAATCATGATACAGCACTTATATCAGCTGTAAGAGGCTGCACATGCATGTATTAATGTGTGCAGTGATAAAAAAAAGGTAGTGTTTCACAGCAGCAGTTCCACTACAGAGAGCATAAAAGATGGTGTCTGTCTGAGCGTACAACAGGTCTGCGAGCAAAGTGACCTGGCACTGCAAAGAAAAAGTCACAACTTTAAAGCTGATTACCCTGGAGCACAGCAGGAGGCATCAAATGGTGGATCAGGTCAGCGCAGATATCTTTGAGTCTGAAGGACTTTTTCTTGGCCCTGGATTAAAAATAAATAAATCAAGGACTTTCCCTCAGCTGGCAGCAGACATGTTTTACAAAGTCAAGTTGTTATGTTTTGGGTAAAGTAGGTGAACATGCTGGCCTGGAGATCTGAATGTAGAAAACAGATGCGGCTTGGAGCAAATACCTGACAATACTACATGAATGATGAATGAATGAAGTGTGTTTTTTGGAAGCTCAGAGTCGATGCACAAAATGAGAGATTTTTGTCTAACGATGATGTAGGTACCGAATTGTTTCGTTTTTGACAGGAAAACCATTGATTCATACGTGATTTAAACAGCTTGGAGCATTAAGCTTTATTAACAACGTCACAATTTATGCACAAGACTAGCACTTCCACTTAACAAGTGATAGAGAGCAACTTCTCAATAACTAATATGGGTGGTAAGAAGCATTGAAGTACTTTAAAGGTATATTTCAGCATTTTTGAAGATGTATCAGATACTTGACAATAATTTGGAAGAGCCCCTTCTCGCCCAGGAGAACAAGCTCAGACGACCAAGGAGGTAGACTGCTGTTGGCAGGTATTGTCGTTTTGCATTGTTGTGAGTTTTGCGTAACAACAAACCACAAACCTATGCTGGGTTGAATGTAAAATAGAGCAAACAATTTCAGGGCACTTCATTTTTCCTCTAGGAAGTCTCTGTTTGGCACTATTTTACAGTGTAGCAGATGGCTATGTGTTCTTCCACCTTTGTACATTGATTCAACCAGCTGAATTGTCTAAAAAATTTCTTCCTTTGTATACTTGTTCATAAAGGTAACTCCATGAATGAACAGTAATAGGACATCATTGTAACTTGAGTCAAAATCACTCATGTTTGGTTCAGTATTAGTTTCCTCTGCCATTGTTGTGTCTTCCTGACTCTATAGACCAAACTAGAAAAGCACTCGGAGAGCGCAGACCGCCGCCAACGCCACAGTCCTCACCCATATTGTGATTTTCACCATAAAAATTAGTCCTACCTTTTATTTCATCTCAATATTTAGATTCCTTGACCATGAAAACATACCATTAGCAATTGGATTCATAATGATATCTATTTAAGTTAAGTGGCTATTCACAGAAATCACATTTTTCGCTATGGCGGCCAGACGTCGATCCAGATCAACACCAAAATCAAATCAGTTCTTCCTTTTCCCATGCAGAACATTTTCTGAAAATTTCATCAAAATCCATCCATTACTTTTTGAGTTATTTGGTTCACAGACGAACGGACAGATGGACAAACAAACTCTCCCGAAAACATAACCTCTGTGGCGTAGGTAAACAGGAGATCCGTTGGATCAGTGGGTACAGATGGAAGAGCACATATCTAAGTGCTGCATTGTAAAAAAAAATAGTACCCAACACTGAGACTTTCTGGGAATAAATACATTTTTGTGTATTTTTTTAGTTTGTCATTTTTATGTAAAACTCACCCAATTATGAGAAATGACTGTACCTGCCAACAGCAGTGTACCTCACCAGTAGTCTGAGCCTACTCTCCTTAAAGGTACAACATCGCGGGGATTCCTTTCACTGACTCTCACACCCTTTCACCTGAAAAGTCTTGAGTTTTTAGTGATTTTTTGATGGCCTTGTTATTTCTGATCATGTTCATGAAAAGTGTAGATTCTAGTCCAATTTGCATTAACCAAGGTTTTCTCTGAGCATATATCTGAATTTTCCTCCTATTTATTTTTAATGTGAACAGGCAGGAATCTTCATGTCATCTAAAAAAAAAATCGATATCAAACCTGGCCAAATGAAAATCATATTTAATTTTGTTGTACTGTATTTTGGGGTAACACTGTATCTTTTTTGAAATAGTTTTTGTCAAACCAGTCATTATAATCAGACTTCTCCAGCGAGGTAACAAGCATGAAGACATAGTTGGAACTTCGAAGTGCATTCTCTTTTAAGACAATGTGTTTACTTTTATGAATGATTTGCTAGTTTTAAAGTCTTTACCCCTACCTAATGCATACACCAGTAGTTGTAGCAACTCATGTTCACCCCTTGCTAAAGATGTATGGTTTCAGAGCTGTGAAATTCAGTTTAATTGCATTTGCTTACCAAAATAGTCAAAGTCAAAGTGTAACATTAGGTTCTTTATAAGAGTTCTTTCCCTGTGGATGCTCTAGTGGGAAAAAAGAAACTCTACATGAACACTGATTATTAGATCCACAGTCCCTAAGAGCCTGCCTAATAGTTCATCCCTCTGAGCGACTGACTCCATCGACGGCTTAGCCCCATTTGAGATCATTTCAATTTCCCCCCAGCGCTGGCTTGTCAACACTCAGATATTCCTGAGGGGGTGCTTGAACGCGAGACTTCTGACCCTCAGAGTAGTGGGTAATCCTGTTATGCTGAGAGGGATACGCTTCCATCGAGGCCAAAGAAGAATGCATTACTGCCTGAGAGAGCGAGAAACTCAGTCATAGTGTACTCTGCTACATGTTGCTTTAGAGGACTGGATGTTCTTCTGCACATTTTGTTGCTGCAAGACTGAAGCATATTCTAACATGGCAATTTAATGTAAACTTGTGCTATTTAGTAAGACACAGACACACATATCTACATTTGCTGGCATCCTCACACAGAAATAAGATCCTTTCTTTGGCAGAAGCTTTGGTCAAAGTGACTGTTTAAAGGTGCTATGAGGAGAATCTGTTGCTGGCGACATTAGGACTTTGCTACCCATGAGCACGTGCGACGACTGTCATAATGCTGCGTTCCAGTAACCTCAGAACTGAGAGTGACATCCTCTCCGAGTTATTGGTGTTCCAGTTGAAGTCGGAAAAAAACATGCCGATCTACCAGGCTATTGTTAGCTGTTGTTAGCTCGGGATTGGCGAGGTTTCACCAAGTTCCCAGTAGGAAATTCTGACTTCCGGGGACGTTCCAGTTGCAGTTTCCTACTCGGAACTTGGAAATTCCTACTTCTGACTACAACTGGAATGCACCAAAAGATACAAGCCGAAGCGTGCATTTGTTGTGATGCTAATAAAGCATGTAGCTCCAGACCTTCCTCAGAGCTCTGCATTGCTTTACAACTTCTTTTTTCAGCAACTTACAGGATGCAAAGCGACGAGGTAATGTATCTCTTTCTAGTTACGTAGCGGTAGTTTTTGATGTGTGACAACGAGTAATTTTTGGAAAACTTAGTATCGTAGTTTTGTAGCAGGCTATATATCGCTACTAACAGCCCGGTGCTCTAAGACGTGTCAGAATAATATAAATTTGCTCTAGTTTTAATTGTCTTGTTCCCGAAGTTGAGTATCCAGGCCAGTCCAGCCCTGTCCGGACCCGACCAGCATGCTAAGGAATAGCATTTATAGATAACCTATTTTGATGCTATAAAACTCATCTTAAAGTGTGCATTTCGATCAGGCATATATCTGAAAGTGAGACTTTTTTGTAATTACTTAGAAACTCCTCACAGTCTCTTTAATGATCTATTCTATAAGAAAAATGTGTGCTTCCAATTATTCATTTCTTTTTCAAATATTCCTTCAATTCATCTACACCTAAGGCCAAAATATGACACGATCAGATTGCTCATGTGAAAGGCCTTGAAGTCCCAGCATGCCGTAAAAATAAACTTTATTTAACCAGAAAAACCTCAATGAGATTAAAAATCTCATTTGCAAGAGTGTCCTGGCCAAGACACGCAGCAGCTCATTTCCAAAGTTACAGAAATAAGACAATTACAAATTCCCAATGCATCGGTATCAACCAACCAAGTCAGAGTGATAGCGCAGAAAAGAGTATCTACACCCTGGCTCGTCTTCCCCCATTGCCTTAAAACTGAAGTTAAAAAGATTTTACAAGACCAACTCTACAAGACCAAGTTTTTCTTGTAGCAGATTCCATGCTGCAGGAGCCACATATTGAAGCTTCTGTCCACCATTTCAAGGCAAACTTTGGGGAAAGAGAGCAAAAGTCACTTTTGTGACCCAGTCACAGAATGAGGGCTGTAGGTCTAGAACTTTTCACATGAATACGGTCACTCAAGTATGAGAGAAGCAGGCCAAGCATAGCCTTGTAAATCAGAATGTGCGCAGCAGCTCATCACAACCTAAAGCTAGTGAGGGCCACATATGACTATTAACTGACTCACTCACCTTGGCATCCATCCAAAGCATTTTGGTCAATAAGATAGTCTTACATCGTTTTTCCTTTAAGAAGGAACACTTTCTTACCTTTAATGTTTTCTCTTTACACACGATCACAGGAAGACAGAGAGAGAGTGAAGTGTGGTGTGACAGATAGAGACTGGCACACATTACATGCTGCTGTAACTGCACCATAAACTCTTATGAACCACACCAAGCTAGACTGCTAACTCTGAACAAAACAACCGGCTAATGAAGGGAGATAATGTGGAGTAGGAAACTATTTTCATGATGTTGCAAATGATTTTATTTAAAGCACAATAAAAAATAGAGTTGAGAGGTGAGAAAAACAAGATGAGCATGACAGACTTGTCCATCACCTCAAACAGTTGAAAGGCATAACAAGAGTCTCAATTTAGACTGTGTTTCTACCTATAAGTTAATTTGGTTCCCCCTAGAACATCAAACTTATATTAGTCTATCTTAATATCATAATGAATGCTTGTTAATGCCTGTCCACTCAGATGTTTTCCATCATAGTTCTCAATAGATTTGTTTAACCAACACCTGCAGCTTATGAAGACCTCCAGTGCCTGTTGTTGATATCACCATATTCATTAGAAGTGTATTTGTTCAAGCTTGCTCATTTTTACTTCTTTAACTTAACATTGCACATCTGCTGGACCTGCTTGAGTCAATGTCTGTATACAGATAGATCCAAATTGTCAATCTCCAATTGACAACTGCGAGCTACCCAAACAGCAAGGCTCAATTAGCGTCCTTTAAAGCAGGGAGAGGAAGTAGCTGCAAGAGAGACGACAGCAGGAAGTGACTGCTTGTACAGAGATTAGCATATATGCTAACAGATTCAGTAGAAGTTTTGTAAGATCTGGATGGCATTTCTCTTTTAAATGGAAACGAAATTACAACACATATAGCACTTTTTGAAAGAAAGGATATTTTTGCTCTGCTTCCATGATGTTTTGATGATACTTTGTTCTGAGCAGAGGCTCATGTTGTAGAATTTACACAACAGCAGTAACGTCGGCCTACTACATTATCTGATTGGCCCATAGTGAATGTGACTGATGGAGCAATCATCCAATCACCTACAATTTATGCTTTGAGAAGCTCTGTCCATTCCCAAACAGTTTTTTAGAGCTGTTGCCCAGATGGACCAGGGAAATATGTTGAACAATTTTTTTAGGTGTGTCAGATTTTCTTCAAAAGATAAAAAAATTAACCTAATTCAGCAGAGCTTACTGAACAGTCAGGTGCCAGAAATGATATCTTAACCCCCACTGTTATCATTAGTGACTACATTAGACCATGTTAGTGTAATTATAGCCTATTGTGTCATTGTGCTGATGGATAAATGAAGGCAATGCAAGAAGCTCAAGAATAGAATGTGGAGAAAAGACAAATTGACTAAATGGCTGTCTCTATTATTGTTACAATTGATCTACTTTGTTATAGTAATGCATTTGATTAGTTTTACCAAAGTGCATAGTGACTACCAAGACTACCATGAGTTTATTTTAATGAGAAAATTTATGAACATTGGTCAAATGGTTTATATTTTATATGTATTAACAATGTGTAATATACAGTACAGGCCAAAAGTTTGGACACACCTTCTCATTCAATTTGTTTTCTTTATTTTCATCACTAATTACATTGTAGTTTCTCACTGAAGTAATAATGACCACTCGTTTCTCTTAACTTTGCTGATTGGTTCTTACAATAATATTAATCTTAAAAGTGTTTAATAGGGCGGTTGTCTGTGCATCAGCCTGACTTCTGAACAACACAAATGATGGTCCCAACCCTATTAATAAGGAAAGAAATTCCAATAATTAACCCTGACAAGGCACACCTGAGAAGGGAAAACCATTTCAGGTGACTACCTGTTGAAGCTCATAAAGAGAAAGCCAAGTCTGCAAAGCAGTAATCAGAGCAAAGGGTGACTACTTTAAAGAAACTAGAATATAAGACATGTTTTCATTTATTTCACACTTTTTTGTTAAGTGCATAATTCCACACATGTTCATTCATAGTTGTGATACCTTCAGTGAGAATCTACAATGTAAATAGTGATGAAAATAAAGAAAACACATTAAATGAGAAGGTGTGTCCAAACTTTTGGCCTGTGCTGTATGTATTTACAGTGAGTGGATGCTTACAGGAGGTGCCAAGCTGTCCCTTTAAGTAAAAGTTCTGCAAAAAGCATGACCTGAATTTAAAAGTGAAAGCCGCTGGGCATTTTCGTTTCACACTTTTTCAAGCCCCCACAATCGCCTCTTTATCAGCCGTCCTTGTTTGAAACAGGAAAGACCAAACTAAATATGCTAACTCATAAAAATAAGACAATAATACTAGCATTATCCTAATTGACGTGTCCTGCTTTGTGTCTCATCTAGACTTGTGATGCTGTGCAGTTTTGTGTCTCAATTTGCAGTAAGCTGTTATATCTGTTGTTTTGCATGTGCGCACATATTATAAACACCATCCCCCTTTATCTCTGCCACTCATGTCTTCTGTCCTCCCTCCTTTCTCCCTCCCACATCTCTGCCTCTCACCCACAGTGACAGATTTCCCTCCTTTCATCTATCTGCGCGTGTGTGTGTGAGTGTGTGTATCTGTCTCTGTGGATGCTTCGAGCCAGTAATGGGATTGGGCAGATTATGCTCCAGCCATTGTTGTAATGTCCATGTTTTACAAATCTCTCTCTGCTCAGAAACTCTAATGCCAGCTGCCTCACAGAGGATATGAGATGATGCAGCTGTTACACTGAATTCTCCATCTCTCGTTGCCTTTCTGTACTTTTTATGCCGACTTCAAAGTCTAAACAGTATAATCGAGTTAAAATCTGCTTCACAGATCAGGGCACAGGCTGGTGAGGTGCTGATAGTGTTTCAGCCTCCAAATAGTGAAGAAGAACGGGTAGTCATGCATTTTTAAGAAGATTTTTTTTCTTCGCCATTGACTGACCAAAGGATCATGAACACACACTAGTACTTGCTCTCTTGCTTGAAAAATAGTTAAATCCAGTATGCAGTCCAGTGGAGGATAATATGTGTGTATTTACTGCTGCTGGCATTTATAATAATTTAGTTTTTCTCTATTTTACAGAAAATACAGTACTGTGTGAATGGTGCAGACATCAGATCTGCATTGGATAAGGATTTGGTGGGACCTCCCTTTGCCTTAAACCAGAATCAATTCTTGAAGGTTTACTTGAACAAAATGAAGGATTTTTTTTTTATTACAGTCAAAGTGTATGATTAATTTAGTATACCAAACAGGCGCTGCTCATCATTTTCCCATGCGAGTTGAAACATTGTTATTTACTGAAACAGAATCCGCTTTGTACAAGGATAAAAACTTGGAGAAGAACAGTCAAACTCTGTTCCAAGGTGAGATGAAAGACTTAGCATAACACACAATCAATCCACCAGGTAGTTATACTTCACCAGCAAGGTCTCTCCATGGGAAAGATTCCAGAGCAGACTAGAGTTTGAAGATGTGCTATTCAAGACCTTTTGAGGAAGCGTTAAAGGAGACATATCATGCTGATGCATGATTTAATACTTACATATAATATAATAAATTTGAAAACAAGACCTTACACCCCCTTAATTTTCAAAAAATGAGATATTGTATTTTTTCTGATATCCTAGAACGAGATTTGATGCCTCTGAAAATAGGTCATTGCGAGATGTCCGCGAGATTTAATTCGTTGTGACGACATGAGGTACCTTTCTTTTTATTGGAGTAATCTGATAAAACACTTCCTCCTCTGTGATGTCCGTTAGCCACAAAACTGTCACCGAGGAACACATTCGTCCTGCAGCAGTATATAGATCCCTAGCTCACACTCACCCATTACCAGCTCTGGCCTGTAGGGGGACTCAATACGCGGTCGCTGCTTTGAGCCTGCCGGAAAATACAGCAGAAGAAGGACAGGCTGGCTCAACCCCTGATAGAACTGACCAATCAGAGCACAAAGGGCTGTGACATTGCAAGGTAACTGTAGGTCATCCTCAGATCCTCGTGTTTCAACGAGAGCTTCATAGTGGCTTAAAATGAGGATTTTGAGAACGCTATTGTGGGGCAATGAAGGAAATAAATGACTTGTACTGAGGGCAGAAATGCTTTACAGGCATCCTAGTCTGGCATAGTGAAAAGGAGAAACAAGCATGACATGTCCCCTTTAAGAAACTCGTAACATTTAAGACTATGGAGGCAGTGGTCAATCATAGCAGCTGGAAAACCTAATGTGTATTGCTGTTTTGAAGTAGATGTTTAAGAGTGCAAAAAGCTTGGAAATAACAGAAACTGTGACACCCTGGTACATCTGTTTACTTTTCAAAAAAGTATAGCAAGAAGTGCTCTTCATGGGAGCTTTGTGGCCAAAAAGCCTTATCTCTGAGGGAAAAAGGTTAAGTGACTAAAATGGCAGCAGGTGCTCTGGACTGACGGTACCAAATTTGAAATAGTTAGCTGGAACAGTAGGCAGTTTGTTTGCCAAAGAGCTGAAGTTAATCAGTGGCTTTTTTGGGGCTGCATTTTTCAGAGCTAGAGACACACCAACATAGAGCATTTGGAGGAAGGCTGGTCTCTTTACAGTTAAAATAAAAGCTCGATCCACTTGATATTGTAGCCAGAGAATGGCCCAGACATTTCATTTTGAGCACAAGGGACTGTGCCAAAAGACAGACTAGGGGTGTGATATATCACCTTGACGATAAAGTATGGACCTGTAAACTTAACTGCTGTCACTTTGGTATCTGAATGCCTCTAATGGATGTAAAAGCAAAATGAGAATTACTATAAAGATCACTTTTTTCTGTGTGTGGAGTGTGTGGATTCTTAGAAAGTACATTTCTAAGAGTTATGTTACTGTGGCAAAAGGTGGACCTTCTAATATTCATAAATCTTCTAAGGAGTACATTTACAGCAAGTTCTCACCCACACAGTCAGAAATCATCAAAATATTAACTCAACTTCCTGCTCAGTAGATAGTGGACTGGTGCTGGGCAGCTGCCTGCTGTGAGCTCATATCATCAAAGTGTGAAATACCCTTTTCCTTTTTTAAGCACATTACCTTCTTCTCACTGGATATGTAATTGCATTAATGTTTGCAAACCTGTCAGGGTGGAGGAAAATGCATTAACATGATGTCAAAACTAAAAAATACAGCTTTTCTTCACAAAAAGAAAAATGCAGGATCTGCTTACTGAGCCTCCCCTCTGTTTTTAATGCAGGATATATCATTACCATACAGTAAACAGGATTTAATGCTAAGCTACCCTTCTGAAATCCTCAAGATGAAAAACGTTATGCATGGACAAATAAGAACACGCTGCAGCTGCCAATGCTGCATGCTGGGAAATGAGACTTTTGACTGTTCGCTGTAATACTGAATGTAATGCTCTCTCTGCCTCAGAGAGTTTTAGAGTTTTCAGCAGTACTTACATTCTCATACAAGCTGTAATTATGACACTAAAACTTAGATTAATGCCAGAGCTCTAGCATATTTAAATATGTGCTCAAGATGTTTATTCTAATGATTTGGGATAGGATTGGGTTTGAATTGTATAATGATGACATTTCAACCCTCATAAAACCAACTTTAAACCATCCTATTTTTGATTATGTACAGGGGGCTGGAAACGCAGTTAGACAATCTAATTAAATAGCTGCAGATTTGTTGACTGCACATCCATGAGTATCTCCCTTTCCAGCACATACCAAAGGTGCTCTATTGGATTCAGATCTGGTGACAGCTAAGACCATGGAAGTATAATGTCATATTTAGGGCCATGTATCAACATGATAAAAAATCCTTGTAATGGATTGATTAAAAGGCCTTCTTCCCTTTGGTATTTTAAGGTAGTACCATCTGAGTTGGTGATCATGTTTAGCAGAGGCTCTGATCCTATGTCTCTCTCTTTGTGGTGCACCACACTACACGAACAAAACAAATAAATCTGACATTCATCTGTCTTCACATGTGGCTCTTTTACTGTTTCAAAAATTTAAAATCTTTATGTGTGAACCAGGCCTTACACGTACAGCAGCCTGCCTTCGCTTGTCTCTTATTGTCTTTAATTCAGTCAAAGTGTCACTTCATGATCTCTTTATATAAAGGAAATTCCTATTCTCTTTCCTTACAGTACAAAATTAAGACTAAATGCAAGAATAGTAACCATGTAGACAGCAAGTTTGCTGAAAAATAAGCTAGTGCTGCTTGAAAACTAATCAGGTGAGAGCTGTGGTAGAGGATATATTACCTCTTCTTGGCTTTGGCTGTTACATGCACATACAGACATCATGACACCAGTTCTGGATCGCCCTGTGCAGCCCTCTTAACAATGCAGTTTTTATGAATGAACTATAAAGCCTGTAGACATTGCATACCACTCTATAAAACATGCAGTATGTATAGACTCCATAGAGCACAGTCCTCTGTGGCAGTCTGCTTGACCTCTTTTTGCTCTATACACTCTCAAACACTTTAAAATTGAGCTATATTTCATGACCAGTTACCCTCAGCTCCTGTGCTGTTTGTTGGCAGTCTCTGTGGTACTTATGTGGTGCTACAGTAAGGGCATGGAGTTGTAGCAGAAATCACTCTCTGTCCCTGCAAAACCCTGCTGGATCTTTTCCAGTTTTTGATTTCCACTGAATCCCCAGTGTTTTTCAATGTTATTTCTGTATTCCAGTAAATTTACTGCATATGCAAGTGGTGTGCATCTTGCATATCTGGACCAGATTTACAGTTCCTCAAACTATTTTGAAATAACAGAGAGTTACAGATGTTCACCGTCAAAGAAAGTATTTGACTTAGAGTGATTATTTACTGAATAAAGACAGAAGACATGGTTTCAATTTAAAGAAAAATACTTAATGAAGACACACTCTGCGGTTGGTTCATGCCAATGTCATGTCCCACATACAAACCCATTACAAAATTGGCACCTATGCCGTAAATTTGAGGAAGATGATCCACAGTCTTCATTTTACCTGAAGTCTTCCTTTTCAAGCTATTTTCAGAATCACCAGCCAAGCCCACCGAGCAATCAGGGCACACTAGATACAACACAGTCAGCAGGCCTGTGAGAAGGCTCCACTGTGTCAAAGAATACACCCTTTATGTCAAACTCAAAAGCTGATTGGTTCAAAACTCAGAATTCACAATACTGTCTTCAGTTACAAACCCAGTCCCACTGAAGTTGAGACATTGTGTAAAATGTAGTCTAAAACAGAATATAATGACTTTCAAATCCGGTTCAACCTACTGTATTTTCCATTGAATGAACCAGAAAGACAAGATATTTAATGTTCAAGCCGATGAATTCCATTGTTTATTTTCTGTTGTTTTTAGTTTGTTTGTTTTTCTGTGCCTGCGACATGTTCCCAAAATGTTACATCATCTTTTCTCTTTACAACACTCAGTAAGTGTTTGGGAACTGAGGACACTGACTGTTTGAGCTTTGAGTAGATTTCTTTTGTATTATTGCTTGATGTGTGGCTTCAGTTACTCCACATTCTGGGTCTCCATTGTGCAATTTTGCTCTTCATAATGTAAACACATTATCAGAGGTAGACAGGTCTGGACTGCAGCTCAGTCTAGTCCCCAAACTCTTTTAATTTGAAGCCATGTTGTTGTAACATGCAGAACGTGGCTTGGTGCTTATTTGCTGAAATAATCAGGGATGTTGCTGTAAAATATGTCACTTTGGTGGCATCATATGTTGCTCCAAAACCTGTTGGTACCTTTCAGCATTAATAGTGCCTTTAAAAATGTGCAAGTTGCCCATGCCATGGGCACTGACACGCCTACACTCCATAATTTACACAGGCTTTTGACCTTGGTGCTGATACGGTGTTAATTTTATCAAAATGGTTTTCATCATAGTTTTCGTCAACAAGGTTTTTTCCCCTGGCAAAACTAGACAATAACTAAAAAACAGATGTGCATTGACAAAAACTAAAACTAAGTTAACTGATATTTTTGGCAGCAAATGAAAACTAGACTAAAATGTTTTTCTTTTGAGACCGAATCCAATCATGTCTAATTTCGGCATGGAGAAAGTACAGACTAATTCAGAATTGCAGCTACTTTGGTTGTGTGGAAAGGTTGAATGAGTTATGATGGACATCCAATCATAACTACCTTAGCTTCATGGTGGCAGAACCATTGTGTAAAACATGACTGCAGAAGTTCAAAATAAAAAATGCCTTACACTTTACACTTCATATTTTACTCGACTAAATTTACAGTAGATTTTGTCGACTAAAATTTTGTGAAATTTCATCAACTAAAACAAGACTTAAATTCAAACAATTTAGATGACTAAATTATGACAAAAACTAAAAGATGTTTTAGGTAAAAGGCTATAATTAAAACAAAATTTAAAAATGCTGTCGAAATTAACACTGCACTGATCGCAGTCTGGATGATTCTTTTCTTCCTTAGCCCAGAGGACACAATGATTTCCAAAAACTAACTGAAATATGGACTCATCAGACCACAGCACAATTTCCCACTTTGCATCAGTCTATCCCAGGTGAACTCAGGCCCAGGGAAGCAGGCAGAGTTTCAGCTGTTGATGACTCATGATTTTTGCTCTGCATGGTTCAGTTCTAGCTTGTTCTTGTAGATGTAGCAATGAACTGTGTTAACTGAGAGTGGTTTTCCAAAGTGTTCCTGAGCCTACATGTTAAGGCTCTTTACAGGAGGATGTTGCTTTTTAATGCAGTGCAGCCTGAGGGATCAAGGTTACAAGTATTCAATATTGTTTTGGCCTTACTCCTCTTGTGCAGAGATTTCTTTGGATCTCCTAATGATATTGTTAACTGCAGATGATGAAATCCCTAATTTCCTTACAATTGTACATTTGAAGAATTGTTCTTAAACCATGCAGTTGTTCACAAAGTGGCAATCACTTAGCCTTACAGAGCAGACGGACCTGTCTGATTCTGAAATCATGCATCTCCGTCTTGCCAGCCTCCATTGTCCAACGGTTTCACTCGGCTATATACTTAATGGCCCCATCAGGGAAGAGCTGCTAGAGCTGCGGGCATAATGACAACAGGAAGTGACTTGACAGGAAGTGTCATCACTTCAGATAATGGCGACTACTGTCAGTTAGCCTGTGCTCATCATGGTTACTCAGCTATACTTGGTGAAATATGCTCTACTTCGAAGTTTACTTTGTCGGGATTGTCTTTGACGAGGTTCAGGTCACATATAAGTGTTAAATGATACATCTGTGTGGTATAGTTTAATGTGAAACAATTGTCTTAAGGTGGTTTAGCTAGCGGCTAACAGCCCCTATGGCTAACGTCTAACAAGGTCAAACAACAGTTAATGGCCGTTAGCAATTAGCCTTTAGCCATTAGCCAGAGCGGATTATGGCCGCTACGGTTAGTTGCTAACAACAGTTAGCCTCTACAGCTTATGGCCAATAATGTTGTTTGCCCTTGTAAGCCGTTAGCCATAGCAGCTAACGGTTAGCCATTAGCTGCTACGTTTAGCCACTACATGTGCTACATCATAGCAGCGCTGTTTGATATGGATTGGTTGCTGATGAGTGTGATGTGCCAAACGATTGTCCAATCAAAAGCTGCTGTTGTTTTTGAAGGTTCTATCCCCTGAAAAAATTTTCGCAGGGCTCCTCGCCAGATGGATTAGTGAAATATTTCCAATATCGAACTGTCCATCTGGCATGCCAGGTTAGTGATCACTTTCCCCATCTTTGCTTGTGAAAAACTTAGCCTTTTGGATAAATCTAACCGTGACACTCATCCGTTTATGACCAACTTTGTGCCTGTGGGATGTTTTCTGAGCTTTCCTTGACTTCACTTTTGTTGCCCCTTTCCCAGCTTTATTTTGTACATGTTGCAGGCATAAAATTCATAATGAGTGAATGAGGTTTATTAGTTTGAATATCAAATATGTTGTGTGTATGGCTGTGTGTTATTAAATCTAAAATATAATGTGCATAGATAACCATGAAAAATCTGATGATATGTTATATTAGTTACACTCAACAACAGGCTCAGTTCAGTGTAAGTGCTTTCTTGCTACATGTTGGGTATTTGCATAACATGTGGAGCGTTTCATATTGTAATGTGGCGTAACGCAAAACCATGCATGTCATTAAGATTCAGTGTATGTTTCATTGGATCTTGCAGTCTGTATAACACACACACTCTCACGGTCTGTGTATGTCTCCTCACATTTCAGTCGTTTGCTTTTTTTTCCCTCACTTAGCCGTCCTCTTCATTAGCTCGTGTAATCTCATTATCTCTGTCCACACTCACTTTGTCAGTCTATCAGCCCGTCCACATGCCTCACACTCGACCACAAGTCTCCATGTCAGAAGCATTTGATCCTGAATCCATCACCGTCTCCCTCTCAGACACTCACAATCTATCCTCCGCCTGTCCGTCATTACTCTGTTGTTTAGCTGATAAAGAAACGTGGGAGTGTTCGGTTGTTCGTGTACATGTGTCCTGGACAATTTGTGTTTGCCCTTGCGTGTGCTGTGGCTGAGGTAATGCTCTCCGAAGGCATGACCAGAGTTCAACTGCAAAGTTAACTCAGCTGATGAAGCATAAACAAGCTCCAGCCAGATGAGCATAGGTCAGGGTGAGCAGAGGACTCAGAAACAGAGAAACACCCTCATGCAGGCAGTGGCAGCTAACAGGTGTTTTCATTGTTTATGTTTAAAGTGAGCTTAAAAATACCTTTACTAACATTAAAAAGTCGTACAATTAAGGTTTATATTCCCCAAAGAAATAGCTAATTTAGAAAACAAGCATTCTCATGAATGACTTAAGTCAAATTCCTTTTTCATTGCCCGAATGTTCCCAAAGACTAAAGCTTGAACTGATAACATTTTGGAGCCGGCAAGTTTAAAAAAAGGTCATGGTGCCTCATTTTTGCCCTTTGCTTGTCAATGTGACAAACACCAGATTTCAACAGTCTGCCTGTCTTTGCTCCAACAGCCCTGTAAGCTTCAAACAGGGGATCATAAAAGCTAGACAACTTCATGAGGCAATTGTGAGTTCATGAGATGAAAGGAAGGGCAGCGTGCACATAACAGGTTATATTTCCTGCCTGACATTGATTTGCTGAAGGCATCAACATCATTTGCACCTTTTACACACTGTTTAATGAAATGTAAAATCTGAGTGTTTGTTTTTCTGTGTTGGACTAATCTGCTTGGCTGAGATTGACACGGAGTTGATGATGCTCCTGCTGAAAATAGGCCTGCCCTGTATTTCCAGCAATCCAGCTCGGAGTTGTACTGCTGGCATGATCCATGAACAGAATGAGGCATAGGCTGTTGACAGGTAGACAAGACTGAGGGCGATTTGCTGTCTAGACAGAACACTGCACAGATGGACCATGTGGAAATGGAAGGACTTTCTTTTTACTTTGCACAAACATCCAAACTGACTTAAGGGCACAAGTTTATTTTTTGGAGCTCATGGTCCAAAAATCAAGATCATCATGTTCATCCTCTGCTTGAAGCAGCAATTAGTCAAGAACTTTCCCTTTTCTTATTCTGCAAAAGTTTTCTCTCTCACAAAACTATGAAACTTAAAGCTTAAAGGTGTTTGGACCTCATGAGCATCTCTTGCTTGTGATTTCAACATCTGATTAATGATTGGAGGGGTCTTCTTCTGGTTTTGCCGAAAGCATTAGTCTTGTAAGTTTGCCCAGTTTTTAGTAGTCATAGGTCAAGGTGAATGGTCATGTTTGACATTTGCTTGTAGATCTTGTAGGTGCATCCTTCATGAACTATGAAATGTGTTTTTCTAACAGTGGAAAATGTCCAAGCCATTTTGATCATGATATTATCACATTGTGAATATTTCAGGTCTGAGTTCAAGGTCATTGAGCCTGTCTTAAGAGGTTTTAAGTGAATGTCTTTTATGTTCTCTCAAATACCATCAAAGATAGGTAACATATTTGAGCCTATAGGTCAAGGTCCTTGGGTCCCATGTTCTTCTTTTGCTTGTAGAGATAGACCCCCTTCATGACCAAAGGAGTCATGAAGGGGGCTAATTGCTACAGGGACTATCGTTAGCTAAACAAAAAATAATTTAAAAAAAGGCCTGGACATGGTCTAATATAATGAGCTGTAACATGGACACTAATGCTGTAGGCAAACTAAAATGTGTGTGTGTATGTAAGATAGGTTAAATTTATTTTTGGCTGTCTCAAAACTTTGAACAAGAATTGCAAGAATGGAGGCAATCAGATGATCAGTGATGGGCGGTCCATCAGCTGAGTACAAGAAAGTCTGACACTCAGCCCAGAATCAAGTTATTTTAAAGACCTGGGAGTGAGAGTGTTTGTGTGTGTGTTTGCTTATGAGGTGCAAGTGTGTGCTTCTTCAACGTAAGGACCTGTGTGTGCCATGTTTGAGTTCTGATGGGAATTTGGGGTGAGAAACATAACAAAGCAAGAGTCGCAGACATCTCAAGAATGTTGGACATAAACAGTAGATATCTTGAGATGGGAAAAGTTAGGGTTGGACAAGGTCAGGACATCTGGGCCTGTGCATATCTATGTGTCCCCATTCTCTCTTCTCCACAACAAACATCTAACACTGATATTTGTGACTTAAGGTCAAGGGTGATGTGTGAACCAAAGGCTGAAGCTGATAGAGAATTAAAATATTGTTACCTGAAAGCAGGTTACTTAAAGCTAGGGTCTACGATCTGAAAACCAGTTTGGCTGTTGAGGAAGATTTAAAAAACGCACCTGGCCCCCCTTCACTTATCCCTCCCCTCCGTGTTCCAAGATCCTGCCCCCCAGCCCGTGTCACCTCGCAACAACACACCCCCTCTGGCAGAGCAATAAGCCGGTAGCAAATATCAGCAGCAACAACAATGAGATTTGTCATAGCTGAAAGTAACAAACAAGACAGTCATCCCCCTTGTAACACACAGCGGTAGCCATTTCAATTGGACCGGCGGCGAAGCGGGTCTGGCGTCGCCACTGTCCGATCAGAGCAGAGCCGATTGTGGGCGAGGATTTACGTTTCTCAGCCGGTCTTCACCAGCTCAGTTTACAATGCTAACGATGCGTGGCTAATTCCTGCTAAAATCTATTGACAGAGCCTACCCGCTCCGACCAACAATGTTCAGTCATTAGCCAGTATAGGCACAGACTAACCAGAGTTATTCAGCAGACATCTCCCACTGTAGTAAACAAAGCTATTACCTGTTCAACCAGGGGCAGGCTGGTCATCTGGATGTTCTGGAGTGTACAAGAACGGCCGGTGCTGCGGCCGTTTGGCAGCTGTCGGCCAGTGCTACTGGTTGGCCAGTGCTGCGCCGGCTGCCGGCCACCGGCCGTTCGGCAGCCAGCACAGTGTTCAGTCCCAGATCATTCTGCAGCTTTTTCCATCGTACGTTTCTCAAATGCTGAGTCTGCGTTGGGACCTGTATTGCTCATATTTCTTCCTTACTACAGCCTTTTCCTCAAAACTTTTATGTTTCCTTCGTTGTGGAGGATAACAGAAGCAGCCTCACGGTTACGGTGCTGCTCCTCTCCAGCAGCTAGCTACAGCAGCTAGCTGTGCTGCTAGCTGCTCACCGGTACATGAGGGAGGCAGTGGGGAGGAGGCAGGACCATGGGCGAGACGGTGCGGAGTAGAGGAGACAGGGGATTGGATGGACTCACGGACCAATCCGCTCAACTATTATGCTGCCAGCAGCGGATATACTGAATGGATTTTTTTCATTCTTTTTGGTCTTTGTATTGTGCAGATCGGACCATAGGACCATAACGGCCTTATAAACAGTGTTATTAAGATGTGCCAAGCTTCCAAATCGCAGACCATAGCTTTAAAAAGGTCTAAATATACCAAACACTCATTGAATTGTAAATCTCCACAACATGAGAAGGAAAAGTCCTGCACTGTAAATTTAATGACCATCTAGGTAACAACTCACAAGCACTGATGTGGAATGTTAGAAACTTTCAATGAAAGGGCTTAGAGGGTTATAAGAGATTACTCTGTCTTTGGCATTCATTATAGGCCAGTCATAAAACCTAAAAGTACTGCCACAGTGCGGCTACCATATGAGACTTAACTGGTTAATCAAACTCTTGCTTAAATCAGGCAAGAGAAACATCTTTTCAATCAAAAATAGCCTCTACAGTTGTCACAATTTGGAAAAAAAAACTATCTGTCTAACTATCACAGCACCATTCATTCTAATCTCTGCACTGGCTGCCCAAGCTTACAGTCCGGCTGTTTGCATTTATCTCCCTTCACAACTAAACCATGAGGATACTAAATAGTGCAGTCATGTTTTGACTGAAAACAAATGTGCCATCTGGAAGTATTATGTTTCATTTGCATAATGTGACTACATTCTGGAAGTCAAAGGTCCATATATCAAGAAAACTTTATGGAACCTTTTTGCTACTTTGGAAAAAAGTCCCTCTGACTTATGTATGAGCTGCTCACATTTTAGAGCTCAGAGGTCAGACATATGAATGTGGTATGAGTAGATGAATTTGACTTCCAATGCAAAAGTATGTAGAAGATTAGAAAAGCTATGGGAACAAGTCCAAAAAGCTCATCTGGACTACGCAAGTAAGCAATGCAAATTGAATGAACAGGTGTTTCAGTGTAAGAAGCTGCCATGGAATCTGGTGTCCTCTGTGGTTCACTGAGACAATGACAAGCATTCATGCCTCGTGCACTGAGTTTATTTGATTTCATTCAAAAGATGTGTCCCAAACATTGATAAATAGAGCATTTTAATCCGTAGTTATTTCAGCTACCCATTTTGCAGGGTAATTACAGAGCGCAGCTTGTACTCATAGGACAGTGGTTGTGAGGTAATGACGTTTTTCCAAAGACAAATATTGAAATTGGTGGCATTTTTTTTTCAACTGAACTGTAAGAAAGCACCAAGCTATAAGTGTGAAAACCACCTTCGAGGGGTTTAATGACACTTTTCTTGCTAGTAATATATATATATATATATATATATATATATATATATATATATATATACATATATATATATATAGATATAGATATAGATATAGATATATATATAGATATATCAATCTATATATATATATATATATATATATATATATAGATAGATAGATAGATATAGATATATAGATATAGATATATATAGATATAGATATACATATAGATATAGATATATAAAACTTGTACCTCATGATAACATGTCTTTATTGATCTTGGTTTGGTGTAAGCCTACTTAAAAAGCAATAACAAAGCCTTTAAGCTTGTGTTACGCCTGCCACCATTGTTTCATGTACCAGAGTTGGGCATTCATTGAGTAAAAACTAAAGAGTAAAGACTGCAGTTTCACTAATCAAATTTCAAATGATTATATCAGGGCTTAGTTCCCGTCAAAGATTTTTCTAGCAATAGCATGCCATTTTGTTTCACATTTAAAAATTTCATCACCACCGTTACGACTGAGCTCTATGATTTCTGCAGAGGATTCTTCTAGAGCAGTTCCTTTTCCAGTTCTTTAATGATTCCCTTATTCCGGGTGTGGCTGGGCTCTGGGGCCCATGGGTGGGGGACTACTATCCTAAACTAATTACAATACCTGTTTGTCCTCCTCCCAGTTGTCTTGTCTTGTCCTGTCTGTCACTCTTTCCCCTTCTTTCACACTGTGGTGTGGCACGGCCCTACCCTTCAGCTCACATTAGGGGTTAAATAAAGTTTAATTTGATGGAGTAGCCTACAGGGAGGGCTGGTGATGGTCACTGTAGCAGTGAATCATATTTACTTATCTGTCACTGCTAGAAAAAAATGCATTGGTCTTTCCAACCCTGCCATCAGACACAGTGCTCAGCCAAAAAGATAATGCAGACAAGGGGAAGGGAAAAAAAATGATTCCCTTATTGATTCCTTGCATATTTTCCATGTGGGCAAAGTGTTGGCCTGTAGATTTTCAGTGACAACGACGTCAAACACACATGTCACAGCATAGATAACTGCTTCTGCGATTTGATGGTGTTCCCACTCACTGAAGGTTGTGCAGTAGGAGCCTTTTGCAAAAAATTAAACCACAATTCTGGTGCTTCTTAACCCTGTCAGTGGAAGGAACTGATAAGGGAATTGATTAGCAAAAAGACTCATCATATCAATTCTTTGATGGAGTTGTCACGATTCTAAACTGGAATTGGTTTTCAATGCCCATCCCTATTGAGGACTATAAGACCAGATCTTACAACTACGACTGATGAGTCACAAACTTTTGACACCATCCCCATTGAATGAGCTAATCTGGTATTCTGCATATATGTGCTATCTTGTCAAAGGAATTGTACAGGAATGTGAACTGTATTTTATCCTGCACTTCTAAGTTGATATTTACTTCATAGTGAAATTTGATTTAGGACACTAATATTGTCAGAGTATGGAAATCAAGTTGCTGGACTCTCAACATTTTAGAGGAAATGTTCAATTAGAGCACCAGGATCAGCCATTTTTGATCAGCTCTCAGTTAGCGCAGCGTTGCCCCCATTGGAATTTATTAAGATGTCCAAAATTTTCAATCGTATTGTGACTGTCAGGAAGAGTATACATGTTAAACTTTGGAAACAACTTTCCTTTGTTTCACCAGATGCTCCAGCATCAATCTCACAGCGACTGCGGCCCTTCGCCATGCGATTGTTCATTTTCAGCCCTGTAAAAAGACCACCTCAAACAAATTGATTTTTTGCTTGTTCCTCTCACCTTAGTGGCTTCTGGTCCCTCTGTGAGAGAGGTGAGGCAGCCCTGCTGCTTTCTCCCCCTGAGATGGATAACAAAGCCTAGCTGTCTCCAGAGTTCAGAAAACTCTCAGTCTCACATTACAGTTTTTCTCCTGTGTGGTCGCTTTGGGCTGAGGTTTTGTTGGATGAAGATTAAAGCTTGGTGTTAGCAACCAGGTGTGTGTTCTTGACAAAGATGGCTGGTGTGTGTGTTTTATGTTTTGAATAGGAACAAGCATGAGTCGATGCAACTCCCTCTAGGGCTTGCTGAAGTTAAGCCTCCTCCCTGGCAGCAGTAGAGGCCAAATCCTACTATATGCCCATTAAGGCCATTCTTTAAAATATGATAGTAGAGGTTATAGTGAGGCCAGACAACAAGAGCCATAAATTTGTGCTGTGACTTGCCTGACGAGAATGATGGACCTCATGACCGAATCTGACAGAATATATTGCGAGTGACCTGACAGTGGAAGGAGGAGGAGGGGGGGTCAAACTATGACAGCAAACTTGATCTGTTTTGAATACTATGTTTTTGTTCATCCTGAAACATTATGATAAACTTTCCCAAAAAAACATAAGCAGTGACTCACTCATGTTGAATCTGCTGCTTCTCCCCAACATTTCTCCTTTGACAGTCTGGTAGTAGCTCCTCTAAAACACATCCAAATGGCAGGGATGCATTTTTTAGAGCTTTAAAAACTCTTCCCCTGTCGCAGAGTTCTCAAGTAGTTCTTAGGCACAAACCTTGATTTGATTACATTACATACTTGATTGTAGCTCACACTCAGCTTTTTGCGCTCTCATTAGTGAACAACAGTGAACTTTTATAGTTAATATTATTTGTCCAACTATCCTAGCAATAGTTTCCTTCTACCCTGTGTAACATTATGTCTATTTCAGTGATTTTCAGTATTCTTAGCTTATTAAGAGACTTGAGTGACTTCCTGCTGCCTCCTAGCTCGACACTTGATTCGGGGTCAATCCCAATTGTACCCCTTAGTCCTCCCCCTTTGTCTTACCCTTTTGTCTACCCCATCCCCTTGGCCCCCTGTTTTGAGGGCCATGGGGAAGGAGTGAAAACACACCCTGAAGAAACAAGACCCCACTCAACTCGTGTAACGTCATCAACCAGAGCTGCTCGCTGGCTGTGTCGTAGACTGATATGATAATTCTTTATCCAGTTAGTTACATGGTTAATATTTACGTTAAGAAGGAAAGGATTGAATATCTGATAAATTACCAATTTAATTAATGCTTATTTTTTTATTAATGCTTGATTATTTACATTTATGTGTTTCCTTTGGTCTCTGCTCTGCCATCTTGTCAGCAGGTATGGTGTATTATGGGAAATTTTGCACACCCCTTCCTTCCTTTCAAGTGATGTCCCGGTTGGTCTTCCTTTTAAGGGCTGTGTAACCCTTCTGCTTAGTTCATCCCCTTACCCTTAGGGAGAATTAGAATACCTTTTCACTAGACATGACCCTGAGACTCACCCTCAAAGACTTCAGATGTGACATGGCCTTGTAATAAGTACTGTACAACTACAGCATTGACTTTTTATTATCTCTGTTAGATACTGAGAGCAATTTGAAGGATTTAGATTAAACTTTGCACAATTATTAACTCTGACTCAAGGATGAACTGATTATATTCTGAAGGTACAGAGTCAAAGGTGATTAACCCCACATTCATCTCTTCTGTGTGAATTTTACATCTTGAAAATGGTTGACAGGATTCTATTCCAATTCTGACCTCATATCCTCTCTGATTTCAGAATGATCTAAGCAGAACAGAGACAAGTGGCCCTATGTTCACACCACCCCAGCCCCTCTTTTCAGCCCATCACTGTTCCTCACTGCCCAACACTTGTATACCTCACAGAGGCATAAAGCCACCAGGCAGCAGTTTCAGTTCTGTGTGTGGTTCCTGCAGGGAAAAGATTGGGTGTCCTTGTCAGCACTGATGGGTAGAGCCGTGTCCGGTTGTCAGGTATGCAGCACCATCCTCTTTTTGTGTGTCATCAGTCTACGTCTCTGCCGTGTCATGCCGATCGACGGGGAAGCAGCCTATGTCATCAAAATGTATGAGGGAACCAGTGTGTTCCTCCTCCCTTTGCCCTTTCTAACTCCATCCTTCTTTTCCTTTTGTAACGCCAAGACCCCCTCACTGTCCGTCTGTCCGTCTCAACTGAGATGAGACTGAAATGTGCCACCTGTGTGTGCTGAGATTCACTTTTGCTGCTTTTTAAAGCCCAAGTCAATGACACAGCCAGAGTCAAAGTCCCTTTTTTCTTTCTTTTCCCTCTTTTTCTCTTTCTGCTACGTCTCACTTCCTGACATGGGAGAAATGCAACAATGAGCACACTCAGGACCGGTATCAAGGGAGGGTGTAGCAGAAGACAGAAAGACAGAATCAGCTTGGCACAGGCAAGACAGGGAGATAATGAGAATAGATGGTAGCAGACGAGCAACTGTCAGCATCCACCTATAGACGAATTCACAAGAGGGGAAGACTGATACGTCCCAATCAAATGACCGTCTCTGACAAGTGTTTGTATATTTGGTGTCAACTCCATCCTGCTGTCTTCACCTTCTCTGCTAAAAAATCCAATTTGACAGTCACACTGTGCCGTGTAATGGCCAGGAATCATTTATGAGTGGTGGAAAACATTGTATTGGACCCATTGAAGTAAATGGAGTACTGAAATGCCTACTTGTTGTCACAGCTGAATTGTATCCACCGAGTTGGTTTGTCATTATTAGGCAGTTGAGACTCTGTGCTGCTGAGAGCTGAGAGTTAAGATGCTCCTGTTACACGAGGGGACTGAAATCAGGAAGCAGTAAAGTTTGACGGTGAATTTGTGCAAACTATGGACAGCATTTGGGACACTGTAACTGCACTTTTACAGTCAGTGTACAGTCTTTTTTTCCTCTTCACATCTTAAAAGTCAGTTAATCTAGTTTTTCTATGTTTTTATTTGCAGTTGCAAGAAAAAGTATGTGAACCCTTTGTGATTACTTGGATTTTTTGCATACATTGGTCATAAAATATGTTCTGATCTTCATCTAATTCACATCACTAGACAAACACAGTATGCTTAAACTAATTCCGCACAAAAAATATAAGTTTTCATGTTTTTATTTGACACAATATGTAAACAGTCACAGTTCAGGGTGGAAAAAGTATGTGAACCCCTAGGCTAATTACTTCTCCAAAAGCTAATTGGACTCAGGTACACTTTGAAAACCATTTTTGGTTAACAGAGTTCATCACTACATCTACAAGAATAATTAAAACTCTATCATGCAAAGCTTAAGTCATATATCAACACCACCCAGAAGTGACACTGGCTTCTCTGGGCCTGAGTTAATTCATGATCGACTGATTCAAAGTGGAAAAGTGTGCAGTGGGTATGATTAGTCTACATTTTAGATTCTTGGTGGAAATCAATAATAAGAAGGAAGAGGCTAGGATCACCTAGATTCTTATTAGTGTCAAGGTTAATAGCAAGCATCTGTGATGTCATTAGGGATGTGCAAGTTCCCATGGCATGGGTAACTTGCACATCTGTGAAGACACCATTAATGCCGAAAGGTACAAACCGGTTTTGGAGCAACATATGCTTCCATCCCTCATTATCTAATCAAGTGCCAAGCCACGTGCATGTCCAGACCTGTCTCCCACTGGAAATATGTGCAGATTATGATGCACAAAATAAGACAACAGAGATCCTGCACTATTGAGCAATTGAAGTCGGACATAAGGAATGGGAAATAATTCCACCCACATAGCCTCAACAATTAGTATCCACAGTTCCCAAATGCTCACTGAGTTTTGTCAAAAGAAAAGATGATGTAAAGTATTGGAAAATGTGGCTCTGCCCCTGCTTTTTTGGAATGAGTTGCAAGCATCATATTTATAATGGTGAATATTAAAAAAATCATTTGGATTAATCAGTTTGAACACTTTATGTCTTGTCTTTTTTAATTTATTAAATTGAATACAGGTCTAAGAGGATATGCAAATCATTGAATCCTGTTTATTATATAAAGTTTATGCAATGTCCCAGCTTCATTAGAATTTGGGTTTGTGTGTGGTTTAGCACTGACAATATTCCTCTTTTATATAAACAGCGTTCTGGATAATGAGAGATGCTTATTAAGTGGACATATTTTTTGAAAACACATTTCTAATACAGGTTCAATAGGGTCGCAGCTGAGGTTTGTGTTTCTGATTATTAATGTACCATCATTTCATTTTCACCCAAATGATTTAGACTGTTTATATCAACCTGACATTTTATTATGACCCAAATGAGGATGTGACTGTTCAAAGTCTGCTGCTGTTATAGAATATGCATGCGTGACTTCTGCAATCACTGCTGAGCATCAGCATCCTGAGTGTTTTTGTGGTTTTCCAACTGATTAAAAGTCATGATGGTGAGGAAGCATATTCTACTTTATTGCTAAATAATGGATTTTTCCTTGACCGACCCTGATGAACCCCTGTAGTGTTTGATATGACTGGTTAAGGAATGTATCAAATGGCATATTTGGATGAAATCCTGATAAACAGACTTCATTGTGACTTTTGATCAGAAGCATGTGGATGTCTTGGCCTTGAGTAAAGTTTGTCTGAGATCCATATGCTCCATTTTGGGTCACATTTTGTTCATCTCTGTTCACTTTTGCCTCTGAATTTCCTTCTAACTTTACTGAAGTCAGGTTCACATCAGTGTTTGTGTGACTGAAGAGTCATCTAGTGCTGTACAACACTTTTATGCTTTAAGAATTCGATGTTCCAGATTAATTTTCAGGGTGCAGATTCTCCTCTGTCCTCTAGGTCATAAGTTTGAATTCCTCAGCAGCTCCAAACCGACATCCTCTGATGAGAGCTTCATGTTTGAGAAAAATGCATCCTCTTTTTTCTCTCTCTCTCTCTCAGGCCATCCGAGGTCAGCACACTTGGCACGATCACTGCATCGGTTCCTGACACCAGCGGTGAGTGAGTACACAGCTATCAACATTTTGGCCTTGTGAGGGCATCAGTCTCACAAATCATCATGAGCTGTATTTATCTGAAACCTCAGAACAGGAAGTTGCCGTTATGATTACAGCACCTCTATCACTGTGTGCTTCTCCCCATTTCTTTATAACATCCATGGATGATTTCTCTCCAAACACTCCTACTATTAAACAATTAGCAGACGTACGCTCTGCCTTTGGTGATTTAAGAACAGTTAAGCGGTGTAAAGTAAACAATGGCGGCTTACCCTTATTCTTTTAAAAATTATGTCATGTTCTCTGCAAATTGCATAATGGGTCCTCAGGTGTATTTTAACAACTTAAAAACATAGTACTAGAACACTGTGTTACAAAGTGTGGTGCAGCTTTCATTGGCTTCCAGCCAGTCAGAGACAGTTTAAACTCTCCTGATTATCCTACTTTTCAAAGGTGAGGTTAAGGTTTTGCAAATTCCTAAATCAAGTTTAAGTCAAATATAAAGGTCAAAGCTTTTACTTAAGCCAGTATTTAGGCTCGTTTGAAATCCTTTACTTATGAAAGTAAATGCATATGATCCAATCATCTTTACATATTAGCAGATGCTCTTTGCATCAGAATGGAAATTAAGAGGAAACTGAAGAGAGGTTTAAACTCGAGGGGCGTGACGGCAAATAATTGAAAACCACAGTCAGTTTATCACCAATGATTCAATATAAATTGATGTTATTTTGCATGATATTACTGAAGAGTGAGGCAAAGGGTTACCCACCACTGCTATTATAAAATGTGACCTCTGTAGTTTTTATAACAACAAAGACAGGCATTTTCTGGAAAAAAAATAGATTATGGAATGTAATCTATATACAGTATATTTCGATGTAATCTATCTTTATACATACCTGTCTGTCTAGGCCAAAACAGATGGCCATTTGCTGCATTATGAAAATTTGCCACATCCAGAGACTTCCAAGACAAAGAATACAGTCATCTGAAATGTTTTGCTCAGCCCTAAATATGACTTAACCTATTTTTTTTGGCTTGTTTTTACTTATAACTCACATATCTACGAAAAACAGCTATACTTATCAACAGTACCTGACACAACCCAACTTCAGGAATACTAAAACATCCCTGTAATGGCAGTTGCCACTGCTTGGCACTGATGTTACCAAGCAATGAGGTTCCTATAAGAATAATTGAAACTTGTTTTCTTAAATTAAAGGTGCTGTGAGGAGTTTCTAAGTAATTACAAAAAAGTCTCATTTTTAGATATATGCCTGATCGAAATACACACTTTAAGATGAGTTTTATAGCATCAAAATAGGTTATCTATGAATGCTATTCCTTAGCTAAGTGGTCAGGTCAGACAGCTGGCTACAAAACTACGATAAGTTTTCCAACAACTTGCATCCTGTAAGTTGTTGAAAAACAAAGTTGTAAAGCAATGCAGAGTTCTGAGGAAGGCCAGAGCTGCTTTCATTGGTATCACAACAAACACATGCTTTGGCTTGGGTCATGTCTTTTGGTGCGTTCCAGTTGTAGTCAGAAGTGGGAAATTCCAGATTCCAAGTAGGAAACTGAAACTGGAACATTCCCCGGAATTTCCTTTTGGGAACTCGGTGAAACCTCGCCATCCCCGAGTTGACAATTAAAGATGGATGCCTCCAGTTTGAACAGTTATTTAGCTCCTGTAATAATCCATTTATTCACACTTCTGACTGGGGTGTGTCGCTGTAGATCAGTTGTTTACATAGTATAGTTAGACCTATATTTACAAAAATGCTGCCATAGTGATAATCACATTCTTCATGTGATATTTGTGAACAACAACGCAGGGCGTGCTAACAACAGCTAACAATAGCCTGGTAAATCGGCATGTTTTTCCCGACTTCAACTGGAATGTCGATAAGTCAGAGATGATGCCACTCCCAGTTTCGAGGTTACTGGAACGCAGCATTACGACAGTCGCTGCGCGTGCTCATGGGTAGCAGAGTCTTTATGTTGCCGGGAAAAAAATTCTCCTCATTGCACCTTGAAGATATTAGTTGTATGATATCATAGCTTTCTTTGATAAATGAATGACTGCATTATAATTCAAAGTCCTTCCCCTCACCAGAACTGACTCTTTTATCACATGTGTCAGAGCAGCCTTGTTTGTTTGAGGTCTTTTAAAAAACAAAGACTTTTCTGCCTGTAGACAGTCCTAATTTCTGTTCAAAGTATTGCAGATGGAGTCATTTGTCAAGGATGGCTTTCTTAGTGAAGGCTCTGGCTTAATGAGAGACCTTTCATGTTTGACACTTGTGATGTACAAAATTTAAAAGATTATTTAAACCTTCTCCCGGCTGCATGCTGAAAGGCCATGAAAACACCTTTACTGAGTCATAGCCTTATTTTTAATGTACAAATTATTTGTCACTAGAGCTCAGAACTCAGTGTCACAGCCTCCAGGCGTTCATTCACACAGCATGGATCTGCTATTGAGCATGCTCCCTCTGCATCACACAGCTTTTGTTCAGTGACCCCAGAGAGAAGAAAGCACAAGTCGAGATGTGAGGAATGTTTTTCGACTGTACATCCTTGAAAGAAGCAGAAAGGGAGACTGTTTGAAAAGACCGTACTTACTGAGGGGAGAAAAAAATGACTTCATCACTGACGTATTTTTTAATAAGTGATGGATGGTGAAGGCAGCCTTGGTTTCTCGTAGCGGGGGCTTTTGATTTTCTTCCTCTCTTGATGTGAATTCAAAAACAACTATTCAGTCACTTCACTGTCACACAGCTCCGCCTGAGCAGCAGAATTCATTCTGAGTATCATGTTTGTATAGACTGGTCTTTAGGGTGGGGAGTTTCTGTGTGTTTCTATCTGCGTGGTTTCCCATTTAGTTTTTTTATGTGGACGTATTTCATGTGTCAGCACTGTTCGAAGTTCTCATTCTGTTTGTGTGTTTTTGTGTGTGTGCACACGCAGTCATGCATGAAACACAGGGAGACAGACTAATTTATTCTGTCTTACTGAATTGCAACAATGCAGGCTCCAATATGACAGTGTGTGTGTTTGTGTGTTTGTGTGTGGACAGCAGGTGTTTCACAATAACATCTGAGCGCAGGGAGATTCACAGAGAATTCGTATTCTCCATGACATCTTCTTGCCCTCTAAAGGCCAGGGCCTCCTCCCACTCATCTTGCCTCACAGACTTTATCTTTATTTATGTCTTCTGGTTGCATGCATTGCTCAAAAGAAAGACGAGTAGAGGACTGCTCTGTTCTGTTGCCGTGTTGAAGTTCATCAGGTGATGTTAAACCAAAATATAGTGTGAAGGTATCAAAGAAGTTTTATGCTTCTACAGGGGCGTCGGGTGAGGCCAGGGAGATTATGTTCTGTAGATACAATATCTCAGAGATTCAAGGGATTTTCTTTAAACTTTGACTGCATGTCCATCTAGATTCCATGATGAACTAGACTATGGAGGTCACTTGTCAAAGTTCAAGGTCTTGGAGTCATGTCTTCATTCTTTGCTTGCACACCTGATATCTCAAAAAAGCTAAGAAGGATTCCATCAACCTTGACACGAGTGGAAGTCGAAGATCACCTGATTAGATTTTGCAGGTCAGAGGTAAAGGGCAAAGCCACAGGCTGTGTTTAAAATCAGAACCTGTGACACTTGACTACCTCTTGTGAGTCAAGTGTAGTAGAGTTTGCTGTATATTCTACAAAGTGGCAAAAGAAAAAAATATTTTTAGACACCACTCTGGGTGGATACTATTGTTGCATCAATAGTTTGTGAAGATAAATAAGAACAAATTTAAACTCAAAACGTTTTTTTCTCACCATAAATTACATAAAAAGGTCATGTCTGGTTTTTTGAAAGACGAATAATGATACTGTATATCTTACCATAATTAACACTTAATTTGCTCATTTGTGAGCATAGGAAAAAAGTTGATTACAACAGTTCTCTTAAAGCTGGGGTTGGCGATTTTGGAAAACTAGCATGAATTTGAAAGTAGCATCTCCTCAGGGCTCCGCCGGGCTTCCCTTATTTTCAAAGACAAAACTTGAAAGGTAAGCATTCTCCGGCGGACTCTGATACGTATGAGCTCGGCTACACGCACCGAGTCTGTGCACGCCGGGAAAATGCACGCGCAGTAGGCGGGCAGAATGGTGACGGGATTTGATTGGTTTAAAAACAGGTGTCCCGGCATGATTATTGGTTGGGGTTTTCCCTGTTTTACTCCTGCTGTAGATAGCGGATATTTTTGTATTTCTGTTTTGAGAACACATTATGAGATGATTACCATGGGGTCATAAAGACCATTTTAACCAGTATTACAAAAAGTGTATCTAAATCAAATCGCCAACCCCAACTTTAAGGAAGCTGCTCCATCAAAAATCACTTGCCCCTTTTCATGGGCTTTCTACGGTATATCACACGTCACAATAAATCAGCCCTCTATTTTTGTCAGCGCTTTTGCTACAACATACGCATAAAAGCACAGTGAGCTGCAAAACCATATCATTCAAAATACCATAACACCAAACCGTGATGAGAGCTCACGAAGGAAAATAATGTAGAAACAGAGTGCAGGCAGTCCTGATGGTGAAGTATGACCCCTAGTCATCAGTTGTCAACAAACAAACTGATGATTTTGATTATTGGTGTTTATTTTGTTACTTGTACTCTTATGATTACTGCTATTTTTGTAGTTTACTTCTAACACAGGTATTTACATACAGCCCCCAGTGGTATTCTCCAGTAACATGTGTCACATACAAGCAAGTATATCAACATAAACACAAACGTAAGAACAAACTGTATGTGTCAGCCACAAACCATCTCAGCCCTTTTTTGACACCGCAGTGAACTTCAACTGTCCAGCAATGCTACACTGTGATGAGATTTTTAAACGCTAATTTAATTTTTTTTCAGCTTTTTTCATGTTGTACGATTGATTGGTCGACATAGATCGTATGTCTTTTGCATCCCCCACCTTTCTCCCCTTTCTCCCTTTTCTCCCTCTAAGCGTCTTCGCTGTGTTCTGGTTTAATCTCTCCCCCCACACTGACAGGGGGACAAGGATCCAGACCCCAAAATAGAGCAGCTCTCATCCCACTCCTATTCAAGCATCCAGGGTGTGAAGCCAAGAGCGTCTCACACATGCTTCAACATGCATGCAAACACACAAACACATCCTCCAAGAAATGAAGACACACATATTTATAGACTTTTACATTTACAGTTTAATAATAAACACTCTACAAAGAGGCTGAAATCACCTCTTTTTATAACTGCACTATGACAGCTGAGGCATGTTTTGGTCCATCCATCCTGATCATTCTTGTAAAAACAAGATTTAAGAAGAAGTACAGATGTATGCTAACATGTCTTCTCTGACTCAAACTGAATCAGATTAGATCTTGAAGTCAGGGATCAATGTCTTTCAGTCTTATTTTCCTATCTTACTTGTTCATGTCGAACCTTATTAAAAGCTGTTTGGGATCCATCCTAACTTAATCTTAAAATGAAGATTAAGTATATATGTTATTGGTCAGCAGTGTTGGGAGTAATGGCATTAGAAATAACAGCATTACTAAAACAGTTATTTTTTCCTAGTAATGGATAATCGAATTAATTACTTTTTCAAACGTTACAATGCCGTTGTTGACTGTGAAGTGTGGCACGGTACTTGCACCGATGTAAAGCAGTTGTTATCCGACCTGCCTCAAACAGCCAGACACCAAGCAGGAGCTGTGCCACCAACAGACACACGAGAGAACTCAATGCCAATGTTGCCAGGTCTGCTTATTATAAGCGACTTTCGGCTTCTTCTTTTTCTAACTTGCACGTGTATATTGGGAGTTGTGAGTTGCACTTTTATTGACTTGTTCCAATAGTGTGGTTGCTTATTTGGGCTTGTTGTGCCCCCAAACCCAGGAGGAATTTGGTGCATGATCTACCATCAATATAAACCCAATTCAGAAGTAATAAAAATTATTTTATCCCACCCTAACACAAGTTTAAATTTTACTGTAATAATGGCGTTCACACCTAAAATAAATCCTTATAGCCAGAATTTAATTAATTTCTAATGTAGCTGCTATTGTTTACACCATAATAAAGCTGTAGAAGATGAAGATACAACTTAAATAAAAACATGACATGTCTTTTTGGTTAAAAAATCAAGGTTAGACAGACTGTTTAGCAATAATGGAGTTACAAATAACAGCAGCCCCTCCTTATACTTATGTATAAAGAAAAGGATGTTCCACCTCCAAACAAAAGGATGGATGTTAAATAAGTACATTAAGAGACAAAAAAGAAGAAATATGAAATTCAAATTCAAATGTAAGATGGATAAAAATCAAAACATGCTAACAGGTTTCTCTCTGTTAAAATCCTTACTTCAATCGCAAAATCTGGCAACCCAGCAACACAGCGAATTCGGAGCTATCTGTGGAGTTAAAACTGCTGTTTTCAGGATGAAAGTAAAAGAAGTAAAAGGCAAGAACACACATGTGAAGTGTACATTATGTCCTAAAGCAAAGTGTTTGTCTGTTGTAAGCAAATCTAAAAGATAGTGAGGAAAAACATCGAGAACCCCGCTGATGATGTGAGCGCTGCTGCAGCAGGTAACAACAAGGAGGGAGAGAGAGATGAAGCCACACCGTTCAAGCAGTAAAAGCTTTTTCAAAAAAGTAACGCACCAATTACTTTCCCTGGTAACTAATTACTTTTATGAAGGAGTAATTCCGTGAGTAATTCTGTTCCTTTTTTGGGAAAGTAACCAGTAACTATAACTAATTACTTTTTTAAAGTAACGTGCCCAACACCATTGGTCAGGGTCAAAGTTTTTAGAGCCTCATGTTTTACCTTAGTGTTAGAACCCAATATCCTAAAGAAACTTGAAGGAATTGTAATCAAGTTTTGCAAAATTGCCCACTCAGACCTTAAGGTGAAGAACTACGACTTTAGGGGTCAACGGGCTAGGCCGTAGAATTCTCAAAGCCACCTGTCAGCTCTTTCTCAAGAACAGATTGATCTAATTTTCAAAGTCAAATGTCAAGGTTAAAGCTTCTGTAGCTACATGTTCATACTTTGCTTGTGATCACAATTTCTCAGGAAAACTAAGGGATTTCCCAAGAACTTTGCACAACTGTCCACTCTGACATAAGGATCAGCTAACTGTACTGTGAAGTTCATCGGTTATAGGTTAAAGTCTTTGAACCTGGCGCTTACGGAAGAACTTGATACCAAATGTTCGCCTTCAAGGACATTATTTAAACTTTTTACAGTGTCCACTCTAAATTTATAATGAAATCATTAGGTGAATGGAACAAGGTCATAACACCTCATGTTCACCATTTGCGTGTGGGCTACATATTCAAAAGCTTGTTTTGGTAGGGGGGTCTTGAGGTTTCACAACAGTATTAGCATAAATGTCTTCTCTCGCTCAGGGATGAACATTATTAGTAATTTTAAGACCAGTACACAAGACCTTATGTGTCCTTCCTGCCTTTAAACGAGCTGTCTCTCAAAACTCTGTGGCCCTTTCTTTGACCTTCGTACAAAAGTATTCTTAAACAAAATTAAGCTGAGTAAAACTTAAAGGTTTATTGGTCAGGTTATACTTACCATAGCATAAAAAAAAGCTTTGAGGGTTTTTGTTTTACATCCTTGCACGAATGTTCAGTCTGACTAGAGGGAATATTGGAGCTTCTTGTTCAGCCTTTTCTGGAAGGGAATTACTCTGTAATACTATTGAAGTTGTTTTATAATGTCAAATGTCCACTTTGTACAAAAAAAGGAGATGAGGAGTCAAATGGTCAAGGCCAAAGTACACAGAGCTTCAGTTTGACATCCTACTTTTGAACCCAGCACCCAAGTGCCACTAGTTATTGTCATAAAACTACAGATTTCACCTCTACAAATTTGTTCTGCCCTCCCCTCTGTTAGAGGTAAGGGTCACTGGGCCTCATCTTCATCCTTAACCTGTAAATGTGATATGTCAAAGATACTGTAAGGATTTCCAACATGGCACGCTTGTCAATTTCTACCTACGAATAATTTCTTTTTTAATTTCTTCCATTATAGGTCAAGGTCATTAACCTTACAATTGTCCTTTGCTCATGAATGTGATATCTTGAGAAGTCTTTGATTTGTTTTCTTCAAGCATTGCATAATTATCCTGACTCATGGACAACCTGCCAATGACTCAACTCAACCCAAACACTTAAACACTTGAAGGACTTTTCTAAGACATTGTAGATGTGATTGATTCTCATATTCATTCATTTGCTTGTGAACACAATCGGGAAAAAATGTTTCAAGAAATTCTTGTAAACCTGCACAAATGCCCCCCTGACTCAAAAAGAAGCATACTTGGGAATTTCACAGGTTAAAGTAAAGGTCATGGAGCCTCATATTTATTCCTTCCTCATATATGTGATATTAAAAAAGGCCATTGAGGTTCTCCCAGACTTTACATAAATGTTCCCTCTGAATTGAAAATGTCCTGTTTAGATTTTTTACAGTCAAAGTTTTGATGTAGCCTCATGTTCATCCCCGGCTTTCGGATATTACAGTGCTTTTAGTAATTGTGTCCAATGAGCCAAGGATGGCCTCTAAAGAACCCAATGCCTTTAGAACACGTGGATGGATTTTATCAGAACTTGGAATAGTGTCTGCCCTTACTCAAAGATCAAGTATTTAGAATTTAGAAGTCAAGGGTCAAGGTCATTGGATCGCATGTTTTTTGTATCTCAGGAATGCTTTCAGTGATTTTCTTGGCTCAAATGGCCACCCTGTCTCAATAATAACATATTTAAGGGTTAATAGGATTAAGGTCAAGGCCATGTTGTCTCATGATCATCCCTTACCTATGAATGTGATATCTCAGGACAGCTTGAATGTCTACTTTAGCTGGAAAATGAACTGGATTTATTTTTGTCACTTTAAAGGTCTTGGTCCCTGGGCTTCATATTCATCCCTTGCCTATGAATTTTCTGGAAATTACACATCCAAAAAAATGCCCCAGCCCTTCGTCTTGACCTGCCATTGCACTTTTGCTGCACAGCATTTCTTTACCTTCTGGAAGGATAAACTGCATTGTGGTTGTCATTCCAGTAAGGTTCATTCATCTCTTTTTTCATGTGTCTGTTTACTCTCTTTATCCTCTTATCCTTCCATATAGCTTACTCAGTTTCTCCCTAGTTTCTCTCACTACCTTCCTCTGATCCCTGCATCTCCTTTTAAGTAGAGTCCAGCAAAAACTTCCTAATCATGCCACCGAATTACACACCATCTGGTAAATTTAGCAGAAATGAAACAAATTATCCCCGGCTTGCCTCTAATCCTGCAAACATCATCAAATCTGATCCATGTCAAGAAACTTTCTTGGCTGAGGGTGGTTGTTGTGGACTAACGAAAACACATTACATCATGTTGAGCTGCAGGAAAAGTAGATAACAAGTCAAGCTGGGCTTTGACTTCTGAGCTGATGAGCTTCAAACTTACTAATCAGATGTTAGAGCAGCAGCAGCATATGGATGGAAAGGGAGGACTTTTCATTTATGTGGGTGTTTAGTTTTCACCTTTGAAAGAGAAAAAAATACAAAATAAACAAAAATGTACACTTCTTTGTGCTTTTTGTTGATTATTATACAACAAAATATGTACAAATCATAGGTTATTGCTTGTTCAGCTTTCATACATGTAAACTGCATTACTACCACTGTTACAAAACCCCTACCATGCTTATTATATGTATATATTTGTTTATTCCCCAGACTCTGACCTTTCTGTATTGACCTTTAGCAATACACAAAATATCCCAAGAGCATTTTGGATTGTGTTCTGGAATGATGCCATGCATCACAGATGCCTCACACTCTACAGAAATTAGCCTCCTTCATCATCCACAGAGCACAAGGTCAGAATATTGGTAAGCATGGCCATTATAGGTCATAAGGAGCGCCAGTTGCATTCTGACAGCCCAATTATCCCTTGGGATGTGTGCGACTGTGTCTGCCCTGTGGTTCATATGAATTTAAAGACTGTGTGCATGCCTATTTTGTCTTTATCAGGATATGATAAGTCCCTGTATAAGTGGGGGCATACTTAAGGAAACAGACTTTTCAGATTTTGTTATTTAATGTTGGGCAAGTAAGAAATAGTATAATGGAAAAGCTGCTTGGAAATTGTCTCACAGTAGGTGATAAATACAGTTTTGCTTTAACTCATTATGTTGACAGCTGGAAACCTGCATATTTTATTTCCTTTTTTATTGGAGAAGTTTAAATATGAGTATTTAAGGGTACCAGTTTATCTTGAAACACTGACATTTACTTCTGTATGATGTGATTCATGAATAGTCATCTAGTTAAATCTGAATGAAAAGATGACGCACTCATCTTGACATTTTCACTCATTTCCTTTCTGACTGCTTCACTCACCACCATGTGGGCAGGTCAAATAGTTTTGATGGTCAGTTTGCATCTTCTAATATGACTAACTCTGAAGTGACTCACACTTATCAATGTGGTAAATGAGATACCTTGCTAATTTGGACCCCTTTCCATCTTCTAACTGTCTTTATTATTCATGGTAAAGGTTTAACAAGGTGCTAAAATATTCTTCAGAGACTTTGGTCCACACATAGCAGACTTGATCCAATTTCTGATGACTTGGGAGTATACTGAACTCATTTTCATGTTTAAGAAATTGCTTTGAGATGACTTCAGTTAATGACGCTATGTTTTATACTGCCAAAATTAGCCATTCAAGAATGGGTACACTGTGGTGATGAAGAGCTGGACTTCATTGACATCAATACTCTGAAAGTCTGTGGTGTTTAAATGATGCTTAGTTGAAACCAATGGGTCCAAAGTGTGCCAAGAAACCATCCCCCCACTATTACTCCACTACCAACCTGAATCATGTATACAAGGCAGGGTAGATCCAAGATGTACTGGACCAGCCAACCAATTTCCAATATTCAATTTTGGTGAGCTTGTGTAACTGTAACCTAGAATTCATGTTTTTAGTTGACAGGAATAGCACCCAGCAGGGTCCTCTACTGTTGTAGCCCAATTTCCCTGAGCTTTGTGTATTATAAGTTCAGAAATGGTCTTCTGCATTCTTTGCTGGATCTTCATAATATGTGTTCAGAGCTTCTGCTATTTTTTCATCATTTTAGACCACTTTGTCCATCCTCCCCTGACCTCTGACATCAACAGGGCTTTTCCACATAGAACACGAATGCTCACAGGATATTTCCTCTTTTTTGGACCATTCTCTGTGTCCTTTAAGATGATGGTGCTTGAAAATCACAGCAGATTTGCAGTTTCTGAAATACTTTACAGCCTGTCTGCAACTGAATCTATGCCCTGTTCAAAGCTCCTGAACCACCTATTTCCCCACTCTGATGCTTGGTTTGAACCTTAGAAAACTGTCCAGGTCTACACACCTAAAAGCACTAAGTTTCTGCGGTGCAATTGGCTTATTAGCTACTTCTGTTAAGTAGTTGAACAGCTTTGCCTATTGTGAAATGGCTTGTGAGTGCTGTGGATCTATGCAGACTTGAAGAGTTTCCTTAAACAGCATCAGAAGTCCAGGTTGAGTTTCACTGTGGCCTGTAATGAGGGATAGGTTTGTATTAATATTGTATCTAAAGAAAGATTCTTAAATGAGCACTCTATCTGGATTTAGCAGAGCATACTGCACAGAGACTAACAAGAAAGAGTGAAGTCAGCCTGGAGCTATACTTTTATGTCAAAGAACTGCGAAAAACTATTTACACTCAGACATTTTTCTCTTTTGCTCTCTTTTTCAGTCAGATGTAGCTTCAATAAACATACACAAACACACATCCAAGGTTATCCACTGACTTCTGATGAATTCAGTTCATTCAGTCCACTGTCCATGATGATGAAGCAGGTGATTCAGGATCGAGGCCAAATAACAGTTACAGGTATAGACTTAACACAGCAACACATCCAATTTTAGACTGAATCCAAATTTGATGCCTTTTGGCAAGCCAACTGAATACATTCACAGACAAAATCTCTGTCATAAATCTAATCAAATCAAACTTTATTTATAAAACACTTTTCATACATTGGAAATGCAGCACAAAGTGCTATACATGTTAAAAACAGCCCCCCCCCCACCCCCCCATTCAAACTCCACCCAAATACATACACACACACACATACACGTGCACACACACACACACTGATAACATGATTGAAAAATGTGTGATTTTAAAATCGTGTGGCTGAGTACAGAGGAGCCCGGTCAGGAAATGCCAGGAGGCCGACTGCGCTGGGTGCTGCCCACCGCCCAGGGCCAAGACGTCTCCACCTGGGCGCGCCCCGCTACAGGGCCAGTGAGGGGCCCACTGCAGCAAGGCAGTGCTGCAGACCCCCCACCTGACAAAGACAATGCCCACCATGAGACAGAGACATCCCAGTCAGAGCCAACAGCAGCCCCCAGTGCAGGCAGCCCCCCGCTGAGAAAACACTGGAGATATGGGGTAAAAACATAAAACTACCTAGGCTAAGAATCATAAAATTAGTAAAATTAAATAAATAAAATACAAGCAAGCCAAATAAATAGTAAGAGAATAGGAATAACAAGTAAAAAAAGGACTAGAATATATAAATAAAATAAAATAAGATAAAAAAAATAGATAAAAATAAAAAGTTAAATATGGGATTAGTTGAAATCAACAGTCACCAACAAGAAGCAGCATACTGCGTTTGTTGCAAAACATTGTCATGTAAAGATAATGAAATGTTGACAAAAGTAAGTTGCACTTAGTTAGCTATTTGTAATTATCCTGCAGTCTCATTTGTGATCAGCCAGCGATGTTAGAGCTTGAATTGGGCTCAAATTTAGGCTCATAGCTGAAACGATTGAGCTCAGTCTCTGAGCAATCAGACCCTTTGAGGGGGAAGAGGCGGGAGCTTTGAGTGTGAAGACTACAAGCCTATAAACAATGGCTGCTAATAAACCATTTAGCAGGGATTCTTATGATTCAGTTAGGTTTTATCAGAACTGGATCACGTTTCTATCATAAAGCAAGAAAAAGAGTTCAAACTTTACAAAGATACAGTACTCTCACCCTCACAACAATACACTGCCAGCAGACATGGGTCTAACTGGCAGCAGACGAGCTGCGTGGCTGTTTTTTTTCATCTGGCACATCACGCTGATGTCATCACATTGATGAACTCAACAGCACGACGAAACACAACTAACTAATGCCCCATCCACACGAAGACAAAACGCTTAACAGTTTCCAAAACGATCGTCATAAAGACAAAGGCGTCTCAGAAAATGTGTGCGTCTATATGAATGCACTCGATACACATGAAGACTCTGTAAAACACATGCCAGACCTCTAGGGGTGGTGTAACGATATGACGGAAACAAGCGGAAACAAACAAAAAAAAACAGTGGGCTTGCGCACTCGCAGCAAAAGTTGTAAACAAAGATTGTGATAAAGTGATCATAAAGTCCCACTATGTTTCCTTGATAATTGGTTTTGCTGCAACAGGGATAGTAGGGTTACTAGCTTCATCAGCACATATGCTTCACGTACGCTGCTTTGTTGTTGTCGTTGCCGCGTGTGGCGCATGCGTGTCGATAAAGATATGAAACTATGACTTAAGCGTATCTGAAAACTTGCAGAGAGCCAGTAATCACGGAGCTGCATATACAGCATTTCAAAGTCTTTCCACTCTGGAACCTGGTTTCAAAAATGATCGTTTACGGACCCCCAAAACGCCGTCTTCGTATGGATGATACGCAGATTCGGCAAAAAACATATGCGTTTAGACCTCGGTTTGTCTTCGTGTGGATGGGGCCTCAAGCAATTGAAAGGAACATGGAAGACGTAGACGCATTGGTTAACTGTTTTCTCTACTTTGTACTATTGCCCTTCTTAAAAAATGTACAAACTCAGCGCAGACAGAAAGACCTTCAAGCGCTGATTATGCAAAGGTGGGTGGAATTTGTTGCTAAGATGGCGAAGAGTCACATAAGTTACAGACAGGACGGGTGCCATTTTAGGTCGTGAGCATGTTACACCCCTGTCATGACATAAATTAGCAGGTTGACACGGCTACGATGTTACCACTGAGCCGATTAGAGTCGAGCTGATAAAAACCTGTGTTGTTTGCAGGGTCAACCCGGATCAAAATGCTAATTGAACCCTTTCAAACTGCCGACAGGAGCCAATTGTTACCGGGTTAAACTGTTTTTTTGGCCGGTCTGGAAGGGGTATTATTACTGGAACAATCATCCAATCATCTTCCAGAAATTATTTTGGATTTTTTTGCGGCCTCCTGTTTCACTCCTCAGTCTTATTGTCATACATAAACCTAGGCTGTAATACAAAACAGGCTGGGGCCGCTGCTTTTTGAGATCTTGCTCGGGTGGATTTTTCAATCAGTCGACCTTGTCTGTCAGGTATTTTGACACATACCTGTTACTGTCATGATCAGCTGAGGATGTCTGCATTCAAGAGAAAATTTAATTCATTGACAATCAAAAGAAACCTTCTCACATAACTCCAGAAATGACAACACTCCACATATTATACCCCAGCCATTGCTTGTTAGCTTGATTATTAGATGCAGGTGAGAGAAGAAAAATGGCTGCCTGTTGGTGGGCATTAATAAGAGTAGACACAATCACCCTCAGGGGCCCTGTGTCCTCACACAGGAAGCAGATTATCTGCTGGGCTCAGGCCTGGTTTGCGGCAGCTCATTGTGAACTTGGCTTTTGTAGCTGCCAGTGTTCAGTGTGAGCTCAACTAATAGGGATACTGATTATTTATCCTGACCCGTCCAAGCCACACAAAGTAGCCATTGTTTGGTGCCATGTACTGTAGTAAACACAATAGGTATTCAGGTTTTTCCTCTACAAGAGCTACATGGATGTTTTCCAGCCCCTGACTGTGCCAGAAGATTAAATATGAAAAATGTGATTTACTAAGCGATGATTTGACAAAATGGGGGATGGGAACAGGCGATTTTTATGGCTTTACTCCTGAAATTTACATGTGAAAATCATACCACCCTGTCAGTCACAAACATTCACAACCATGGAAATTGCTTTTTGATTTGTATCTCACATCATCTCAAAATAATGAACACAGGCATGTTTGGGCCTTTTTATACTGATTGAGAGCAACGGCAAATCACTGTTATTTCAAATGATTACTGTTTTTGTTTCATCATGCAGTGCTCTAAAAAAGGCATTCATAGAAAAGTCAAAACTAGAAAAAAGAGCAGCATTTCCCTCCAGTATGCTAGCATCTAGACCTCATTCAACAAATGGAATTTATGGGTTAAATCTATTATTAACAGTGTGAATAACAGATTTGTGCATAATTCACATTCTGCCCTGGAGCAAGCATTTAACTCTGTTGATTGCTTTGCAGTCAAGCCAGAATTGAGTTAATTTTTGCCGCAATAATGTGAATTTACTGTGTCATTGCCTCGCTTTCTTCTAATTCATGCAGAGCAGAAAATGAGAAGTGTTCTAATGAAAGTAGATCTGGAGGATGTTTTTGGTCCTTCTGTGATACACGGCTTGCAGTAGCGTGGCAGCTTGATGCTTTCATTCAACAAGAGGGAACAAGCTTACATGTGCTGCATATTTTGCTTCCTCGGGAAAAGGAAGCAAAAGTGACTTATGGATGCCACCCTCATGCATCAGCATCCTTTATTGTGCCGTCACCTCCTCTGTATTCATGAGACATATCTAAATTCTGACTATGATTCAAAAAGAGTTGGGACATTGTGTAAAATGTGGGGAAAGACTGAACACAGTGATTTGTATGTATATTATTTAACCTAAATACATTCTGACTTAAAACAGTTGGGACTGACCAAGAAAAGGCAGGGTAAGATATAGAGTGCTCAATAAAGACTACATTTTGGTCAAACTAGCTCTGTTTAAGTTAATTAGCTGTGTTGCTACTAAGTGACCAGGTTTAGTTCGGTCTAGCTCAGTGTGGTTCGCAGCAGTAAACTTTTATCTTGTTTATGTTTCCACTGTTGTATCTGAACTTGAGAGAAGGATATGCCAGGAGGAGAGAGTCACACCAGCTACATAACTGTGTGACATTATAGCGGTATGGTACAATTCTTCATTCTGAGCTGGGGTGTCCAACTATGGCACAGGGGCCAGCTGCAGACCGTGGTCCATGTTATGTTGGCCCACAGCAACTTCCTAAAAGTAATGGATATTTGGCCTGCTCTAAAACTTGCACTGATCAGGTAAATATGACCACCTGCCACCTGTTGGATTGGACCACATGGACCTCTTTTCCATGTGCATCACTGGGACTTGGCCACCCATGACCCTGTTGCCAGTTCAACACTGTTCTTTCCTATGACCATATCAGATAGGTACCTAACAATGCAGAGCAGGAATGCTCCACAAGAGCTGTAGTTTTGAAGGTGCTCTGACCCAGTTGTCTCGCCAAAACCATTTGACCCTTTTCAAAGTAGCTAAAATCCTCATGCCTGCCACTTTTTCCTGCTTCTCACATCAACTTTGAGGACATAATGGTCACTTGCCATGCCATGATGAAGAGATAATCATTGTTATTCACTTTGCCTGTCAGTAGTCATAATGTTGTGCCTGAAAAGTTGCTTGACTGATGAATAAAGACAAACTGATAACAGTGGGATTATCTTTCCTCATCTTCTCTTGATCTTATTTACATCTTCTCTTGATCTTATTTACAAAGATTACAGTGCTCATTAGCACAGTCCTACAGAGTTTAACAGTTTGTGCAGATTGCTGTTGTTTAGGGCTGAAAGTGGAGATAATACATCTGCAAATTCCTTTCTGCTGCACTGTGCCATTCTTATCTTGACAAATGGCCCATGCTGTGGTTGGCAGGGCTCCATGATATCTGACCTCCAGAAAATCATTGACAGTAACTGACCATTTGCCTTGTTTAGTGATAAATTCAAAGCTGTGTTGTGGGCTTTTTTTTCTCTAAGCATATTTTAACCTGCACTGGATCAGTGTGTTCCTTCTAATACATTTGTATTAAACAGGCACAGTCATCCCAAAGTTAATTTGCATTTGGTTTTAATGATAAAAGTTTGGACAGCATTACTTCAAACAAAGAGCTTTGATGGAGGACTGCCAGCACTTCTGTACTCCATGGAGCATTGTTTTATACAGAAACAGTCGTGAACAAACCACTCTATATATGTGGCTTATCTGAACATGGTGCAGCATGTGTTTTTGTTTTAGCTGCAGTTAAATGGGAAATTACATTTACTGTATGTGCAGCAGTTTTATCTTCACCCTGGAGCTCACTGGGCACCCCACAAGGTATACACTAAAAAGTTGGACACCATGGATCAGTTTTCTCCGTATCTCTTCCTTTTGGCAGTGAAAAACTGTAACTGTAACATACCAGGCCAAACTGAACTTGACTGCTTGTTGGAAACACAACATTGACTGAACCCAAGTTCTATCTGATGACAGAGTCCATCCTCTTGTACTAATATAATTTAGGTGGTGTTCCTCTTGAGATACCTCAATTGTAGGCTTAAATTACAGCTTAAATTGTACACCTTCCATAGTAGGTGCAAGGTCCTTTTTTAATGAAAGAGTATGTAGAGAAATGTAGGGGTTTAACAGCTGTTTGGTGTCAGCACTGTTCTCCATGATAAATTACACCCCTTAGCAGTGTATGGTTTCCTTGCTCACACTTTTGCCTCTGCTGATGAATATTATCAGCCGTGCAACTTTATTATCTCATGTCACTGACCACTGCGCTACTCATTCAACTGTAGCTTTAAGAAATAACTTAAGGCTATTGACACGGAATTGTATGAGGCACACGTTAACTGAGTAACCATCAGAAACAGTGACAGAAATTAACTCTGACTCTGTTCAGGAAGAACCAACCTTGAAGCTAGGGCTATACATGCTGCAGATGGGGTTCTATTTGATCAAGTTTTGTCCTCCTCCATCTAAAACAAGTTTTGAGGAATGCCTTTTTTCAGCTTTGCAACATTGCAAAAATTAGACCTGCCCTGTCTTTGTGTGATGCTGAAAAGTTAGTCCATGCTTTTGTTAGTTCAAGATTGGATTGTTGTAATTCTCTATTATCAGGCTGTCCCAGCAGGTCACTTAAGACACTAAAGCTGGTTCAGAATGCTGCAGCACGTGAACTAGGAGAAGAGTTCATACTACTCCTGTATTAGCCTCTAAGCATTGGCTTTCAATAAAATCTAAAATGTAATTTTTCTTTTAACCTACAAGGCCCTCAATGACCAGGTATCTACATGTGTCAAAGAGTTTGTAGTGCTGTACAGCCCCCTCTAGAAAGTTGCACTTCCAAAATGCTGGCCTGGTCATGGTACAATCAGTCTCTTAAAGAAATATGGGAGGTAGAGCCTGAACTTATCATGCTCTTCTCCTTTAGAACCATTTACCGACCACTGTCCAGCAGGCAGAAACCCTCTCTACCTTTAAAGTAGACTAAAAACATTCCTCTTAGATTCAGCTTTTTGCTAGGAGTGACTTAGACTTAGACCAGCCCCACCCTTTGTCAGTACTATTCCTAGATTTACTTTAGAATGGCAAATCCATTTGAATACGCCGTAGTTCCACCAAATGTCACACATACATGTAACTGTATGTGACGACCAATGTCAGTCATATCCACTTCATTATCATTTAAGCTGTTAATGATAACAATAGAACAATATCTCATTCTCTGGTTATTAGTTTACCACCATAATACATACCTCTACAACCATAGGCGGAGGACACTTGAAAATTAGGTGCTTCATCTCAAGGAAATATCCTGTAAAACATTTATATGTCACAAATATTTAACATAGTTATGGTCTGGCCATCCATAAAGGTATCGCTCTTTATCATTACATTTTCATTTTAGTCACTTTGTGTCAGCTTGTTTCTCTATCTTTCAACATCTCTCTTCAAAAATATAAATAAATAATTAATGCAAATGATAATAGTTATGTAATTAAAATATTGTAGGAGAATTAGATAATAATAATAATAATAATAATAATAATAATAATAATAATAATAATAATAATAATAATAATAATAATAATAATAATAATAATAATAATGATTTAAAAATAATTAAATGTGACAAGAAATAACAGAATAAGAAGAAAGAGAATGCAAACGACTCTTATGTGAAGCATCTTGAGAGTATGTTTTATTGGTTAAGATTTATGAGAGTGTGGGTTGTGAATTGGTGTACATACAGTCCACATCAGCAGTTGTCTTTTATTGTCCTCAGTTCACTGATAGTTAAAATTGTAGTGGGAGAAAAGGTAATGAGACATAGTGGTAAACATACTCCTGCGCCAACTGTTTTGGAAATGTGTTGCAGGCCTCACCTTCAGATCTTGAGTTTATTAAAAGTCAATTTGGGTTTTTGACATTTCGTTTTAGTGCTGATTCAAATATAGGCCCAAAAACAGAAAAGATCAATATTCTATTTTTATTCAAAATAACACAATGTCCTTAATCTTTAAAAATTTGGGTTTGTCCAAAGCACACATTTGCAACACATGCAGCTTTTCCGGTCTTTTCTTTGTGTAACAGAAAACAGATTCACTTCAATGAAAACATGCATTGAGAAAAAAATAGACAACATATGCTCGAAAAAACATGCGCAGATCACATGCTTGTCACACAGAACACCTGTCTGTTCATCTTCAGCTTTCCCTTCTTTTATAACAAACAGAGACACATGTATTCCCTGAGGGTTCGGATCTTCTCTGGATGTATTATCTTGTTCAGTGAGCTCCAAAGCTCAGCGTCTTAAAAGATTCTGTCACGATACATGTTCTGGTGCAGCGTGTCTATGTATCTGATCACATGAAGGTGCTTCTCTACTCCCAGTAGAGTCTGAGTGAAGGTATGCTGCCTTGCTGGTGTGTGTTCGCATGTCATGAATGTCTGCATGTGCACAGACTTTTATAGTGTTCTTTTTGTGTTTTATTGCTTTTGTTGCTTTAAGTTGGCAGAAACTCGTGTATAACATGTGAGAGTAAAGTTCTTTGATTGACTTAGGAATGTTGTCAAAGTATATACAGTGTCGAGCTAAAGCAGAGCAACACTGGCTTCATTTGAAGAAAGTTATTAACCACCTGATGAGTAGTTTCAAGAGTCATTCTTCTTTAAGCACCTCCCATCACCAACCGTCTCACGCATGACACCATAGCGGGCAAAAATATATAAATTAAAAATTAACAGTGACATGCCAAATGGAGACTATTAGCAAATGTTTTGCTTTCCTCATTTTTTTTTTACAATTATAAAATGTACTAATTTAATATGTCCTTAAACAAAGATGCATTCATAATGGCACTTCCCATCTTTAAAAAAAAATCTGATTTTAGAAAGATTTTAGAAAGATGAAAACACAGGGATACTTAAGAGATCCCAATTTTACCAGTGTTAAATGGTTAATCATATGTAGGGAGAGGGACCAGACAGTGCTGTCCAGCCTCACCCCTTCTGTTTGCTCTAGCCACAGAACCCTTGGCAAAAGCCATCATGAAGGACCCATTACTGATGGGAATAGAGGTGGGTCCCATGCAGCACAAGATTTCACTTTACGCAGATGATGTCTTTCTTTATCTTAGTAATCTTGTGCCTCCACTGCAAGAGTGGTTAATATAATTCGGTCCTTTGGCCAATTCTCAGGCAACAAGATTAATTACTCCAAGTCTGAGGTGATGCTTCTGACCCCTAATGTGTCCTGGTCCCAACCTGCTCTGCCTCTTTTTTGGTGGTGCCTATCAGGTTTTGTATGTCTAGATTTACACATTACCCCTCAATGGCCTGTACAAAGCTAAGTTTATGCCCCTAATCTGTGGGGTTAAAGAAGACCTGGCTTGCTGGACAGTTCTTCCACTCTCTCCTGGGAAAGGTCAATCTTTTTAAGATGCTTTTGTTCCCTTCTCAAATTATTCTGTTTCTTTAAACCTGAAAGTCAGTTCCATCTTTAAATAGCTCCCTATCTTTTTTTTATGTCAAAATAAGTGAGCTAGGCTGAAGCTCACTGGACTGCAACATCCAATCAAAGAAGGGAGTATGGCTGTGCCAGACTTTAAACGCAACCAAATTGCCTGCCTGTGACATTGGTGTAGAGAGGACCCTAAATCTACTTGGCTTGCCCTAGATGCTAACTTGGTGGCCCCTATCCCTATCTGCACCATTCTGTATTCCTCAAAAATTGAGTGAGTAATAAGGTAAAGGGTAATCTCATTTAACAGAACAACCTGAAAGTGTGGAGACTGACTTAGAAACTAGAAAACCAGGAGGGCAAACTCTCATTCTCGCACTTCTTCACTTAAATCCTGATTTCCCTCCTGCCTTCTCCCTGTGGCATGGAAAGGGGATAAGGACTGTGGGTAATTTAATATTAGATGGCAATATCAGGTCTTTTGAACAGCAGAGAAATATCTCTCTTGAAATAACTTTTTGGTTTCATCACCTTGACTATTAAGTTGTGTCTCAGTGGGTTTTCTCTTTCAACTGTGGAGAGGGTTATTCAGATTCCAACGCCAGAAAACGTATCACCAGGTTCTACTGTGCCCTATCATCCCTGGACAATGACTGTACGGTCTGAGTCAAATCTCTTTGAAAAGTGAATTTAGGGAAACCTATCCTGGATGATTGGAAAAGTGTGTGGTTGAGTTCTTCAGATTGGAACAGGAATTTAGGATTATATTAGGATTATACACAGACTTCAGATTTCTCCAGTAACGAGTCACAGGTTCAACCCTTCACTCTCAAAGTACTGTGTTAAATGTAAGACTACTGAAGGTACATATTTTCATTTATTTTTGATTAGGCTACCATGTTTTTGGGTCAAGGTATGTAGTGGAATCAGAAGTGTATTTTAGAAAAGTTTAGACATTCATCCTGTCCTATTCTTAAGAGTTTTATGCTCTATTGTCAAGTCTTTAGATAACACTTCTTTTGAATTGGTGATGTACAAATAAAGATTGATTGACTGATTGATGCGTATTCTTGGTGTACAATCTGCAGCACTAAACTTTAGCCCTGCTTGCTTCTATTCAGTGCTGGGAGATGTGTACTCCTTAAATAGATTTCAGATGCAGCAACAACAGTTGCCCAAAGGACTCGGAGTGTTATGGAGCTCATCACTTCAATGGCTATTAGCTTCTGGCTCAAGGGTGAGCCTTTTGAGTTTGTCCGTATCAGAGAGCCTTTCCTGATCTACACTAGAGATGATTGGGCCCAGGCCCTAAGACTTTGCGGTGTAGTGTGGACTGAGATTTCAAGATATATTCCCTTATAGGCTTAAATGTTTATTGTAATTTTATTGTTGCTTGTCTGATTTCCTGTTGCATACAGTCCAGTTGTTCTAGCCCTTTGTCTGTTGTTGTATGTGTTTTTTCCTGCTGTGTCTAAGGAGTGGGGGAAGGTGTTCTGATTTTGAGGAAGATAATGGGATCAGTTTGTGATCTCATTTGTCTTGTCAATTCTGATGTTGGACCCTGAAAAGTAATAATACCAATAAAAGGCAGAATGGAAGAAATGGTTAATCATGAATGCCAGAAGTAACACAGTTGTAATTTGAGAGTGGAAATGTAAATCCTATGAAGAAACATGTTTGTATCAAGATGTTCATCAATGGAGGAAAGATGACAGAGACAAGACTGGAGATTTATTAGGGTAGTTTATTACGGCCGGTTCAGTACAAGGCTGACAAAGAAAAGCATATTATCTTCATCGGTTATGTACACACGTGTGTAACATATATGGAAGTAGAAATGAAGACATCAACATTGTTTGTGTACAGAATTATCGCTCCAAAGATGGCCAGGTGTAAGAGTGCTGTAAGTCTGTGTTTCTAGGCGATATGCCAGACATTCTGTCTATGTTCCTTGCTCTCAGACATGTTTAAGATAGCTGCAGGGTACTTGTGTACATAGTCATCCTTACAGTGTTTTAGGTTTTTATAGTCATTTTAATAAAAGCTTCAATACAGATTGTTCCACAAAATGATTATCATTTATCTTTTTTTTTTCTTTTGAATGTTTTTAGAACTTAAATGGAAAACATATATATGTATACCTCTATACAAATCCAACAAAAATAAAATATAAAGGTAAGCAAAGGCAAATAGCAATTCCAGCATTTTCTACTATCATTAATCTTTGCAGTAAAACAGAACAGATTCAGTTTGAATTCACATAGCCAACAATATATTTAGCAACAAAAGTAACAGCAAGCTCAGACATATAATCGCAATAACAACAAATTTCAAAACAAAGGCAATAATGACACATCACTGGATACACAGCACCCCTTATGTTACTGATTTTCTCTTTGTTTTTCCATTCTGTATCTGTTTAATATTTCAATTTTAAAGAAGAATTTAAACCTACCTATTGTTTTACATAATTTCAGTTCATCACTGCAGCTGTTCCATAAAGTAACTCCTTTAACTGAGACACAGTGAAGTTTCATATTTGTTCTCTCTGGCTGTTTTTTGAACATAAAATTTCCTCGGAGATGATGTTTGTCATCTCTCAGTTGAAAAAACCTTTGGATTCTGTTTGGTAGCGTAGGATTTTTAAATTTATACATAATTTTCATTTTACAAAATTTTTCATTACAAATTACATATAGTTTATTTTACTTGAGTTAAACTACTGTAGTATCACTTTTCCCAGTATGGTTGAGCCCTGGTATATTTGACTCTGCATGATGCATGTAACTAGAGGACACCTGAGGCACTAGTGTTCTCAACTTCCTGATGTGGAGGGAGACGGTTTGGAGGTCAGAATTTGCCCATCAATAATCAATAGCAACACAAGATCAACTTGGACTGGTGACCGATGGATGCGACACACAGCATCAGCACAGTATGTGTGCTGATTTTACAGCATTTACTCTGCCCTCAGAAGATGTAGTGGTGTATTTGGTTACCAAATCAATTGATGGCTTTAGCTGACTGTGCTGCTTAACGTCATTGTTGAGCAGATGATGAAAACAGAGACTTTTTTGGTTTAGAAATAAACCAATCTCTCTCTGATTCTGGTTTACTGAGTTATATTATTCATACTTATGTTTGTTTTCATACTCCGAGAAGGCTGATCCATGACCCTATTGTGTTACATGAAACTGCACTGGGGTACAAAAATGGTTGAGAATCACTGGTCCAGAGAAAAGACTGCTAACAATCAACAGTCGATGAAACATGCTGCACCTCCCATGTCTTTAAGTTTTCACGTCTTCAAAACAAAACAACACACAACATCATAAACAGGATTTGACACCTACTAGAATATAAATGTAAAAATTAAATTGTACCATAATCCTACCCCTGTTTTTTCAGTAGGTGCAATGTTAGTGGAGCATTTACCACATCATCAGTAACAACTTCCATCTAAGCTGACTGTCTTCAGATTTAAAGCTGGTGGAGACATGTTTTTCTCTCCTTCCACTCCAATTCTCTTTATTTCATACAATAAAACTGATCGATTAAACCTGTCCTGCTATAGGGTCTCACAGCGTATAGTGGTGCCGGGGGTGGGGGGCATGTATCAACCCTCCAGCAGAGCGCCTTTATCATGGAGCACCTGTGACACCTGCACAGTGACAGAGAGAGAATCCTGTGAGCTGTCAAAATTAATGATAGGCACAGGGAACACTGGTGTGTGAGAGATTCGGTGGTGTGATATGGACTTATTGGGTGATGAAGGCAGCAGGTTTTTCCTCTGACCTTATGGCATTAACAATCTGTTATCAAAAGATTGACTTTAGAAGGTATATACTTTTTTTTGAAGGGCACAAATATAACAGTCTATGACACATAAACAACGAATACAGCAATGTCTTTTTTATTGTCCACTATTTGCTGTGTTTGTATTTTTACATTGACAGCTGTGGTTGGAGGCATGAATATTTTGAATTTTTGTTTACTTTCACATCAGTATGATTTTTGTGTAACACAGTATCTCAAGAATGAATGATGGGATTTACTTCAGACTCTGTGAAGCTGTCCCGTTAAATTAAGGATATGCTAATGAGATTTTAATAAGTCAAAAGCCATGAGCAAACATCATTGGCCTGCAGGCTCATCCTGTGCTTGTAAATGTAACAAGTTTGTACTCTTACCCTCAAACAAAGTAGGATAGCAAGGCTATTTCTTGGCCTTGCAGAGCAGATGGACCTGCCAGATTCTGAAACCATGCAACTCCATTATGCCAGCCTTCTTTGTCCAATGGTTTCACTCGGCTAAATGCTTAACAACCCAACCACGGAAGAGAGGCGGGAGCTGCGGGCATGACAAAAACAGGAAGTGACTTGGCAGGAAGCTAATGTCAGTTAGCCGGTGGTCATCATGGGTAATCAGTTATACTTGGTGAATTATGCTCTTCTCATAAGTTTACTTCATAGGGATTGTCTTTGACAAGGTTCATATCACATATAAGTGTTAAATGATACATCTGTGTGGTATAATTTAATGGAAACGATAGTCTTAAGGTAGCTATCAGCTAACAGCTGTTAGCTGCTATGACTAAAGCCTAACAAGGGCAAACAACAGTTAACGGCCGTTAGCTGTTAGCTGTCGTGGCTAGCAACAGTTAGCTGCTAACAACAGTTAGCCGCTATGGCTAATGGCCATTAACTGTTGTTTGCCCTTGTAAGCAGTTAGCTGTTTTGCTGCTATATGTGCTACATCATAGCAGCGCTGCTTGATACGGACTGGTCTGTGATGAGTGTGATGAACCAAACGATCATCCAATCACAAGCGGCTGTTGTTTTTTGAAGGTTCTGCCCCTGAAAATGTTTTTGCGGGGCTCCTCCCCAGATGATTTAGTGACATGTTTCCAATATGGAACTGTCCGTTTGGCATGTCAGGTTACATATTTCCACCTTGGGGCAAGAAAGTCCTGGCCCATAGGCTCTCGTTCAAAGTTATCCATGAGCAGTATCTCCTCTTCAATACAAGAGATAGGGCCATGTGGAACGCACCTTCCCTGCACCCACAGCTCACCACCATCATGGGAGGGGCTGACATCGGGGTCGACGTTGCAGCCGTCTGTCATAAAGTGCGGGTGATTGACAGGTCAAACCGGGGGAGTCAGAGACAGTGACGCAAAATTGAGAAAGAGAAAATAAATATTTCAGTTGAGTCACTGAAGTCAAAACGTTTCGAAAGGCAAAAATATCAGTAGAAGCTGCAGGTGAAAGAGCTCAGACCTGATCAGCTGAGCATCATAATGAATCAGCAGTCCAAAGGCAGGACATATTGAGAGAGCAAAACAGAAAAAGTTTACTTTAGTTTAGGATAACACTCCCTTACTCAATTAAATAAATTACATTTGTTCTTGATTATTTTGGGGGCTGTTCTATGGCATAAATGTGGTTAGTTTGAAAGCAATTATGTGACTGCAGTTTTCCTTACTTTCTCTGACTTGGTGTAGATCTAAAATCTAATTCAAAATGGTCTTAAAAAGATCTTAAAAAGCATTACATTTCTTAAAACCTGCAGAAACCCTGTTTTTGGTATACATCTATGTTGAAGTTATAGCCTCTCCTGGCAAAAAACTGCATGAGCCACCACTAGAAAATGAATCCTTCCTCCACAGGAAGTTAAGCACTCAAAGGGCATGGGGAATCCCCAGCACAGATGGACGAGTACATGAGCACAAGGTTTTGCCATGATTTAATCTCAAGTTGTTCTCTTTTGCTCATTTCAGCAGTGACAGAGAGCCTGGGCCTAGAGTCTATGTGTTCAAGCTCCACCGACGGATATGCATAGATACGGTCATCCTCTCAATATTAATACCATTCAGCCTCTGCTACTAAAAGAGTTGTTTTTTCTGGCCCGCTAGTCTGCTGCTAGTTCTTTGGGAACCTCTGGAGTTAAAAGGGTGGTAGAGCTATACTTTTGCTGTGTGTAACAAACTGTCAAATGGTAGTTTAAGTTGTAAGCTGCAATGGGTTTAAAGTGCAAAAATACTTTAAGCTAGCACACTTTGTGTGTACACAAAATCTTTTGTTCATTTGCATTCTCTCTTTTTCACATCTGTTTGTAAATATGGGTCCCTGTTGTGTAAAGTCTGCACAAGATAATCCTTAGAAGAAGTTAGTATTCTCTAAAAAAGTGAATGAGCAGAACACAGAGAAAGTAGGAGCTTGAGACAGAGAGGAAGAGTAAGAGAAGGAGACAGGCTTAAAATAGATACTATAAAAATGGAGAATAGAGAGATAGAGAAAGAGGACAGGAGGGATGGGAATAGAGCCAAAATATCAAACTTTGGAAAGAAAAGAGCAAAAATAGAACACAACACAAAGAAACAGGAACAGTCTTACAGATCAGGTTTACAATTGCTGTTTTAAAAGCGAAACGCTTAACCTGTCATACACACCCTCCTCTCAAACACACCCCCACACGCACACACATCCAAACCCCACTCCCATGACATGATATGACAGTAAAAGGCAGCAATAGATGTTTTTTTTGTGTAACTTGGTGTCTCACTGGCATGAACGTGCAACTTTTGGTCGAAAGTGTGCTTTTGTGTGTAAATTCCATCATCTGATGTTGATGTAGCTCACCGTTCACGTCTGCTGATTCTAAGAGCCAACACCACGCGAGGCTCCTGCAGTGCCACAGCATCATCTGTTGGCTGTGAGGGCAACTACAGCTGAGTGCAGCAGCATTGCAGAGCCATGCAACATTAAAACACATAGTCACCCATTTTTTATCTTGTTTTTTAAATAGCAGAGTTCCTCATTGAGTAAGTTGAGTTATGGTTTAAAGTGCAGGACATGTAAGAAGGTCATACAATTCTGATGTCCATAAAACTTCATACTTTGTGTTTGCTGACATCCCCACACTTGTTTCTGCCTCAGCTAGCTTGCCTCCTGATTGGCTGTTGTCCCTCCTCATGTGACAAAGCACAGAGGCTGAGCTCAACTTTTCTCTGATGGTAAATATTGAACACATTTTGATATTCATGGTCATATTAGGATGGCCCCAACACTACAGGTTAATGACGATAGTCTCCAAGGCCATCAGGTGTTAGGACCTTTGCTGACTTTGATTGGACAAGCATCAGGCAGAATATCCTGTGATGTGTACCCAATTTAATTCTAACAAAGCAACGTTGAGATTAGACCTAGTTTGTACCTACATTGCAGCCTTGAGTATTGGCTGATACCAATACGATAAGATATCAGCAGGAATCATACATACTTTTATTACTTATTTTGAATTATGGTCTTGTTAAGGATAAGTAATGGACGAGGAGTGTGGCTATGCAAGGTCATGTAGTGTGTGTGTCTATGTGTGAGAAAACATGTAGTCTCTAAGCAATGATTATACAGACATTTAGATACAGAGTGAGAAAAAAGATGTTTCAAATACATAAAAAAACTAAATACAATACATACATTTTCTGACAGGACTAGAGAAAAAGGCTTGATCAAGTGAGATTACTCAAAGAGAGAACAGGAGTCAGCAATAGTAGGTATGAGAAAAACGGACGGATTTGGTTTTAACCAAGGAGTTCAATACATTTTAACCTTGAACATAAGAATATAATATATATATATATATATATATATATATATATATATATATATATATATATATATATGTGTATATATGTATGTATGTATATATGTATATATATATATATATATATATATATATATATATATATGTATGTATGTATGTATGTATGTATGTATGTATGTATGTATGTACGTATATATATATATATATATATATATATATATATATATATATATATATATATATATATGTATATATATATATATATATATATGTATGTATGTATGTATGTATGTATGTATATGTATTTATATATGTATATATATGTATATATATGTATATATGTATGTATGTATGTATGTATGTATATATGTACATATGTATATGTATATATATATATATATATATATATATATATATATATATATATACAAATGTATGTATATATATTAATATATGTTTATATATATATGTGTGTGTGTGTATATATATGTATATGTATATATATATATATATATATATATATATATATATATATATATATATATATATATAGATAGATAGATAGATAGATAGATAGATAGATAGATATATATATGACACAGCCACCAATCCCTGTGTCGGACTTGCTTCAAAGAGATGGTCTTGCGCATGTATCAAACACTGATAAGTATCTCCATCTGTGTAATCGTTACATTTGACCTTCGCCATTAAACTATGACTCATCTTGAGGGTAAGTTAGACTGCTTACTTCCTTCCCATGATGTAGGCTGACTTATAGTCATAATAATGCTAGCTGAGATGTAACAACATAAGGCACACTTGAAAATAACTCTACGTGAACATGAAATGAACAAAAAAAAAAAAAAAGCTAATATGTGGTGCTGCTTCAATTTTTTTTTTCAACTTAACCCAGGGAAGCAACCATGCTGTAAGAGTGAAAACCAACCAAGACTCTTTTACTGTATTTACTTAACTAATATCTTTCTCCGATCATCCTGAGCTTGAAACAAGACAGCAGATCAAGCGAACATTCAGCAGGTTAAATTGTTTTATCAGTTCCATGACACCGACAGTCTCTCCCAGCACATAGTCTGGACCATAGCATGAGAAATGCCAGTGTAAAGCATGGCTGTATTAGAGGGGTAGAAGTGTCCATTTTAAAGAATTTTCCCTCACAGATCACTTTGCAGAAGTGGTAACTTTCATAAAAATGCTCACCGCCACGGCTGGTAGGTTGAGTAAATGCACAGAATAATGCACATTAACACCAGCCATTTAGCCTGCCCTGGCTCTGGAATGATGGTGCAGTTATTAAGCTACAATGAACCATGCAAAGGTGAAGGGCTCAGCACTTTTATATCTAGAAGCTAAAGGAAGAATGATTATGCACAATGAGTGCATTGATCTTAATATTTGGCTCTGGTGTTAATATTAATAACACATTTCTGAAAGGTTCGGTTGAAAGCACTACACTAAATCTTTAGTTAAGGTATGGTCACTGACTCTTACGTAGTGTCCCTCTTTCTGCACAGCTTTACAAAGTTCAGGCTCTTTAATTTGTCATCTAAAACCATGACATTGGTTTAAATGCGTATTTAAACACATTGTGAAACTTTTAGCAATATTGATTGACTAAGCATACGTAATCCTGTGGGGGTGTTTCTCCACAAAATAATTCATTTATGAGGGTTTTTTTATAATTTGTTTTCTTTCAGCTTGCTTTTATTAGTCTCAGTCAATGATTTCATCATATACACGTTTAAGATTTATCTTCGCAGTGTCCAGTATAGTATAATAACCCTCAAACAGATTATGAAAGAGTTGAAGATAGTTTGGAATTATTGTAGAACTAATAAGCTGAAGAACATTTAAGTGAATGTCCAGAAGTTACCCCAAAAAAGATGTCACCAAAAAGTTAGTATAAGTTTGTTCTCATTGTGCAGAGTAATTTTAATGAATCTGCCTCACTGTTATTTTTGTGGCTTGAGTTTCTTGTGTGCCATGTAACCATGGCAACAAAAAGTGCCTGCTTGTGCTGGAGTGGAGAAGTTCAACCCAAAGCTCGCCTCAGACCTTCACAAACAATAAAGTCTCACAGTTAACGGAGAATAAAGAGCCCAGTCAGAGTCATGCATTTTTTGCCGATGTTGATGCAGAATGAAAATGTTATTATCATCACCATCAGGTACATTTAAGAGTTATCAATTTAGGGTTGCTTGGTCATGGAAAATATAATAATCACATCCATTCTGATTGATACTGTTACTAATATATCAAATACACTGAGAGGCAGGCAGTGCTGTGGAAGAAATACTGATAAATGTTTTGCATTAACAACTGTTTGAAAATTCTGCTGCTCTTATGATAGGAATAATCTTTCAAAGAAGTTGAAATCCAGTTGGATCCACTGAATTATAATTTCTAAAATAAAAATATTTAGTCTTGTTTTGTTTTATTTTGCAGGATTTCAACTGAAGGACAAACAGTTCTTGTCATATCTTCACAGATGTGACTTAAAGATGCTATGAGGAGTTTCCAATTAATTACAAAAAAGTCTCACTTTTAGATATATGCCTGATCGAAATTACACACTTTAAGACGAGTTTTATAGCATCAAAATAGGTTATCTATAAATGCTATTTCTTAACTTGGTGGTCAGGGCTGGACTGGCCTGGACACTCAACTTCAGGAACAAGACAATTAAAACTAGAGCATATTTATATTATTCGGACACGTCTTAGATCACCAGGCTGTAAGTAGCCATATATAGCCGGCTACAAAACTACAATACTTAGTTTTCCAAAAATTGCTTGTTGTCACACATCAAAAACTACCGCCACGTAACTAGGAAGAGATACATTACCTCATCGCTTTGCATCCTGTAAGTTGTTGAAAAAAGAAGTTGTAAAGCAATACAGAGTTCTGAGGAAGGTCCGAGCTGCATTTATTAGCATCACAACAAACACACACTTTGGCTTGGGTCATATCTTTACGACAGTCACCACGCGTGCTCATGGGTAGCAGAGTCTTTATGTCGCTGGAAACAGATTCTCCTCATAGCACCTTTAAGGATCAGGATCTCTTTAGTAAAACAATCTCATCGTCACAAAAACATGGACCTGTATCATACCGGTACAAAACTGCACTCCATTCAAGGTTGTGATTTTTTTCAAACAGTTTGAACAGGCTGTAAGAACACTGTTGCAATTTAGAACTTCAAAACTTCTTTGTTAGTCAAACAATAACTGAATAACTGGCCTGGAAACTTCAAAAGTCAAAAGCAACAGTGCAAAAGCTGAAGCAACACAAGCCAAGGTGACTAAGCAAAAGTCAAAGCAACACAACAAATGGCAAAGCAAATCCACAATATCCAAAGCAACACAACAAAGGTCAACGTGACCCAACAACAGCCAACGCAACACAACTTTATTGCTTCAGCTTTTGTTGTCATGTTTGGCACTTTCAAGCCATTATATTATTTTAGCATTGTTTGAAAATACTGTAAATCACATCATTTAATAATACACACCGACACACACCACAGAATTCCTACTACCTAATAGTAAAACTCTGAGCACATCGACAGACAGGGTAAAGACCTGCACTGAATGAGTGCAGTGCTCTTGTTGTCTAAGAGCACCGCACTGCATAAGTTTCCGAAGGTTTACGGAAACTTATGATGGAGAAGGGACAGAACGATGAGGCCTAATTAGGTGTACTAAAAGCAAGCAATAAAAGAAGGACAAATGAGGAATTTTACAATACTCCAAATATAATATATATTCAAACAATGTTCATGATGATATATGTGAATGAAACAGGGGGAGTAGTGCTTCTGACAGTCGGCTGTATTATCAGGCTTCAGTGTCAGTCAGTGTCTGCCAAAGATGTCAACATTTATAGATGCTCTCATGAACCTCACAGCTGTGAGCAGGAAACACACACTGCATGACCAAAGACAAAACACCATCACAGGTAAATCCACTGAATTTTTTTTATTTTTATTGAAAGTTTGCGAAATACAAACATCACGGACAGTCAGTCATTCCAGTTCATGAACAGTAATATTAATGCATGTTTACAACTGTATGATAACATATAAATCATTATTGACCATAACAATAGATGAATGCATAAAAGAAAATAAATAAAACAAAATAAAACCAATCTTTAAAGGTAGACTTCATGTTAATATTTGTGACAGTTTATGTATTGAATACCTTTGTATAAATATGAACCATTTTCATACATTTATAATTGGTAATAATTTTAAGAGACTTGAAATAATATTCCATTTCAATCAGGAACAGTTTAAATTAAAGCTGCAAGCAGCATTGGTCGGGTCCTCGCTGTCTCGCAGGTCCCTCATGCCCGTTGACCTCCATTTTCAGGGTTTCCTCAGTTCAGGGGTCATGTGTGTCAGCAGGAGATGTGTGGGTCTTGATGAGACGAACATTTTGATGTTGGTTTCATGTCTCTACTACATTCCCAGAGGAAGTTACAGCCATTTTAGTGTTTTTTGTCTATGGTGGCGCTAGAGAGCACATTTTGGCATGTTTGGGGTTATTTTTATCATTGTATGAGTTGTTTTACATCATTTGGCATGTGTGTATGTTTTGGTCTGGCTGTGAGCTTGTTTGGGGGGTCAAATCATTGTGCAAAGTGGGGATTATCGAGTGAGCTTTTATTTTGAAGGGCATATTTCCGACTTCCTGTTTGAGGTATTGTCATGTCAGCGCGTGATTTGTCTGTCTTGAAGTGTCCTTGCCCTTCGGGCAAGTACCTCTTCTCTTTTTGGTATTTTTGGGGTTCAGTTTGATCACAGATAGACCCTGCTTTAGTTTTTCTGTGTCATAGAACAGCTGCAGTGAACCTGTCAATCAGTGAGTGACATCATCAGCTGTGAACATCAAGGCCAGATTCGAATTCCATCACTCTGAGGGTCTGCGCTCCAAGTGGAAACTTTTTTAAACAACTCCTCATAGTTGCCACAATTTTGACCTAATCTCTCTAAAAATTTGACCATTTTGTGTGAAATTTTGTCAGGAATCCAACCATGTCATTTTTAAATCCATAGGAGTTATTGTTTTCTTTGTATATGCCCAACTGTCACAGGATGTCCGATTCTGAGATTTCGGCTCCTATTCATTTGATAGGGGAGGCAGGAAGGGCTTCTCTGGGGTTCACAAACTTTGAGGGCTCGTCATTCGGAAACCGTTTGAGAAACAACAAATCCCTTCATAGCTTTTGTTCATCAATGTCTCCTCTCTCATCTCTCCGTATTTCAAGCTGATACCATTTACGGTGTCGGAGAAGATAATTTTTCCGTGGGACCTATTTTTCAGCTGAAATTTTACTTTGAAGGGCAAATTGCCAACTTCCTGTTTGAGCAGGAAACACACACTGCATGACCAAAGACAAAACATGTTGGTTTCATCTCTCTACTACATTCCTAGTGGCCGTGAGGTCCATTTTAGTATTTCCAGGTGGCGCTAGAGAGCACATTTGTGAGAGCATGTTCGGGGTTAATTTTTTCATTTTATAATCAAATATAAAATGGGGTCAAATTAGGGTTTAAAGACCCAGGGCGTAATAATAATAAGAAGAAGAAAGAAGCAGGAACAAAAAAGGTAAGAGACGGAAGATTCCTTGCTCAGAGAGAGAAGAGGTCCTTCCCAGGCGAGACCTAATAAATCCCTGATCATGGATTGTTAATGTTAACCGGTGACGTCGTAGCTCACGTACGTCACCAGTAATTGTCGTCACATAAAAATGACATCAAAGTGAAAGTGCAATTGAATTCCTCTTTGGCCGCAGTTCTCCTTTCCTCTTGTCTTTTTCCCTCCCTACCTTGACCCTGTGACATTTTTATCGGGGTTAAGGTACAGTGGATAGGAAAGGACTTAGCAAGGACTTTTCGGATCCACCCCATCTTTCTAGAGGTGAATAGGAAGCAGGAAGTGCACCTCTTCTTCTCTTACACATTTGCAGGTGGTGGTAGAGTGACCTTCTGCGCATGGGCGTGCAAACGCGGATTGAACGTGGATCTCTTTACTCAAATTTCATGTATACAGATCGAATCAGATTCACTTAATCTAATTGATTTCAATCAGATTGAGGAAAACTACCCATGTGATCGGGACCGTTGTGGTCCCTGCTGCGATAGCCTTCAGAAATGATATTCCGCATTCTTGGTTTTAATGAATGGTTACCTCAGTTACTGTTGCTTTCCTGTCATCAGGAGTCACACTGGCCATTCTCCTATGACCTTTGACATCGACAAGGCAATTTCACCCAGAGAACTGCCAATCATTGGATATTATCCTTCTTTCATACTGCTCTTTGTAAACCTTAGCATCATACAGACCTGATCAAAATCTGAAGACCAGTTGAAAAGTTGCTAGAATATGCATTTTGCACATTTGGATCTTAATGAGGTTTTAAATAGAGCTACAATATGCAAAAGCAAGAAGGGGGAGTGTGACAAAAAACACTTTGAAAAAGTAATTTATTGAAAACAACAAGTAAACTGAAATAGGTTGTTTATCAGCTGATCAAAAGTAAGACCATCGCTCAAAAAATGACAAAAAACTCTCCAAACCAGAACAAAATGTTTCTCAGTATGACTCAGTAATGAGTAGCTCCACCATTCTTGTTAATCACTTCAAAAATTCATTTGGGCATGCTTGATGTGAGTGTTTCCAGGAAGCTTTTGGGTACATTGCTCCAAGTGGTGAAGATGGCTTCATGAAGGGCATCAACTGTCTGGAACTGACGGCCATTTTTATAAACTTCCCATGCCATCCATCCCCAAATGTTCTCTATGGGATTTAAATCAGGGGAACATGCGGGATGGTCCAAAAGAGTGATGTTATTTTCCCTGAAGAAGTCCTTGGTCAAGCGAGCATTGTGAACAGCAGTGTTGTCCTGCTGAAAAACCCAGCTGTTACCACTCAGACGAGGGCCCTCAGTCATGAGGGATGCCCGCTGCAACATCTGCACTTAACCAGCCGCCGTTTGACAACCCTGCACCACCTGAAGCTCCAGTGTTCCACTGAATGAAAAAGCACCCCAGATCATGATGGACCCCCCCTCCACTGTGCCGGGTAGAAAACATCTCAGGTGGGATCTCCTTGTCATGCCAGTAACGTTGAAGCCATCTGGACCGTCAAGGTTACATTTTTTCTCATCAGAGAATAAAACTTTTTTCCACCTTTCAGTGTCCCATGTTTGATGCTCCCTGGCAAAGTCTAAACGGGCAGTTTTGTGGCGTTGAAGGAGACGAGATCTTTGAATTCGTTTTTGTTTTTGAAACACTTTTCCCTCAGATGCAGTCGGCACCAGTAAGGGCCTTAATTTGGGTCGAGGACCACCCTGTGTCTTGACGGACAGCCAATCGGATCCTCCGGCTCAGCACAGGTGTAATTTTTTTGGGTCTACCACTTGACTTTTTTTGTTCCATAATGCTCAGGATAGCTATCAGGAGGGCATGACCGTGTGAATGCCTGACAGAAAATGAAAATTTTGAGCAGATTTTGGCTTTAATAGCCTGTGGTCTTAAACTTTTGATCAGCTGATAAACAGCCTATTTCGATGATTGTTTCAATGTTCTGTTTCTTTATTGCTCGCTGTATGGGCTCTGTGATCCCCCGATCCCCCCCAATCATCAAACCTCACACAAAACTCAGACAGTTACTCGTACACCCCAAGGACAGGATACACCCGGACAATAAATGCAACGTCATCTACAACATACCATGCAAAACATGCAATAAATCATACATTTGGGAGACGGGGAGATCTTTCAGCACCAGAAGAAAAGAACACCAAAAGGAGTGCGAAAAACAAACAGCAACACATCTCACCCGGGCAGTAAAGGAAAAGGCAAACCAGGAAAACTTAAAATCAGCAATATCAGATCACTGCAAACGTGAAAACCACATAATGGACTGGGGCAATTCAACTTTAATCGGATCAGAAACCAACAAATACAAGAGATGGATAAAGGAGTCGATAGAGATCAGGAAACAGGGCACGGACACCATCAACAGGGATGAAGGAGCCTTCCAGCTCTCACACACCTGGGATTCACACAGATCACGCGTTCAATCTGTCCCACCGGCTAATCCCGGAAACAGCTGATAAAAAGACACGTCACAGCTGTCAGGATGACAGCTTCTGAAGAAGACGGCGGAGTTACGTCGAAACATGTCAAGGTAAACCATACCTTTTTGTCTTAAAAAAGAACACTAAAACACTTAAGTTCTAATAAGACAAGTTGAATCTAATCAGTTAGCTTTGTTATAGTCTGAGAGGCTGACATTTGAGTGAATATCCACCCGTAGTTTTCTATAACTTTCCCCTCAATGATGAATTCCATTCATTTTGTACCTTGTCATTGTTTTCTCTTACCTCCAAAGCTAAAACTGAAATTTGCAAACACCCACAGAATACCCTGCACAGCCCATCCTCAGTGTCTTCAGATTATAAATGTAAACTGCTGCCTTCTTTACGGTCTGTCCTTCTTCATCTAATTCTTCACCAGATTTCTGTCATTCCACTGTCTCCCAATCCGTGTCTCCATCTCACTGTCTGCTCTATCTTTAATGATACAGTGCGGCTCGCTCCACATCTCCTCATCCATCTCCCTCTCCTCCAACTCCAATCTCCAACTCCATTCCTGTTGTCTCATTTCCTGTTTGTCGTGCCACGGTCTCTCCCCCTAATCTTCATCCTTACATCGTTTATCTCGCTGTTTCATTCGCCGCTCCCCGAGGCTCTGACAGCGTGAAGGATTTATCAGGGGACACAACAGACTGTCTGAGAGGCGGTGTACGTCCATCAACAAAGTGTCACAAGTAAAAACACATAAAGGAGCAAAAAGAACAGGAACATGGCAGTGGATCCTTTTCACATGGGTGCAGATATCATCTTTATTTCAGTGTTAGGAGGAAAGAAGTGTATTTAGGATGTGTGAGTCTCGTAGAATGAGGATTTTTAGAGTTACTTTCACAATTTCTATGCTTCTGCGGTCTGAGGCATTTACTTTCTGGTGATCCATCCATCCTAACGTCCTTCTGGAGTTCCATATGTCTCTCTTGTTCATGCATGTGATATCTCAAGACCATTCAAGGGTATAGAGCCTCATGTTTATTTTTACATTGTGAACACAAAATCTTTGAACTACTTTGGAGAATTTTCCCATTTTTCAGACTGCACCCTGACTTGAGGGACCAAATCATATTAATTTGGAAGTCAAAATTTATGGTTACAGGGGCCCATGTGTATCTTTGGCTTCTTAAAGCAAACTACATTTGTACCTGTGTTTGTTATTTCCTTTTGACATTTAAATTCTGTTTCATCAAACCATTACTGATCTGCACTGATCCTCCTCTTTAAAGTAATCTAAGCTATGTCTGCTAATTGGTTCTCTAAAGGGACAAACATATACACTATTCCCTTTCATTGGCTCCTTTTTTTCCTTTTTGCACAGAAAAAGACTTGTTGTACAAACTACATGTGTTGGTTTGAATTAAATAAAACTTGGAATTTCTAGTTTAAAACTTGGTGAGCACCAAGGTTGAAGTGATCTGCAGAGCCTGAGAAGTTTGCTCATTTGCTCTTTTTATCTGGAGGCAGAGACAGTGAGTGCTTTTTCCCCTGCAGCGTTGTCTATGCTCTTGAAAGTTTCTGTTCTCAGGAGTGTGGGATAAAGTTCATACAGTCAGGAATTCCTCATGTGCCCTGCCACTCTAATTATAGAGAAGATATATGCAAAATTTCCTAAATGTTGCATTGACTGCAAACCCTTGCGGATGTTCTGTTTGACTTGGGATCCATCTTTCTTTTTTTTGGATGTGGTGGATATTTTTTAATCATTACTTTTATAAATGCAGGCCCCGGATATTCAACATTTGTCATTAAACTTTCTGCTGTTGGAAAATAACAAAGCTAAATTCTTCACCTAGCAAACTGATTCAAATTTAAAGTCTGTTGGGAAGTCCGTTGCCATTGTCTTTATAACTAAATTAGGGCTTGTGTCCTCATCATTAGTTCATCTATTTTAAACATAACTCTTTCACTGCTTACTGTGATGAGCACTGCACTTTAACATCCTTGTGCAATAACTTCTGACCATGCATGCCGCCAACCTCTTGCTTATGTTACTGTTGCAGAAAAAAAAATGTTTTTCTTGATTTAAGATCAGGATGCAAAAATGAGAAGACCCCAATCAGAGGGGTAGGAGCAAAGCTAAATTTTAGTTATCATACTACCCTTATTTTCATCTTGTGATAAAAAAAAATGTAATGCTAAACTCAGCTTTTTAAAACTTTGAAAATTTTTCTGTTGTTAATTTAGATATTGACTAATACATTACTTTTAATAAGAGATTAACTCATTAATGTTGGGCACTTTAATTATGATTAAAAAGGCAGTTGTTGTCCTAATTTTAACATAAACAACTATAATGATTATGAAGTACAGAGGACTGGTATTATATGATATAGCAACATCTAGCTGAACTGCAATTTAATTGGGTTAAATCAATGAAAAAATTAGAATGTATGCTAAAAATGCTGTCTTTTCTATTTTTTGGTGGGCAAACTTATGGATGCTCACACCATAAATTTGTCCTCATTATATTTGTCTCTGCTTACTTGAAATGTATTACAGGTTAGCCCCTTTAGATGTGGCCACTTGTTTTCAAGAGGGTCCTCATGTCTATATAGTTGTAAAGGTATTCATTATGGAGTGTAATCAATAACACCCACAGACAGAGAGGTCATTCTAATATTAACACTTACATCTATTATGATTATAAACTGGAGAGGACTGGTGTTGGTTAATATACCAGCATGTTGAACTGCCATTAAATTGTGTTCAACTCATCAAAAAATAAGAACTTATGCTAAATTATGTCATTTCTGTTGATGGCTTATGCAGGATTAAGCTCTTAGGGCTCTAATTTCGTAGACCAGGCGCAGGCGCACCTGCCTGCGCCGGCCTTCGCCGCGTGGACTGGGTGTGACCTGCGCACTTTGCAAGTTTCCTGCAGTGCCAAGAGAGGCGCACTCATGGCGCACAGGGGCGCAGAGGTTGCGCGTCCACGCCCACGTCTCTGCCTCTCCACGCATATCCAGAGAGGGAGGAGAATAGACGTGAGTGGGATTAACACAGCCCATTGCCGTCTTCACCAATCAAATGAGCGCCTCTCCTCGCCTGTCATTCAGCAGGAATGGACAGCGGGGGCGTCACCGTGTGGGCCAGCTCCCGGGACAGATGTAATCTGTTCCTTTGTCATTAATAGTAAAAAAACATAAGAGACAGTTTCACACTCGCTGTCTTATCCATTCATGCTTGTGATCCACCTGCACTCCTGGTTTGTCATCGCCAAATAGCAGAGCCTTTAGTGATAAACTGTATACTCTACCGGTGTCTCCTCCTCATCCTTCTTGCAATAATGTTCTCCATCTTTACAGATCACATTAAGAATAAAGACTAAAATAGAGGAATATGGGAAATAACAGGTAAATCCAGAGTAACATACATTTATTTTCTCTCTTTTTTCTCCGTCTTTTTTCTCCTTTTTTTCTTTGAATTTAATGAAGTGAGAGAAGCCAGATATTTACTCAGTATCAGATGTTAAGGCTGTTTATTGTTGACTTGTAAGATGTGCATCAAACTTCCAGCTGCCGTCAGGTTAAGTTTCTTTGTGACGAACGGCTTTAATCCGACATCAGATGTGACGGGACAGTTAATATAGATACAAATGTATATGCTGGTTTAGACGGGGACATTAAATAGTGATTGCTGTGATTGTTTAATGCATTAAAATGTGCCTGACACTCTGGAAACCTGCCTCTGAGGTGTGTGCACATGTGTGCTTGTCACCAAATTACAGCTGCGGAGGGTGCGCTCCGCCCTGCGCCGAGGTTAGACCAGGTTGAAGCTGGCGAGCTTTCAGCGCACTTTCTGCACTGTTTTTGGCACGAAATTGTCACTGCGCCAACATGAATCTGCCGACACCTCCCCCTGGTCCGCCTTAGAGCCCTTAGAGTTCAGAAAGGTCCACTACAAAGTCCATGAGTGTTCATAAAGGTCAAACTAACATATGTGTGTTGTTTGCATGAACTATCATGTACTGTAATTTCTCGTGTATGACACACATCATTTTGCTCTTAAATAAGGTCTAATTTTCAGGTGTCTGTTATACACAGGCACAAACAAAATATGCAAAACATTTCGCCTCACCAACATTGCAATAACAACACATCTGATTCAAAAAGCCAAAATATTTTTCCTCTCTCTGTGAAACATTATTACCAAACTTTTGTAATTCTTCTAAAACTAACTGTTACACTGTTGTAATCCAATATTTTGGGTTGTAATTAGTTTACCTTTGTTTAATGATCATGTAATTTTCAAGCCTTGCTGTGCCACTAACATGTAAACACAGGGCGCCCTTGTAAGCAAGGGGACGAAAATAGCTGTGCTGTTATTGGTCGAAGACAACGCCATCTTGATAGCTACTCTCTGATTGACCGGTACACTATGACTGCGCGTGCTTTGGCAGAAGTTGAGTAAGTCTGCATGCATGAAGCAAAAGGTGTTTGTGCATCCGGTTGAGAGAGGAAATCGTGAACGGTATTTGTTGGGAAAATACTAAAATTTCATTAGAAATTTGTATCAAGGTCATTTTTGAGTTTTCTTGGAGAGTAAGGTTTGGGCAAAATGTGAGTGCGTGTTGTATTTCAGTCCAGCGTTTTTCCTGGACAAAATAATTAAAAAATGGAGTTTGTGTTATAGATGAGTGTATTATATATGAGAAATTATGGTATTTCAATTGGTTGATCTCTCTGAAGTTCATGTCAGGAACTATAATTATAATGAAATGGGGCTTAAAGAGTTGAAGTAACTGAAGCATTGAAAGTCCACAGCAGCAGTCCATATATCAACAATCTTGAGCATCTTACAACAAAATCAAGAGATGAGTACAGGGGAAACCAAAAAGGTGCAAAGAGACATAGAGAGAGGATGGAGAGACAGTCTTGAAGAAAAGAGCTCAGAGTGACAAGATCACTCTCAGCAGTCCCTTTTAGACAGTACTTTAGGTCAGCTCTTTTTTATTAAAGTAATGTTCCAATCAATGAGAATTTATGTCAGGAATAAGAAAAGCCTGTTTCCTGTTGTCTTATATGAAATCATTATCTTCTATTTGCACCCCCCTGGGTGTTCTCTCTTTGTACAAGTATTACTTTGGCTTATCTCCAGTTCCCTCATCAAGTTTCAACAAAAGGGGGTTGTCAATCCAAAAATGAAAATTAATCCAGTCAGAACCCCTTACTTGCAGCCAAAAGTGACTTCTTCACTGTCTAAAGCAGAGGGGAGCATTTTTTGCCTTTCAGAGGATCACGTTGCCCACATAAAAGCTATCAATAGCCATATTAAAGTAGGAGGACTCCAACAACAATGGCCGACTCCTCAGTTCTGTTTGAGCTGCTAATTCCCTGCCAACGCTCTTCTCAGATTTCCCCGTCATGTAGTTCAGGGTCATTTCTGGGTCGTTTAGTGGCTCAGACATGCACCTCCACACTAATTATTGGCTAAAATTAATCATGGTCTCTTGACAACAGCAGTATATCCACAGAACTGAATGATGTCATGTTCGAAACGAGTTTGCAGCTGGTCAGTATGTGTATGACAGTTTTCAGCAAATGTAGTTGTCTTAATATGGAACTTCATTGAAAACAGCAATTAGAGATAATGTCATAATGCTTCATTTTGTTTTCAACATGTTTATGAACCCCACAAACATGAAGGTGCTTACTTTTAAAGTTATATATTCTGAAACAAGAAAATAAGTTTTACAACTAAAGTCACTGGTGAAGTTTAAGGTTTGACAGTCTTTCCCTTTCTCTGTTTTTGATCTCACGGTTGGATGCACAAACTCTATTTTCTATTTCAGACCAACTTTCCTGCTTTCAATCTTTTGTTTCAAACTTTCCTTCTAAAAAGCCTGAAAACACTCACTGATCCAAACATGCTTTATCACCTGACCTGCGCTTCTGTCATTATGATTAAGGGCTCTGATTGGCTAATGAGTCATGACACACATTGTTGTTCTTTAAAAAATAAAAAGGAGCCTTATTGATGGATACATTACCCACAAGGTAGACAACACACACACTTGCACTGAGCCACAGTCTTCTTGTAAACAGAGTGAGTCATTCCCTCCCCGGTCAGCTGCTGAATGAACGCCATAATGTGCTGAAATTATTGATCCAACAAAAGGACCTGACAACCTCATCTGGTCTGAAAAAAAAAATGGAATCGATGGTTATTTTGCCCGCCGGACCGCACACAAAAGAGCAGATACCTTCATTTTTCACATGAACAACTCACATTTTCCCATGTGCTCCACTTATGCACATGTACATACAGGATTTGTTCCAATGTGTAACCAACTGTGGAGGTAGAAAAGCTTCAAATAATGAAACCATCATATTCATGAGATTTTATATGGGGGAAATCTACAATAAGTGGATTAAAGTTACAATTTTGGGTATATTTCAAGTTTCAAAGGGTAATTTATTATCTTTTTGGTTTAGTTTTACAGAACAACCATCTTTGTAAGGCTAATTATTCTAAAATGTTCCCATTTCATATTTCATCTGCTCAAAATTGTAAAAAAAAAAAAAAAAAACAGATAAGATGTGATTCAATCCTGCAGCTTAAAAAAAATCACTTCACTTCCCTTTTTTCTAAATTTGTCTGTCTCATATGTTGTTCCCTTTATTGCATTTTGTGCTGAATTCCTTTTGCGGCTCACCTGAGAATAAGTATGTTATCTTTTATAGACCTGAAGTGTATCAAAGCTGTGTGTTTTCACCTGGAGGTCGACTTTTTTCCATTATAGTATCTCTGTCTGTTCCGTTTCCTTCCATTCAACGCACATTTTCCTATTTTGAGATGATGGATTGCAACATTTAAAATAGAAAAACAGTGACACACACACCATGGACTCTATATAAAGATTTATTTATATGATCCCGCTTGGTCAGATCATCCGCCACCATGGTTTACACTACCATTGCTATGCTGACGATACCCAACTTTATCTCAGCACCACACCTACCACTTTGCTCCCTCCACAATCCATAGTCAACTGCCTTCATGAAATAAAAACCTGGATGACCACCAACCTACTCAAACTCAACACCAAGAAAACAGAGCTCATGGTCATGGGTTCCAAGGCGCAGCTTCAGAAGGTTGGAGATTTTCTCCTCCAGGTGGATGGCTGCTTCATCTCTCCATCCCCTGAGGTCCGCAACTTGGGTGTCATCCTGTACCCTCTCCTACCAATCCCACATAAAATCCATGACCAAATCCGCCTTCTTTCACCTCAGAAGCATTTCCCGACTCCGGCCATCACTCTCAGATTCTGTCGCTGAGACCCACATCCACTCCTTCATCTCCTCTCGTCTGGATTACTGCAATGGTCTCTTGTTCGGACTCCCCAATACATTAATACAGACTGCAGTATTTACAAAACTCAGCTGCCAGGGTGCTCACTCGCACCAAACCCTGGCAGCACATCACCCCCACCCTCAAACGCCTCCACTGGCTCCCTGTCAAGTTCCGCATTAAATACAAACTGCTCATCCTCACCTATAAAGCTCTCCATGCCCTAGCCCCACAGTACCTGTCAGATCTCCTCGAGGACTACTCCCCGGAGCGGAACCTGAGATCTGCAGACCTCGGGCTCCTCTCAGTACCTACAAACACAAAACGAACCCTTGGCGACAGAGCTTTCAGTGTGGCTGCTCCAACCCTCTGGAACTCTCTCCCCTTGGCTATTCGTCAGTTACAAACACTGCACTCATTTAAGTCTGCACTGAAGAGACACTTTTTCATGGAGGCTTTTGGCCATTAAGGTGTTTATTTCTGTTTGTTAAGCGCCTTGGGTTTTTTGAAAGGCACTATATAAATTAGAGTTATTATCATTATTATTAAGATGGACATTGTGTCTCCTCATTCTCCTGCTTACTGAAGTGAAGTCAACACACTCCTCCTCAACAACATATTTCAACTTACTCCACTGGTTTCAATCAGCAAAGGGTGTATGATTAACACAGTTTACTAGCAGTGTATCGTTTTTATCTCTGCATAGGACTTTATTTTTGTCAGCATTTTAATAGTTTGTAAGCAGATCTGAAATTAATAATTGAAACCACACTTGTTTTGTTTTTGTCTTTCAAATGATTTTTTTAGCATTTTTGAAGTTGGGTTGTATCAGATATTTGACTGTCATTATGTGATTTTTAAATGAAAACAAGCCATGAAACTATGTTGGGTTGATTTATCACTAGGGAAAAAATTCAAGTACTTTTTTTTTCCCTTAAAGCTATGGTCGATGATATGGAAGCTTGGTACATCTTAATAACACCGTTTATTAGGCCGTTATGGTCCTATGGTCCAATCTACACAATATAAATTCCAAAAGGAATGAAAAAAATCCATTCAGTATATCCGCTGCAAAGCGGCATAATAGTTGACCAATCCGAACCGTGGGGAACGGCGGTTCTGATTCGTCTGTGAGTCCATCCAATCCCCTGTCTCCCCTGTTCCGCACTGTCCCGCCTCCTCCCCACTACCTCCCTCATGTACCGGTGAGCAGCTAGCTGCACAGCTACTGAAGCGTCATGGGGCCGGAGAAGACCAGCACCGAAACCAGGAGGCCGGTTTTTCAAATCTGTCTCAATAGCCGAACTGGTTTTCAGATCGTAGACCCTTGCTTTAAGGTAATCTCCAGGGGTTCCACAGAAGTGAACCCGTCTCTCTTGACCAACTGAGCCTTGTTCTCAAGATTTTTTTCTTTTTTTATCTCCTGGTTCATAAAAGTAACCCAGTGTATACACAGTAAAAGAAAGTCATCTCCATTTGGGTCAAAATTACTAATATTTCTTCTGGCATCGTTGTGTCTTCCTAACTCCATAGAGTGAAACAGCAGATTAGCAAAATCTATGTGCACAGACAGAAGAACACATAGCCATTTGCTGCATCATAAAATAGTGCCTAAGACAAAGGCTTCCCACCTGCCAACAGCAGTGCGCCTTACCAGTCAACTCAGCTCATTCTTTACAACAGCACAGCACCGCTGGGAACAACTAGAGCTACTTCAATGACTATTGTCAAGCACTTGATACAACCCAACTTCAAAATACTGAATCGTCCCTTTAAGATTTGAAATGCATCCAATATGTAACAAAGCTTAGTCTGATGTGCGATGAAAGAAAGTAAAACTTGGCAGCACATTGAACCTCCACTTTATTTTGCTGGAATAAATTCAGTAGAGCTGTGTTCACTCATGTAGATATGAAATGAAACACGCACTGTCAGAAACACTCAAACAGCCTGATAATTGGCAACAGGTTTCAATGGACTTATTTTATCTGAGTGTATTGAATTTCTCTCTGTGTCTTATTAGGACGAGGGATTGAAAGCAGCTCTGATACCAAGGCTGAAACACTCTCTCATCCTCACCGACTCTTAATGGAAGCTTTACTCTTCTAGCACTTTAAGTGATTTCTTTTTCCATTCTATGAGGCGAGAGAGGTCTGAGAACCAAGGCCGACACTGGAGCTCAGAGAAACTGTATTATTAAATTCCTGCTGTACACATTTTCATGTGTTTTGACGATGAAAAGGGTTTGACTTCCCACTGTTTTGAATGAAAAGCAGAACAGATACTAATGGCTTAATGAGTAGTGAAAGCTCTCTAACATCATTCAAGATTTTTGGAACTTGAGGTAAAAGCAAAATAATGAAGGTGTACTCAGTGTGTTTGTACTGCTATCATAAAGAAGCAGAGACAAGGGTTTGTGGAACTTGAATCGAATATTATTAAAACGATATAGAGGACTCTGTTTCAATGGTTTCTTGTATATGTTCAGAGTGTAAGAGGGAGCCATTTGTGAATGTGATCTTCAACATTTAAGCCTGTGTGTGAGAGTAGGTTGGAGGTGTGTGCGTGTGTATACATGGCCTGCAGCAAGTAATAATCTTTCTAGTCCCAAATGTCACTTGGTCATGAGACACAGCAACGTGATAGGGCAACACCTTGGTTTCTTTGTGTCGAAGGCACACAGGCACACACTTAACACTTGTAAGTTTTACAGAAAGATTAGTAGACCGGATATGATGATTGATCTAACTCTTCCTGTCATGTGTATTTAACATATTAGGCCAAAAGTGTCTTCAGATCATAACCAATTTTGAATATGCAAGGGCCCACACAAGAGCAGATTGAATGATAGCTCTAACAGTTTTTCTGTGTAGTGTGTGTGTGGTGTAAAACAAGTTGATTAATAAAGTGCTTTACTCATTAACAGATTTATCAACTACCAGATTCTCCACTGTTGGAGCTTGTAATCTACTATGATCAACAGTGACTTATTATCACATATCATTCTTCTTTTCAACAAGTTAACACTGGTCCCAAGTGTTTCTAAAACATGTTCTCAACCAATCCTGTCATAACATGTAGGATTTAGCATGTCTATAACCCTCTTGTTTCAGCCCCTGCTAAGAAGAGACTGTTATGGTGTCTGAATCATCAAAATCCTCATGGGCTCTGTCAAACCACAACCACACTGCTCATAGTAAACATGTTTATTGTTGTTAGCTGTTGATCAACTAGTACAGCAGTTTTGGTGCAGTTCCTCCACTTGTCATCACTATTGTGGACTTGACTCAGGCCCTCCTCACATGAGGACGGCCCTGTATTGTCTTGGCGTCGGCTTCAAAACATGTACTGCTGTTTACACATCGTATTGTACATAGGCTTGTGAATTTACAAGACAACGCGAAATCCACGCAATATCCTGTCCGGTTGCTCGTCTGCTTCTGCTCCGAGGTGGATTCCACGTCAACAAGTGCTTATGCGTGCGTAACATGCTGCGTCTCTGCATGAGCACTTGTTGCTGTTGTTGCCGTAGCTGGTGTTGTTGGTGTTCTGTGAGCAAATGTTGGTATAAAAATTGTAGCAATATTTGTAGCTGCTGGAACAAGATCAGAATCAGCCCGGCTGCCGCCATTGTTGTTGTTGTTGTGTGTGTGTGACAGCGTGGGTTGGGGGGCGGGGAGGAGGAGGGGTGCTATGAGTTCACCGTCTTTCTCTGACTTATCTGTTTATACCAACTACGGCATGAAGACGAATACTCAGATATCCACTTGTAGACCCATTTTCAAAAAAGATGCAGAGTTATGGACAAATACGCGTCTCTGTGTGTCAATATCACCAGATCGATAGTTTATTTTACTGGAGTCTTACAAATTCGTACTCGTGTAAAGCCCACCAGATTCTTCTTCATAAACTTGAGGCTTCATCTGGGCTTGATTGCAAATACCAGAAATGAAACTTTGATTTACCCAACCTGACTTATGATTTGACCCAGAGCTGGCCTCAAAGACTTGTGAATGACCCTGACTTCCTTCAGATTTAATTGTTCTTTATCTCTTAAGAATTTAAATTCGACTTATACTTGCCTTCAGAGACTAGATTTTTGATTTGGACTGCCCTCAAAGGATGAAATTTTGACTTACCTTTTCATCTGAGACTTACCTTCAAAGACTTCAGACATGACTTGGAGTTGACCATAAAAGTGTGATACCTGATCTGTATTTGGCTGCAAATACTAAGCTCTAAACTTGGGCACACCTTCTGGAACATGAGACTTGACTATACTTCCTTTGATTCCTGACTTGGACTTACTCTAAAAGACTTCAGACTTGAGCAACACTTTTTTTAAATGCTTGAGACTTGACTTGATCTTGCCCTTGAACTCGCTCTATTAGGCTTCGACTTGCCTCCAAGCAATTGATACTGGACAATAACTTGGCACTATGTTCTTGCCCTAAATAACTGAAATTTGACTTGGACTCACCCTCTTACATTTGAGATTTTACTTGGTCATGCACTCAACTTGTCTTTAGAGACTTGGTATATAACTCGATTTTGGTGAGGTTTGCTAAAATACTGCTTAAATACTAGTCCTTAGAGTCCAAAAATGACTTGGACTTGCCCTGAAAGACTTTAAATTTATTTTTGAATTGCCTTCAGATATGACACAGACTTTTCTTCAAAGACTTGAGACATGACTTGGACTTTTCCTAAAAGTCTTGAGTCTTGAACTGAACTTGTCCTCAAAAGCTTCAGGGGTAACCAGGTCTGGCCTCCAAGCACTTTATACTTGACTTGCCTCGAAACAGTTATAAGACTTTAACCTGTCCCTACTTGCCCGGCAATTTTTAAAATTTGACTTTATCTTGCTCTTCAAAATTTGACTTGGACATGCCCTCACTTTGTCCTAGAGAATTGGACTAAGACTTGGTCTTGCTAAGATTTGACTTGGATCTGAAATTTGCCTCACTTGCCCTTAGACACTTATTATTTTACTTGGACTTTCCTAAAACTCTTCTCCTTAAAGACTAAAAATGTCTTGGATTTTCCTCGAAAGGACTTATTTTGGAATTACCTTCAAAACTCAAGATTTGACACATACTTGGCTTTCAAGACTGAGACTTGGATGAAACCTGCTAGAAGACTAAAAGACAAAGTCTTAAGGCCTAAATAGTCCTTTGCCTTGAACCCCTGCCTACAATGAAATTTTACTTGAATATGTCCTCAAATTGTCCTTAGAGGTTTAGGATATGACTTGGACTTTTAGATGTGACATGGCCCTTAAATTTGCCTTGCACTTGCTCTAAAAGACTGCACACTTATATTTGATTTTCCCCATATCTTAACTCTTTTCACAGACTTGACTTCAAAGGCTGAGTATTGCCCTAATACACTTGATATCTGACTTTGGCTTGCTCCCAAACAAATAAAGAAAACTTTGACTTTACCGTATGGAAAAAAAGGTTAAATACATCTTTCTTGGATATCCCCTCAACTTGCCCTTGGAGTTTTCAAATATGACTTGGACTTGGACTTATTACCTGGGAAGTTGAAGGTCTTGACTCTGACTCAGTAAAGCTCTTCACTCCACCGGGCAGCACCTACCTTGAAAATCGCCTCTCTGCTGGTGGAGTCCCACGAAATGAGAGCGTTTTTTAAAGAGGCTGCTGCCACGGTGATGCTAGCATAGGGTCCTCCCCAAAAACTCTTTAGTCGAAATGTTGTCCCATGCCCAGTTTTTCTCCTGGTTATCTTTATACAAAGGTGGAGCAGTGTTGTAGAGCTCCTTCATTGTTTGTTTTGACCCGCAGAGCCTGCTATTTCCGGGTTCTCTCCCTCCTATAATGCAATTGGCTACTGCTAGGCAGCTGCCACTAGAAAGTTCAACATGCAATCTGTACACATTCACATGGGTGGCAACTGCTTCTCAGTCCTACTGCTGCGCTCAAGACAACCTTCCTTCTGCCGCCTGTTGCTCATTTAAATGACCGGAGGCGGCGTGTTGCTGCCAGCGGTGTAAAGGGGGCTTAAGTAAAAAACTGAAGCATTTTCATTCAAACCAGTTCACACAAATAGGAGAGACACTGCTCAAGCTAACATGTTCTTTCCCAAACCATTTTTATTTAATATAACCTGTAGAGGAAGAACTGACTCAGCCATGCATTCAGTGAACTGGAAAGAGTTCAGATTTTTAAATGAAAGGCTGTTGGCAACATTAGCATTAGTGAATGGGAGCCTATTAACAACAACACCACCATAGAAACCATAAGAGAAGAAGATGCCTCTCATTACTCCACCCAGATCAGGATTTGTCCTCCAGCTGCATCCGATCAACAAGTCTAATAGAAAGTGGCCTCAGTGGCCTTGAATGCCCCGAGACACAACTAATAAACTCGACTCAAACTAATCATTTCAGACTTTTGTTGTTGTCATGCTCATGCATATTTGCCATCCAGTACACACACTAATGTGTGGGAAATGGACTGTCCATTCAACGCTGCATAATTACCACTTAGAATTAAATGGCCTTTGGCAGGAACACAACCATGCTGGGAATAAGGTTAATACAGCCAATCACAGCGAACCCGACACCAATCATAACATGGCATGTGGCTGCAGTCACAAATGGCATTCATTGTGGAACAGAAGCAAATCATTAATATCCACTGTTTCTCTTATGGTCCACTCTATACAGCAGTGTGCAGCTCACAGAGGTCACAGTTCAGTACTTGGATTTTTGGGTCACATTTCTGTTCAGTTTTACAGTTCAACCGAGAATAGGAGGAAGAAATTACTGATGCATATTCTGCAATCATCAGACATTTTATTGAACATGACTGTTCAAAGGCTTGTTGATGTGAATAGTCAAGAACAAGCCAATCACATGGCAGCAACTCAATGTACTATGACATGAAGACTCAGAAATATGACCTACTAAAGATAAAAACAGATATGAAATGCTCTTCTCACACTGCAGGCAGAGTGTCCAAGATCTGACTTTCTGACCCACATGTGACCCGTATCTCATTTTAATATGATCGTATAAATGGCACAAATCTGATTTTTTTTTTTCAAATCAGACCCAGTCCTTCATATATATGTGGTTCTAAATCAGATACAGATTTGATGTTTTTCAAACAAACCTCACGCTGAATGGCGATGACACAGTTTATCCGACTTTTATGTTATTTAAGTGAGACAGATGTCACAAATGTTCACTGGAGGAACGATATACTTTTGATTGCATCATGTTCTAACCCTTTAAAGAGCCAACACTGATTAACTTAACTGACCAGATCTCAAATGCATCACAACATACAGTACCCTATACTTGTGTGGTAAGCTAGCTAGCTGTGCTGTTTTTAGCATGCATCGCCACACAAATGTACCAAACGATTATTACTGTAAACCAACAGGATTTAAACCACAGTTATAGGGAATTCACCGCAGCTTCTTTAAAAGGAGGACAGAGCAGTTGACCTTGCAGACCAGCTGACAACCAAGATTCACTGCTTTGCAACCTTAAAGGGACTGTGAGGAGTTTCTTAGTAATTGCAGAAAAGTCTCACTTTTAGATGTATGCCTGATGGAAATACACACTTTAAGATGAGTGTTATAGCATCAAAATAGGTTATCTATAAATGCTATTCCTTAGCTAAGTGGTTGGGTCTTACAGGACAGGGCTGGACTGGACTGGACTGGCCTGGATACTCAACTTCGGGAACAAGACAATTAAAACTAGAGCAAATTTACATTATTCAAACACGTCTTAGAGCACCAGGCTGTAAGTAGCGATATATAGCCGACTACAAAACTACGATACTAAGTTTTCCAAAAACAGCTTGTTGTCACACATCAAAAACTACCGCTACATAACTAGAAAGAGATACATTGCCTCGTCGCTTTGCATCCTGTAAGTTGTTGAAAAACAAAGTTGTAAAGCAATGCAGAGTTCTAAAGAAGGTTTGGGCTACATTCATTAGCATCATAACAAACACACACTTCGGCTTCGGCTGTTGTGGTGCGTTCCAGTTGTAGTCAGAAGTAGGAAATTCCAAGTTCCGAGTAGGAAACTGCAACTGGAACCTTCCACCCAAAGTCAGAATTTCCTACTGGGAACTCGGTAAAACCTCGCCACCCCCGAGTTGACAATCGAAGATGGATGCCCCCAGTGTGAACAGTTATTTAGCTCCTGTAACAATCAATTTATTTCCACTTCTGACTGGGGTGTGTCGCTCTAGGTCAGCTGTATACATCATATTGTTAGACTTATATTTACAAAAATGCTGCCATAGTGATAATCACATTCTTCATGTGATATTTGTGAACAACAAAGCAGGGTGTGCTAACAACAGCTAACAATAGCCTGGTAGATCAGCATGTTTTTTTTACGACTTCAGCTGGAACGCCGATAAGTCGGAGATGATGTCACATTTCCGAGGTTACTGGAACGCAGCATTACGACAGTCGCCGCGTGTGCTCATGGGTAGCAGAGACTTAATGTCGCCGGTAATAGATTCTCCTCATAGCACCTTTAAGATGCTTGCATGAAGTACTATCCACAGGTGATCATATCCATGACTTTATATGCAAACTGATTGGCGGGTCATATATTTTAAATATTAATACTCCATAACTGATTGGTTCACATTTGTTGGAGATACCTCTAGTTGTTAGGTTAGCTTTTGGCACAGCAGCTTCACCTGTGTCTGTATGGTTTGTCTTAATTGCTTAGTAGGCCTTTTACTTGCTTTCCTTTCATTAAATTAGAAAAGACACAAAAGGACTCAAAAAGATGAACCCCAAATACACCTATCACAGAGAATTCCCTGTAGGATTCATAAGTTCTGTATCTCTTGCAATATTTCCAAGCTGCTAATATGTAAAACTGCACTGTTTTTACATAAACAATCGTTACTGCAAGTGAACAAATGTGCTTCTGCTTTGTATTATCTTGATTTTTGTCCTTTTATCAGATCAGCAGGATCTTACTGAACCTCACTTGCTCTTCAGGTAACAGTCACGTGTGGTTAATAACCCTTCAGAGGAGGATTTATGGGTCAAAATATTTTAAAGATTCCTCTAATAAGCCTCAAAACAGGACATGAACACTTTTACTAGATTAGAGATAGTGTACTAAATGATCACTTGAACTTAATTATCCTGCTGTTTGGCACAAAACCACAGTCTGAATGATTTTAATTTGGTTGATGATATTCAGCATCAGCACTTGAACTATCCTTATAATGTTAAGCCATTACATGAATGGACGTAAATGCCAAACACGGACATCTGCCTGTCATTTCTCTAATGACTCCTCCTTTTTCAGGTAAGAGGCAGATCCGCTCAGCGAGGCTCGATGAATAGTCCAATACGATTTGCATACATCAAACTCACATGCAGCCCGCAGGAGCAAGACTTTCCCCACCTCACGTCCATCGTGAGCTCGGGAACGACAAAAGGTAATGTGTGATAAAAGCCATATACTTATGCTGTCAAAGGACCTAAAGGCAGCAAAGATCTGATCCAGCATTACCTCACTTATCACTAACTGCCCAATCAGGAGTTTGACCTTTTCAAAACCAGTACAGGGTGTTACAGCCCACTTTCCAATTTAGTCTTGTCTAACATCATGTTTGATAGCCAAACTCTTCTCCTACTTTGTGTTATCATCACTGTTACCCATTTGTTGTTTCTGACTGTGATTTTGTATTTGTTCTTCGTTTGTTCTCTCTTCAGAGCTTCCCTTACTTGTATTTTTTTCAGTTTCCACCTTGTGCTCTCATTCTAATAACCCAAGTGCTTTTATTCTACTTGCTGACAACTTGTTTTCAACCAGAGCATTTGATCAGTCCCACCAATCTGACCTTATTCTGGTAAGTGGGAAAAGGCCAACTCAGATACATCAAATTCCTTTTTTTAACTTCCACACGTCTCCCATACCTTTGTGGGTGTAAAAGTATTCATAAAACTGTTGCTACATACTTCAGAGGTCTGCTTGACCCTTCCTTCGACTCACGGGTTAGTCTAAACTCTTTCATTTAGGACCACAATAGAATAATAAAAGGTTTAGGGTTAGATGCACCTCACTTTGAGTGTGTTGATGTTAATATTAAGTGGGTGAAATTTTTATTAAAAGAAGACCAGGTCAGTATAGGCTACCTTTAGGTCTGAAGAGAAAATGTCCCATAAAACAGCCAAAGTGACGCTGACACAAAATGAGAGAAACTGCACAGAAGCTTCTACCAAATAATTATCTATGGGATTTTGAACAGGAAAGCATCCATGAAATATTTGTCAAGCACTGGTAAAGCATTAGTACTTGATCAGAAGAGAATCAGTCAAGCATTAGTAAAGCACTAGAGCACGGGTATAGTGTAATTACACATAGCTTAGGTGTTAATCTTACATAATGAAAAATAACTACTGCACCAGAAAAGAATCAACAGGCTTTGTAAAGGATTTTTAATAATTCCATATAGAGTAAGGCATTTGTAGTAATAGATTGCATATGCACTAACAAATTATTGGATGGTTTGTTAATTTAGAAAGCTTCAGTGCATCATTACATTAGCCATGGTAAACCAAGAGTAAAGCAATAATGAATAATCAAATAAGCCTAAATAAAACATTAGTAACATCTGTAAAGCTTTGTGAAATTTTGTTATTTTCAGGGAAGCTTTGTTATAAATTTCGTTGAGTTCAGTAACAAGTCAAACATAAGCAAAGTATTACTAAAGCAACAGGATAGCACTTAAAGTAATACATATGTTGAGGTTATGTGAACTGCAAGTCGAGGAAAAGAAGTAAAGCAGTAGTGAAGTACAAGTAAAGCATTAGTGAAAAATTGCTGAGGCATCAGTAAAGCAGAAGTAAAGCAGAAGTTAAATAAAAGTAAAGCATTAGCGAAGCATTGTTAAATGAGTTGTCAGTTAAAGAATGCTTTGGTACAGCTTTAATTGAAACTAAAGCATCAGTGAATCAGTATTAAAGCCTGTGTATAGCATCAGAAAAGCATTAGTAAAGAATTAACAGACCATCTGTTAAGCTGTTTTAAGTTAAGTCAGGATCTAGTAAGCAAAACAGAAGTGAAGCTTAAGTTTGGCATAGGTTGTGACGGAGCGGCCCCGTCACTGAGTACAGGGAGCAGACACACACATGCTATACGCTACGCACACACATGCTACACGCCACACACCAAACTTTCCCTTGCCCTGTTCTGATCCACCGCAGCGGTCACCATCGTCACATTAATTCACAACCCCACAGGTCTCATAGTTCACACGAGGGTGCACACTCGCTGTAATACACACACACACACACATTCATACATAACATAAACACTCACCATAGACAACAAGTTATCCTCCCCCCTGCCCTCTGTCAGATATAGTGTCGTCCAAACAGGGGCGCACCTACATCCTGTGTTTTAAAGGGCACTTACGTTTTTTTTTTTTCAGTAAAGGAGACTGAATAGCAACACATAAATTGGGGAAAATGTATTTGAAATATTTTTCAATTTATTCATTGACATTAATGCATTTTTGATTGTTTTTATTGAAAAGAATTGCTTATATTGTGATTTTTTTTGTGGCATGCCCACTGAGAGGGGCTTATTATATGAAAGGCAGCCATTTTGAATACCGTGTGGGGGGTTTGAACATTGACTGCGTTGCTGTTTGTCTTTTTCTCTTGGACTAGAGTTTGGGGTTGGTGAAGAACCCAGATCAGACATTATTAATTTTTGTACATAGTTTTTGTAAATAGTTTTTGGTCTGTATTTTTTTTCCACTGTTGGGAGAGTGGTGAATTAAAGCCCCTGAAAATGTACCTTTCTGACTATGTCATATTGTTTTTCGGGAAAAACCTCGCAACATAGGTAAAGCTTTTAAAGCAGTGTTTAAAGTTAAACACCAGTAAAGTAGTGATCAGACATTATAAACCATAATTTAAGCGTCATTTCGGCATTAACCACTGGAGAAGAATTCAGTGTCAGTCATTAAAAGGTGTACACCCACTTGCTTCCTCATAAATGCCATTGCACACACTTTATCATAGACTTGAAAAAAGCAATAGTGTCTTGTTATTTAAGGCCATGTTGTGTTCGATGAGCGAGGTTCAGGGCTACGGCTTGTAAAATCTGCACATCCTGTTTAATGCAGTTCCGTTTGTACCAAACACTGACAGTAGGACTGCTCCTCTCATTCAGCATGCTGTATTTGTAGTGATGGTTTCTTTTTTTTAACTCGACACCTAAACCTTTGGTCCATTTCAGTAGTTTTTTTGTGAAGCCACAAAGCTCCCACCTCTTCCTGCTCACGTCCTCCCCCTCATTCCAGTTTTAACATCATCTGACCCCCAAACCTGACCCCTGTGATGTATGAAATATGTGTTTACATTCTGAAGCCATGGAAACTCTTGACTTTAGTAAACCTTCTCCTTCCTCATCTCACGCTCTCTTTTGAAGTTGCTCTTTTTGTGCAGACCTGCAGACCTGACCTCTGCCCTCTTTTTAACATACAGTGTGCACTCACTTTTTCTCATCATGAAAGCTTCAGACTTCCCTTCCCTCTTTCCTCCTACTCTCGATTCCTTCCCTGTCCATCTCGCGGTATGTTTCTTTGCACATTTTCCGTCCACTCTGTCTTTTCTTCAGTCTTCTTTCATACACCCTGGCCTCAGAATCTGACCCTGGTTTCTTCTGTCCATCAAGGCACCTCACCTCAGGACCTCTGTTTCTGCTATGCTATTTATCTCGACAAACTAACTCCTCTTCCTCGCAGGAAAATAAATGCTCTTTTTACCTTCTGCCTGCCAACAGCCTCTGCAATGCAGTAACAGATGTTTCACAGAGGGGTGAGTGTTAACTACAGCTGAGGCACATTCATTTATGTAGGCTAATGCGTGTGTGTTTGCTGGTTGGAGAGGGAATTAATAAAATGACTGAGTGCTTGTGTCTTTTCTCCTTTATATTTAAACATCATTAGTGGATTCCCTGACATCATTTTGCAATGCATAACAGGTGATTTTTAAATTTTTCTGCTCTTTTGGTTTTATTTTCTTACGTTCTTACTGTCCGACACCTTTCTTTTTGCCTTTGTTTTCACATTTTTGATGTTTCCTTTTGATTTGGAGGTGGATTCATACATCACCATCTATGATAACATTCACAGAAACAAAATTATCTTATCCAACCAAAGTGAGGATACTTATGGAGAATAATTTAAGGCAGTGATTTTAGACTGGAAGCCCCATAGCCTCATCAGGCCGCAATGAGCATGCCATCCAGCCCCCAGGACGTGATCATCTTTTCTGTGTTGAATCCCAACTCTCAGTATTGCAATCCCACAATTAACAAGATCTCAACAATTTATTTGTCGTGTCTTTCAGTTGTGTAAAATTTGACTCATAAGTTTCCATTAGCCATACCTGTGTGTTCAATTGAAGCCAGTGGTGTGTGGTTCAGAGTTTTCACACTTACAGCTAGCTTGTTTTGTTACAGTTCAGTTTACAATCAGGGATAACATCGGTATTTTTACTTACATGTTCATGCAGTTTTGTAAAACATATAACAAATAAGTTGTAAGACCTGTAGTTTAAAGGAGGACAAATGCCTAATGCTACGGCCACACCGGACGCGAATTCGCCTGGACGCACTTCGAGATTACATACAAAGTCAATGCAAACACGCGTCTTGACGCAAATTCGCCCCGGGCGGCGCGTTGGACGCATTTGGCGTGGCGTGTCTGGAGCATTGGAGGCGTTTGGCGTGGCGTGTTTGGAGCGTCGAGGCGTTTTGACGCCCCAAACGCCTCGACGCTCGAGTTGAAAATATTGAACTTTCGACGCCAGTTCGCGGCGCGGCAGCCAATCAGCGATGATATTCCCCCCCGACGTCATTGATTTGATGACGTGTGACGGTCCGCGGCCCCCTGCTCCCGCTCAAGCCCCTCTCAAAGATGGAGGAGAGGTTTATCGGCACTGTTTGCTATCATTCTGAGCTATGCTATTCGGCGTGTATACTTTACAGAGACCGGAACAAAAAGGAGCAGGCTTGGGTGAAAGTCACTGAGGAGACAGGTTTGATTTAAAGATGTGTGACGCCCCAGCCTCCTGCTCCTGCTCATGGATGTATTATAAGAACTGGATAGCGTGGCTCCGCCTTCTACCATGTAACGGATTTGAAGCCAAAATATCCCCCGTCAGGGCGCCGCCATTGTGCAGCCAGTAGAGAATTTGGGCCATAATCCGGACGCAGCTGTCGTAAACGGTGGCAACACTCCGCAGCATACGCCGTACACAATCATTGTGAAGCTGCCGTAAACCGCGGTTATTTTTAAACTCTAATAACTGATAAAAAAGAAACTTTTCAGAAAAAAGAGGACCCTGGAAAACACGCAGCTCAATAATACTTTCATATCACCACAGCATACAGATGGGAGAAATGTTTGTACGGGGTGTAATAATTTTTTTAAGTTTCACTACGGCCCGTCCAGATGAATGGGGGAGACAGAAATTTGACCTATACTGCAGCCAGTCACCAGGGGGAGCAGTTTTCGTGGAGGCTTCAATTTGAGCCCAGCGACATGGCGTCCATGTTTTTTACAGTCTATGATCCTGCTCAACCCCCCTCTCAAAGATGGAGGAGAGGTTTATCTGCGCTGTTTGCTATCATCCGGAGCTATACTACTCGGCGTGTGTCCTCTACAGAGACCGGAACAAAAGGAGCAGGCTTGGGTGAAAGTTGCTGAGGAGACAGGTTTTGAAGGTAAGTTCTGTAAATATTCGTTTCCAGCTGGATTTGCCTGCACGGGTTATCACTGAGTCCGACCGGCTCCGGCTCTCTACTGCGCCTGCGCCCGGACGCGCGTCGTCCCACAGCTTGTCTAAGGTGGGCTTTACACGAGGACGAATTTGTACGACTCCGGTAAAATAAACTATCGATCTGGTGATATTGACACACGAAGACGCGTATTTGTCCATGACTCCGCATCTTTTTTGAAAACGGGTTTGCAAGTGGATATCTGCGTATTCGTCTTCATGCCGTAGTTGGTGTAAACAGATGAGTCCGGAGAAGACGGTGACCTCATAGCACCCCTCCTCCTCCGGGGGATCCCCGCCCAACCCACGTTGTCACACACAACAACAACAACAATGGCGCCAGCCGAGCTGATTCTGATCTTGTTCTAGCAGCTATAAGTATTGCTACAACTTTCATACCAACATTTTCTCACAGAGCACGAACAACACCAACTACGGCAACAACAGCAACAAGCTTCAAGCAGAGACGCAGCATGTTACGCATGCATGAGCACTTATTGACGTGGAATCCACCTCGGAGCAGGACTGTGATGTTACGAGTGTAGTAACCCAAAAACTACATTACCCAGCATGCAATATGGGTTGGGAGCATGCGCGGAAACCCACAGGTACGTCCCGGCGTGGATTTTGCGTTCTCAAGTAAATACACAAGCCTATGTACAATACGATGTGTAAACAGCGATCCGTGTTTTGATGCCGACGCCAAGACAATACGGTGCCGTTCTCGTGTGAGGAGGGCCTAAATGTCCAGCGTCCAGCTTCGGGCATTAAGCGCGGCGCGTCACAGGCTATACGCGCGTTAAAATTCGCCAATTCGCGTCCGGTGTGGCCGTAGCATAAAAAAGCATTTGTACAAACTCTCCTCACATCAGTGTTGGCAAATTATTTTGGTCTACAGCACTGAGCAGGTTTCTTCTGTTATTGTTCAAGTTTCACCTGTACTTTTTAGTTTTTCTACTTTTATTCACGTGAATTCACCTTCACTTTTTTCACCAAATGTTCTACACTTGTGTTTTTCTATCTGTTGTGGTTGTAGTTTCACAGGTATTGATTTAACCTGATTTCAGGGGCATTTAGCCTCTTTAACTCTGTGTTCATTTGTCTCTGCCTCTATGTCAAGTATTACAGCAGTATTTACTTTTTAGAGTTTTAGAGTTTTTTAGAGTTTTTTTCTGGTGTTCTTATTCCCCACTAGTAAGCCCACTTTTTCCTCTTCCCATCCTCTAATTTATTCATTAATGTGTCGTCCTCATGGTTTTTAAATACCAATTTTTTGTTGTTTGAGAGAAGTGCTTGGGCTTGGTGTAAGGAACGGCAGGACCTTTCAACAACAATGCAATTCAAAGTGTTTCATGCAAAACATCAGAGCGCAGTGGCACAGGAAAATGGAAAAAGTACATCAGCAAACATAACAGAATCAATAAAACCAAATAAAGAAATTGCGAAAAATAAAAAGAGAAGAAATATTCGCTAAAATAACGGCAAAAATACAGAAGACATCATTTTTGATTATAAAATCAAAACTCAATATTAAACTCCATTAGCTTCTTTTGTCTTTATCCCAAAATTAGGCACATTTTTTCATTCACACTTTTTTAGCTGTAATTAGTACAAAATAGATAAATGGATAAAATGAAAAAACTTCTAATCATATTTATTTTGCTTATAGATATGTTTCACTCTCTGGCAATTAAGTTTTACTGTTCGCACCTCATAGGTTCTCATACTGGCCTAATCATAATAATTTACCTTTGAAAGTCTTTCCACAGATTTAGGCTCACCATTTGTTCCATCTATGTCGACTCAAAGCCTGAAACTTTTCCGGTGTTTTCAGTTCACGTTGCAGTGCAGATGGATCAGTCTGATTCAGTGTTTGTAATCAGTCAGATCCGTCTTGCCAAACTCTAATCTACAACTATTATGAGCGGCCCAAAGCAGTGCAGCCCAGTCAGCTTCCTTCCTTGCTAACAGCTTCACAGCAGTTTTATTACATCTGGGCCAGAATTCTTTATTAAACCAAAAACAATTCACAACAAACTTCTCTACAGAGAACATTTTCCCCCGACTTCGGACATGTCTCACCAACAGTTTGTTTCACAGAGTGGCTCACATTCTGTCCATAATATTGCCCGCTAACTGCATTATTTGATTGACCCATAATAAATGTGATAAATGAAGTTATCATCCATTCACCTTCTAGTTATGCTTTATAAGAAAAGTTCGGTTTCTACAGCTTTCACATTGTTTATAGAATGAAGTAGAACAATATACTCACCCAGAAGGCTTTCCTGATCCAAACAGTGCTTTAGGAGATATTTAGATCCAAAATCGAGCGGCGGACATCCGTATAATGGTAGCACATAGGGCATACAGCGCCGCTCCTAAAACTGCATTAATCGTCCAAAAAGTCATTAGTTTCACCAATATTCCATCATGGTCCGTTCAGGCTACTCCTCCATGACAGTCTGTGTCACTCCAGACATGTTGTGTGACTGTGCTGACCTCTGAACTGAAGAAGAAGAGCGCTTGCTCCGCGCCTGCGCAGTGTGGCTCATTGTTTCAGCGGAAGACAGTCGGCTACACAACGACTTTCTTCTTCCAGTTTTTGTGCAAAATGGACAAATATCTATCGGATGAAGATGTTGTGGAGGAGAACTTTGAATATGATGGGTGTCCTGACAGTTTCAAGCCAGGGTATACAGATGAGGAGCTCATTGAAAGGAGGACGTGGAGGCAGCGCTCCAGAGAGTACTGCACAGGTGCGGAGGCAAACATTCTTCTTCTTCAGTTCAGAGGTCAGCACAGTTACAAAAACATGTCTGAGGCGACACAGACTGTAATGAAGGAGTAGCCCGAGCGGACCATGATGGAATATTGGTGAAACTAATGACTTTTTGGACAATTAATGCAGTTTTAGGAGCGGCGCTGTATGCCCCGTGTGCTACCATTATACGGATGTTCGCCGCTTGATTTTGGATCTAAATATCTCCCGAAGCACTGTTTGGATCAGGAAAGCCTTCTGGGTGAGTATAATGTTCTCCTTCATTCTATAAACAATGTGAAAGCTGTAGAAACCAAACTTATCCTTTAAGGATCTACCCATTCTCAAACACTCTCTGGGCTGTTGCCCTGATCCATTAAACATATTGAACATGTATTGAACAGTCCATCTAGTGTGTCTGGTTAATGTTCAGTAACTAAAAGGAATTTTGACATAAGGCAGTTAAATTGTGGTGGCTACTATGCTGTGACGTGTTCAAAATCTAACTAAAATATATTTTTTACTAAGACAGTAAAAATTAGTTACAGTGCTGTGGTGATAATAAACAGCCATTTGAATCTCAAACAGATAAGGGCTGCAGTAAACTGATGAGTATTTAACCTTGACTTCAAAGAACTGAGAGTATCAACATTTGCGCTTTTTTGGGAGTTTGCTCCAGATATGTGGAACATTAACACTAAAAGCTGCTTTCTCATGTTTAGCTCTGGGGACAGAGAGCCGACCTGTACCTGCTTACAGACAGGAAGCCAGTGTAGAGAGCTCAGACCTGGAGTGATGTGGTTCACGTTTTTGGTGTTAAGTACTGATTAAGGAATGATGGACAATGATAATAACTAGGGCTGTTAGCTTTAATGAGTTACTATAATTAAAATAAGATGTGAAATTGATGTAGGCTATATATTTTGTGATCACATCAATCATTTTCTTTTATGCCAATCACTGAAGCATTTTTTGCTCTAACAGTGATGGAAAACAATGACTTGGCTAGACAAAGAAATGTTCTGAAGCACAAAATGATCAAAGTCTTGTGTTGTAATTTGAATAGTGAGTAATTGTAACCTATACATCCTCATGAATATATGAATTCTGATCAGAAACTGAACTGTTTGATGGCCTTAAATATTAAAGAACTAGTTAATAAAAGCACTTCAGCATTAGCATGAAGCTCTGGGCAAAAACATCCTCATTACTGCCTGGTTTAAACCATGAGAGGTAAAAGTTTGCCACCAACCACACAGATGTGGAGATCCTTAATTGGGGCTGTGTTCACCTTTGTCTTTTCTATTTTTGTGCCTCTAAGATTTCTGCACCCCTCTTTTATTCTCTTCTGACCAATTATCTCCCTCTGTCCAAGTCTGCTTCTCATGTATCTCTGGCCTTGTTTTTCTCTCTGTCTCTTCTCTCCAAAAGGCATGTGTCTGCACTCTGGTGGGCCACTTCAAGGTTTTGTGAGGACACATAATTGGAATGATGTGGTCACAGTAAACAAAACAAAAATGAAATCGGTGAAGCAAACAGTCATGATGTTACACAGAGCATTTTGCGGTACAGATGTGATTACGTACGGGGTCCAAGTTTAACCTGAATTAGTGTTTCAGTCAACATGTTTAGCTTTGTTTCCCAAATCCATGTCAAGCTCCAGATTGATGCAGATTTCTTCAGGCCTCGGTAGAGAGGGATGTGTGATGTGAGAGAGGAGGCCAAACAGGACCGCAGCCAAAGCGGGGAGGGATAGAAGATGAAGGAGGGAGATAATGGGTGAAGTTGGAGGAAGTCCATACAGTAGATATCAGGCGTAAAAAAAAAAAAAAAAAAAGATTAGGGGAAAATGGAAGACAGGGAAACAAGATAACACAAGACTTAGAGTGAGGAAAAACCTACACAGAGGCAAAGAGATACAGAGAGCTTAGCAAGTTGTTTCAACTCTTTTAAGGCATTATCAGACATCTATGGACTTTCTTCAATATCTACTCTTATTTGATTTCATCAGGCCCCCAATGATGTTTGGATAGTGAGACCTCAACAGCAGAGTTGTTGAGGTGCCAATCAAGACGTGAACTTCTTGAGGTTCCTGTGGTTTCAGGGTATAAGCTGATAGGAAGCAGTTGAAAGTCTTTAATTCATCTGAAAATTGCTGTGTTTTAGTCATTTTCAGTGGGCTTAATTAGTTTTGATTAAATTCTCTACGAAAATGTAGACTCTAATCTAATTTACATTTAAAGATAAGTGAATTTGATTAAAGTTTTGTTTAAAATGCCACCATAATTAGCTGGAGTGACAGAATGAAATCATGTAGTGACTCTATGTATCTGTGGCCTTTTGTTTTTTTTTCAGAGTGATTTATTATGTAAAGGATTTATGTTAAATGTGACACATGAACTGGTTGGATTCTAACATTTCATGAAAAATAGAGTCAATAATTGGCCAAATGGAAGTCATATCAGTTTGATTATTTTATCAACTTGTGTTGAATCTGTTGACTTAACTCTTAGAAAACTATTTAATGCCAAAACAGCCACCGTAATTGAAATTCTTTGGGTTTTATGTTGGCTACCGGCATAAAAACAAGATCTGTTGTCCTCAGTTCCTCATGATTGAAAATGCAGATGTTTGATTTGATGAAAAGAATTGCAGAAAAACATAAAACCAAAAGACAGACGGAGATCTATCATTACCTGGATCCATGTGTTCTGGGTGACTTGGTTAGTTAGTGTAGCACAACGTCCTTTTACATTATGAACCTGAAGTTACAGCTCCAGATGTTTCATTAACATCAGCAGAGGTTCTACACTGCCTGGGACATTAGTAAATACTAACAACAACAAATTTTTCAGTTGAATAAAAGTGTTTACTTCGCTCTGATTACTGTTAATATTTGCCTTTCATTGATTGATTTTCACTTGTAACCCTGATGTCATGTGCATACTCTCTATTGTTAAGGTTTTCTTTAAAACCAGAACAAAAATTTTATGATCAGTTGACGTGTTTTGAAGAACCAATTGGCATGGTCAGTTGTTTGACACATACACTGAACTTTTTTTTCCCCAATTCCTAAAAAAGAACTGTATTTGTTATCAGCTGGACTAACCAACATGTTGGGACCATAGACTGTAAAAAACATGGACGTCATGTCGCTGGGCTCAAATTGAAGCCGCCACAAAAACTGCTCCCCCTGGTGACTGGCTGCAGTATAGGTCAAATCTCCGTCTCCCCCATTCATCTGAACAGGCCGTAGTGAAACTTCAAAAAATTAATACACCTCGTAGAAATATTTCTCCCATCCGTATGCTGTGGTGATATGAAAGTATTATTGGGCTGCGTTTTTTCCAAGTCCTCTTTTTTCTGAAAAGTTTCTTTTTCATCAGTTATTAGAGTTTAAAAATAACCGCGGTTTACGGCGGTCTCACAATGATTGTGTACGCTGTATGCTGGGGAGTTTTGCGACAGTTTACGACAACTACGTCGAAATATGGTCCAGATTCTCTACTGGCTGCACAATGGCAGTGCCCTGACGGGGGATATTATGGCTTCAAATCCGTTACATGGTAGAAGGCAGAGCCACGCTATCCAGTTCTTATAATACATCCATGGTTGGGACCTGTGCTGTCTGAATAACACACTGTTTGGTTGTAGACTAGACTCATTAGTTTGTCTTCAAATTGCTTCATTTTTGTTGGGTTGTTGAATTGACTTTGTTCCGATTCTTCTGTCTTTGCATTAATCCTACATGCGTGTACTGCAACTTACAAATGCATGACATCAGTACTGGAGGTCAAGCACAATCAACATACCAAAACAAGGGGATGCATGACAGCTGTCAGAAAACAAACAGCAGGTAAACTGTATGTTTGCTGCCTTTAATATAAAGTCAGTTGTCATTAAAAATGCATAAATATGTTAAAAAGTGATATAAATAAGTTTAAGTTTAAAAGGTAAGAAGATTTCATATTTTGTATCAGTTCATGGTGTTTGCTGCCATCTGGTGGACATTGTCAGTAACTGAACTTCAGGTATCAGGCTTAGGTTTCTTTTTCTCTCAGTCACATGCAGAAGTCTCACGGAGGAGGCAGGGAACATACTCATTTTGCTGAGTCTTTCTTTCACGCTTTGGCCTTGGAGAACATTCGTCTTGTAAGTTTTTACTATTTTTTGGTTATAAATATGTCCAAGAAATTGGGAAAATCTTTACTGCGGCTCTTTTGGTTGTTATATTTTACCATGCACTCACTTGCTAATGCTAATGGTAGCAGCTATTGTTTTCTGATGCAGCCAAGGTTAGCTTGTCCAGTTAGCTATACATTCGTGTGTTAAAATGTTTCTTTATGAGGATATTTTGGAACTAGTATATATATTCTATGTTTTTGCTGATTAAGCATTATTTTCTGTGTATTTCAGTTTACAAACAAAGTTCGAAACTATCACATCAAGCTTCAGTAAATCCAAGAAAAGTCAAGCCTTGTGTGTTTATTGGAGACTTTTGTGAACTGTTATCTGGCTGTCTAACTCTACACACTGGAACGTGTAGAAAGGGCAGTACAGTATGTCCGACCCAAAGACTCAAAGTACTTTTTCATGGAGCAGCTCACAGAGAGCGAGTGTAGAAATATTTTATGTTGAGAGAGTCATCTGGCAAGGTTTAAAGCTTGTCTTGTCAGTTTGCGTTGCAATGTTTGTCATTAGTAATTTTACAACCTGATTCTTAGCATATCAAATAATCTTTTATTGTACTGAACAGAACTTTATCATGACATATATCATCCAGACCTGTCCTACCATGTTATGTCGAATTACTTTGTAATGTTTTTTTAGGATTATGTATCATGTTGTAGGGTCATTCTTTGAAACGGGTGCCATTTCCACTCTGCAATTTTCAAAAATTTCATCAAGACCAAACTTTTGTTTGTTTAATCCACAACATGAATACATGTTAATCTATCAAAAAATATATTTTCCCAGCTCAGGCATAAAACCTTTATTAATTATATCTTCTTTTTCTCAGGCATGGGAGCATTCTTGTACCACCCCGTCACGTACAATGTGTACACCATTTGAGTAGTAATACATGAAATAAATAATAAAAGATATATTTTTCAAACAGTGAAATGTCTTTTTGTAGACTCCATCAATATAAAGTATGTAATTTAATCAGTGTCTTTCATTTTAAGATTCTTGATCCTGAATTCTGAATTTAACATGACATTGGTCTCATCACTTCCAAAAAAAGGTACAAATTCAGTTCAAATTTCAAATTGAAGTTACATTATTGTAATTTGTCCAAAAAAAGAACATTGTCAATTATTACTTTATTTAAAATTTCCCTCCCTTCTTATCATTTTTTGACAAAATGACTCTGTGATGGGGTGGTACATCAAACTGAGGGACGCAGGTAAATCCTAACATTATAACAAAAATATTTATTTTTATTTCTTAAAGATATTTGTTATGTAAACAGGGACAGTCATATAATCCTGAAAATAACATTTTGTGAAAAAATAGAATATTATTTGGAGAAATTTTACATGTAGGTAATATGTTGGTCAATACGAACACAGGAAAATGATCATTTACTGATGAAAAATTTGTAAAAATAGTATGTTCCTCTTTAAGAATTAGTATTTTTTTGATATATCATGTCAATAAGAACACTTGCTTTAGTAGCTGTACAATTTGGAAACACACTTTGACACATTTTTTGTGCCTTGGACATCTCATCAAGCATTGTGGACCCAAATGGCACCCGTTTCATAGAATGACCCTGTATTGTGTGCTCAGGTGTCCTTATGAATCATATCATAACCAACTGTAAGGCATCTTTTAATATTGTATTATATTGTGTCATATTATATGGTTAAGTATAGTATGGCATCATATTGGATTGGATTGGATCCACGTATAGTATCTATTGTATCAAATTGGATCATATTATATCATAATGAACCATACAGTGTTGTACCAATGTATTTAATTGTACTGTGTCCTTTAACATCATGTATTTTTGTATCATCTTCTAATATATTAGACCAAATTTTATCCTATCCTGTCATATTGCAGTATATAGCATCAACATGCATATTTCCTGCCCTACCCTAAAACAAACTAAGTAATGGCCAAATTTAAATACTAAGGAATGATCCCAGACTTGATTCGATAATTAAATTCAACAAGTCAAAATAGTTAGAAGCTGTGGAGACAGTTAAATAACCAAGTAAAATCTGATTTTTATTCACCCACGATGATGTAGAGCCTGAAAACATGAAAAGGACCATACATATTCAGGACTTTTGAACACTTACTTCAGAGTTTCTTCTGTTATGTAATAGAGATTTGTACTTGAAGCCCTAATATTGATTTTGTAAACCCTCTTGCTTTTTCAAAAAGGGCTCAACTGAATAGGCATCAAAGAGTAAAAAAGACAGACATGTGTAGCAGACATTTTTGGCAGACGGCTTGCGAAATAGAATATGTAATAACTAAAGTTATTCAAGGGTCTGCTTGGATTCAGTAGAGAAAAATCTTACTGTTTTGTCAGAGAGTCTCTGGAGGCAACCTCTCCTCTAACTTTGAAAACTGCAGCGAGAGCATAAAATCATCCACTGAGAGAGACGCTGATGGGTTAGAGCTGTGTTTGTGTCAGCCTGGAATGAGCATTTTATGGGAAATAATTGGACTTCCAGTGGAGGAGTATGGATATTATTATAGCCTTTGAGTTCTTAGCATAGCATTCTTTCTTACATGCTGTCTGTTTGTGTTTTAAGTTTATGTGAAAAGGTGTCTATTTGCACTTTTATGCGTCACCTATGCTCATCTGTCATCAAATAAGTGAACAACAACTTGAAGTTAAACACAATATTTCTTTTTTGCTATGAATTTGATAGCTATTTCCATTCTGTGAAGCTGTTCAGCCATCATAGTTTCCTATTGACTTCAACAGATGTGTGTGCCTGACCCCATTTACATGCCATTCTTTCATTTGAGGTATTTACTTGTTTGTTAAATTCTGTGGGATTCAGTTGTATCCACAGACATCTTCTGTTTCATGCCAAAGAGAGATGTTATGCACCTTTCGTGTATCTCGGTATCTTCCTCCCATAATCCAGGCAAACACTGACATTTTCATCTTATTCTTGAGAGACCCTCATTGGCATGTTATGCTCCAAGACAAATTCTATTCTTGCCATGACACTCAGTAGTTTCTGTTGTGACAATTCTGACAGGTTGACTGAGCAGCCGACAGGTTTGTCGACTATTTTCCTGTCATTTGATCTATTTAGTGAGTGATTTTTGAACACCTGGATGACTGGTTAACTTTCAGGCCGAGCAACAAACTAGGTGCATATTTAAATGAATAACTGTAAGTCGTGCATCACTGGCTGTTTAGCAGGCCATATGACTAGTTATAGAGCAGTTTCTCATTAATGTGGCATTGAATATGAGTCAGGTTTGATGGTTGTTTTGTTGTTTTGTTCGGTTTTGTTGTACAATTGATTGGTTTATTTGGTTTGATGGTTGTTTGTTTGGTTGATTAGCTGTTTGGTAGGTTGGTTTTGTTGACTGTTTTCAGTTTTCATGGTATCGTGTTTTCTTTGTTAATTTCTTACTTGGTTTGTGTTGGTTGTTTGGTTCTTTAGTTTCTTAGACTCTTGGTTCATCTGTGTGTAAGGTACATGGTTCGGTCTGGTTGGATGGCTTGCTGTTTTGGTCCAGTTGCTTTCTTGGTTGGTTGGCTAGTAAGTTGGGCCGAGTTGGTTTTTTGGTTGGTTGTGGTTGGTGGATTGGTTGGTTTGCAGATTGGTTGTCCATTGGTTGGTTGGTTTGTTCGTAGATTGGCCGACCGGCTGGATAGTTGGTTGGGTTAAGTTTGTCAGTTAGGTGGGTGGTTGGTTGGTTTGATTGAGCAGGTTGCTAGATTAGTTTGTTGGTAGACTGGATGGATGGTTGGTAAGTTTGTTTGTTGTAGGGGTAACATAAAAAAACACTCACTGATACACAGCAATAGTGTGCAGTGTTTGCAAACTGTTAAATAAACTTAAAATAACATTTCTATATTATAACTTAAAATCAACAGCCACCAACACCCCTGGAAACAAGACAGCCTCTAAGCTTTCTGAAAACCTAAAAAATAACAGCTGCCACCTACAGGAGCTGAGCTTACATGTTGCATTTCAAAAACATTAGTTCTGACAGCATGGAACTGCTCATCCTTGCAGGGTGAGGCCTCATCAAAATGCCTCCATGACTAAATACCCTTTTTAATAGGTGCATGTGACAGCATGTGAATGCGCATGCAGGTAAACGAACACACATGCACTCCGTGGGCAGAAGACTGATACGAGGACCTTATACCAGAAGAATTGATAAATAAGGAAATAATAAAAAAAGGATTCATTGATAAATAAGCTCGAGTCCTCCCGCAAGTCCTAATGCAGCCAGAGTCTGAGTCCAAGTCCGAGTCATCAGCACACGAGTCCGCGTTGATTCATGAGTCTGACATATCCAATCTCGAGTCGGTCTGAAGTCCGAGTCCTGGACTCAAGTCCTACAACACTGGTTGGTCTTAAATTAGTTAAATTGGTTGAATTTGTTGATCATTTGATTTTGTTGGTTCTTTAACCCTCGTATGACCCTTGGACATTTTTGTCCATTTCCAAAATCCAAAACCCCCTCACAGACAATCCCCCTCCTCACCAGAGTTGATTTTTGGTGAAGGAGTGTCATTGTAGGTAAAATTTCCAAAGCCCAACTCTCAGTGTGAAAATCCATTATTTGACCCTGTAATGCATTTTTAAACTATCCATGACCCTTCGAGGATAAAAAATGTCCTATTCTAGAAAGTGGTTAAAAAAAAGATCACAGGGGCATAATTTTTGGCAATCAGGGTTAATTTGGGGTTAAATTTGAGGATGCCAAGTTTCAGCAAGAAAAGCCGTCATTTGACTGTGTAATGCACTTTTCTCCCATCCATGACCCTTCATGGACACTCTTTTTAGACACCATCTACAAAATGGACATTTTTTCCACCTGAAGGGTCATGGACGGGGGAAAAGTGCATTACACCGTCAAATTATGGATTTTCACACTGAAACTTGGCATCCTCAAATTTAACCCCAAATTACCCCTGCTTGCCAAAAATCACGCCCCTGTGACCTTTTAGTGGACACTTTCTAGCAAATGGACAAAAGTGTCCACTTGAAGGAGCATGGATGGGATAAAACTGCATTACACGGTTAAATGATAGATTGGCAAGCTTATTCTTGGTATCCTCTAATTTAACCCCAGATTACCTCCGCTTGCCAAAAATCATGCCCCTGTGACCTTTTACTGGACACTTTCCAGAAATGGACAAAAATGTCCACTTGAAGGGTCAAGCGTGTAACTTTTTTGAAGGGTCACTCAAGGGTTAATTGGTTGATGTTTTTTGCTGTTTTTCAGTCTGCTTCTTAAAAAGTTATTTTTTATTTTTTAAATATATTTTTTGGGCATTTTGTGCCTTTATTGATAGGAGAGAGACAGTGGATAGGATGGTTAAAGGGGGTGAGAGAGTAGGGAAAGACACTCTGCAAACTGGTCACAGGCGGGATTCGAACCTGGACCGGCAGAAGCAAGTACATGGGGTGCCTGGTTGCTAACCACTCCGCCAAACCTGCACCCCATAAAAAGTTATTTTGACAGTAAATCCCAGATAAAAATAAAAAATGAAAAATTAATATAAGTGCTTTACTAACGGCATGTAGAACATAGTTTCAGTTCAGATTTAGATGTTGACAAACGTTTCTGTAAATGCCTTATGTTGGGTTTGAACAGGGTAGGTTGAAGAATGGTTGTTTCTGATAATATATGTTTTAAACTATGTGAACGAATTACCACAAAAGCAGCAGGACAGGCATTATGCTATTTACACTTTACACAGACTCCATCTGTTTGGTGTGAAAGATAATTGAATAATAGGCAGAGTAAATATCATTACCATGTGCTGTATCACTTATATTCTAAATCTGTTTGACAATCATAGGTTTTATATTCTTGTGTTTGTGTTTGGGCTACATCTGCTGTTTATAATCAGTTCTTTTGCCCGGGTCAGAGCAGATGAGTGATACTTTTTCTGAAGCCAAAAAGATAGCAATCAACTTCATCATTTCCTCTCACCTCTACAGTCAATGTCAAGAAGCTCCCCCGGTGTCTCCCTCTCCCTCCCTCCATCCCATCATCTGCATCTGTATTCTCCTCCACTTCTATCCTTAGAAGCCCCGTCTTCCTCACTCTCCATAGTATTTCCCCCTCACTATTACTTAATTTCTTTTGTCTTCACTAAGCCTTCTTTAGCCTACTGTATCTTTTATTTGCACGTCAGTCTCTGTGCTATTTCTATTTTTCAACCCTGCCTCCTCACTATTTTGCATCCAAATGATTCATTTTCTTCTGCTCTTCTCTCCACTAAGGTTTGAGCAGAGGAGCAGGAGAGAGAGAAGGTCACAGAGATGAATGTAGCTTGTATCAGTCTCGCATCTCCTCCCATTCAGATTGGTTTCTTCCTGCCCTCTAGTGACACCAATGCATAATTCATCTTTCCCCACTCCTTGTCTTTAGTTGTCAATTTTAGTTGCATTCTTTCCTAACATCTCCAGACTCTTTCTGTTTTTCTCTCCTTCCTCTCACTTACTTACCATATCCCTTCCTTTTCTGTCTTGTCTTCTGTTTTCATTGCCCGTCTCCAGGTCAAGTTGGATGCAGATAACAAGGGGGGCTGCAGAGTCAGTGTGCAAAGTTTTGTGAATGTGTGTTTGCAGATGGATGTGTGGGAGTTTGAAACCAACCACACTATGAACCAGTAGTAGTGGCATAAGGTTGCAGTGGCTATTTTTGTGCTGTTTGCCAGAAAGATTTTGGACATAGATGGGTACATAAGAAAAACTGGGATAGTGGCTGTGGTTTTGTCACTGGATCAGTTTAATCTCCCAAGAAGGTTGGATTGGGTTTTTGATGTGGGGTTGCTTCAGGTCTAGGGCACTAGTTACCTCCGCCAAGGAGGTTATGTTTTTGGGAGAGTTTGTCCGTCTGTCTGTGAACAAAATAACTCAAAAAGTTATGGACGGATTCTGATTAAATGGATCCGCCATGACGAAAAATGTGATTTTCATGAATAACTACTGAACTAAAATAGATATCATTATGAATCCAATTGCTAATAGTATGGTTTCATGGTCAAGGATTCTAAATATTTGCATGTGATAAAGCTAGGACAAATTTTTATGGTAAAAATCACAATATGGGAGAGGACTGTGACTGTGACTGGAGAGGACTCTAGTTAATATATTTGCCACTAAAGCAAGTTGCAGGCGTTGTCCCTAAGGGGGGATAGGCAAGTGTTAGCCAATACTTAGCAGTCAGTGGTGGTGCTGAAAGCCTCCTAGATAATTCTCTTTAATAATAATAATAATAACTAGAAAAGCACTCGGAGAGCACAGACCTCTGCCAGCGCCAGAGTCCTCACCCATATTGTGATTTTCACCATAAATATTAGTCCTACCTTTATGTAATCGAAATATTTAGATTCCTTTATCATGAAAACATACCATTAGCAACTGGATTCATCATGATATCTGTCTTAGTTCAGTAGTTATTCACAAAAATCACATTTTTCATCATGGCGGCCAGACGCTGATCCGGATCAACACAAAAATCAAATCGGTTCTTCCTTTTTCCATGCTGAACATTTCCTGAAAATTTCATCAAAATCCATCCATTACTTTTTGAGTTATTTTGTTCACAGACGGACGGACTCCCCCGGGAACATAACCTCCTTGGCGGAGGTAATAAACATAATAATAATACACTTTATTTAAAAGCGTTTTTCAAAACACCTAAGGACACTGTACAGGATAAAACAACAACAATAAAAGCAGCAAAATACAACAAACAGTGATGGATAAGTGGATGAGAGTGGAATATATATGGAGAGTGGAACAGGTGGGTTTTGAGTCTGGATTTGAAAAGAGACAGGGAGGTCAAGTTTCGAATATCTGGTGGGAGAGAGTTCCAGAGCTGGGGAGCAGAGCGACTGAAGGCCCTGCTCCCCACGGTGCTGAGGCAGGCAGAGGGCACAGTGAGGTGGGTGGAGGAGGAGGATCTGAGGGAGCGGGCAGGAGTGGCAATGTGGAGGGGGTCAGACAGACATGGAGGGGCGAGGTTGTGGATGGCCTTTAAGGTGTACAGGAGCAGTTTGAATTCTATCCTGTGCTTGACCTGGAGCCAGTGGAGCTGCTGCAGGATGGGGGTGATGTGATGGTGGGAGGGGGTTCTGGTGATGATGCGGGCAGCTGAATTCTGGACCAGTTGGAGTTTATGGAGGGACTTTTGTGGAAGGCCGAAGAGGAGTGAGTTACAGAAGTCTAGACGGGAGGTGGCAAGGCTATTGACAAGAATGGAGGTGCTTTGGGAAGTGAGGGAGGGGCGGAGGCGGTTGATATTACGGAGGTGGAAGTAAGCGGACCGATGATGTTATTTATGTGAGATTGGAAAGAGAGTGTGCTGTCGAGGATGATACCCAGACTCTTAACCTGAGGGGAGGGGACCAAAGAGCTGTCAATTTAAGGTTACAGTTCAAGTTAGGTCAGGTTTGGGAATGGATGCATGGTCACCTGTTCTAGTCTCCACCACCAGCAATGTTAAGCCAACTTTGTTTGCAACTGTTAATGTGCGATGAAGTTTAAAAGTGCCTCCGAGGCTCCAGTAGTATGACACATCAACCCCATTCAACTGCATCTCCTACTGGCACAACCAGCAGCTCCAAAATGTTATATTACATCCCCCCAGCTTCCAGACCAACTTTTGAAAGTGTTTAAGAAGTACATGAACCAGCCAACCGCTGGTCCCCAGTCCAACCCCTAAAAAACAAAAAATTGGCACAAAAAGATGCTGCAGTAATGGATGGAGCCTTTGATTCAAAGAATGTAGTGTACTGTGGTGGAAATGTATATATCATGGATAATTTTGCATATTTTCAACAGCTCCAGGAGAAATATAGACTATCAAAGAATGAGCTGTTCACATACCTCCAAGTCAGACACTTTGTAGCTCTCATCTAAACAATTTTGAAAATGCTAAACTTGACTAACTTGACTTGTGGGAGAAAGAGCTAGGGAGGGATATACCAAAAGACATTTGGGACAAGGGTCTTAAATATGTGCATGTATGTTGTCTAAACACTAGACTCTGCTTCATATAGTGGACTTTACACTGGTTGCATTATTCAAAGGTAGACTTGCTTAAAACTTTCCAAGGAGTTTCACCAATTTCTGAAAAATGTGATCGAGCAAATGCTGGGCATCATGCACCACATAAGAGTATTTCCAGGCTGCAATATTCTTTTTATATTACAAGTTTAAAGTAAGCCCAGAACCTCCAGTGGATATATTTGGTGCATCAGAACGCTCCAATAAGCTTAACAGAAAACAGATCTGACCTCCTTTGTGCTAAGAAACATATTTTTCAGCTGTGGAAGACAAAATGCACCAACTTTTAAAGCTTAGATAACAATTCTGAGTGACACCTTATACATACAAAAGGATGTGACATACCCTTAATGACATATTAGAAGATTTGAAAAGTATCTTTAAACTTATGAGCTTATTTATGTAAAGGTCTGGTGATTAAAATGCACTGAGATCATTTTATTACAGCTTTTCACTTTTCCTTCAAAAAGCCCATGTGTTCAGAGCTATTTAGTGATGCAACATATGGACTCAGAATCTGCTGCCCTCTCAACAGCTGTTGGGATCAGAGTGCTGCAGTGGGGTCAGGTAGGTGTCACTGGGGCAAAAACTGATATGGATCTAACCCTGAGTATTTAAAAGATGCTCCTGTATTAATTATATTATATGTATTTATTCAGGATACAAATCAGGCAAAGGAAATGGTCAGAATTTGTATTTCACTGGATTCCATTGACTTTAACCAACTTCTGCTTGTTGCTTTGGGTATGAACATTGGGATCATTTTATCCATCATGACTATGACACATAACAGCAGTTTAAAGGCTTGAATTGAAGAGCTATGATGAAAAATCCAGTAGGTGCCACTTGTGACTTCAATAAGCCCCTGGTTTGTAGTCATGGGCTCACAGTTCATTCTTCTGCACCACCAGCTTATTTGTGATCTGTCCTTCTCAATTTCCACAGCAGTTTCCCCGTCTTTTTTTCTACTTGTGACTTCAACTGTGAAAGCTCTTCTGTACTCCATCATTAAGATATCCGCTCGTGCCCTCGACTAATGTCATATTGTCATCATGCAAATTTTCATTTCAGCTTAGAGAAGTTTGAACTAATTGTTTCTTCTGATGATCTGATCTGCTGATGGCAGGGAGATGCATTACCCCTACATCACAACATGCAAAAAGTCCAAACACAGCGACTTTGTCAAGGAAATGTGACACACTGTGAAGAACCTTGTGTAGCATCTAGGAGAACTGATTGTTATTGCTTTGTGTAGTTTTAACCTTAAAGTGGGGCAATTATGAGGCTTTGGTGGCATCGTCATCTACTATATACTGTATTGTCCAGCATTTGGTGAAATAGAAATTTGTGCAAAGTTTGAATCTACATTGATGGGATGTAGTGTTTATGTGCAAGGGATTAACAAGAGTCCAAATGATCTTGACTTTGAATCCAATTTTCAAATTCAAATTATTATTTTTCAGTCCGTAAGGACAGTTCTGTAAAGTTTGAGGTGAGCCCAAAGATCTGGACCTCTGAACTTTGACTTCCTAATCCATTAAATTGCCTTTTAGTCAAAATGAACATAAATGCAAAGTTTAAAGAAATTTCTTCAAAGCATTCTTGAGATATATCATTCACAAGCAAAAGATAGAGAAGGGGCCCAACTGACACTAACTTTTAACTAATGAATCCCGACAAGAAAAAAAATCTGTTCGAAAGTTTTAAAATCTGTGGAAAGTTCTCTTCAGTCACATATTAGTTATTATGTCCACAATCAAGGGAAAGACAAGAGGATGTTGACCTTGAACTCTGATTTATGTTAGCTAAATCTGAAGAAACGTATCTTTTGGTCGGTGTGAAGCATTCACAAAATGTTCAAAAATTTGATGCAGAGTGATCTGAACACTTAAATGTTGTCTCTGAAGTCTACCAAGTTCATTCTTAAAAAGGAGTGGACATTTGTGGAAAGTTTGTAGAAAATCTAGATCAGCATTTTCAAGATGCATTCACAAACATGAGGCAAAAAGACCATGAGCTTTGAACTGTGACTCCAAAATTAAAATCAATTAGTCTTTGAAAGTGCAGTGTGTAGAAATTGGCATTTTAGCAACATCAGGTGTTCAGATTTTGGAATAAGCCCTTCAGTTTCTTAAACATAGCATCACTAAGCGACGAGAGCCAGTAAAGACCAAAAAAGGATCCTGACACAACAGTTACCTGGTGAGGGTTTTTGATTCATATTTTTAACAATGATTTGATTGATTGTAGGTCAGTTAAGATGATGATTATAGGTTAAGTAAACTTTTGTAGACTCATATTCAAAAATCGTTATAGCGGCTTCCTTTGTCACTATCGGCGCACAGTGGTTTAAAGGGCTTGAACGCGTCCCGTTTGTAAGTGTGCCAACAAAAAACAACAAACGTAGCAAATGTCCACACACTTTAGTCCTTTGTGTTCATTTATTTTAAGACACAGTATTCCATAAATCCATCGAACACAAACCACGGCACGGTCAAAAACCGTTTTGCTTCCCCATTGTGCGCATCTGCGCTGATTAACCCACCTGACTATATAGACAAAGAACACCAGCCTATACTGGCGCCTACTGGCACAATATCGTATTACACCGAAAAGAACAAAAAATGAGAATTCTGGCTCGTGTTTCTCTCTTTTATTTCCCCCAAATCCACCCGTAGACAACACAGCGGATCGTTATCTTGGCCTACATGAACACGGCCTGCAGTAATGTAAATTTTTTTAAGCTTTTTTGAACTAAATAAAAATAAAACAAACGTTTTATGGGGATAATTGTACTCCTATTTTGACAGAGTTTACATACAAGTAGAAATATTATATCCTATATTCACAGTTTCTGTTTGGCAAAATGCTGCCAGTTCTACACACTGCACCTTAAGTCAGAGTAGACATTCATGGAAACCCTGAAAAAGCCCTGACAGCATTTTGATTAAATTGAATATTTACATTCATGAAGAAATTATTAACATAAACTGGAGACCTTAAACTATGACCTGAAAGTATAAGTTTGGTTTCTACAGCTTTCACATTGTTTATAGAATGAAGTAGAACAATATACTCACCCAGAAGGCTTTCCTGATCCAAACAGTGCTTCGGAGATATTTAGATCCAAAATCGAGCAGCGGACATCCGTATAATGGTAGCACACGGGGCATACAGCGCCGCTCCTAATCATCCAAAAACTCATTAGTTTCACCAATATTCCATCATGGTCCGCTCACGCTACTCCTCCATTACAGTCTGTGTTGCTCCAGACATGTTTTTGTAACTGTGCTGACCTCTGAACTGAAGAAGAAGGTATGCCTCTGCGCCTGCACAGTACTCTCTGGAGCGCTGCCTCCGCGTCCTCCTTTCGATGAGCTCCTCATCTGTAAACTCTGGCTCGAAACTGGAAGGACACCCATCATATTCAAAGTTCTCCTCCACAACATCTTCATCCGATAGATATTCGTCCATTTTGCACAAAACTGGAAGAAGAAAGTCGTTCAGTACCTGGCGGTCGCCCCTGAGGCAATGAGCCGTACTGCGCATGCACGTTCTTCTTCTTCAGTTCAGAGGTCAGCACAGTCACACAACATGTCTGGAGTGACACAGACTGTCGTGAAGGAGTAGCCTGAACGGACCATGATGGAATATTGGGGAAACTAAGGAGTTTTTGGACGATTAATGCAGTTTTAGGAGCGGTGCTGTATGCCCTATGTGCTACCGTTATACGGATGTCCGCCGCTCGTTTTTGGATCTTAATATCTCCCGAAGCACTGTTTGGATCAGGAAAGCCTTCTGGGTGAGTATATTGTTCTACTTCATTCTAGAAACAATGTGAAAGCTGTAGAAACCAAACTTATCCTTTAACCTATAAAGTTGATCAGTACATTCTAGTTAGTCAGAGTAGACATTTTTAAAGTTAAATAAAAGCCTCAAAGCCTACTGGAGATCTATGACCTTCATAGTCTAATCATTCAGTCATTTGGTCAGAGTTGGCATTTGAAATTCCTCAGTGTGTTTTAGAAATATCATATTTGCATATTGATATTTAGATCTTTGATCTCCATTTCTAATCTGAATTTCAAAATCAGATAAGTAGATTTATTAATGACAATATTAGGTAAAGATACTTAAGTGGGTTTAGTGGGTTACCAGCAAATCTACAACTACAGAAGTTATCACGTCGATATGGATGGATCTTTCCTGCAGCTTGTTAATGTATGCCACAAAGGCAGTTCTCATTTAACTGTACCTCTCAAAGTGGACAGTGAGTGCCACAGAAGGAAAAATGTGGCAGAATCATTTTTGTTCAGTTATTCCTCCCCATTGCTCAATGAGACTGAAGCAAGAACAGACGAGTAGACGACAGGGCCTGAGGAGTGGGCATGTTTGCCTAATGTTTGCTTCTATAGCTGGGTATGTATCTTTAGTAAAAGTTCATAAAACTGTGGCAGCTGACTCATAGTTTTTCCTATTTCTATGTAAATCTGTGCATTTCCAGTCTAAAGAAACTCATTACTTGTTTCAACATCACCATTACTCTCAACCACTGTTAGCACTTGTATTTTAAACCAGACTTTATTACAGCTCGATGTTTGCTTTTGTCAGAAAGTATAACACGCACAGTGTGCAGAGCAAACCGTCTTTCCACCTTTACATTACACTACAAACTGCGCACACACACCAAACACACAGCTGAGTGTTTCACCTCTTGAATTGCTCCTAACAAATGAGTGTAAATAAGGCAGTTTAGGTGTAAGTGGGGTACTTCATCATTTCTCTGCTGCAATAATTATTGGTCTCTCACATTTTTTTCTCCCTCTTTTCCACTCAATATGGACTCGGCTGGCTGCTTGAATTATGCATGTTTGTTTGTTGGTTTCATTGCAGAAGCAGATGTCTCAGCTGGAATAATGGAGGATTTCAGAGAGTTATTATGTTGTCGGGGTGTTTTTCTTTCCTCGTGCTCTCCTCTCTGGTTGGAGAGATGATGAGCACTTTGGGGTCTTTAGGCTCAGTATGAATGAAATCTTTTGACATGCCTGCGTATATTTAATTATGTTTCTAAATGCGACCAAGCAAAGGGTCAGGGATGGGCTTTCGCTGGCAGACAGTCTGATTGCAGCCTCATTTGTGTGTTGCTGCTCTGTAATTTTCTGTGTCATAATATCACTGAGCTCTTAGCCATTCAGGATTTAATATCTGCCGTGGGGGTCTCATTGTGCTTTTAACACATGATTCAACAATGTGTTTGAGGCTGAAATACAATAAAACAAAACTGTTTAACATCATTCATCTGACATCACAAACATTATTTGTTGGCATTACCCGATACTCCATAAACTGATCTATGGTTTTATACCTCAGCAAAGTCTGCAAATGCCAAGCCAAACAGTGATGGGTTAAGAAGTGGGGCTGTCTTTATGTTAGCGTGAAGTGTCGTAAAGTGGGCTAAAAAGTATGAGAAAATCAGCCCAAGTTTTCGCTCGGATCCCCACCTCTGATCAAAGTCAGCATAATCATGTGGTGGTCCTAATGATTGTCTCACATTCTATTCCTGTGGTGTAAGATGCATTATGAGTCTTTTGTCCTCCACAAATGTCTCCAAAAGGGATTGGTGACTTTAAATCCTAAATATTGATCATGTCCAATATTTGCAATCAGAGATTCTGTTGTAGATATATTTGAGGATATGTGTGACTGTAGGGCACACTTGAGTGCTGAACTTCCTGATGTGAAAGGATGCAATTTGTAGATAAGAACTGGCAAAATACCCATCAGAGTTGTCAGATTAATGCTGTTTTTACAACATTTTTGATTGTCGAGGGAAGAAGGTGTTGTGGTTTATAAAGTTAATGTTAACATGACGTACAAGATAATACATTTCACTATGCCCTAGGCAAGCACTACTGCTGAGGTGCAAATATATCAAGAAATATCTTTTCCATAGAGAAGTATGTCGTGTTTTAATTTGTTTTTCCTTTAACAAAGAAATCAGGTTCTGATGTGATAAAACTGCTGTCTAAACTCTTAGCATCTACTCTAATCACTGTAAGAACAGTCACTTCCTGATTTAGACTGGCGTGCAGCTCCCACCTCTTCCTGCTCCAAAGGAGAATGAATGGGCCAGTTCTTGTAGATTGGAGCTTAACATGATGAAAATGTTTGTCTGATCACAAACATTGGATCAGGCTTATCCATCTGCATTGCAAGGTTTAGTTAGTGTTTTAAGTTGTGAACTTCACTCAACTGCATTCCTAAATGTCGCTGATAAACTTCTTTTAAAAACAGATTGAGTCCTCGTTGATGTGACTTTAGATTCAATTAGTTTTGTTTCGATCGGCTTAGAAAGTACTCTAATATTGGTGTTAAGAAACAAGGCCATGGCTCTCTCTGATCCTGTGTTACGCACGATTCGTGTGAATCTGTTATTGTTGCCTCATTGCAAAGGCCGCTCCAGTAGTGAGAGTCCGTTGTTGTGTGGCGTGCTGCTGTCACACAGTTAAAAAATCGGGATTTTAAGATCTTTACATGTTTGCCACTCTTTAGCTTCCAAATATGTACATCAGAGCAAGGTGATGACAGACTGTCCATTTGTGTGTGGGGTAATGCTCAATGTATAGTTCAATTGGCAAACTGGAGTATGGAATTGCTTTGACTTTACATATTGTTGACTTAATAATGCTTTATCTTGCATAACAATCCAGTGAAATATTACACGGATGAAACACAATGACAACACATTCTGCATCCCAGAATCAGACAGGCCATTTTTTATTGGACACAAATATTGTATGTGTAGACTTGTTTTGAACTTTATACACAAATAAATCCAGACACAGATTGTGTCTAATTTAGCATGCATTGCTGGAAGCTTAAACAAGTTCTTTCCAGCAATGTACTTTATTGGAGAGTTTATGACCCTGTTGTGGATTTCTCACCCACTTGAGCTAAATTAATGCAATGAAGCCTTGGTGACCTTGTAAACCCCCCTCCCACTCCTTCAGATCCTGTTAAACTGTAATTGTATTCCTGTCGTTCAGACTCAGCCAATGAGGAAATTTGTATGCTAAAGTACAAACATGGTGAATGTTCAAAATCTCCCCAATATCGAGCTGCAGCCCTTCACATCCCCAACTGGCTCGGCACATTAAAACATTCCTCTTCCGTGTCTATCTCCATCTGCTCTTTGGTAATACTCCTCTCACTTTCTCCTCTAAGTCGCCTCGAGCCTTAAAAGACCTTCTTCGACCTGACTTTTGATCATCACCACCTCCCCCAGGCCAAGCCAAGCCCGAAAATGTGTTTGAATTTAGCTCTTTGCTTGATAGTTTTACAGGGCACGTAAAGCATATGCTTAAAAATGTCTTCAATAGGTAACAGCTTGCTTTAGGCAGTGACACTGGAGAAGCCAGATTAAAGTAAAATGTCTGATTTCTGGGAGGTACACAGATGCTCTTGAAAGCAGAAGTACTCAACTTGAATAAAAAGATGTTTAAAAGGAGACAGAAAAGTATTTTGCAGGGCCCGACCGATCTGGATTTTTTTAGGCCAAAGCCGATGTCAATAATTGGCATGAAAAAAAATCTGTTTGCTGAATAATCTGCCAATTGATTAAAAAATATTAAATTAAAAAAGAGCAGTAAACAAGTAGAACAGTGAGTATGAAATACAGGCAGAACATTTGACTTTTTTACAATACTTTGTCCCTCAGTTTTTGTTTATTTTAACAACAGAGAGGAATTTTCAAGTTAAGCTTGAGACCTCTGGTAAATTAATAATATAACCTTAAAAAGAGTCAGTTAATAAATGGGTTATGAAATACAGTTGTACTTATTAATTTATCTTTAGGTTTAGGCCATAGTCCTCTGATGCTCTTTAACATTAAATCAAATTTCTCTACTCTATTATTGTCTTTGCCATGCAGTCATGACTCATATGTATGGACCGAAATAAAAACTTACCTGAATTAAGGCAAGGCCGTTCTCTTTGCAATGTGTCAATACACAGTAGTGTTTCCTGCTGCCTCGACAACCAATATGGTCAGGGGCTGCTTTGGATTCAGATCTCAATGTTTGTAAAAAAAAATAAAAAGAATAAAAACAAATTGTTTTACGTTCTCTGTGTTCCAGAACCCTCTCTTATTTCATCACTCATGTCAGCCTCTCTGTATACAAGGCCTGCAGCCATTACTGCTGGGCTACCTGCACCTCCAAAGACAACCAGTCATTTGTATTTGACATTTGTGAATATTTGGTTTGTTTGTTTGTTTTTTTTCTCTTGTCTGCATTATCTTAATAGCTGTACACTGTTACTGATTATATTAATTTTGTCTTCTTAGAACACAAGTGTTCTTACTGTTCTTTTATTAAGTCAAAAATAGATATGATTACTTTGACATGTTTCGACGTTACCCTGCCGTCTAATTCAGAAACTGTCATCCTGACAGCTATGACATGTCTATCAGCTGTTTCCGGGAGCAGCCGGTGGGACAGGTTGATCACGTGATCTGTCCCGCCGGCTACGTCCCCCGTTGCCTGGTGGTCTCTGGAGAAGTGAATCCCAGGTGTGTGTGTGTCTATCGAATTCTATTGAGATCAGAAAATGGGGCACGGACACCATCAACAGGGATGAAGGAGCTTTCCTGCTCTCACACACCTGGGATTCACTTCTCCGCCTGTCCTGCCGGCTGCTCCTGGAAACAGCTGATAAAGACACGTCACAGCTGTCAGGACGACAGTTTCTGAAGATGACGGCAGAGTATCATCGAAACATGTCAAGGTAACCATACCTTTTTTGTCTTAATAAAAGAACAGTAAAAACACTTAGCTGTGCACTGTGTCCAATGACAGCATTTGAAAGACCAATGCATTTTTTTAAATTTTTTTTTGCAGTGGGAGATACAGTATGTAAATATAATTAACTGCTACAAGTGACCATCACCAGCCCTCCCTGTAGGCTACTCCATCAAATCAAACTTTACTTAATGCCTGATGTGAGCTGAAGTGGAGTGCAAAAGAAGGGGAAATAGTGACAGACAGGACGAGACAAGACAAACGGAAAGGAGGGCAAACAGGTAGTGTTATTAATTTGAGATAGCAGTTCAAGTGCTGTGCTGATCTAAGTCCATACAGGAAGTAAAGGCTGTAAGAAACCAGGGACACCAGAGATGTGGGGTCTTGATAGTAGGGGGTGGGCCCACAAAGCCAACCATTTGTTTGGATTTGACATTTGTGTTTACTTATGTTTTACTCTGAACCTGGATGCAGCACTCATAGTGTGACAGCAGCGATTACTTGATTGGACTCACCAGATGAATATATATCCATGGGCTCTATTGCAAGTCCATCTGGGCAACCTCCTGAAGAAAGTGACTGGGGAGGGTAGAGCATTTTAAGCAAACTGAAATTGTTGAACAAATATTTAATTCATCACATTTGCTGCAGACAAGTCAAAGATTTGCAGTCACTTCTCGCCTCCAACACATCAAACTCATACGATTCCAAATGCATCAAAGCTTGTTCATTTTCAAGGTGGAAATAGTTATTTTCAAATAGATCAGCCTGATGATGGTCAAAGAAAGGTTGGATGTTACTCGCCACCATCAGGAAAACGAGTCTGTGCTTTGTGGTCTTTCTTCACTGAAAAGCCTCTATTACACTGAGCTAATGTTATGCTGCCAAACTCTGACCATGATTAGGGTAAATAAACAGCTCTTTAGTAAACACTTAAAGAACCACGTTTTCCAAGTTTAACTCAGGCTAAGTGAACTTGTGTTTCATTATGAACCGATGGGTGAACAAAATCATTAATATCTGCCTATGAGCATTAATGCTGATGCTGCAGATTTTGCTGTGTAAGTAATAGGGGTGTAACGAAATGGTCAACTCACGAAACAATACACAAAACAGGGCTCACGATACTCAAGATACAAAATAAAGATTAAAGAAAATCGCCAACAGTAGGAAGTTTTGCAAAAATCTCATTTTCTTTATTTTCTTTCTAATGCAGACATACAAAAATATTGCTGCATCAGTACAAAATAATTACTCTTTGAAAAAAAAAATTGTACTTTTTTCCCCTTTTTTAGACTACAGTGCAAATACAAACATAAAATCTCAATAAAAAGTGCTCTGTTGTTGTAACAATCAGGAAAACTCCATTCTTGAATGAAAAGGACAACAAACAGCAGTCCTCAGAGCTGCAGTTTAGACCTATAAATGTCTGAACTGTGAACTATAATATTTAGCCTATAACAGTGCATATACTTCTGATCTACAAGTATGATCAAATTCTGTCAACTCAACAGTAGATGCAAAAAACAAATATTTTTTTATGCAGACTTACACAAACAAAACACAAAAAAGGATACCTTTTAAGTATCATGGTACATCATGATAGTTAAACTTGCAGCAGTAAACGGTGAACTGTAGCGGCATATTTTGCACACGGTTGTTGTTTTGTCCGTAATCTTCTCACCGTTCTCTCGTCTTTTACATGGGAAGCCAAAATAGGTCCACACAACCGATTTATTTGATCAAGGAGCGTCAGCTAATTCCTCCACTTCGTCTTCCTCCATATTGAAGCAAGTGTTTTGCTACGGTAGGCTAGGAGGGTAAAAAATTACCAGTCGTGCGTGCGCCCATTGCGTTTTCTATTTCGTGCTTTTATTTCATGCGTCTTTGAATTTTATTTTGTCATTTTTTTATTTCGTGAAATTTCGTGGCACGAAATTTTGTTACACCCCTAGTAAATAACCATTATCATTCAAACATTAGTGCTGCAAGTTAGACAATAAACAATAAGCACCAAAATATTACTATCATTGTAGCTACATTGTAAGAGCACTAACACTATAGCCGGTCTCGTATATAAGCAGACTGCAGCAGAGATGTAGGGTTAGCTGTGTGAAGCTGTCAGGCAGTAGACAGTGTGCCCAGTGGGACCACGATAGAATTTTCTCCTGCATCCCAGAGTCTCCCCTTCTGTCTGGGTCATGGACTTGCACTACTCCTCCTCCAGCTTGTGAGATGGAGGCCACAGAACTCCCTCGCGATCTGTAATGAGCTGCAAAGTCAGCGCCTATATCGCAAACACATACAAGGGTATGAGCAGGCCTTGACATACAGCTGTGTTTATCATGAACGCTCAAATGCATAATGTCTGTCAACCAAGTACACATAAATAGACCCAGTTAAAGCAACATCTTTGCTCCTGATGTAAGCACATTTCTACATACACCTGCTAAAACAGAGCAACCCTTCAAGCACTGGATTAATGAAGCAGCAAACAAGGCCACGCTGAGCATCAGTCCACTATCTTAACTATCTTTACTTCACTACTGAAACATGTTGTCTGTTGTTTCTCTTTACTTATCTATCTTCTCTGCAAGTGGTTCTTGTTTTCTCTCATTTTCTGTCAGATTGCCTATACTTTTGTTTGTTGTACCATAATTTAGCTTGTTTCACCCTCTGTTTCAACAGCAGATGGAAAGAGAAGAGGAAATTACTTAAAATATGGGGATTGCTTTGCATTTTAGAAATGCATTCATCAATGCTTTTTAGTCTTGATATGATGTGACGCTGCTATTTCATACATAATTCTTGTTTTTCTGTTGCAGAAAAATGGTTTTGAATGCTGCCATATATACACTTATGTTTGCCCATGCGTCTTGTCAATACCTTGATCAAGAAGACCATCTTACTTTGAAAGATAGATAGCACAGTGTAGTGGTGTCAAAAATGTGTCTCTTGGTTTTTTAATCAATACTCCTTAAAAGTACTTCGGACACATTATTTGGAGTGATCCCCCCCACCCCCCCTTCGGTAATACTAATTGGATTGATTTTTCATATAGTTTAAAAGCTTGTTTTTCACCTTTACAAAAGTATAATTTGTGAGGATTGTGAATTTGTGGAATTAGCATCACAACTAAGAGTGTGAATAGTGCCACTAAGAATGTGCCAAAACCCCCTCAAAAGAAAGCTCAAGGTTCCTTGGTGAAACAAGGGTGAAGAACTTGGGGTGCTGTCTTCCTAGGACGCCCACTTCACTGTCTCTTCCTGACTTCAACAGTCTCACAGAACTTAATCTGCATCTGGAAATGGTACCAGGACTGACACCAAATACTGCTACCACTCTGCATGCAGGAACACCAGCTTCCAGTTGAAGGGGGTTTTGAAACATTATCTTGGAGCATGAGCCACACATTGAGCTGTGTTGTTTGTTTCACCAATGCACAATACTTGCAAGTTGTACCTTGTTTTAAAGGTGATATATCTGGCTTTCCAACAATACAAAGAAGATTTTAGGAGTGTATTTATCACATTGATAACAGTGTTTCTAGACTGGAGGCTTTACTTTCAGATATCTTGAAAAAGACATGATGTGCCACAGAGCGCAGTCTTGAGACCTCTGTTTTTTTGTACTTAAGATGAGTAGTATGAGTCATGATATTTCCAATGCACTTTTATCTATGCAGATGATACTATTATATTTGTGATGTCACACTGTTACCGTCCTCCTGTACATCATGAGGCTTTTGTGATATTTACAGACTTTAAGTTGTTCTGTTGTTCTGCTCTCAGACGTATGTTGCTTTTAAAAGCAAGTGTAAATGATATTAACATATAACACTGTAGAGAGAAAACAAGGAACTCACATTTATTACCACATCTTTGGGTAACATGATTGTTAGTATCACATTATAGGTTTCCTGGTCTCTTATTTGAAGATTCGCTGTCTTTCAAACTTTAAATCGAGCAACTGATTAACAAGTTTAAGGCGTTACTGGGTTTATATTCCATTAATGTCTTTTTTTCCTACTAAAGAAAAGAACATCTTGTAACTGCTACTGTTACACCTCTGGTGATATTACATGTATACAGCTTGTCAGTGCCTGAAATCTTTACTTCCTCCTCATCATGAACCATTAGTGTCCATACATTCTCAAGACTCTTGCCCATTATTGTACCTTACATATTTAAGTTGGTTGACCTTTGTTTACTGGCACTGGTATGTCATTAGTACATCCTGATCTCTAACGCTGTGCTGAACATGTTTCTTGTGCTGATGTAATTCTGTTTATGATAAGTACTGCAAACTACAGTCATGAAGCCCTTTGTTGGAGCATTTTTTTAAAAACAAGATTTAATTTTTTGATGGAAGACATTTAAGTCTGTAGCTGCTTTGACTCATAACTGCCTGTTCCATCACCTTTGAGTGATTGGTTCATTTGTTCCAATCTGTGTTTGTAATTGTTTTATATCTGTAACTTTGTTAATTGTGCTGCTGGTTGGTTTAGCCAGGACAAAACTTTAAATTAGATTTTTAATCTTAGATAGGTTTTTACTAGTTGAACAAGTTTGAAGAAGATAAAAGTAATCAGTCTTTTGAATGTAAATAGTAAGAATAATGAGTACCTTTAAAAGCCTGCTGTGCCACCATGCTGCCCTTAACAATTAAAAAGAAGTAAAAAAAAAAACTTCCTGTGTTTAAGTGAGATTTAACATCAGCATCTGATGGTTAGAAAAATCATAATGCAATCTGTTCTACAGCGGTGGTGTTTACACTATGGTGCAATGGCCTCATCCTATTAACAATTAGACTTTCTTGGATTAACTGACCATGCTAACAGTTAGCAAGTAGCAAACCCATCGTATCCTTAATGGTGAAAATATTAACTTGTAAACTTGGTACATTTTATGCATTCTTTCAGTTTTAATTTTGACACAAGTAGCTCTAGCTGTGGTGTATGCTGATACCCAAAGTTGGCTGACACCTCAACAGGGGCCTCAACTTCGTTATTATTCAGAGGGTTGCAGATTCAACTCCAGCTCTGGCTGCCACATCGCGATGAACTCCAAGTTTCTCCTTCTGCATCAGTGTGTTTTGTAGACGGGTGTGATAGGGTGTGTATGTGTTAGCTAATACTGATGGATAGGAGGTACTGTGATGTAATACTGATGGATTATGTACGTGGAGACTCTAAAAAAGAGAGTGTGAATGGGCAGATGTGTACTTTCCAATGGGCAATGTGAAGTATCTTTGAAGAGTAAAACAGACTAGCAAAGTGTTACATACACCCAAGTCTATTTACCATTTACAGACTTCTATGACAATAGGCATTATATAGGGGGTAAAAAATGACATTGAATGTGTATTGGGGCATGTGCAGAACACAACAAGCCGGTCACAGACTGAGTTGGCGATTTTTTTGTAAGTAAAAACAGATATGTAAGAACTTCCAAGTTACCAATATAACTAGAAAAAAAAAACTAAAGCCAAACAAAAATGATCTTTTAAACATCTACTGAAAAAAGTAATGATAATTAATAAGGAAAGAATTCTGACTGGGCTGTTTCTAACAAAACAGGCAAGGTCTTCAATTTTTAAAATGTTTCTTTTGGCAATAGAAATGGATACAGCTGAATAATAAAGCACAAAACAAGACTTCTTAACATCAGTCATACTGTATTCTTTTTATAGTTCCTATGGACAGCAATCAATGTGCAAGCAAGATTTTGAGCTACCTAGTTGTGACTCACAGAGGAACAGATATAGGTGTTGATTTGTTCATAGTTGTGTTTTGTTTGTTCAAAAGACAAATTAAGCATAAAGTTGTCCTGCTGAACATGAAACACTTGATCAAAGTTCTTGAATTTGAATAGCTTGCAGGAGTTGTAGTTTGATTTATAACTGGTTAGACACTTGGCTTGATAAAATGTATAATGGAAGGATGAGTTATCTAATTTTGTTTCTAACAGAGTAAAAGATAATGACTTTCAAATATGATGACCTATTTCCAAAAAAGGCTGTGATTTCTGAACATAGATAGCTAGAAATGTAGGACAAAACCTAGCTAGTCGTACAACTAGAACAAGAACAATGTAGCACAAACTCTGTGGATGCAGTTATGCAAATGTAGTTTAAATTCAAGTCTTGCTTGACATTTATAACTAGAGAGAGACAACATGAAAAAATAAAGTTGTACACCAAGCTTTAACAATCGGAAATTGACAATTTTGATAATAATGGTTATGTAGCCTGTTAGCTTATCATTCTGCAGGGAGAAAGGCAGACAGTGTAGATTGATGGATGGATTAATTTATGTCTTACCTTTTGTTTTTTTCATACAGTACTGCAAGTGCCTGTATTGAGTAGGTGCCCATTAGCAGATCCCCAATGGCCAAGTTGAATGTCAATGATATTAGGTTTCCTTTCCATGGCCTCAGTACTGAAAATAGTGTCATATGAGAGCAAGGAATGACATTAATGCAGAGCAAGGCATATATGAACATACATTTATACATACAGTATATGAAAAAATAGTCATGCCAAAACCCAGAGATGTCATAGAACTTTAATCATGGCACCTAATTAGTGTGCTCCTTAACCAGCAATACAAGTATGTGTCTGATCAGTAAAGAGAGTAAAATGAGCGTCAATATATTTCAATATTAATATCAGTGTAAACAAAAAGTACAAAATGCAGCAGTGTGCTGAATATTCAACTTTAAACTATCCATTTCACCAGCGGTCCCTTTCTTTCTTTTTATGGGGCATAGTGACACTTGCTGGCAAGCTGAGGAACTACATGCAGGTTCCTCTTCAGAAAGACTAATCATGTGCCAGACAATATTGCACCAGTTTCCCACACACTCTCAAAGTACACACACCCAAATGCAGAAATCTGCACACACACAGAGTGACTCCACACTACCTAAAGACAAAAACAAATTTATCTTTTTGAGACTTCCATTAAAAAAATATGCTGAAGATAAGAAATGGGGTTGCACATGGTGCTTCTGTTTACCTCTGGCGACTGAGCAAGAAATGTAATTCCCACTGTGTTTGAAAAGTCACTATATGAAATCTCCTCCATCTGTGCTTTTTGAATTATGGCAGGAAGTGTTCAGCACTCCTTCAGTGTCAGGCAGACCCATGGGTGACAGAGTGCAGAGGATGGAGAGACAAAGGGGGAGCATCAGGTGGGTGGCTGGGTGTCATGGTGACCTGGGGCACATTAAATGTCACCTTTAAGAACTTCAATGCAAAGAAAACTATTTGACAATGAATAAGATTTGTATCAGATGGCTGCACCATAAAAGCAGAGGAGAGAAATGAGCATATATTAGATTCCCTCCTGTATCACATACACACAAATACAAACCACATCCAATGAATTAGGGACATTATGTGAGATGCAGATAAAAGCAAAGTACAATGATTTCAAATGTTTTCAACCTATATTTAATTAAAAAAAAAGTACAAAGAAATTGAATGTTCAAACTGATAAACTTCATTGTTTGTTTGCAAATGTTTCTTTATGTTGAATTTCATACCTCCAGCACATTCCTAAAAAGCTGTGAGGGGTACATCTTTATACGGTGGCGTATTGCATTCACTTGAAAATAAATTAAAAAATGCCTGTTTTTATGAGATACTATGTCGTAAAAACAGCAATTTTATTTATTTTTGATTTTCCTGTTTTTATAACATACTATGTCATAAAAACAGGAATTTATTCATTTTTGAGTTTCCTATTTTTATGAGATACTAAGGAATCTTAAAAGTAACAAACATGTCGCGCATGTTAGACCTTATTCAGTTTTATTTCTCGCTTGGTTTGAAAAATTGGGAGATACGTGTGTCTTTGAGCAGTGTAGATGGTATTGTTACTAGTTTGTCCACATTGCACAGACACCTGAGGAATTTGCGGTTGTTCCGACACAAAGTCGAATCTGCTCGACATTGTGGTTTTTGTACTTGTGTTGTCCTCGTACCTGGTTGATAAATGCAGCAGCCAGTCTAGAAGCAAAGCGTCAGGGGGAATCCTGTTTTTACGAGATAGTTTCTCGTAAAAACAGGAAAATCAAAAATAAATAAATTTCTGTTTCTACGAGATAGTATGTCATAAAAACAGGCGGATTTTTATTTATTTTCATGAGAATGCAATACACCGTATCTTTACTAATGTCTTCAGTCACTTTTTCTTTTCACAACATTCAACTAACATTTGGGAAACACTACTTGCTGAAGCTTTGTTGGTGGAATTCTTTTCAATTCTTGCTTTATGTGCATCTTAATATGCTCATAATCAGGAGTCCATGTTGTTGTATGTCTTACTTTGCATGCAGGTCGGTCCAGTAACTGGGGGTAGGCTACAGGTATTGAATGTTGGTTTTTGGCCTTTGCTTGAGATTTCTCCTGATTCCACGAATCTTTTGATGGACTGTTGATGATGAAATCCCTAAATTCTTTGCAACTGCACATTGAGAATGTTGTTCTAAAACTGTTCAGCTATTTTTACAAAGTGGTAAACCTTGCCCCATCCCCGCATTAGACAGATCGAGCCTTTTGGAATGCTCCTTCTATACAAAATTCTGTCACTCACCTTTTTCCGATAATCCTGATGTTTCTAACAGGTGTTTTTGAGCATCCCTAAACTTTCCCAACTGTTTGTTGCCCCTGTCCGATTTTTGGGGGGAATTTGTTGTAGGCTTTATATTCAAAATGAGTATATATATTTAAAAAAACAGTATGTTTTATCAGTTTGAACTTTTAATATCTTGTAATTATTGTGTGTTCTGTTTAATATTGGTAAAATCATTGAACTATGCTTTGATTTACATTTTTCACTACATCCCAACTTCATTGGCATTGGGTTTTGGACTGAGTATCAAGTACTCAGTCAACATATTCTGCTACTTTACTTCTTGTTTCAAATATCTTTATTGAGAAGCTTCAGTACAATGGTATACTGTTTCATGTGCAATGGGCAGATTGCTTCATTTTGTTACAAGTCATATAGAAAAAGAACATACTGAACAATCGAACTCTGAAGTAGAAAAGACAAACATCATACATCGTCATACATTAAAAAGAAAACTAATTAAAAAAAAAAAAACTAAAACCCTTGCCCACCCCAACCCCAAGCAGTGCTACTAAAGACCGACCAAGGGCCAAATAAGAGTAATGCATCCTATCTGTCTGATTCTCCCATGAATAGAATCAAAGGATTCCAAACCTTGTCAAAATCTCTTAAACTGTCGTTGAGTGTGTGTCTTATCTTCTCCAGATGTAGAGTATCTGTCAGTAGTGTTATCCAAGCTTTAAAAGTTGGAGTATCTGTTTTTTTCCAGAGCATCAGAATTAATTTCTTCGCACATAGAAGGCCATAGGACAGGAGGTGGCGCTGTGTGCCACTGAGATATCTAATACTTTCTGAAACCCCAAGGATAATTAATGTTGGATCTGGGTTTATTTTAACCTTCAAAATGTTTTAGTAAAAAGCGAATATTGCAGCCCAGAATTCCTCTAGTTTGAGACATAGGGCGTAGCTATGTAGCAAGTCTGCTTCTGCTTGATCACACTTATCACAGATTGGTGAGATCTCTGGAAAGATTTTATGTAGTTTTACCTTTGAATAGTGTAACCTGTGTAGGATTTTAAATTGGATGAGACAGTGTCCAGCATTGAGAGAGCAGGTGTTCACATATTTCAAGCCTTTGTCCCAAGTATCTTTGGATATTTCTAGTCTACAGTCTCTGAGACACTGATCAAGTTTATTTGGTGTTGCAGACTCAAATCCATTTAGGTGAGTCCTCATAAAGTGTCTCGTCTGGAGGTATCTAAAAAAGTCGTTCTTTGCAATTCCATATTTCTCTTGTAGCTGCTGGAATGATGCAAAGGTCCCCTGAACATACAAATCCCCTATACAGCACAATCCAGATTCTCTCCATCGATCAAACGCTCCATCGATCGTGGAAGGGGTAAATGCTGGGTTGGCATTGCTACTTTACTTCTAATAGTGTTGCTTTCCAGTCAGCTTTCAGCACAACCACTGCTATATTTTAGCAAAGAGAAACAGAACGACAGCCTTATTACCATAAGATACAAACAGAGACCGAAGAGCATTGGGAAGATGCATTGTTATGGTCTTATCAATAGAGGGTACTTTTGGTATTATTTGTTAAGGAGAAAATCTGTGGACCTCCACAAACTAGTATGATGTACCTGCCTGTCTTTATCTCTCTGTTGAATACCAAGTATGTGGCATAGCAGAATATGTTGAGCTGTTTCAGTAATGTTGGCTCATCAATGCACTTCATGGAAACATAGCTCCCATATGTTTGATTTTTACAGCACTTGGAGCATCAATTACACTGAAATATTATCAAGTGTTCATGATCGATTCTTATCTATTAGTCTTTTTATCTGTAACCTGTTAATCAAGATACATCCAGAAAAACACAGACCTCAACAAGGAAAAAAACAATTTTTAGAATTAAATTGATTCTTAAGGCAAAAGACCATATTATGTGTGATCTTACTTTACACATGTCACATATACCGTTTGAGGAATGACATGCTTTCAGGGTTTTTTTTAAAAAAAAAACATTGTCACTTTTTGCACTAAAATTTCTTAAATGAAGAATTCAGTATTTTTGAGGTTGGGTTGTATCAGCTACTTAATAACAGTCATTGAAATGGCTGAAAAGGCATCTGCCATCACTGCCCCATTGAGGAAACTAACCGTAGTATGCTGGTAAGGTACAGTGCTGTTGGCAGGTACAGTGTTAATGTGTGATTTTACGTAAAAATGAGCTACAAATGTGTTTGGTCTACTGCAAAATTGGCCAAAAAATATTGAGGGCTTTATTTCTCCACCAGGATGTGCTTTGGGACTATTTTCAGATGCAGCATATGACCATGTGTTCTTTGGCCTACGTGCATTTATTCTGCTCGCTGAGCCTCATTCTGACGAAATTTTTCTTCTGTTCATCCCAGTTCAATAAAGGGGATACTTTGCATCCTTTGTAAAAACAATGTCATCTTCATTTGAGTCAAAATCATCTATGTTTGGTTCAGTATTTGTTTCCTCTGTTGTTGTGTTTTCTTGAGTCCTTAGAGCAAAACAACAATCAGTGCACACAGGCACAAAATAGTGCCAAACACAAACTTCCTGGAGGAAAAATAAAGCTCTCTGAATCTGTTTTACTCAATCCTACATAATGTTTTTTATAAAACTCAAATTACACAAATCAACTGTACCTGTTAACAGCAGTGTACTTTGCTGGTAGTCTGAGCTTGTTCTCCTTAAAGGTGCAGCATGCTGGGAGCCCTTTCAGCCTCTTCACTGACTGTTGGCACATACCTGCAACAGTCCAGCTTCAAAATACTGAAACATCCCTTTAATTAACCTTTATCTGACTAAAAACATGCTGTATGCATCTATTTGAGTACTTGGATTACCTCATATTTTCTCATAAATGTTTTAAAGGCAGAGAAAGACTTAATATTTATGTTAAAGTGACATATCCTGTCATCAAGCTGCCATAAAAAGAGCCCAGAGCTGTGGAGAGAGTTTTGTCATTGAAGGTTCAGAACACAAGATGATCACATGGTTCATGGTAGCAGCTGAATAGTTCCAAACAAAGCTTGGCAGGTCTTTGAAATGAACTGCTGGTGCTGCAAAGAGGATTTGTTGTTTTGTTCCTAGAGGTGCTTAGTGAGATGAAGAAGATATGTTAAACACACTAAGGCCATATAAAACAAAAAAGCACAATATGACCTTTTTAACACGTCTTCTTCTTTTCTTTATTTTGTTTTGTAAGCAAACTTAAAAGCATGGATCCACATGATGTACATCTTCATGAACACTTTCAAAACATTATCAGAATTGTTACCAAGTTATTAGTGGGCATATTTTAAACTGTCCTATGTTAAGTTCTTTTCAACAAAGATTTGGATACAGACCACTACCAAAATCAAACCATGGTTTCCTGGTGACATGAGGAACACCAAAAAGTTAATCAAAATCTGTAGAAAACAAAACCATTGCACAATGTCTTGATTGATAGCACTTTAGACATTGGCTTTGACAGTGACAGGATGCTGATAAGTTTGTAACCACACAGACAAACATCGAGGAAAATGACAGAAAAAACTGACATGAGGAAATGATGAAGTAACAAGAGAGGAAAAAAATGATGAGGGAAATTTAAGGACAATAAAACACTATGTAACATTAAATATCTACTAAATACAAGAGTTTCTGAGTCAGTGGGCTCTATTTAAAAATAAATTGACATAATCCAATAAAGGGCCAAATTGTGGTGAATTATAAACTTAAACTGAAAATCTTTTTTCTAATTTCATGGATAATGTGGGGGTTCCATGGAGTACAGCAGCCAGTGCTCGTGCCTCATGTCGATAAACTCTCAAACTCACCTGTTCACTTACCAAAGAGTAGAAGATCTTTAAAAGATTATCTAAAAACACTTAAGACACTTTATGCAAGAGACTGAATGTATTGATTTGGAATCTGCTTTCAGTGCCATTTTGTGTCGTCCTGAGGCTCCTGAAAGCACTTTAAAGTCTGTGCATTCTCTCTGAGTAAACATAAAGATACAAAGACTGACAGCAGACAACAGTTAAATGCACTCGCATTACCTCTGCAACCCATTTCTTTTCACTTTTTGCACAAAAAGAGCCATCACCTTTAAGTAGTTAGGATAGTCAATAGTTTCTGGCCTACTTATTTCAAATGTGCCTTATGCTAAAATGTCCCTGTTCTATACAGAGAGGAAGATTTGAGACGCAGCTTCATAATGGTTTACTTTGATCAATGGCTCTTACCCAGAGTGCAATACGGCACTTAAAGGCATTTTCCTCATTAACCACAGCAACAAGCTACCAATGCAAACCTCCTGCTGGCACCAACATGAAGCAAAGCTGAGAGTGAGACTGCTCAACTCTTATAAGACTTCCCCTCTGTCCTTATCCATCAAAGAAAAAATAATTAAAATGTATCCTTTCTTAGATTTATCCAGTGAGATGGAAGATCACTGACATTTTGTTGGTCTTGGATGTGTCATATTATTCTTTTTCACATTTTATGTTGTGTTTAAAAGACTTTTTTGAAGTGGGTTGTGTGAGCTACACAACATGAGCCTCAATTGGCCTTTTTCCATTAGCCCTATTCTACTCAACTCTACCCGGCTCTGCTTTACTAGCCTTGTGCTGCTTTTCCATTAGCCCCAGTCACCTGCCCTGGTGCAGTGTCACTGTAAACAGCTGAGCTGCAACGCGGTGACGTCATTTTGAGCGCGACACAACAATCTATGGCTTTTTGTCACAAACCAATTAAAAAAGGAAAGCAGAAGAAGGCTGCAGGTGGCCAGAAGAAATACCCCTTGAGAAGCACAGGAGAGTTTTGGAAGCTATACAACAGAATGAAGCCGAGGACGAGAGCAATCGAGCTGCAAAGAAAAGACGTATGAGGGTAAGCTAATGGTAGCTACCGCTAGCATGCTAGGTCGTCGCGCTCATGACTCATCAATGACAACATTGTCTGACCAATCAGTGGCCGGCAGTCAGTGACGTCATCTTTTAGTTTCGACTCAGCTCGCTTGGAACCAGAGCGGAGTAGGTACTAAAACTAGCTTGTTTTAGGAGGTACCAGGCTAGTGGAAACACGCTGTAAATCGAATAGAGTAGGGCCAAGGCGTGCTTGTGGAAAAGGGCCAAATGTGTGCCACAGCATCACTGCTCAATTCTCTCCCTGTTCAGAAACCTCAGGACAGACACTAATGCTATACATTGCTACATGTGCCAAACAATTCACAGAATTAAAAGAATTGTGGGAGAATATAAGCCACAAAAACAGTGTGGGGTCATTACTAGCTTCAGATAGTTTATTTATAACCACTCTATTTTCCACAACCAAGCGGCTTTGATTTATGCACTATATTAGACACAACACAGTCTACACGTCCTTCTGCCTGTAGTGCTGACTAGTTTGCTTCACAATAGGAAACAACCATTACAAAACAGGATAGACGGATGATTTTTGCAGCTGCTTACTTTGGAACACTTGTGTGAACAGGAGTACAAACAGGAGAGTCAACAGGTCAGAACTGAAAATGGTGGAATCTGCTCTGAAAACTGAAGGACCAGAAAACACAATACCTGCTGATTCAGGTGAATAAATCAGAAGCTCATGTCGTCCAGTTTGATTACATGAGCTGGACTTTAGTGCCTCTTGAGCTTGATAGATGGTCATTTTAGAGAAGACATCTGTTTGTTGTGTACATAGGAATGTACATTTGTGTACATGTGTTGAGAGAAAGCTTTTAGGAATACACACCGATCAGGCATAACCTTATGACCCCTATTGAGTTTGTCCCTTATGCATCCCCATACACAACAAACTGCAATGCACTGTATAATTCTGACACCTTTCTATCAGAAACAGTAATAACTTCTTCATCAATCTGAGCATCAGCAGCTCATCTCTTGGCCAGCCTTCACTTCTTTTTGGCCTTGGTGAGCGCTGCAGACCAGGAACACCCCACAAGAGCAGCAGTTTTGGAGATGCTCTGACCCAATCATCCAGCCATTACACTTTGGCCCTCATGGAAATCACTTAAATCCTATGCCTGCCTATTTTTCATCAAATTAGAGGACAAAATATTCACTTTCTGCTGGATAAATTCCACCCACAAACAGGTGCCATTATGAAGAGATAATCAGTGTTATTGACTGTGGTGATGATAAAGCTGCGTTCACACCACAAGCGACCCAGCTACCAAAATCACGTCACCCACTGACGTATCATCAAGTGTCCATAAATACCTCATTTTGGTCACCGTTGCTGTCGGCCGTTGCTCGGTGACGTCACGTCTGCTTGAGTTTCACCGCAATCATATCATATATTATAAAATAGGATGTATAAGCGGACATTATTCCAGCTGTATCCTTTTCATTCACTTAACCACAAAACACTGCAGCTGATGCCCTGCAGCAGCATCATCTGTGAGTTTACCGCGGTCCGTCTAGGCGGAACTAATGTCTTCCCTAACTAATGTTTCCCACACGGACATGGATTATTACTCTGTAGTCCAGATGAATAATCGTCTGTCCAGGGTACCATCACACATGCACACACTGCTGATTGATCAACTTTTTTTTTAATTTGACATTGCGCGACAAGCTATGTGGTAGTGTGAAAAGCGGCTGTCGCATCGCAGGAGGGTTAGCCCCGCCCCATCATGGCTGTACATTGACTTTGCATGGAGAATGATTGCCGAGGTAGTACAAGTAGCGTCCTGTGTGAACACTCTCCCGCGATGCGACAGCCGCTTTTCACACTACCACATAGCTTGTCGCGCAATGTCAAATTAAAAAAAACGTTGATCAATCAGCAGTGTGTGCATGTGTGATGGTACCCTAGACAGACAGTTATTCATCTGGACTACAGAGGAACAATCCATGTCCGTGTGGGAAACATTAGTCAGTGAGGACATTAGTTCCACCTAGACAGACCGCGGTAAACTCACAGATAATGGTGCTGCAGGGCATCAGCTGCAGTGTTTTGTGGTTGATAAGTGAATGAAAAGGATACAGCTGGAATAATGTCCGCTTATACATCCTGTTATAGGATATATGATATCATCGCGGTGAAACTCGAGCGGACGTGACATCACCGAGCGACGGCAACAGTGACCAAAATGAGGTATTTATGGACACGCGACAATACGTCAGTGGGCGACGCGATTTTGGTAGCTGGGTCGCTTGTGGTGTGAACGCAGCTTAAGAGAGAGGAGATTTTAGCCAGGGCTGTGCACAAAGAGCTAAGGCAGGGGCTGTCACATGATGTCATCACTGATCGATGTTTATCAAACTTTGCACATTAGTCATTTTCCACTGAAAGCTGTTCTGATTCAGTTTTGGAAGTCTTAGTATAAGGTAATGTCCAGGAGTAGGTAACATCTTATATGCCACCTCATTGTGACAAAATATCTTAAAAATACTTTCAAAGATTTGGTAAAAATGTGGATGTCTTTTGGCTTCATGATCATACCTTGCTTGTGAACTTGATATGCGTAGAATCCTCTGAGAGATTTCTGTCAAATTTTGCCCAAATTTCTCTCCAACTTGACAAATAACTGATAATATAATATACTGATAATTGAAGGTTTAAGGTGGCAGAAAGTTGTCATTTTTACTTGTAGCTGCATTATTTCCTAATCCTGGTTATGCTGTTGTTTTGTCTTTTTTTCTGTTTGGCCTTTTTAAAACTAAACTTGTATTTATTTAGGATGGCTTTCAATACCCAGTAGCGTGGTGACACTTTTACTTTATTATATTCTATTGTATTTTATTCTGTTTTATTGCTTGTATCGTTTTAGTTTTTTCTTTTATGTACTTTATCTATTGTAAAGCACTTTGGTTCACCAAAGGGGTTGTTGTAAAGCCCTGTATAAATAACAAACGTTTTCATTTTAGCATAACCAGTCTTGGTCACACTTGGGCAGGGTAAGGACCCAAAATATTTTGCCACACCTGAGGTAAAATGTTATTGTTTGTGGAAGTAACTTCTTGGCAGTTAACTGCAGGATCAGTGTGGAGTTTCAGGGAAGGACAAGCTAAACCCTTAACAACCTCTCTTCCAAAAACAGAGCTTTGGAAGTGACTAAAAAAACTTGTATTAAAATATATGACATGTTGTACTTAGATAGGGCCTCTAGTGGATCTTGTAATGTAATTTACTGGCCTATCAGTGGATCTATATTTGTATGTACCACCAAATAATCCAAACTGCTTCCTCAAGTGCTGCTTGCTACCTTTATATTAAAATACCACTGGATGGCAGCATTGTCACGTGTAATTGCCAAAAGTCGAGTCTCTGATTAAGTCATCTGCTTGTAATGCCTGGAGCCTGGCAGGGATGATCACAGAAAGCGTCCCGAAGATATGCTGACTCTATTGAGAGATCATTCTGTTCATCATAAAGGGATAAAGCTTACAGGATAACAATGAGTTTGGCTGAAAAGCTCTCAGAACAACGCACTATTGTGTTGGACTGTGAGGCAGCGTGTTGAGAGGCTCATCATGCCCCACAGCAGATTAAATGGATGTTGGTGAGACTGAAATATAAATGTAGGAGTCTCACTGATATGCCAACAGAGCTTGAAAACAGCAAAATGGATGTGATGCCAGAATTAGTTTTGCTCTGCAGTGTCAGGATGACTCTACTCAGCTTAAAGTGAAGTTCATGAAGAAAATCTTAAGTGCAGTAACAAGGGAGTCTGTTAACACAAAACATATGTCCTTGTTGAAAGCCCTGATGTGATCATGAACAGACAGAGGGTCAATTAATAACAAGACTTCCTTTTGAAACTATTACCACCTGTAACTGCTGCTTTGGGAAAGACAACAAAACAGTCAGCAGATCATTGAAGATGCATTCAAGAGCCTTTTTGTGTTTTGAAACTGTAAATATTAATCATCAGTATGATTGACATACTTTTGCTAGTTCTTTTGATGTGCTCAACTGCAGACGATGTCTCTGCAGGTCAGCAAACAACAGAGCTTGAGGATGACTAAATATGTTTTTACAGTGTTTCACTTTTCCTTGACAAAGCCTCTGTTTGGAACTATTTTGTGATACAACACAAGGTCTAAGTATCCCTCCACCAGCCACTCACTGCTCTCATCTCATCAGCTGTCCAGTTCTGAGTGCTACAGTGGAGGCCGTTTAGTGACCATTAGAGCACAAAGTGATAAAATTCAAACTCTCCTGAACACTAGTGGATGGGTCGCTCCTTTATTTAACACACATGAAAATACAGACAAAACAAATGATCACAGTACAGCTTTCCACCGCTTGACATGGGCCTATGACAGCTTTAACTTGCTGTTTTGAATGTGGACATCACGATCTCCCCTTTGCAGCAACAGAACATCATGTTTTAGTGCCCATTTTACACATAAAGGTCAGAAAGGCCCATGTGTGGAGTTGTAATTAAAGCCCTGTTTCAGTTCTGTTCGTCTCGGTACGGCTCATTTTTGTGGCGTCTCCATAGCCTCAAACCGGGACAGGACCCCTTATTGGCGAACCGTACCGTCCTACTTTTTGGGACCCTTCTGTTGGGGTGCCAAGCATACCGATCCAACCCCAGAAGGTGGAGCTAGAAACACTGCAGTCCGCTGATTGGTCGAAGGAGACATAACTTCCCGTGTGACAGTGGAACAACACATAACCCCGCCATGTTTAAATCTCCACACGTCTTCGTGCAGACAACTCTCGCAGGACACTGCCTTCTCTGAAACAAAGCTTGATTGCACTTCATAACAAAAAGCCACTTGCTGATCACAAAAAAGAAGAATTGCTGGATGTCCTCCATCGTTGCTCTTTGTTTACTGTGTTGCTTTTCTTCTTCATTGTATTTAATAGCTGGGTATAAGGTGTTGCGCTGCTATGACGTCATGCTATTGGCATCCGGCTTATATGCCGCCTAACAAGTAGGGTTCTGTTGGTGGTGGAAATGCAGACAGGATCGGGCTTTACCGATCCGGCCTGAGCCAAACCGTGCCGATCCATACCGGACCACTTGGTGGAAACGGGGCTTAAGTTCCACTCGTGACAGAAATGGGCCACAGCGTGTGGGGCTCACAGTTCATGCAGCCACACCATCAGGTAGCCAGTGATCTGTCCCCCCACTGTACGTGGCTCCATCTGCAAAAGTTCTCCCTTGTGTACTCAGGTTGATAAAGATATTCTCTGGTTCCTAAATCTAACAATTCACTGTTTTCACTTGAGTCAAAAGTGCTCATTTTGGCTCTGTTTTAGTGAAGTTAGTGCTTGTTTTTTCTTGGACAGATCCATCACAAAATAGTTTCAAACATTGGGGCTTTGTCAAGGAAAGTTGAAATGCTGTGCAGAATCTTACAGCAGGGTCTAGTGGAGTCATCATAGTGTTTTTTGAGTAGTGTCACCCTAAAAGTGGGGAACTTATAAGGTGTTTAGTGGAACTGCTGACTGAGATGTATCAGCCAGTGTCCATACCTGGGTCTCTCCTCCAGGGGGACAACTAGCAGGTTACTTCATTGATCATCATATTGACCATTGCCATGAGCCTCAAGCATATCCACTTAAAAAAAGCAAAAAAAACAGAACTAACCCTTAAAACATCTGTCGTTCCTTGTTTCAATCAGAGCATTAGTAAATCTTCCCTTTATGTTTGTTTGTGATTTATTTCCCTCCATGAAGAATGAGGTCATGAAATGTTCATGGTCCATGTTCTCCTTCCAGCCTGTGTGCCCTACAAACCTCACTCTATGTGTGTGTGCATGTGTGTTTTCCTCTACTGTGCACGTGCGCACTTGCTCCATTATTTGTGTTTCATGTGTGTGCAAGCATGGTGTGCGCCCCTGATGTCCCTGTGCGTCTGAACCGTTGAGTGTTTCCATGCATGAGTACATCTGCGAGAGAGAGAAAAACCTCTTCTTCTTTTATCTCCACCCACACGCACACTTCAGCAAGCAGCCGAGTCACCATGGGACCACACACACACACGCACACACACAATAGACATGATAATTACATGTGAAGTGTTGCCCTGTTCCTTCACAGTTGATTAAAACTGTGCTGGAAGTTGTTGTGATGGTATTTTCAAGGTCAGATAAGCAGTGTAAACGGAGGATTTAACCTGTGAACGTTTAATGATCAAGGTTGCCATGTTTGACAGATTTACCCTTTGACACTAATGTAAATAAAGTCATGTTTCAAGGGTTAATGAAGTGTGAAGTGCGGAATCCTCTTTGTAACCCTTGAACAGAATTAGTCCACTCAAAGTTCAAAACTTTAAACAGCATAATGTTTAGATTAATTTGATATTTACATTATGAATATAATACCTGAAATTCTCAAAAAAAAAACTGTTCAGACAGAAGCATGTTTACCCTTGTGTTGCATCACCTTTTCTTCTGACAACACTCTATATGCTCCTGGAGACTGAGGACACTTCTCTTTAAATTATTAAATGTAGAATTTCATTCCCATTCTTGCTTGATACACATGATGAATTGTACAGCAGGTTGGAATTTGTTTTTATTGTTTTTGCTCCATAATGTTCCATACAATTTCATCTGGATACAGCATGCAGGCAAGTGTAGCATCGTCACACTTTATTGTGAAGCTATGCTGTTGTACAAGTACACCATGGAGCTTTATATTTTCTTGCTATGATGGGCAGGCATGTCCTTCAATACAACATCTGTATGGAAACGTGTTGTACAAAACCTCTCTCTATATGTATATATATCAGCATTAATGCCCGCACATATTTGCAAGTTACCCATGCCATGGGCACTGAAACACTCCCACACCACCATAGCTTTTGAACTTTAATTATTATCTAGATGGCCTTTTTGTATCCATGTTAGCCATTATTTCCACATCAGTTTGAGATGTAATTCACAGCACACATTTTAACTGTAGGCCAGTCCATCTCAGATGAGCTCTTTTAAGATTCAGATTCTTAGACAAAAGACTATCGTTTAAAATATATATATAAGACAGTACATAGATGGACAAACTTACACAGATAATTACATGAAGGAAGTTAGTGCAAAATGTATTCCACTCCTCTCCTCATCATACCCTTGCTTGACCTGAGGCAGGACGGTTGTTTGTGGTTCTGCAGAGCAGTACCATCATTACTGCAGTATCAGCGCAGAATAAGTATAACTGAACATTAGAAGTTGTCTCTTTGCATGACAATTTTATTTAACATTTGTAGATGCAGAGCACTGTGTTAACTGACCATGGTTTTCTGAAGCTTTCCTGAGCCCAAGTTGTAGTATAAATTCCAGAAGTCTTCAATTTGTTGTGCAGTATCACCTGCTGGATCAGAGGTCACCCAGTCTTGATTTTCAGCCTTGCCTCTAATGTGCCTGTACTTCCTTAAATTATCAACATGACAATCGGTCCGCCTTTAAGCTCGGGTCCCCACATCCAATCAAACTCAGCAAAGGCCTGATCATCTAGAGGTCCTAAAGATTATCTTACCTGATTATCTTGTGGAGTGAGATGTGTTAAGAGTCATGTTATCCTCTCAGCAGAGGATCAGGGCAACCCTGTGTGTGGAGTGCACCGAGGAAAGCAAAGCAGGTAGCAAGCTAGGTGAAGCAGGAAACAAACATAGCTATTTGCAACAAGAGTAAAGGGAAAGCATGGAGTTAGACAGATGTAAAAATGCAGATTATACTGTAGATTTGTTTATAAACCCTAAGCATCTACAGTATAATCTGCAAATTATATATAAAAACCTGATGAGGAAACAAGCTTGACAGAAATCACAACCATCGAGGATGTTATAGGAAGCTAACCACCAGCCACAACTACCTTTCAGATGTTTTTAACCATGTTAGTTTACACTGAAGCCACGTGTGATTATGCCAGATCAAAAGATGCGAGAGGCTCTGCCTTCTTGGTAAATCAAAAACCATGCATGAGTGATGGACAAATATACTTTAACTTAGAAAATTAAAAAGTAAGACATGTATGGAAGTCTATGTGTAGTCATAGCAAAAGTGATTATCTACCTACAAGTCCAAATACCCCCAAAGCATTCTGGGAAGAATTTAGTGCTTAAAATGCTGAGAATTTTCCTTTAAGTCAGGTCCAGATGAAGATTTTGGCAACAGCAGCCCCGCTTCTCTATCTTCAGTAGTCTCATCCCCTGTGCAGCTTGGCTATGTGATGTGTGTGTGTGTGTGTGTGTGTGTGTGTGTGTGTGTGTGTGTGTGTGTGTGTGTGTGTGTGTGTGTGTGTGTGTGTGTGTGTGTGCGCCTCCCTGGATGGATTTGGCTCCAATCACCTATTTCATGTAGAAGGTCATCAGCTAGCCATCCACTAATGTTTGCCAATTCTCTCCCACCCCCTGTGTGCGTCTCTGCGTGGATGCATATGTCTTTCTGAAAACACAAATACACAAGTAGGCATGGCTGCACTTGTGTGTTCAAACTTTATATACACATATTTCAACTGTTATGACCTTAAATGTTTTATTAATGTGCATGTTTGCCCCGTCAGATGTGTGTATTTGACTTAATTCTGCACTTTCCCTTTCTTCCACATTGTTGTGCTGCTGTTTGTGGTCTGATAGTCTTGTGGTGTGAAAGCTCTATTTACAGCACTCAGAGCACTTCAGACATAATGTGCTCATTTCATTTACTCCTGAGAGGCTCTTGAATTATTGACTGAGCTACTGAAACTACTGTACTGGTTGTGGGTTTGTGTGCTTGTGTGTTGGTAATCACTGTAGCCAAATATCATAAATATAATGAAACCCGGCATGAGACTGATTTCAACATCAACCCCATCATCAATCCTGTACATTGTTTGTTTACCCTTCATTACAGGTGGCCTTTCAATACTCTTAGTTAGCCACTAACCCTAATTCAGTTGGTGTTGGAGCATTGTGTCAATCATAAATAAATTCAGAATACAATGATTGTCAAATCTGTTTTTTCCTGTATTCAATTGAATAAATGACAAAGATCAGATAACTAGTGTTCAGACTGATAAACTTTGTTTTTTTATGCAAGTATTCACTCATTTTGGAACTGAGGATGCTTACATTTGGAGTTTTGTTGGTAGAATTTTTTTCAATTCTTGCTTGATGCACAACTTCAGTTACTCAACAGTCTGGGGTCTGTGTTGTTTTATTTTGAGCTCCATAATGCGCCACTCATTTTCAATGGACAACAGGACTGGACTGCAGGCAAGTCAGTCTAGTACCATCACGTGAACGGGTAGTTTTTACAGACCAATATAGACATATTAACAGCCTGGTTTTAAAAAAAAACACTTCTTAATGCTTTCACTGTATGACCGGTGATTTATTCAGTATTTATTGCTGAGGATCTCTGATACTAGTAAGAAATACCTTGTTTGTTTGAATGGAGTTGTGACCTTCAATCCCACCTCAACACAACCTCTCCTTGTGTAAGTAGGTTGAGCTTCACAGTTTAGATGACATGTAATGTACGGCAGCTTTCATCAAGATGCATCAACAGTATTCCAAAGCTTGCTTTAATAATCAAACACTTGACATTGCATGGCTTTGTCAAAGTCTTTTTACAGTTTCTGATTAATAAACATTGTGAGCATAACTTCAGAGCTCCCTGTGAGGAACTAAAGTCTGTGTTTCATTTTGTAGCCCCTGTGGCCAAAGTATTTCTTCTTCACAATTGCTGCCTTCTGCGATTCTTAGGGTCAGACTCTCAGAATCTTTGAATAAATGTAATATTCTGTATGTGCTGCAGCTTTCTCTGGTCTGACTCTTACAGCAGCTTTAGGCATTAGAATAACTTTTTAGATATATTTCTTTCCTTTGCTGATGTTCTGGTTTGCTTTTGTGGGTCATAAAAGGGCAACAAAATTTAGTTCAGCCTGCTTCATGGTTAGCACCCCTACAGCAGCTTTAAGGCAAAACGAATTTGACAAAAAGGGATATTAAACTCATTCCTTCGGCTATTCAAAGTCCTTGTCAGAGCTGTACAGATCAGATCAGGATAATTACATTACACCAAGTAGTTTTCCTTTTTGGGGGTGCTTTTGATCTGAGCCAAATAGATCTATCTCTCTCCAATTTGTCTGTTTTCTTTCTCAACAAATCAGATAAGCAGATGAAATGGCACGATTTTGTCCGACTCTGTCGATATCACAGCGCCGCCTGTGCGTAAAAAAAACTCTGAGCTTGGTAATATATTTATTAGCACGTCCGTCGGGCGTGGCTGGCTCGGCTGCCTGGAGGGGGGGAGCGGACCGTAGCCGTATAGTCTGCTCGGGGGGCTGCTGGATGCTCCGTGATAGATGAGGAGTGACAGATCGGGGTTAGCCGCCAGGGGAGCACCATTTTCTTCCAGCGCACGGTCTTCAAAAAGAAGGAGGTATAAAGACGCTGTCCGCGGAGGGAGGAAGGGACGAGGAGCAGACCCATCTCCACCCCTCCTCTCTCTCTCTCTCTCACTCTCTCTCTCCCTCCTCAGACTCTCGTGCATCACAACATAGTGGGCTTTACCCGGGCTGCACCGCATTGACGCTTCTTCTGCTGCTGCGACCCAACCCTCCAAACTAACGCAAACAAGCTGAGTGAATCGTCTTTTTGGAGGTTGCTTGTGCTCAATCTGAATCTGGATATGCAGCATTCCCTCTCCTCTTTCTTGTGAGCCTTCCTTCGTGGATTCTACGTCCTGCATGGTGATGTCAAGACTTTTAAAGCTGGAGTGAATCTTGGAGGTGGGGGCGGATTTTTGCCTCTGCTGCATTCTGCACAACAAGAAATTGGATCTAAGTTGCAACTTGCAGAGCTCACACATGAATGCTGGTGTTTTCTTGCAAGGCTGAGCCTCCCCTTTATGCTGGCTCGAAAATGGGTGTTGACTGAGGTACGAGGATGCACTTGTGAGGAATAAAATCTGCGCGTAATCATCCCTGGATCATGCAGATTCTGCAGCCGAGGACGTTATTTGTGTTGTTAGCTCATGTGTATGTCATATCACCGCTGAGATATAATGGGGAGGCTCGGGGCAACAGCAGCACATCGTACTCTTCCAGGAGTTTGCATGGGTCACCTCGCGAGAATCATCAAAATAAAGCCCGGGACCGTGCGCTCTTGCCGGGGTACGCTACAGGTGCGTCCCCGGCGGAGGGCGCAGCGATCCGAGGGACACTTAACTCCACTCACCCCTGGAAGAAAGTAGCAGCAGATGAAACGTGGAGGATTGGTCACAGCAAACGCGACTTCAGCAGGACTGTGACACCCGTGGAGGATCCCAACGCGGGCTCACATTGGGGCCCGACGCGCCACCATAATAGGAGGATAAAGTTGAATGGCACGGGGACGCCAGCAGGTGGACACTACAATGCGGCTAAGCCCTCTTCAGTGGGAGGAGGGGGCTCCGAGGAGGGCGACAGGCACAAGAGGGGCACAAAAGACGAGCAGAAGAAAGCCTGGAAGAAGTGGGGGAGAAACCGCCAGAATAAAAGTGCGGCCGCTTTGGCGCAGCCTCACGCGTCACCCTGGGAACCCGTGCCCAAGCCGGTAGCCCTCACCTCCACCGACCTGCCCTTCGATCTCTTCACCAGGAGGCCCGAGTTCTTCACTTTCAGGGAGGACAACCCCTGGGACGCCACGCCGATCACCCCTCCAAACTCGCAAGACTTCGGGGATGAGATCAAGAACCCCTTCTATCCGGTGACGAGCGAGACTTACGGCGCGTACGCGATCACGTGCGTCTCAGGCGTTATTTTCCTGGTTGGGATAGCGGGAAACATTGCCATCCTGTGCATCGTGTGCCAGAACTATTACATGAAGAGCATATCTAACTCGCTGCTGGCTAATCTAGCTGTGTGGGATTTTGTGCTCATCCTCTTCTGCCTGCCCATGGTGGTGTTTCATGAGCTCACCAAGTCCTGGCTGCTGGGGGAGTTCACCTGCAGAGTTGTGCCATACGTAGAGGTAAACTTACTTTATTTACTGCCCTTGGCTCTTAATCTTCTTCATAAACCTTTTTTTTTTTTTTTTTTACCTCTTACACCAGAGACATTTCTAGAGTTAGTCAGGGGTACCCTGGGCCTCAAAATCTGAAGGCCACCCCAAGGGCACCAGCAAAATCCCTGAATACTAACTATGTAGGCTGAGCTGCAACAGGCTGAAAGTTTCCTCATGTGCAGCTGTCTTTGATTTCCTTTATTGGTTTTATTTTGTTGAAAAACGTATTTAAAAATTTCAAATTGTGACACAGGTGAGTTGTGGTGGACTGCCTCAAATAGAAAAGCAAACATACTAACAAGCACAAATACATATGTATGTAACATTTTTTATACCAAAACATTTTTTCTAAATAAGATGATATGTGAGAGTTTACTTGCACATTTGAGTACTTTAACGCTTATTTTGAGCAACAATCATCTATAGAAGTCCACAAAGTAGATAATGCCACTCTCAGTGTGGTGATAAATACATAGTGCTGGGCTATTACAGGATCTAACAATGCTCTTACATTATTAAAGTCACAGGGTAATTTCCAAAGTTGTGATAAAATTGGAGTTGGGTTACACTCACAGCAGTTGTGGTTGAACGGTGCGTTTAAAACTTGTTTTTTTGCATTTTTAAGACAGTCTTTCACTAGTTTAATCAAGCACATATAATGACAGTGTTAACAACCTGCAGCAGGTATTTCAAGCTCAAAACATGAAGCAACATGCCTGTAACAGGCAGGATGGAGTAAAATAGGAAGATATTGTAAAATTTGTCAGGCGAAAATGCATCCCTATTCAACATACTCTACATGTTTTGGCAACAATCCTGAGGACAAGGCGAAAAAAAAATTTAATATTTGTTGAGAGGTAGGGAATTGGTGAGTATGCTGTTGCGAAGTAGCCTTAAAGCTAACTGCAGACTTGAGGAAACAGTGCACTCCAGCTAGTCAGAAATCACATTGCTGCACATCCTGTGTCTTCCCCTCTTGCGCCTTCACATGTGTGCATGTGCAGATAGGAATCTGTTTCACTCAGCATTGATTTACAGCAATCATTAGCTGAAATATGCTGCTAGTTTAGGGTCCAAACAGTGACTGCATATTCAGGACAGTGGTAAGCTCATGGGCTAACTGACATTAGCACAATTAACAGGATTTGGAGAGTTGCTGCAATTTTAATCTTCATATATTACTTCTCCACACTGTTGTTGTATAAAAGGAATGGCACGTCAAATTACATTCAACAGATCTATTAATTAATAGTCCCATGAAATTAACCATTTTTGTGTTTCTTTTTAGTGTTAAAATCACAAAACTGCCCTCATGTAGTTCCCAAAGGCGTACTACACCCACACAGTGTGGATCAGTACTTTATATCATAATACAATTATTAATGAAGATGGTTGCAGTTGCAGCAGTAGTAATATTATCAAAGTCACAACACAGAGGCCTTACAATGAACATTAAAATACATTCCGTCTATCTTATTTTCTGTTGCTTTGTCCAGTCCATGTAAAATCCCCTCTGAGACTAGTAAGAGTTTTGAACAAGTTTTCTTTGGATGGAAGGAGTTGTCAGGCTATAGTTATTAAAAAGTGTTTGCAAAGTTCAGAAAGTCTCGTGTATGGAAGGCATGAGTTGACCTGTGCTTATTTGACAATCATGCCATTTAATCGGTCTTAGGTTCTTGCCATAGGATTCAAACATTAAAATGGGACTTGACTTTTGGATATATGAAAGTGATAGTCATTGCATGGTATGAATTCAAAGATTTCCTGTGGCTATATCACATCCTCAAACTAAATTTTCCTTTATTTTTCACTGCAGCCTAGTTGTAATTCAGTCCAGCCACCATAGATGGAGCTGTAGTTTGAGTGCTGTTAGCCAAGCTGCCATTACAGAACAAAAGAAGAGGTTAGATAATAAAAAAACAACATTCTCCAAATCAACACAATATTGTGTATTTTACTTAATTATGTTGAGAAAGGAGTTAATAAAATGATCTGTTCTACTCGATGTTGTCGAGTGATTGTCAAAGTGGGATCCATTGCTATGTGTTAGCCGATGCTAGGTGTCCATCATCGGTTAGCCTCAAGCTGACATATGAAGACACTCTGCTGGTCCATCCGTTGAACATTTGCTTTAAATATAGAATACATTTCATAACTGGTATCCATCTTTATAAAGTGTATTGTTAAATCTGTCACTTATTATATTTTCCTGGATTCCTTTTGTCAGCAGAGCGCTGCGACATGTGCACATTCAAGCCACTCTCTCTTCCTCTGAGTCTGTTGGGAAGAGGTTATAGGAATGTTATTAGAATACTGGGTTGTGACTTTTCATAGACATTTTCCTTAAATGCTGATCTCCAACAAACAGCAGAGACCAGTCCATTTATGTGTCAAAGTATGTCAGCCTCCTTTACTGCAATGACCTAATGCTCATTTATTTAATTTGAGCAGGGTCCTCTTTTAGTTAACACATCACATTACTAATAACCAACATACAAATCAGCAAGTGGCAGAAAGGGTTACATGTTACATGCTTAAACCTTTGACAGCACAACCACTGTTTCATTTGATTGGTACTGTGTATCTATTGTGTTGATAACGTTTCTATTGTTTTCTTTCTTTGTTTCCTTGTCACATTAATGTAGTTCAACTTCAGGGTCAAAGTCTTATTACAGACACTATAGTGCGTGTGCAACATGGCTTGGGTCAAGGTTAGTTAAGGTGAATATAACCTTAACCCCAACAACATTATCTTTGTAAGTCTGACCTTTAGAATTCAACTACTGTTAACATATTAACAATCTGTCTGTCGTGTTACTTTGTAAAGTTTACATAAATCTTACAAGAAATTTAGGTGTCATCCACAAGGAGACGAGTTAAGGTGTAACCACAAAAGTTTTCTACATGGCCGATTTGTCCTCTCAAAACCATCATTATGGGAGCCCAAAAATACACATTTCTGAATACAGGTCCCAGAGTAAATAAATCTGAAAAAGGCTGACCTAGTGTTTCTGAAAAAAAGTTTTTATAGCTCCACCTCTCCCTTAAACCACATGCACTGTTATGTCATTTATTTCTATCAAATCCTTGTCTGACAGGTGTCTCACCCTTAATTTCCACATGGAGCGAACACCGAAGCCCCACGGTTGTGCTCTGACTGAAAGGCTAGCAACATCACCCACTGAAAGGTCAGGGCGCAAGATCCCTGGAGAGCGACAAGCTCTTGTGTGAATTGTAAAATCACACAACAAAACATTCGATCGGTGTCAGTTGGAGCCATCAGTCGTGAGATCAAATGAAACACACTGTTAGCTTATGGCTCATATTCAAGTATGCTATGTCATTGAAGCTGTTGAGTATACTTTACAGAACAGAAACAGATTAACAAGCCAAGTAGCCAGTAATGTAAAGGACTGTCAAATTTTGCTTCAATTTATTTAGTATTACAATCTACAAGGTTTATTTGCTAAATGGTGCTTTACCACTTGGTAGAGCTGTTTTTCTTTGAGCACCAAGCCTCTAATTGTTGCAGTTGTGTGGTGCGTTTTTTAAGAGGCACTGATTAGTCAGGTGTGGACGCGCAAGGAGCATAATTGTTTTTGACCGCAGGCTGGCGGCATTCCTTCTTTAAATTTGGCTTTGCATATTGGATTTTTTTGTTTGTTTGTTTATATTTTAAGTTTAAAATAAATGTATTGTAATATCCGACGCCGACACGTGGCCTGATGTTTGATTTTGAAAACAAAGAAGTGTGAACTGTGCGTCAACACCACTTCTTTTAAAACATACGTATGAGAAAACAATGGAGAAAAGCTGATAAAAGGCCTTCCCCTGCGTCTCTCTTCTTGTACAGAGCTTTACTGCCAGTATGCCTGTATTTCAAGTTCAACTCTCCACCCTGTTACATAAAGGCTCATATTTTAGTTCACATATAGATGCAGGACTGTTCTACTCTTCTTAAAGCATCTGCAGGTCACACAGACACAACTCAAGATCCATATTCGTTGCACGTTCAATTAGTCAAGAATAAAAAATGAGAGACATAATGTAATAAAAATAACATACTTTTTGCAGCTAGATGATGCAGAAAAAGCACAGAAATTAAAATTTAAATGAAAAGGAAAGACTTTTTATTATTCTCCAACTTCACTGAGCAACTAGAGTGTGGCAAAAGATGCATGTGGCCCTGGAGCCTGGGGCTGTTGGCCTTTGCCCTTATTAATCTGTATTTTAACCAGGGTCCCTTTAGAAAGTACACAAGGATATCCTAACCTGACAAACCAGATGGACTGTTCAGTAAAAATCAAACAACATATATTTCTTGAGTCCATCTGAAAAACAGCCCATTGAAATTGTTTGGGAATAGACAGAAGCTCTCAGAGCATATCTAGGAGGTGATTGGATGATTGTTTTAACAATCACATTGATAAAGGCCAATCAGATAATGTAATAGGGAGGCATATCTGCCGCGCTGTAAAGTACAATACGTAGCCTACTTTGCTGGACAATCTTCTGCTAATACATGGTGGAAGTGGAGCGAAAATGTTTTTTCTATTTAGAATTTCTTTCAGTTTTGTTTGTTTTATCATTCAAAAATGAAATGTGGTCCAGATATGACAAAACTGTGACTGAAGCTGTTAACATCTATGGTAATCTCTACAGGAGCAGTCACTTTCTGCTGTCATCTCACTTGTAGCTCCCACCTCTTCCTGCTGTAGTGGAGATGGGCTAAATGGATCTACCTGATAAAAGATTTTTACTCAGATGGCTTGCTGTGCTAAGATTAAGGATGTCCAGACACTCGCCAAGAGGCAGACATTGAATCTCTAAACATTTTTTTCCCCTTTATTTTGTCATTAATATGCTTCAGCAGTGCATGTCATACTACTTAGCAGTGTAAGTTTACAGTAGTTTGAAAGTAAGTCATTAAGCTACTACATTAATCAGGAAAAAAAAATGTAACTGTCCATTTTTTATCATCAAAAATTAAGTCCTTCAGTTTGTTTTTTCAGTATGCTCCTAAATGATACATCTGCTTTTGAATGTGTGGACTCCATAGACACCTTACAACTGAGGCTGTGCTCCATAATCTCTAACTCTGAGCCCATAAACTTCATGGTTGGGCCTACCCATTCAACTGAATCTGGACACGCCCTTGGTCACATTGTAGATGAAGTGTGAAGCGATCCCTCCAGGCAGTACTCTGACACCAGGACTCTCCTTCTGACAGATGGTGAACACAGCTCTACTAGTGTCATTTGCATATCTTGTCTGAACGTGATGACACCTCATGAGTGACACTAGACAGAATCTGTCGGGGGTAAAAGGGAACATCGCCCTCTTTGTAATCGAGTGGATGACGTTTAAGAAATCCAGTTTTAAATCCTTGGCCGGTCAGAGAGTAAACAGACTTTAGGATGTCAAATTAGCTGATAACAAGAGGACTCTGTTCGACACTAATACTCCAGCTAGAGGGGAGAAGGAGCCTCACCTTGCCCTGAAGGCCCACATTCAAGCACATAAACACACACCAGAATGTAAGCTAATATTACTATCTTCTGGCCACTTTGAATTTCTTTCTCTCTCCCCCTCTTTGTCCTTGTTTTTGCTCTCGACACGCCTTTGTTTGAACGATTCTTCACCGATTATTTACACCAGTGTTTAGCCTTCCCTTTGTCCGTTCTTTGCTGCTACACCAGTGTCACATTCACCCACAAGGTGCTTCGGTCTAAAAGGGGGTCTTAAGCTTGTTTTGAATGGCTCCATTGTCACAACCTGGCTTAAGGGAGGACACAAAGGGAGATTTGGGCGCTTTATCTTAACCCAAATGCATCTTAAATGAAAGGAAACTCAATGCAGGGGAGATATGGGTGGTGCCTGAGGTGTATGAGTATGTGCAAGATTTGCTGCAAAGAAAGTAGAGGACAGAAAATGTAACCAAACCCAGAAAAGACTAGATTAGAGGAGAGAGCTTCTTTAGCTTCTATACACAGAGGCCCCGCCCTAAAGGGACTTCAGGCAGGCTTTGACGCCTTGCAGTGATAATACAAACAGGTGAAAGGTGTTTTATTACCCTCATTTTGCTTTCCTGATAGACAATCAGCCATTTCAAGACTGTTTTTGTACGTGGGTGGACATTTTTAGATATGAAATGACAGAAAGAGGACATGTTTCTCTGGTGTTTTGAAATGCAGATGTGCAGAGAGCTTTTGACGGAAGAATAAATGATCTAATAGTTCTGGGGGATACAAACTGGAGAGAGATAAAATATAGGTGTCCAAAGCCTGTTTCCTCTTTCTTATTATTAAAAAAGTTTTTAAGAGAATGTAGAGCAACAGCCTAATCATGCAAGGGGTGAGTTCCAGCCCTGATCAGGACTCCTCACTCTGACTTTGCATCATACATCCTTTTTTTCACCTAGTATTGACTTTTTTGGTTTCTTTGCAGTTCTTTTTAATGTTACGTTGGCACCAGGAATGTTTACGTTAGGAAGGGGTTTTAAGAGGCCATGTGCGCACAACAATTTTACTCCAATTGATCTGTAAAATAGAGACAAAGTTGTGTGTAGACCGCCTGCAAGTGCTATTGTTTGCTGTACTCAGTATCTGAAATATCACAAATGTAAAAGCCTAAATATAACAAATAACTAATGGAACATATCTTTGTTCTTGGTTTCCACCAGAGATCAATGTAGCTTTTACATCACCCCAAACTATTTTAAATACCAAACATTAATTCAAACCAACCGACAGGTGGATTATAACAGCAGCCATGTTCCAACTATTAAACAAATGTCACTGAAATGTGATGTTGTGCAGCAGCTTGATTGATCGACTGTCTGTTATTGGACAGCTCTATCTTTCCAAGCTTCAATCAACATGATGGTTGATTGATGGTTGATTGAATGCTTGGCCCAAATTGGCACGGCCCAATCAGAATCCTTTAAAGCAGGAAGCGGTGGGAGCAAAATGAAGGATGTGACTGCTCAGAGCTGCAGAGATTAGCATAGATGCTAACAGCTTCAGTAACTGTTTTATCAGACTTGGATCACATTTTTTTAACAAATGAAAAATAAACAACACTGATAATATTTCTCAATAGAAGAGACATTTCACTCCACTCCACATTTCAACATTTGAAAGAGTATGTTCTTGGATGTGGCTCACATTTTATACTTTACACTGCGGCAGGTACACCGACATTACTTTGTTGGCCTGTAATGAATGTGATTGATGGATTGATCCTGGACATGCTGTTAAGAGGTTCTGCCTATTCACTGTAGCTTATATGGACTAGTGAGTAATACTGAACTGTCTATCTGGTGTTTAAGGTTAATTGAAATTCTCCAGACAATTAAAAAAACCTTGGCTTTGGATATTCAACACGACAGCTAATTAGCTTTTCTCATATGTATGTGTAACCACGTATCATTATGTGTTGGGCCATTGCACCCTATTTGTTAGCATGTACACATACATACATTTGCACTATCTTATCTTGACTAATACAACATTTCTCTTCATGCTCTTCCTTCCTGACCACATACTGTAAAACATGTACAGTTTGTCATTTCATTTACAAACACCCTGTGACTCCAAGTGTTTTAATTAATGGGGGATCAGAGGGAGACACAGCCCCTCCCTGTGTCATTGCATATGAGCTGCCCAGTATCCACAAGGTGTTATTAAATAACGTGCAGCACAAATGAGACTCAGAAAGAGGGGATATGCATTTTATTGAGCATATCTATCAGGATGTTGGTGAGGGGCATGTGCGTGTGCTGTGAGTAATGCTGCCAGGGGCTCTCGCTGGCTGTCCCTGTGGAACATTCAGGGAAACACACAAACACATGCAGACACTTTCACCCTATGGAGCGACTTCACTCTTCACTTAACCCAAATTCAGTCGCAGGGGATGTGAACATTTGGCCTGAAATAAAGGCAGATAAACTCGGTCACACATGCTTAAAAGTGCACACATTACTGTCACACACAGGCACATTCAGGCTCACATGAAACCAGACTTCATGTGTGCATGCATGCATAAAAAGAAGGTAGTACAGACATATATACATATATATATGTATATATATATATATATATATATATATATATTATATTTGAGCCTCCTGTGGCTCCGCCTTCAGTAAGCTGTGTTTTTGTTAGTGTTTAGTAGAGCGAGGAATTTTCAAAACCTCAAAAAGAAAGCAATTTTTAGGTGTGAGATGTGAGGAACTAGAGCAAAATAGAGATGTGAGCAGCAGCCAGACTGTCAGACATACTCCTGTTTCATGCTGCAGACGGCTCCCCTTGGAAGCGATGCACAGGGAAGCAAAACCAGGCGAAACAAATGTGCAATAATTAGTTTTTGCACCTGCTAGCTGATTAGGATTACCCTTAAAGTAGGCTAAAGTGAAAAAATAACAAACCCACTAAGCATTTTATGAGCCTGAGGGGGGCTGAATCATTCGTCAAGGCTAGTTTGGAATCCTGGGACTGTAAGAGAGAGATTTTAAAAACTTTTGTCTCATAAACTCTTAATGAAGGGATGCTCACGAATCACTGTGTTTTATTGGCAGTTGCCTGCTGGTTTATGTGGAGCAGAATTAAATCACAATAGTGTACAAGCTGTTGTTGTAGTACTGGTAACAGGGATAGATACTGCAGTCTGGAGTTATGTTGTTCCCTTAAGCATTTGCTTTCGTTGTGTAGCTATAGGTTTATAAGATAGCATCATACAGTGGCTCCCAGTGGAAGGGGGAGTTGCAGAATGCCTTCCATGAAATACAGTAGAAATAAAAATGATTCCAGATGGTAGATTTTACTCATTTTTGACTACTACTTTACCATATATTTTTCACCTATAGTTCTCCAAATGAGAGTGCCTCAATAAATAAGAATATGTGTGGCCCTCATTCACTAAAAATAAAAGTAATGTGACCCTCTTGAACAGTATAGTTTCTCCTCCCTGATAAAGGCATTAGAGAATACATCGCTCAGTAGGGATGATCTACCAGGCTATTGTTAGCCATTGTGTTAGCAAACTCCTCCGCTGGCATTTCAAGGGAAGCTGGGAAATGTAGTGACATAGACTAGAAAAACTTTCACATCAGTTTGCTGCTAAACAGCAATTCCCTCAATGATGTAAATGAATTGGATTTGCCATTATAAACTCAAATGTATTTTGTGACATCAATCTGGAATGGATCAGCACCAAATTGTAATGGCTTCTTCTTTGGACCAAATCAGACTTCTGGTAAAATCTTCATGTAAATCCATTCAGTTGTTTTTGCGTGATTTTGCTAACAGTCAAACAAACAGACTCACCCTGGCGAAAACATAACCTCCTTGGTGGAGGTAACAATTAGTATGTCTTATTTGTTTGCATGTTAATTGGTTTCCAGACATGCTTTTATTGATCCAAACACGCTAGTCTAATGACAGCACCCATTAGTGGACAAAACCAGCTTGGTTTACACCTCCTTTTAAAACCCTGATTTACAGCAAACAACTCCAGTCTCCATCATGGGACATAAATCTTTCACCCCTCTTGAGGCTCGTTTGGTCCTTTGTGGTGCATTGGCCTTTGCACTAAAAAGCCTGCTATGTTGCTGCTGCCATCTGCTCTGCAGCACCAGGCATGAATGCTTTTCTTCAGTGATATTTATGGGGCAAAAATCTGTTTTCTTTTGACAAAATGTAGTCAAGCTCCAGTAACACTGCTCATTCCTCTGTGTAGGCAGAAAGGATAAGGATAATATCATCCACGTAAAGTAACAGTTTGAATGTGAAATTGACCCTTTAGATGCAAGAATTGTGTTCTGAAAGTTCTGCAGCTCAAAGTTCCCACTCAAATTCCCTCTCAGCATTTCCCTGGAATACCTTATCATGTAACACTGTGTGCTGTGGTGAATCCGTTTGCTGGTGTTCCTCCTATACGTATGTATATATCTGGGTGCTGTGCTATACAATACTGAAGGCCGACTTCGCCATGGTACAGTGGGCTCCAGCAGCCTGAGAGGGAGAAACAGATTATTGAGGCAGAGCAGGAAATAGGCTGAGGAAGAGTGAGAAAGTGATAGATTAGGAGAGAGGGGGAAGAGAGCGAGCTGCATGGAGCCAGAGGTAGACCCATGCATTGTGTTAAAATTGGTAGTAATGGCTGGACATATATCAGCTTGACACTTTCTCATTCACCCTTCCAACTAGCAGAAATTCGGTTTCTCTACAAGGCTGCATAAAGTACAGGAATATGAGGCTGTTACACAGTGTCCAGGAGGGCCCAGGTACCTTTGATGTGCTCCTTTATTCAGAGTTTTTAATAATATGTCAAATTATAGCTAAAAAAGGCTCGATATACCATTATGAACTGTCACATTCCTGCTCTGAAGTATTCCAACATGGCAGCTTGCTTAATGGTATTTTCTGCAATTAGACTTGAACTTTAACTGTGATGGCTAAGAGAAATGTAAAAATAATAATCCAGGAAAAAAACTTCAACTGAAAGCTTTTTAGTCACTATCCATGAAAAAGAAACATTTTTAATAATCACCAGAATAAAATATTGCATTCTAGTTTAGGTTGTTTTAAATTTGGACATGCAGCAATGACACTTGGTCTAATACTGATACTGTTACCAATACCAGTATCTGTATCTGCTTCTAGTACTACCTTTACAAGACTGGGAATGAGAAGATCTGCTTTTCAATGCAGCAGTACAAAAAAAGGGTTTATGTGTGAACCCTGATCCCCATTTTCCACAAATTTATGTTTTTATTTTAATAACAAGACATAGGCTGATTGCTTACCATCTACTAATTTCAAGTCCAGGGCTGCACAAAAATTAATTTAATGGTGGCTCTCATAGTGTGGCAAGGCACAGTGAGATTCAGATCTGTTGTATCTGAACACTGTATGTAATACTGACATCTGGAGCACCTACTGACTTAAAGAATCTTCTTAAATGACCTGTTACATGACCTGTGATTTGTTTTCATGATCAGCAGGAGAGAAACTTGAGCATTTCAAGAGAGTTACTCAAAAAATGGACAGAAAAACAAATTTATCTGCATTGTTATTGCCTAAAATTATTATTTTTGACATCAATCTCCGAATCAGTCTTGTAATCACAACCACTAAGTCATTGGAAAAGTTTTCAAATTGATTTGTGTTAAATGCTTGTCTAACAGACTGATTAAGTTTTACATGCAAGAGGCTGTTTAGCATGGATAGGAATTTGGTTTGCTTGAGTTTCAAGCTTGAATTTAGGTGTACATTTGGCAGCACATGTCTGAAAACCACTGGGTTAGTGAATTCTAAGAATTTTAGAGTAACAAACTCAAAACTAAAATCTTCACAGTTAACAAAAAATGTGTTTTGTGCAGAAGAAAAATGCGTGTCCTCACACAGCATGCTCTCATTTTGACAAAAGTTTGGATATCTGGTCATGATTGCCATATTTCAACACAAGGTGAATAAAACTCAAGCTAGTTATCAGCTGCACACTTCAGGTTTTAGCACTAGTGACTGTGAGGTCAGTTTTGAATTCCTCATCATGCTAAATATTTAGGAAGATTTCATTGTAAGCAAAAAAAGATGGAAAGGTGATGCCTGCAGGATTTAGCAGATGCTTTGTAGACATTGGTAAAAGCTCCCATCTGAGTTTGTATTCAAAGTCCCCCTTTCTTATAAACCTTGTATTTATTTACACTGTTTGGAAATCTAACTGTATTAAACCAAAATGATGTGATACCAGCGACAAAAAAGAACCAACATAGTTTTGTGTTTCTGCTAAGCCCTGACACACTGAATTGTTTTTGTACTGAACAGGCACTGCCAGAAAAGAAAGTCCCGGACTGTTGCCAAAGCTGTGCTAAAAAAAACAAAACATTCAATAACAATGATAGACTCTGAAAAGTTTATTTTAATAATTTTCAGATTATGTTGATCACAGTTCTTTTTGATATTTATTGATTAAACACTGTAATCATTTATTAAATATTCTGTACTTCTGCACCAGGGATATCCAAGGTTAAAGCTAACGTGATTTGATTTGTCCGTGTGTACGTCTGCACATCCATGCAGGCCGTTGTTGTTCACATAATGTCTCAAGGATGCTCTTAGATATTTTGTTGGAATAAATATGGCATAATCACAGTCTTAAGATCAAAGGTCAAAATTATTAAGCCCCGTTGTCACACCTTGCTTTTGAACACCATCAAAAGAACACAACTGGGGTCTTCAAACTTTGTAAAAATGCCGGTTTATACTCAACGACAAACTGACTTGACTCTGAAGATCATTGTTCAAAGTCACCGTGACCTGAGCATAATATTTTCTGGATGTATGGACCAAAATGGCACATATCCAGAGCTTGACTTAAGGGTGAACTAATTAGATCTTAAAAGGTACAAGTACCACAGTACTTGTATATTGTGGAGGCAGATAACATGTTCACCCATTGATCATACCTTCTTATGCATAAATATTTAAATCTATGTTGGGATTTGGAACAGAAGTACCAAAATTATTTACTGTGGCAAGAGTCAACTTGGCTCGGTAACAGCACCAAATAATTTAAAATAAGCAAACAAGTAGTGACTTGGGTTTGACTAATTATTGACATGGTTACATGGTCACATTTTTGATGGCAAGCCTAGACACTAATGTGAAGTGCAGTGTAAGCTTGCAAAGAAAAAAACTTTAAAAACTTTTTTCATGCTAGTGGACTGTGGAACTTAAATATTGGAAACTGGAAAAAAAAATCCATATACTGGATTGCAAGATAGTACAGATCTTCTCTATTACCTAACACATTCTCTGGACTTTCTGTGGTTGATTGTGTCACCTGCTTGCCTAAGGTGGCGTTTCATGTTGTCCACCAGTTTTGCTTTGTTTTGCCCTCAGCTAATATGGGGATGTCAGTTAGACTTACATGAATCACAGTGTCATTGACTGTATTTCACAAGGCAAATATTAATCCCCAGTGTCCAGGCTGTAAATCCTGAGTATTTCTGCCTTGAACACCAACTCTGACAGATGTTTGGTTTGACATTTCTTAAATTTAACAGCACATAAAAAAACAAAATCACAAACTGCTGCCAGTAATGCAGCTACACAGGTCAGATTCTGACTTTGGAAGCTGTCCAAGCTGCCATTCCTAAGATGTTTGGAGAGACAACAGACAAGTTATCCACATTCAGTCATGTATGTCTGTCCTCTTGTGTTATTCAAAAATATCCAGCCTGCAGACACACACACACACAAAGTCGGTAGGGTGTGCTGATCTTCCAGATGGGTGGGACGACCTCCTCTGCACTGATCACTGCCCACGGCTGTTCTCCCCCCTCTCTCTCTGCATCAGCTATCAGTGATTAGAAGCGAGCCCCAGAGGGAACACACGCTCACACACACATTTACATACATTGATACAGTGTGAGAGCATTTGGGCGCACACATTGACACATTTATAGGTACCAGCTGTATACGTGCACATATTATAACAGAACAGACACACTCTGAATCTTGTTCCTTGCTCTGCCTGTCTATTACACACCATAATGTTCATTAATTGGCAGATATGTAAATTATTCAGGGTATATAATTAGTGGCTCTACATAATGCATGATGGTGAGTCTATTCAGTCAGCTCGTGGTCCATAGATCAGCAGATTTTGTTTCATGTGATGAGGCAGGTCTACACAACAACATTAGGCTTGCTTTTGGCTGCAATTAACCAAATTGATAATTATCCATGTAAATTAATATTTGTGTGAATATTCAATGGGTGAATTGGAGGTGCTGATGGCATAGAGAAAAAACTGTGTATCAGTTTCAGATGAACATGAAACGGGCCAGCATGCAGCCAGACATGATGAGATGAGAATAATGAAGCAGTTGTATTTCATAAAGCCTCGACTTTGTGGCAGGATCAATGATCTGGAGCTGGACTATGCAAGCAGCTGCTATATGTTAGGCAGAATGTATACTTTAAAGCCCAGAGAGAAATTGGCTTCAAGTCAAAATTTAATGTACAAAGAGGAGAAGTTGACTTCCAGAGCTAATTCAATCTATGAAAGAAAGAGGCAAGAATGATGAAGTTATGTAGGTGCTCACTGTTTTTACTGGATTTCTGTTTAGCTGGTAGAGACTTTTTCCTATTGTATGGATAGATAAAAAGTGTAACAGACTGAAGGTTTTGTCTTTTCTTTGAAAAAACATAGAAAAGAAAGGTATACCAGCAGGTTCATTTGACAGTTTTCATTTATATCAGATGGTGGCTATGGGTACAGATAGGGGTGTCCCGAAACAACTTTATCACCTTCGTTACGATACCGATATTGCAGCCTTGAGTGCTGGCCGATACCGATATCAAGCCAATACGATATCAGCAGGAATAATACATATTTTTATAACTTACTTTGAGGTATGGACTGTAAGAAAAGGCTTGATCAAGTGAGTTTACTCAAACAGAGAACAGTAGGCAGCAATATTAGGTAAGAAAAATCTGACCCATTTGTTTTTGATCAGTGGGTTAAATAAATTTTAACATTACACATGAGAATATACTACAATTAAATAAGAGAAATAAAATAAAAATTAGAAGAGCCTGAAAAGTAACCTCAATAAATCCCAAAAAAACAAACTTGTATATATTTGAACTGTAAAATAACCACTGTGTTTAATTTAAACATAAGCATATTCTACAACTGCAATGATTAAATAAATTAGAATGGACTGCTTGTATAGGAGTATAGGAGTTTTTATATCAGAGATTTTAGATGCAAATAGATATAATCCGATGTGTGTTTTTTTGCTGATATCGGACCGATATCTGATATCAATATCAGATCGGAACATTCCTAGTTGCAGCAGGCTCCTAGAGGTCAAGAGTTATGGCACTTGGCCTAAAGTAGTAAATAAAAACAGTTCCACAAAAGATAAGACATATTGTAAAATAGTGGTAAACAATGCACTAATGTGCAAATTTCCAAAATATATATTGATATGAATACATCAGTTGTTGTTTTTGCTTCCTTTTATTAAATGAAACCAAGTTTTTTTAGAAAAAAAAGGGATGAAACACAGTGGGTAAACAAGCCCCTGTTTGATCTGATTGTGATACATGTTGCTAGTATCTAAATCAGAATGTAAGTATACTAAAAAATAAACAGAAAACTTAAATTTTAACCTTCAAGATCCAATATTTCACTCATTTTCATCAACTACACATTGGTTTCAGATGTCCCCTAAACATATTTTTAAATTTCTTGCCAAAAAGTCCACTCAGATTTCAGATATCAGCATGCCCATAAACCCCTCTGTTTCATCCTTATTCAAAACAGGCTGTTTGTGCTGAAAACCTAAGTGGTGTGTCTGACCAGGCCCTGCTCAAAGTAATGATGTGCGTGGCTTTTATTTACTTTGCTCTAATGTTTGATGTGGCTGCATAGACTGGAATCACCTGTAGGCTAAACAACAAGTTGCATTAAAACAGTAACTTGTATATTGAATGGTGTTTCTTTTTCCTGAAGAGTTTGTTTCATTTAAAAACCATGTTGTCTAATAATTATCAGAATATGACATTTTGACAACCATTCTTTGTGCATGTATGTGTAACATAAACAGTTCAAGCTGTAATTTGGAGTTAGAGAATGGAGCATGTAGTCATGTCCAGAAGGAGATGAGCAAGCTGTTTTTTTCTGTCTTTAGCCTTCAAGCTATCCACCATAGGCTAATTGGCTGTATTTCCTGACATTCTTTTACATATATGCATGACAGGCACCTGTTGTTATACGCTCACTCCCACAGGGAAATAGAGTTTTATAATCAAGCATAAATATGGATGCACAAACACACACATTGGGATGCACAGGCACACCCACATCTCAGTCCTGTTTCTGCCCAGCTGTGAGACGGATGGCTGCTGTCAGGAGCACTGTCTCTGTTTGGAGTTATGGTCTGCTGGAGCCTGCGCTGGGTCACACACTCAACCTATAAACAGGTCTGCAGCTGGAGTAACCCTTTGTCTCTGTTCCTCATTACCCACAGACTGTATGTGTGTGTGCGTGTCGTGGTTTTCCACATTAGCCCATTCATCACCTGATAACACCCATTCCCCCTGACAGCGGCTGTAGTCACCGTGCGGCCACACAGGCTCCACCAGTTCTTGTTAAGACCCAATTAATAATGTGAGGCTTTTGTGCCACCAGCTCACAGGACCCTTAATCAGGGAGTTAATGGACCATTATTAAAAACAGCACTCAGGGAAAATGTCTTTCTCACCTGCTCTGCAGATGGACGGCCAGTACCGGGAAAACACATGTTGTGGATGAAAGACCTTTTTATGGTCTCCATTTTGAACCCTTTTAGTTCGAGGCTGAGAGGTGATGGACAATGTGTAGAGAAGACTGTCCTGACCTTCTAAATTTATGATAGGTCATCAAGGCGATATGTGATATTAAAACTGAGGATGTCAAAGAAATAGCCATATAATAACATAACATATTGGGAAAAAGTATTGAAGGTTTCTTTGGTTTTAATGTTGTTAGAATGGGCTTGGAGAACAGAAAAACATCTAAGTGAACTCTTAGTTCATGCAAAATGTGCTATACCTCTTTAAAAAAATGCCTCTTTAAAGTGAAGTTTTTTACTTCCTGGGGTTTATGATGTAATAGCTATACAGCCTCCACCTCCATGTGTTTTCTGCTTGTCACAGGCAGACGCAATGACTGTTTTGAGCCGGTAACCCCTCCTCCCTTCTCCTATCAGACATTGTTTTGACCACCTTGTTAAAAAGCAAATCTCTTTTCATAGCTGCTTATAATAATAGAAGCAGGTTTGCTAACATACTGATGACAATATGGGGAAAGATTGTGCCAATTTCTGACTCAAATGAAACATTTATAAAGGCTGCTGTATAATTTTACAAAAGGCTATGTGGTTTACTACTGTAAAACAAGAAACACAATTTTATTTCAAACTTAACACCATATCTAACTCGAAAAGTTAGGCTAGTTTAAGCTAGAATTGAACTCCTGTTCGTTGAAACTAAACAAACCATCTTCAATGCTATATTGCCTATGAGCCAAAAAAGATACAGCTTTTCTTGTCTGACTTTGGAAAATGTGAAATAGATATGTTATGTTAAAATTAAAGGAAAAATCTTTTCTTCAAAGATACTGTTTGGATTCATATTCAGGTGTAGACTGGTACCATAAAAGAAACTGGTCAGTTTTAGGATAGTAGAGGCTTTTAGCTTTAATTAACAACAATATTGATGTCATTGCTATCTGTGATCAAATATCTGCAAAAATGTATATCCTGCATCCCTACTTATCAGTTTTGCTCACAGGCACAAAATGGAAATGTAGCATCAATTTTAAATGAGTTAATGGGGTCATTTTGGAAAAACAAAGATAACTCTTAAAAAGTGGCATTCTGTGAAAGTGTCCAAATGCCAAAGTACAGATGAAATTTGCATCTTTTTTCTCAGTATACTAAACACATAACTACATATTTCAAAAGTGAAATTTCCATGCTAACTAGGGGGGCAACTCAAAGCTAACCTGTCCGTAGGCAAGACATCATACAGGCACTTGACAAACTGTTGCACATTATGGATGATGCCAGTCACCCTCTGTTCAGCCCAAGGCTGCTCCTTCCAAAGTGCAGAACAAACAGACTGAGAAACCCCTTTATCCCTCAGACCGTCAGACTGTACAACTCCTCACTGGGGGGATTAGGAGTTACAGGAAGACAGAGGATGGGAAGAAGCAGTAGCCAGCCTGTAGCCATATGTCTAGTTATAGTTATATTCATTTACATTTTTGTTTATATCTAGCTTTTTTAAAATCTTTTTGTCTGTTATAACAAACTGCTGCTGGAACCCTAATTTCCATGAGAGACTTTTTCCAAAGGGATAAATAAAGTTCTATCTGATATAATCTAATATAATCAGCAGACCTCTCTGTGGTTTAAAATATAGCAATACTTTTGCTGAGGTTAAACTTAAAACCATTACTCAGAGAGAGGACATAACTTAAACTAAACAAGAAACTGCTAATTTCAACTAGCTAGTTGGCAATTAGCCAAGTAATGGGTTCCACAAATGGCTGTATCTGCAGACATTTGTGTAATGTAAGAAACAGCTTTTAATGAGGACATAATTTCATTTTAGCAGGCTTCACAAGGTAAGATACTGTAAGCTAGCCACTTCATTTGTGAACTTATAATGAAATCCTAGCCTCATGGTTTTACTTGGAGCCACTGTGTATCTGCAGACTTTTTCTGATCTTAACTTAAGACCACAACAACAACGCTCCATGGGACTTAACTAAGAAATGATGCTAATTCAATGTATCCAATTCGTAAGTGAATTGCTAGTTTAATTTTGCCGGTTGTAAGTTCAAATCTCTGTTAACTTTCTGGACTCAAAATTGTTATCCATCCTCTTATCCAACTTTCAGCTGATGCAGAAGTATTTACAGCACGGTTTCTACCATTATTTGTCATTTAGACGGCAGGTAAAATGAACATAAACATGACAGGGTCAAGCCTCTGCTGTAAAGAATTGTCACATTTACAGTGTTTATCATTCTGAAGATGGCTTGTTGTCTCTTCCTGACACTTTGGACTGACTTTTTCTTGTGACATGTAACCCTGTGATTGTCTTCTATTCCCTGTCTTTTCCTCTTTTCTTCCCCCACTCCTATTCCTTTTCTCCATTCTGCTGCCCCTGTTTTTCCATCTCTGATTTGCATAACCCCCTGTTCACAAACACAGCTCCATGGCCCCACCAGGCCTGACTCTTGGACTCTGTATCTGTCATCTCCCCTCCAGCACAAAGCTTCACTTGTTTCGCCCTGCGCTCACTCTCCGCCCTGAACACGCTGATCAAAGCTGGCTCTCCTGGTCCTCCATGACAGCCTTTAAAGCCGTTCCAGCCCTGTTGTTCAAACCATGAAATATGCAGCATGTGTTAGCACCTGTCCATGTGTGCTGGATGGTGTTCGTGTACCTTTGTGTGTTTGTTCTCTTAAAGCCACCACATATGAGAAGACAGGTGTGTTTGCCTGTTTTTCTGAGGGTCTTGACGAAGGATTAAGGGATCTCTCTTAACTACTAAAATAACAAAAAGCAGTCTGATTTTCCTTGGTTAGGGTACCTTTAGCTTTAGGGGACAAAGACAAAGAGACTCAAAACTAAAAATATTGGCCATTAAAAATGTCTGAAAAGCTACTCAAAATCAACAAATCAGAATGCAACATTACAGTAGGGTGAAATGTTTGACTCAACAGTATGGTGAACCGACACTTATTGAGATTTGAGTGTGCAGTTGTGTTATTTGTCTGTTTCAGCAACAAACTGCTGTGTTTTTACTGTTTTTTGCTCTGTGGCAAAATCTCTTTTCAATTACTTCTCCACAGTGCCACTCATCTCTTCACTGATAATACCTTGAACACAAGAGAACAAAAACCTTTTTCTCTTTATTAAAGAGTGGATTGGCTATTGACATTACCTCGCTGGAACAAAACCATCAGCAACCACCATCAGTTTTAAGAGCAATTTGTGTCTTTCTTTTACTCCAGATTGCTCTCAAACTCGCCTGTAAGTTAATATCTGCCTCAATATATCACTTGCTGATAAAATTAACTTTACAGAGGTTTTGTCCAGAGATATTTTGAGCCCTTAAATGCCTCTGGTACCACTATAAAGGTAGTTTCCGGTAAAAAAGAAAATCCAGAAATTGGGTCCAGTGGCGGCTGGTGAAAAATATTCTTGGTGGGGCAGTACTGTGCAACACTCAGTTTTTAACAACCATCCCACTACGATTCGACACAAACTACAGGCTCATCCGTAGCCAAATGAGTCATATAGTTTTATATATTGGTAAATAACAAATATGTATATTACACCATTTTAGACCTGGATAAATTGGAACTGATAAAAAAAGCTCAAAGACATGCTGTAAATTTACTCTGGCACACCAAAAGAGTTTTTTGTGTTAAAAGTACCAACTGTTTGTACCAGGTGCTCATCTTCAACAGAGACAGGGTGAAATGATCAGGGCTTTCTGAATTTAGGGCCTCATGACAAGAAATATTTACCAGAAACAGGGGCTGGGTCAACTTACCCACTGGCTCAGTTTACCCCACTCTCCCCTACTCTGACATTAACTCTGACATTCATTCAGTGAACAATCCTACCTGCCCACTCTGCACCTGTGATGGGCTCATGGCTGCTGCTTGGTGCTGCTGCATCTCTTCTGAGGAGCTACAAGACAAAGTTTCCCCAGTTATGTGGCGTCATCATCACACAGTGCAAGTTGTATTTTATTCAACATCTTACTTTACCAGTTTCATCGTCATCCTCTGTCGTTTCAGACCGCAAGCTCGTTTTGTTAAAAAAGTCGCTATTTTGCACATTTTGCTGCATCATTTTCAAGCGTTTTCCTCTTTTTAATTCTTCTCTTTTCCGCGCCACCCTTGCGCTTTTTGACCATCTTGTCGGCAGTCCAGCACCGCGGCTACTATCTGGCTCATCTCACAGACTCCGACTGGCGGAGCTAATTGTTTTTAGCCTGCGCGGACGTGTTGTTACGTCAGGATGCCTCTGAAAAAAAAAAAGGCTGCCGAGGGAGACGGCCCACAGGGACAGCGGTAACAGCATGGAAGTAATACTCACTCAGTGTCATGATGAATGAACACAAAACCAAGAAATTATAATAATATTAAAAAATGTATATTAACACTGGCCCTCACAGCCCAAACGTCAGGACGGCCCACCGGAAATTGTCCCGGTCCTTAGTCACTCCGGGCATGACCGACACAAGCCGAATAAACCCGAGGGGCGACATAAGAATCGCCCTTCGGAGATTATTTTCAACCACGCTGATTGGCCAAATTCACGTTGATATGCGCTTATCTTGCCCTAGTAACAGTCCCTTATTGGCTAGTCGTCACTGTCTCAGGGGCGCTATTTCCAGCGCCCCGGAGACACGGAGACAGAGACGAGAAGGCTTACTTTTGTTCTACATTAGTGAAAATTAATTACTTTATATCTTAATGGATATATATTTATGTTATATTTATGTTATATTACATACTTAAATAAGTTATTTTTGGGAATATTCATTTTTTCATAATAAAGTAAATACATTTAATGTCACACTCTCCACTGGGGGGACGGCGCCCTAGTGCCCTCTATTGGCCAGCCGCCACTGATTGGGTCTGATTTTATGGTAATTTTTACCAATAAACTACTGTTTAGCCACAGCAAAGAGCCACTGAAATCTGTAAATGAGTTGATCATTCCAAACAACACCAGTCTAGTGTAAACTGAATGTGATCACACAGAAATGCATTGTGTGTAACTGTGAAAAAGCACTCACAATTTACGGGAAAACAGTTTGGAGCACCTGTTGAGCATCCACGTGTTGGTATAACAGTGGCGAGATATATTAGTTGGAAAATAACACATTTTAGCAAACATAGTTTCTTTTCGAACTCGTATGTTATAATAGAAGTACATACTTTGCCAGCATGTTGCATGCAGGATGTAGATTGTGAATATTTGAAAAATCTGTATTATGCCAAAATCCCAGAGGTCGTACTACTTTAGGAAAAATTTGCAATATGCATGTAGTCTACCTCGCTTAATGTTTCCCACAATTCAAAGCACAAAAGGGTCAGAGTTCAAAATGTCAAACAGCCTGTCTTAGCAATATTGATATTAGCATTGATATTGTTTGGTTTGTTTACATTAGCATTGGTTCAATCACATTTATAAAGCAGTAAAATGAATGAAACTTGGTAAAGTGACTATTTTAGCAGTTACATTGATGTTACACATTGCCATGTGTGCCCAGAGGTGGAAATCATGAAAAATCTAAGAAATTACAGGTTGGACTTGTTTTAGTCCATCTATGGGCAATAACAGCACTGCTAGCCGTTAACTAAGCTTCTGTTTACTTTTTTATCGTGACCTAATAGAAATTGGCTAAATTGTTGTACAAGGGAGGTATAGTGCATAGCATTGTTTGTATAATTAAGAGATACTTCATTATTTGTATGTGTTTTATATAGTTTTTGCATTGTGGAAATAGTTGCTCTGATCTACACTGTAGCTCAGTAGATGGCAGTAACGCCCCTTACACTCCCACCCACCAGTAAACTAAGAGAAGAAGGAGAATCAGCTTGGCTCGGTTTAGCATGCCACAAATTAACCACTGTTTGGCGGTCAGACTACATGCTACTTCCAAAAATGTTATGTATTGTACAGTATATACCGTATTCGGAGTATGAGTAATAGTAGTAGCAGTAGTATGTAGTAGCTGGTTTTGAAAACCGCTGTAGAGTTTTTACCATTGCTTTAATTATTGGCCAGTTATAAGGGAGCTTAGCAGAGTATTGTTTGTGTGAAGAATTCCTCTCACAGCAACAATAAGGTTTCTCCTGCAGCGGTGCAGCAAACAAGCTTGATGATGGGAAAGCAAACTGGTTTATTGGCAGTGCTTTCCTATGATGCTGCTCTGTGTGATCAAGCTATTAGAGCGCAACATAAAACAAATGGTTTTTCCTATTTGTCTTTGTCAATTGAACAGTCATAGGAATATTCTTCCAATTTAGATTCAAGTTCAGAACACTCATCTATCGCATAGTGCAATTCAGTGTTTTTTCACTCTGTCAGACCATACCTAAATTTAAACAAACGGCAATAAAAAACACAATAAGAAATAGAATTTTGCTGGGGTGCTCTTTGGCATATGGGGCCCTGTCCTTGCCCTTTTAGGCATTGAAGCACACAAGGCCTTGAAATATTCCTAAAACCTCAAACACAGTCTAAGATCAATAAATACAAAGTTCATAAACTCATGTTTCCTAAAGCTTTCTGAAGGCCAAAGGATGTCAGGAAGGGAAATAAAGTTAGCTCCGCTTTGATGACAAGCTTATAGTCCCAACTACAACAATGATAACGTTTGTTGGAAGTTACCAAAAATCAAACTGCTGTGCTATGAAAAACACTGAATAATTTAAAGTTAGTTAATCAGGATTGGGGTAATTTGAAACTAACATAAGTATTAGTATCACAACATGATTGTCTTGGAATGCATACATTACTACGACTATACTATTCTCTTTTTTGTTTTGTTTTTTACTACTGGTGGCCTTGTATTATTTTGTATCTTCGCACACAATTCTTGAGTTTCCAGGAGATTTCCACCCCTACTTGAAAATTGACCAATACACAATGAAGTGTCATTTAGCCTGGTATTATGCCAAAATACCAGATACAACCAAAATATGGTCTGCAAAAAGTTTTGGTTTTTTTTAACACTGCAAATCGTGTCCCTGCTTAGCCAATTTTCCTGACTTCCTACTCTTCTTATGTTTCACCTTTTCTGATTTGTTCGAGTGAGGACACTGTACTGTGTAGAAACAAGTCTTCAGCTCATGGCTGCTGTAATTCTCCAGACTGGCTGCCTGCCTTCTTGAGCAGCACTTGCTGTAAGATGACAGGACGTGCCAAATGCACTTGAATTTTAACACCTGCCCAAAGCACTTAAGGAACTAATCTTTCCACAGTGTGAATGAACCACTATTATACAGTTTAAATACTTTTTTTTGCCTCACTATAAGCTGATTTTGGAGAAAAGCTGCCTCTCTTTAAAACCCAAAATGACATGATTGTAGCATGATGGCAGGTGACAAACTAAAGCCCTCCTAACACTCTCATATGGACTGAAGTTATAGCCTATAGACCCTGTTTGAAATTCATTCACCCAAATTCCTCTTCTTCATTTCAAATGGTTGCCCTTCTTTAGCACAGGTAGAACACCCAGGTATGTCAAGAGGTCAGTGTTAGTGTGTGCGTGTGTTTTCAGCCTGTATACACAGAACATCTTGCGCTGTGTGTCTATATCTGTCCAGGAAGAATGTGTTCAGAGCTCTAAAGCCGAGGCTCACCGGGGCCATCTGGGAATCTGGCTGTTGTAATTAAATTTGATATGAGGGGAGGAAGGTAGGGTGTAGCAAGTGCAACAAAGCATAAGGAGAGAAAGAAGGGTAAAAAACAGGGGAGGGATAAGGCAAGGTAAGACAGGAGGAAGAGTTGATGCTGGAGGGGGAATCAGGGAGGAAACTGGTTCATGCAGGGACATGGACACACACATATGCACACACTCCAGCTGCAGAGTAATGCTATGCAGTGTACCCACTCTGCCAAAATGGCTGTTAATCCAACAGATGCTTTCACACGCTGAGGAAATTTATGAGCGCTGACATTTTTTTGCAGTCAGAATGTGGGAGAAATGCTGTCTAATTAGCAGTAAATAAAGAAAACTTGAGCGACACGTCAACTGGAAAACAATAGACTGTTTGGGAAGTCCACTAATTAGAACGACTACCATTGAAGGAGGGGTGTGAAAACACATTTAAATGAATAAATGCGGTGATGGCAGCTTTTAATCCAGCATGTAACTCGCTGGCTGTGTCTCTATTTCTGTCTCCTTTCCCTCTCGCACACATTCAGGGAAGCTCCACAGTGTTAATAGCGGCTTACAGCCTCCCATTGTCCTCTTGTTGCTCCACTGCTTGTAATTACACGAGTGTCAGGTGCACCTAAAAGCCAATACAATTACAGTGTGTCCAGTTGTTTATTTATCCACCATTGGCCAACTTGTCAGCCCATAGAAAGGCTTCAATTTGTGTGTCAGGCAAGTGAATCTACTTGCTTACTTTGCCGGCAGCTTTTCTTTAAGATGCTTGAAGATAATGTGGAACATTCACTACACTAGAGATGAATGTGTCAGTTCATTGTTACTCCTTTATCCATTTAAGAGTGGAGACATGACAAGCTTGACCTCAGCGTTACGCAACTCAGCCTCTGTCAGTATAAAGATTACAGATAATATGCTGTTAGAGTAAAAGCTAACTTTTCTTTCCTTCTGTGTTCTGACATTTAAGATTATAACAAAAAACTCAAGGCACTGTCAGTTCAGTATAACTTAAAAAACACCAAGGCAAATATCAGTACTTCAGACTGAGGTCAGGCAACACAATCCTTACTATGTTGTTGTGGTCACTGTCTCTGATTAGGTGATCACAGAGCCATAAAGTTGAGCCACCTCATGGCCCATCACACATGGCAGTCTACAGTGGTACCCAACCAGTCATAATGATGACTGACACAATGATGTCAGAAAGATGGGTATGTTGTTGCCAGAACTCTTAAATCTTTCTACTGTGTCATGAATTAATCTCCAAGAAGGTATTACATCTACAAGAATCTGGACTAGTCCAGCTGCTGCTTGGATTAGCACTGCGAACCTACACAGACTTGCTGGCCCAACTTTACACTCCTTTTGCATTGCTGTTTGGTTTGTTTACATATGCTACTGTTACATACAGTATTTGGACTAATCAGTGCTCTTTTTATGTATTTTTGGGCATTGTGTGCCTTTATTAAGGAGAGAGACAGTGGATAGGCTTGTGAAAGGGGATGAGAGAGTAGGGGAAGACACTCTACAAACTGGTCACAGGCGGGATTTGTCCCTGGACCGGCAGAAGCAAGTACATGGGGGGCCTGGTTGCTAACCACTCCACCAAACCAGCACCCCAATCAGTGCTCTTTTTTGTAAACATCTCTGGCATAACATGAGGATACAAAAACCTCAGATATGTTAGACTTTCTGTCAGGAAGTCAAGAGGTATCACCTTGATAGTCATTTTACTGTGACTTTTAGACAACAGATTTGGGGTGTTAGACAGAACCTAAAACCCTGCTACTGCTGAATATTGGCTTAAGATGGAGATCGGCTTGATAAAAAAAGTCAAACATGAATTACTTCCTGAAAAAAATAGTAAAATAGTTTTAATCTCAATTGTTATGTGGGCTGTATGTACAGTTGCAGGATTCAACAACAAACTATACCCCAAAATCACCATATTTGCCATATTTTGATAAGGGTCAAGGTGTTTCTTGTGGTTGTGATTTGTAGGCAAGGGATGAATATGATGTTTAATAACTTTTGCCTTTGAAATTGTACCTCCAGAACCTAATCACATCCCCTTCAGTCAGAAGAGAAAACATGTGCAAAGTGTGATAGACGGTCCTTGAAGCTTTCTCCGAGTGTTGCATTCAAGAGCACGAGATGCCCATAAGGCCCTTTACCTTGACCTTAGACCTACAAAATGCCATATCAGGTTATTCTTGAGTCACATTGGTAATTTGTGCCAAATTCAAACAAACTCCACTCAGGACTTGAGAAAAATTGTTCAACGGACCTCATGATCTTGACCTTTGCTTAGTGTCCTTTAAAGTCTAATGAATAACTTTTTGAGTGTCTCTGCAGTGACCGCTCAGCTGTTGTTACTGATGAATGAGGTATTGATACATCTGTCTCCATCTCCTCAGGTGGCCTCCCTCGGTGTCACCACCTTCACTCTCTGTGCTCTCTGCATCGACCGCTTCCGTGCTGCCACCAACGTCCAGATGTACTATGAGATGATTGAAAACTGCACCTCCACAACGGCCAAGCTAGCCGTCATCTGGATCGGTGCTCTTCTCCTGGCCCTCCCAGAGCTCCTCATCCGACAGCTGGTAACCGAGGACACAGGAATGCCAGATGAGCCTCCAGTGGAACGCTGCATTATCAGGATATCCACTTCCCTCCCTGACATGCTCTACGTGCTCGGATTGACATATGAAGGCGCTCGGCTCTGGTGGTGCTTTGGCTGCTACTTCTGCCTCCCCACCCTTTTTACAATCGGGTGCTCACTTGTGACAGCTCGCAAGATCCGGCGCGCAGAGCAGGCCAGTGTGCGCAGCAACAAGAAGCAGATACGCCTAGAGAGCCAGATGAACTGCACCGTTGTGGCGCTGGCAATCGTGTATGGAGCGTGTGTGGTGCCTGAGAACATCTGCAACATCGTTTCTGCGTACATGGCGGCAGGCGTTCCTGAGCACACCATGTCCGTGCTCCACCTTCTCTCCCAGCTGCTGCTCTTCTGCCGGGCCGCTGTCACACCGGCTTTGCTGCTGCTACTTTGTCGCCCTCTTGGCAGGGCCTTCCTGGACTGCTGCTGCTGCTGCTGTTGCTGTAACCATGCCCCCTCCTCTGCAACAGCAAGTGATGATAACGAACACGAGTGCACCACCGAGCTGGAGCTGTCGCCGTTCAGCACCATCCGCAGAGAGCTCAGCAACTACACACCAGCAGGCTCCAACTGCTAAACAGACAGTCCTCATGAGGGGTGGAGATTCACCTGCGTGCTATTAGCCTTTGGCTAGCATTTCTCAGACTCAGATGGAGAGATTTGCCTTACTGTACCCAGATGGATCACATTTTTAAAAGGGAACACAAATCAAACTCAAAGAATCTCATCAGCCAGTGTTTTACACCCTCAGTGTTCATTCTGTACAACAATACTGTACATTTACAGTATCTATACGACATCTATTCTACAGGAACAAAAACAAATCCATACACTCACACCCTGGGGTGCTCTTAAAACAGGGTCAGTACATATTTTTAACAGCTCTGCCAGAAACCTTTAAAACACCAACCTCCCTGCTGTAGACTGTGTTTGCCTGAATATGTCTGGAATATGTGGTGGCCTCTTAACCTGGATTTGAAGCAGGAATGTTTATTTGCGTACCTTATTTTAAAGCGGAAAAATGTGCTACTGCTGGCAAGTGAAGGGAATGAAGGGTTGTTTTGGCTCTATAAGATGATTGCCCCTTTAGTCTGGCACCAGTGAAATAGAAAGAAAAAGAGTTCCCATGGAGCACTAATGCAACAATCAATGCTTCTTTTATCATACCAAATATTTCTAAATTTACTGACCTCTCTCTTTACAGTAAGACTGATACTTACACAGAAAAATTCTAAATAGGCCCAAAATTAAATATGTTGTTTTTTATTAGAATGAAAAATATTTTTCTGTAATTAACAATCCTAGCTTGAGGCAATCTTGAGCTTCATAAACCTGATCTCAGTTTTGCTAGATTACCCTCTCTAAAAAATAAACATTTATCCAGGCCGCTTACACATGTGAAGTGCGTCAGAGCCGTTTTAGCACCCTTCTTTTGGTTTGGTTGACTTTTACACTAGTCTTTATAAAGTGAGAAAGACATGGACCTTGCTTACACAACATTACTCATTGGCCAAAAGTCGTTTACATCAAAATGTTTTGGATACCTGAAACAAATTCCTTAATACAAACTCTTGAAACAACATGGTCTCTGCTTAAAAAACAGAGACTTGCCCACTGATGTCTCAGCCAAAAGCCAAAAGTAAGATGGTGTTTTGCACCTGTGCATTACACCTGAAGTTTGGAAAACCACAACAGCAATAGCAGACTCTGGAGTTCAGTTCATACTGCATGATGGTGCAGCAGGTTGTGCTGCTACCTCACAGCAAGATGGTTGTTTCAGTATTTACCCTGTGTGTGCCGAGATTACCTCCAGATATTTCTGTTTCTTACAACTTATCAAGGCAAAAACATGCTTGTTAGGTTTATTTTTGACTGGATATTGGTTTTAAGTGTGTGTGTGGTCGATGTCACACCAGTCAGGGGCGTACATCACCTCTCGCCCAGTTTAATCTGAGATAGGCTCCAGTATGTTGGACCTCTTGTACCAACTTATGCTGAGGTCCAAAAGTAAGCCACCAACCGCTGGCCCAGTATGCATATCATTAAGTTTTGGGTAATTTTAGTGGATACGCACAACATCTGTCATCAAGACGTTGTCTTAAAAGAGTTTAATTTTTGGTAGATTGTTTTGTAATCAAGGCCTCAAAAGTCTCGCTTTCTAGAAAGAGTGATTGTAAGTGCTTTTTGCTTAACACACCACAGTTAAGAGGGGAAGATCTTTCCATGTTTACACAATTAGAACACATATCTATGAGATAGTGACTCAAAGCAAGGACTACAGATGAGCTTGGAGTTAAAGGGTTGAGGTCTCACTCAAATAACTTCCACTCTTTGTTAATTTTCATTATTAACCACCACATTACTATAAACAACTTAGCATAACTTTTTTGTAAGACCTGTTTTATGGCCTTTATGCCTTTGGGACAGTGGGCAGAGTAGGAATGACATGCAAGAAAGGAGCCACCAGCTTGAAGTAACCTCAGCCACTTACTTCGAGGTCAACAGCCTCTGCTCATGTGGAAGCATAACCCCTATTCTACCAACACTGCATATCCTGAGGGAGGAAAAATCGAATCAACTCACCTTCAAGATATATCCGTTTGGAAATCATGAAGATGAATTAATATTTAAGTTATTGTTGTACACCCCGTCAAATGTATAGGCTGCCACTGCCTATACAACTCCAGGACTCAGTTTACAGACTCTACAGCTGTAAATGTACAGTTCATACAATGCTGCACACATGGGAGTAAGGCTTACAATAATTAAACTAGCGCAGGGCGTCTCTGCTGTACTGACAGTTTGCAGGAGGAAAACACAAAGAGAGTGGATTCTCTCTGTACACAACAATACTTACACTGTAAATTAAATCATTTCAATGGGACTTTAACACAACTGGGCTGGCCTCAGAGATACATCAACAAGGACTTAACATGTTTAGGATGGATGAAGAGGAATTAAATTAAGAGTTAAAGAAGTGGACTGGAACCACATTACCAACTTCAGACTCTAAGTGGAAAAGAAATGGGAACATAACAGCGGCATATGACTGAAGTGGATGGACTCGGCATGAACTGGACTGAAAATAAATATCTGCACTACACTGTTGTTTCATGTTACGCCTTACACATTGGGCTGTATATAAACTGTACACTTTCTTTGGTGCTCTTATGATGAATGCGCTGTCAACAACAAATCCATTGGTTTGACTTAGAATCTCAAGTAATTAAGTTGGGGGACTTTGTTTTTGGTCAAGAAGATGGATTACAGTTATCTGTAAATGAACTGTTGTGGGGTGAGGGAGAAAAAAAATCAATGTGCAGTTTCACAGAGCTGCCTACAGAGTTATGAAAGATCAACTGAATCTTTGAGTGTAAATACTGCCTTTGTTAGAGTGACCTTTATGTGACACCTGGGCAACAAATGTGGCCGCTTTTTGTTTAACAGCTCAGTAATCGAGGGTCTTAAGGTCACTATGTACTAAAATTAGGTTACTTTCTTTCAAAATCCACATGTTAGCATACATGGTTCTGCTTAATCAACGTCAATCATCGGAACAAAACGTTCCAATTCTCCAAATTTATATAATAAATATGATTAATGAATTGTAAATAGGTAATTCATATAAATATATTTGTACCATTATTTTTATCGTTGTTCAGAAGAGTAACTTTGCAAAGTAGTTGGTAGTTTTGTCGGTAACTGACTATCTCACTACTCTACTATGAAATGAAGTGCTGCTGAAAGTGTAAGAAGTTCAGAACTGGCATCAAATTTGACTGTTCAAACCAAAACAACTTATTAAATTTTAAGACATAATTAACCAGTGTTTATTTTTTCAAAACATGCTCAGCTACTTAGCCTAAGACCTATTAGCTTAAACACCAAGGCCTTCTGCTCTGGTTGCTCTTCGAGCTAAGCACTTCTGTGGTAGATTTGTAAAGAGTTAACAGCAAAACATAATTTAATCAAAATAGTGGTTACATTTGCAAATAAATTGATAAAAAGTGATAACATCTCTGTCCAAAGTTAAAATGCACACTCAGTATGTTGAGTAAGTTGAGTTGATTTGGGTTAGCTTAACTAGCCAGTTTAATTGGCGAGTGCCATCTTCCTAGCTTGCTTAATGGACAAAGGCATCAGCTGGAAAATGTCCCCATTTGAGCAAGTTACAATGGACCTTCACCTAGTTCAACTTGCTAACAAGCTAGCTCGCTCCGAACCAACTGAATAGCAGTTTTACAACTCAAATGGAAAACTGCAGTCTATGGGGAAATTGGGGGTTACTGTTAGTATCATGCTATGCTTAGCACGATGCTAGTACCTCAGATGCTGTTAAACACTGGACCTAAAGACCATGATGAATGAAGCATGCTGAAATCACTAATTCCAGTCTGGTTTGATTGAGGCCCAAATCTGCATCAGTCTTGTTGTCATAGTCATGAAAAAAACGCCTATTTTGTTTCAGTGCAGTTACAATTTGGTAATATGTGTATATATTTTTTTGAAAATCAATTTTAGAACTGGCTCACACACTATTTTGAAATGTTTTTAACTACATGTGAACAGACGGACCTTGACCTGTTTCTACCCACTGATGTTAGCTCCGTCAATCTAGCTGACACTGTGGTCATTTTTATATTGCGTAAAATGTGCATTTAAAAGGAGATTAAAAAAACACATCTGTTTCTCCTCCCTGCCTTTTTGTCCAAATTAACAATTATTTGAATAATAAATCAACTACATTTGTTACAGAAAATTTGATTTTCAATCATGTAGGAAAAAGAAGCTAGCTTAGCGACAGAGTAAATTATGTCTGCAGAGAGTCCACCTGTATCTTGATCCTTAGACCCTTCTGCATTACTTGAGTTTTTAATGAGAACCAATGAAATGTTTTTCACAGTGTGTAGATTTACAAGTGTATTGTACTGTTAATCTGTTTTCTTAATCCTTCCCATCAGATTTGAGTCAAAACAAGGTTCAAAACATTAGTTAGCATTGATTTACATTCAGGAAATTGAATTTACAATAAACAGCCCAAACATTAGGTAAATATGCCAAAAAAGCCAAATATACCCTTCTTTATTTATTTATTAGAACTGGATTGAACCTTTTTTTGACCCAGCCGGGATGCTCATTAGTATACTGTATATTGCGATGAATCTTTTGCATATGATTCTGCACTGCCAAACACCTTCTGTCTGTCTCTCGTGCTCTTGTGGTAGTAGCACACTATCTCTGGGTGTCTCTTTTTCCAGGAGGTCAGTTTACTCTCAGTTATGTAGATACAGAGAGAAACATCACAAACGCCAATTCCAAAAGAGTTGGGACGTTAGTTACTTTGGGAATAAAACTGTAATTTTCAAACCTATAGTTGTTCTAATACTGCACAAAGACTCAATATTCAAGGTTTAAAGTGCTAAACTTGTTTTTTTAGGTTTATACACACTATTACTTTGAGGCATGTGACACACTACAGAGCAGTTGAGACATGAGCAAGGAAAGGCTGAAGGAAGACCTGGAACATTCCACAGATAAGAGCATTAATTGCTAACAGATAATAGTTTCCTGTCTGGGTAAAAAAAAGGAGACTTCCTAAAAAGCTCAGCCTGACAATCAACAATGGTGCAGGGTTCTACATGCCGGCATGGACACACAGTTCCTCAATGTGCAGATGTCATAATATGTTTGTACAATGTTCAAGCCCACTACCCATGCATTACGTCTATGTTAAGGAATATGTCAAATAGGTCTACAATCAGTAAGGGGGCCATTAGAAAAGTTCATATTCCACCAATATAATGTTTCTTTTCTCTCAAGGTTGGTCAGCTACTACCTGTTGATGTGTGAATGCAGCAATATCATCAGTAGGTAGGGGTGGGCGATATGGCAAAAATATCATATCATGATTTTTTTAATATAAAATCACGATCACGATTTCATCACGATTCTTTGATTCTTGAAAGTGCACTTTTGTAACATAAAAACTAAACACACCAAATAGCTTATTGAAAAGGGTCAAATATAAAAGCAAACATAAGTAACTGATTATCTCTTAAAGTGCAACAATTTAGAACAAATGTTATCTATCTGCAATGTCTATAATCTGAGTGAATAATACAGCTGTTTTAGAACAGATTTTTGTTCAGACATCTTCAAGCTTTTATCTCCTTTTCTCTTTCCACCATGGCTTCACGCTACATAACCAAACAGGAGATCCCACCATGCACTGTGCGTATTGTGCTACGATTGACTAGTCGGGTGCACGTCAAAGTCTCTGCGCCCACACAGACGATCTGACGATCTTTCTGCTTTATGAGATCATCCACGTGTTATAATCCTTAATGATTTAATATCGTCATATCGCACACCACTATCAGTAGGTTAAAAACCAACATTGAATGCTTGTGACCTCTGATCCCTCAGGGATGCTTTAAACATTATGAACACTGCATCGCTGCATCTGCAAATAAAAGATTTGACCACACAAAGCAAGAGTCATATCACCATCACTGACTGCTGACTTCTCTGGACCTGAGGTCATCTGAGATCAGCCGTCCCTACTTACACTCACTGATTATCTGAAGAAGATGTGACGGTGGTAAACATGCATCTGTCTCAACTGTTTTTATGATATTTTAAAGGCAACACATTCAAGTTGTATGTTAAACCCTCCAAAAAGGACAATAGTTTATCTTTTTGAGACTGACTTCTTGTCTTTGTACTGTATTCAGTTGAATATGGGTTTAGTTTTTACTCACATCTTACACAGCATCCCAGCTCTTCTGTGATTGGTGTTTGTGCTTCAGATCTGAAATTGTAAGAGTTTAAAAGAATCTGTGGTAGTTCAAACTCATAATAACGGCTTTTTTGTCCTCAATGACTCAAGGCAGACATCCTCTGGCTATACTTAATCTATTTTATGAGCCTCAGGAGATCAGGTGGATATATCCTGCTGCTCCTCAAGATGATTGAGGAAATGGAAAAACACTTAGCAACACAACGCCCTGCAGGCTGTGGACAACTTTTTTATTACATAAACTGTCAGGTGGGATCATCATCCAGGGATTTGATGCCTTTGAACCATTAAATCACTGAAAGGGCACGTTTATTTCTGGAATATCTCACTTGTTTTAATGTGACGTAAGGGTAAACTGACCTCCTGCATCTGATTCTCTTTTTCTGCTTTTTCCTGGGAGCATAGCTCGTTCTAAATGGCTCAGTGTGTAGTAACGTGGTTCAAACTATTGATGAAGTGATTCTTGTTAATCAGTCAGTGAGACGTTTCTTCTGAGTTTTGTGAGTATCCTCTTCACTCTGAGCAGATTGTGTCTGTATTTGATACCTGAAATGTAAGCACACAACCACTATTGTCTCCTAAGTCTAGTTCACTGGTTTCTAAATAGCTTTTTATATAGCCAAAAACTGTCCCTTTGTTTATCAAAGAACTTTATCTTAAAAAAGTGTATATTAAAATCCTAAATGTACTACAACTCTCGTGTTGGTTTATTTTATATTTGGTTATGAAAAAAACTTTGGAAACAGTACTTTGATCAGATTTTTCTCCCCTTTGATACACAATGGTATTGTATTTTATGTCATGAGAGAGTCTCATTGGCCACCTTTACAACCAGGTAAACATGTGGGAAGCTCCATTAACCTCAGAGCTCAGACATGAGATGTGCGAATTATGTCTCAACACACTAAACCACATTCCAGTTAGACGCTGGTAAAGATTCTTTGATTTACTGGTGGGAAATTCCAACCAAAGTTGACATTCCTAGTGACACACAGTATCTAATGGTGTGTTCAAGTTATTCCTGGACTTGGATAGTCCAAGTTGCAGATGTTTTCACTTGGAACGCCCACTTAGGTTGGAATTTCCCACTTCGAAGTTGGACGTCCTTCAGCAACCCAAGCTAGCTGGGACGTGATGTATGGTATGTTCAAGTTGTACTCGGAAGTTGGCATTTCCAAGTTCTGAGTGGGAAATGCCAACTGGAACGTTCCCTGAAGTCAGAATTCACAGTCAGAAAGTCAGAGAATCTTCACCACCCCAAAGTTGACAATCAAAGATGGTTGTCAACATGTGGGTAGTCCTAGTGATCTCAGAATAGGATAGTCCTAGTTGCAAATAAGTAACTGGGGAAACTCCCATGGTCAGAATTTATCACTTTTAAGTTGGGAGTCTTCAACTAGCCTGACTTTACCAGCTCCTAACTGGCACATGTCGAGCTGGGATGTGACGTAGTTGTCGCTCCTTTCTTCCCAGTTTCAATGTAAATAAAACGCACCATGATTCCCACCCCTTCCTTTCCAGTTCAGATAAAAATGTAACACACCTTAATTTGCAACTTGCGTAATTCCTAGTAAGTAAAACCTGCAAGTTTACAGTATACTTTCTTGCTTTTCAGAGGAAATTTCAGCAATTTTAAAAGTGTTATCACAATAATTAAGTTCCATTTTTCACATTTGAATTAATCTATATTACTAGAAAAGTACCCAGAGAGCCCAGTCCTCACCTTGAGGCTATTTTGATTTTCACCTTAAATATAAGTCCTACCTTCATTTCATTTAAATAGGCCTATTTAATTTTATTGCCACGTGACCCTCTCACGTTCTGGTCCCCTTCTTCCCACAGCTCTGCACTGATACTACTGCTCAGGTGTAAACTGCAACTTATGTCTGCATCCTGTTAATTATGTACCACCTGCACAACCAACGCAGGGCCTTACGCCTAACGCGCCATGTTTTTGGCAGCAAGTATCTCCTGTCTTAAATTAGGGTAAAGGACAGGTATCTATCCACCTTCGCGCCCTTTTCAACAAACATTTTTTTTAAATTTGTCGTCGGACAGTTATCAATGTAACTCAGTCAGGACGTGTTTTCAGAGCTTGCTCGGCGCTGTTGCTTGTCACAGGGAAACCTAAACAAACTGGCGTCACCCTGAAAGGCACCATGTTGACCACAGCGGGTCTTGAGATTGACGCACTGTCGAGGACGTGGACTATGTGGACTCATTAGAGGGAAACGACGAGGGAAGTAAACGGGATGACCTAAAGGCCAACTGTGGACTTGCGTTAGGAACTGAAGGAAAGCATCAGCAAAAATAAATTACGGCAACAGGTGTACCGTTTCAACTGGTTACCATGCTAGCGAGTGACCGCGGGGAGAAAACGGCTGACGTCAGTAAACCGCAGGTTTGCGTCAGAGTTGACGGAAGAGGATGGCAAATGGACACAGACAGGGTGAAACCCGGTGGGGAAAACTTTGACAGGCATACAGCGACTCTTTCATAACTTCATGGCAACGTAAAGGTAAGTCAAATAAATTAATAACTATTTCTTCTCGTGCTCTAGTCTACATGTTCTCCCTGTCACTGTTGCTGGGTGCAGGACTGTGCTCTGGTGACGAGGCCTCAGTAAATGACAAAGTGGTCCTCGCAGTTATATAAGTTACAGATGAACTTAAAGTCTGCTGCAGAGCTTTCCTTGTATTTTTATCGTTCAATGATATGCTTTACGGCTGAGTTATATGTTCTGTGTTTATGAGGTTTCTACTGAAGAGGATTAGGGTCACTGAGAAAAAAATATTTCTCTAAAGAAAAAAAGTCAGAATTCTGACTTTTTTCTCAGAATTCTGACTTTTTTTCTTTAGAGAAATATTTCTTTTCTCAGTGGCCCTAATCCTCTTCCGTAGGTTTCAGTGTGCGCATTACCCTACCATAATATTTTCATTTAGAGACTTCCATTGCTGTGTCCCAAGTATGTTGGTGTAATTAATAGTCTGCAGTGTCATCACATTAAGCATTAGATGATATCTTCTCTGATTACAAAGTAACTTACCTAAAGTTAATCTGAGGAACTTATAACAAAATGTTATTATTGCCAACTTGCAAGAAAGATTCTAATGTTGGGTTGGACTTTTGGACATTCCTCGTCCATATATTAGTTCTGAGGAGTAACAGGAGCACAAGCTCTGTTAGAATCTGTAGTGTTACCTGCGTGTGCGTGATATCAATTTTATGAGGGGTGGGCAACACCTGGAAAAATATTTGTATCACTATTTTACTGGCTGTATTAGCTGTACAATCCTAATTATAATACATAAGAGCAAAATAGTAATAAAGTTGCTCTAAATACAAAGAGACATTTTCACCAGTAACAGAAGAAATGCCCTAATCCATACTTTACGTTTCTACACTGTGGGGACATCATAAGTAACACGCTTCTGACTTGCACATTGATCACTTGTGATATTGTCTGAATGTAATTTAGGTGCTTCACGTAATTACAGGGACGCTGTCAGATATTTAAGGTCCCATTAAAAGACATCCCACTATGCCAAAGCCTAAAGCAGCTCTGTACAGTTTCTCAAGTAAATAAACCAAGCACAAACTTAAATCAGATTTTTAAAAATTGACCCCTTTTATTTGCTGAAGTCAGGTTGCTCTGCTTAGGGACACAAATAAATTTGAAAAACAATAAATGGTAAATTAAATTCTGTACAGTAAGAGACTTTGGGGCATTTGGATCATTCTTAGCCTTCAGTCTGTATTTTTAATCATTTTTATTTTAGGATATGATGATCTCTTATGAATCTCAAGTTCTTTTAACACTTTCAATGATTTAAATTTTTTCCAGATGAACTTGTTGTCATACCTCATTATCTGTTATTTTATTTTATCATTCAGACATTCTGATACATGCAAAATCCACAAAATCATGTCACTAATTCCCTCCAAGAAATGTTTTGAAGGGCGTCTTTTTGATATAAAAGTCATTGTACGGGAATCTAGTGACACAAATCCTGACTAAATTGAACTTTTTTTGCGAATTAAAAACACAAAAAATGTTTTTTTTTATACATATTTTGGAAGTAAAGAGTAAAGAAATGCTAAAACAACATTGGCAAAATACTATTGATGCTGCTTGATTTTTTAGGGGCCCTTTGCAGTCATGGACCCTTTGAGTCTTCCTAACTTCTCCCTCCTTTATGACCCCCCTGCCTTATTTTCTCTGATAGTTTACATTTAATAGGTAATAGTGTAATTTATTAGAGACAGTTAAGAGTAGACACTTCATACTCTTTATGGAAGTTTATCAGTATCTCCAATAATGAGTTTGGAAATATGAGCATGTTAGATATTGGAAATCTCCAGTATAATTTGTGTGTAATTACTATGGAAATGCTATAATGTTTCAATCTTGCTGTACGACTAATTGAGTACATTTTCATAGTGGCATTTTCTTTGCATCTCACTTTTAATTTTTGAGTTTAACTTGTTGAGTGTAGAGAGGGTTCAAACGTGACTACCCTTGGTTAAAATCTGCTGCAATGAAATGGTTTTCTTTTCTTCTTACATCCATCCAATAGTTTTTCATGTTCTTGTCAAGTTATTGTTACATGCACACTCACTGTTGTATGCAGTGCACTTTCTTGTTTTGGTGGAACTGATTTATTTTATCATAAATCATGCCTATGCTCTGAGCAGTAGTTTTTGCTCATGATGTTCTTTTGCTTGTGCAGAACAGTATTTTAAAGCATCACATCAGACATGGCAGTTTGCATTTTAGCGGCTTTAAGGCTTTTTGATTAACTTTAATAATATAAACCCTCTAAGTATGTGGTTCATCTTAAAAAAAATCAGGTCCATAAGTGTAACAGGTGCTTCTAAAAAAGATTTACCTTGAAGGGACTGTGAGGAGTTTATAAGTAATTACAAAAAAGTCTCACTTTTAGATATATGCCTGATCGAAATACACACTTTAAGATGAGTTTTATAGCATCAAAATAGGTTATCTATAAATGCTATTCCTTAGCTTCGCGATCGGGTCGGACAGGGCTGGACTGGCCTGGATACTCAACTTCGGGAACAAGAGAATTAAAACCAGAGCAAATTTATATTATTCGGACACGTCTTAGAGCACCGGGCTGTAAGTAGCCATATATAGCCGGCTACAAAACTACCATACTAAGTTTTCCAAAAATTGCTTGTTGTCACACATCAAAAACTACCGCTACATAACTAGAAAAAGATATATTACCTTGTCGCTTTGCATCCTGTAAGTTGTTGAAAAAAAGTTGTAAAGCAATGCAGAGTTCTGAGGAAGGTCCGAGCTACATTTTTATTAGCATCACAACAAAAACACGCTTTGGCTTGGGTCATGTCTTTTAGTGCGTTCCAGTTGTAGCCAGAAGTAGGAATTTCCGAGTTCTGAGTAGGAAACTGCCACTGGAACGTTCCCAGAAGTTGGAATTTCCTACTGGGAACTCAGTGAAACCACGCCACCCCCGAGTTGACGATCGAAGATGGATGCCCCCAGTGTGAACAGTTATTTAGCTCCTGTAATAATCCATTTATTTGCACTTCTGACTGGGGTGTGTCGCTCTAGATCAGCTGTATCATATTGTTAGACTTATATTTACAAAAATGCTGCCATAGTGATAATCACATTCTTCAAGTGATATTTGTGAACAACAACGCAGGGCGTGCTAACAACAGCTAACAATAGCCTGGTAGATCGGCATGTTTTTTTCCGACTTCAACTGGAACGCAGATAAGTGGGAGATGATGTCACTCCCAGTTCCGAGGTTACTGGAACGCAGCATTACGATAGTCGCCATGCGTGCTCATGGGTAGCAGAGTATATATGTAGCTGGTAATAGATTCTCCTCATAGCACCTTTAATATCATTGAGGATGAAGTATTTAGATCAAATTACCATGCGACTATAAAATATTAAAATGTAGAAGTTGAACAGAAGTACTGAAATAAAACACTAGATGAAACTGTTTTCCTCCACAGGGATGACTTTTCGTGCGAGTCCTCATGTCCTGATTTCTCTAAGATCCTCGCGTGTTCATTCTTCTTCCTCTTCACATAACAGAGGACCCATTAAATGAAATATTCATCAGCGATGTATCACTGATCTCCCAACACATCCTGCACACCATTTTCTCCATTTCATCTAAAATGCTATACCACAGGAATGATGGCGGCCGGGACCTGGGTCTGTGTTTGTGGTAAGGAATACAGAGCAGAGGGGTTTATTCCTCCTGAAACAGAGTAAGCTGTCATGTCGGAACATTCAGGAAAACCCTTAAAGATGTCTTACTGGTTACCTCAGAGGACACCTATCACTCCCACAGTTTTGAGGAGGTGGTTGCTTTCAGTTCTCTACATCCCACTCTGTCTCATGATAAGACAGAATTTGAGGATGTAGAGTGGCATTGGGGGAAAGTGTGGAAAAACATTGGCAAGTGGAGAGAAACAGATGTTTTAGGAAGTGTCTCTAAAAGCAGCAAAAATGTGCTGTGACACTCAGAAGGATAAAGACAAAAAAAGAGGAATTGAGACATTTTTAAACTAAGATTTAAAGATCTTTCGCATCATTGAGGAGCATAGAAGTCAACACTCCTTTGAAAATCAGATATTACAGTGTAGATCTATCAGTAATGGAGCTTTAATCCTGGGCCTCCTGTTCTTGTTTCTGTTGACGTTGGTCAGCTTGTAATGCTGCTAAAGACTTGGGTTACCTGGCATTACGCACATTTTTTTGTAGCTTTTCATGCTGCTGTCTAACTTCGTTGTGCAGTTGGACGATCCAGTTGCCTGTCAGATATGCCGTTGAAGGGTTCTGCCCCCTTCCAAACACTTTCAATGGGATCTTTCCAAGATTGAGGAGGAAAATGTATTAAACTGTTCATTTGATGTGTCAAGTTAGCTGCTATCCGTTTGGGTTACAATATAATGCTGGGATTGATCTTGGCCAAACAATATTCCTGTCATGAATCTTGGTCATTCCCTAAGTTGCAGTTGCTATTGTTCAGTCTGTTATGCTGCTGGTGCTCTTGGTCATTCTGTAACGCTGCCAATAAACTTTATCTGATGTTTCTGCTCTAAATCTTGTCAGAAAGTAATCTAATTATTGCTTTTGTTGACAGAACATTCTAATAATAATGTTCAACCAAGAATGCTTCCATTTCTCTTTGTGAGTATAAAATGTTCCTTTTGATCTTGTTGAATGTGTCATAATGCTGTTAATTTTAAAGAAGTAGAATCATATAATGCTACTAATCATCTTGATTAACTATTCACCCTTTGCGGCTATAATAGCTTCAACTCTTCTGGGAAAGCTTTCCACAAGGTTTAGGAGTGTTTATGGTATTTTCTGACCATTCTTCCAGAAGTGCAGTTGTGAGGTCACACACTGATGTTGGACGAGAAGACCTGGCTCTCTCTAATTCTTTCCAAATGAGTTCTATCAGGTTGAGGTCAGGACTCTGTGCAGGCCAGTCAAGGTCATACACACCAGACTCTGTCAACATGTCTTTATGGACCTGCTTTGTTTACTGGTGCACAGTCGTGTTGGTAGAGGAGCAGGAAATTGTCCAAAATGTCTTGGTATGCTGAAGTAAGATGAGGCATTCAGAGTTCCTTTCACTGGAACTAAGGGGCCAAGCCCAGCTCCTGAAAAACACCCCCACACCATAATCCCCCCTCCCCCAAACTTTACACTTGGCACAATTAGGGATGTAACGGTTACCGGTAAAATGGTAAACCGTGATAAAATTTCCCACGATAATCGTTACCGTGTCCAAATAAAATTACCGTTATATCGTGCTTGATCACCACACTGCCTCAGTAACGCACGGTGATGCTGCTCTTTGCCTGGAAAAGCCGGAACTATGTATCTGCCCTCGATTAAGGAGCCTCACGCGAGGTGCACATGCACAGTTTGCATTGTTTGGCCTCTGAGTCTGACATATTTATTGACAGAAAAGACAAAAGAACTGTTATGAATATAATAATAAAGGGGTTAAATGATTTAAATTCTGTGTAAAAGTACTTTTAGAACATTTTGAGCACACTGCAACAATATTGCGATAATAATGATAACCGTGATAATTTTGGTTACAATAACCGTGATACAAAATTTTCATACCGTTACATCCCTAGGCACAATGCAGTCCCACAAGTATCGTTCTCCTGGCAACAGCCAAACCCAGACTCAGACCCATCAGATTGCCAGATGGAGAAGTGCGATTAGTCACTCCAGAAAACGCATCTCCACTGCTCTAGAGTCCAGTGGCAGCGTGCTTTACACCACTGCATCAACCCTTTGCATTGCACTTTGTTATGTATGGCTTGGATGCAGCTGCTCGGTCATGGAAACCCATCCATGATGCTCCCTGCACTGTTCTTGACCTAATCTGAAGGCCACTTGAAGTTTGGAGGTCTGTAGCGATTGACTCTGCAGAAAGTTGGCGACCTCTTCACACTATGCACCCCAGCATCCGCTGACCCCGCATCGTCCGTTTACGTGGCCTACTACTTTGTGGTTGAGTTGCTGTCGTTCCCAAAGTCTTCCGCGTTCTTATAATACAGCTGACAGATGACTGTCAAATATTCTGGAGCAAGGAAATTTCACGACTGGATTTGTTGCACAGGTGGCATCCTATCACAGTTTCACGCTGGAATTCACTGAGCTCCTGAGAGCGACCCAGTCTTTCACTAATGTTTGTAAAAGCAGTCTGCATGCCTAGGTGCTTGATATTTATTTATACACCTGTGGACATGGAAGTGACTGGAACACCTGATTCTGATCATTTGGATGGGTGAGCGAATACTTTAGACAATATAGTGTATTTTTGATCTTAATAAACATTACTATTACCATTGCTATTGGTCTGAATTAAATACTAATATTGACCTTGGTTATTATTACATCATGCTGCTGTCAGACTTAGCCAAAGTAAAATTCAGCTACTCCTCTTGGTCAGTATATTTTCTACAGTTGAGGTTCTTTAACCATATTTATTCAGTAAATTTTTTCATCATATAAAGTTGCTAGTGCTCTTAGTCAATGTGTATTATGCTTCCAGTGCTCTTGGTCATTCTGTAATGCTTCTATTAAATTTTATCATCTTCTAACTCTGCTGTTACTTGGTTAGTGTGTTATGATGCTTGTTGTTGGTTATTGAATCTTGCTGCTTTAATTCTTGTCAGGTTACAATGCTGCTGTGGTTTCTTGTCAACACATAATGTTGCTTTTGATCTTCATGAAAGTGAAGTTTTTATTTGTTTTTAACATAGTTTTTTTTATTTCTCTTGGTCAGCAGAAAAGGCTGCCTTGACCTTGGTTAATGTATTGTTCTGCTAATAATATGGCCAAAGTAAGTGCTCATACATTTTTATTTTAAACATTATATGAAGAGCCTAATTCATGAAGTGGAAGGTAATATTTATGTTCCATTTCTGTCTTATCAATGTCTCATTCTGCACCCTCCATCAGATCTACCCTGATTGTCATTTATCTCTCGCAGACAAAATGAGAAGGCCCAATTATGGATGTCTGATGAAAAAAGGATTTTTTCACTTTGAAATGTACCATGATTCAGACTTTTATCAGTTCCCTCTCCTATCTCCTCCTGACGCAGACGCAGAGCTCTGTGTGTTTGAGTGTGAGTGTGTATATGGATTTTGTGTATGTGATACAGGGCATCTCTTCCCAAAAAACACAACAGGCATCGTGCCACTCATCTCTGTAATTTCCCCAAAACAGTTGGCCTCCCGCCTGAGCACTCAATCAGCCTCAATCAGCGACAGACTCGCTGAAGTGTCTGCAGCCCAGACTGTTTGTGTGTGTATGTGTGTGTCTTTCATTGTTTTAATGTGTTACTTTCTTCTCATTTTAGCCTCCTATTGTTGTGAAGTCTACCTTGATCAAATGCACTCGGATCCACTTTTTTCCACTGGCACTTTTCATCTTTATTATTTTGTTTCTATTTTTGGACTCAGAGGGACTGTTCTATTGAAGCAACACAACAATGCACAGGAGTATGGTGGCATTGTGCTGAAGCTTTGAGAGCTTTGTCTGTTTTAATTATCTGGTTTGTGACTGATTTCTATAAAAAACACCGGACAAGCTTTGAGGGGCAAGAAAACAAGAATCTGACAAGGTTTTTGTACAGAATCCTCCATCGTGAAATATAAAGCATCTTTTGTCCTGCGAGTTTGAAAAGAAAATGCATAAAAATCAGTTTTGCTCCGAATCATTGACCCATCTGAATTCCCAATCATAAAAATAATCAATTACTCTTTGAAATGTAGTTTATTGAAACTGTTGTAATATTATTGTTTTTATTTACAAATTGAAAAAGAGGAACGAATGTAAACAACATTACCTTTTAAAGGACAAAACCCTTCAAATTACATTTATTTTTGGTATGCATATTTCAGGCTGAAATAGTTTCAAAAGATTGACTCATTTAAAGTGGGCAAAATATTGATATATACACCCCTGATCGAAATCATAAGACAGGTTGAAAAATTGCTATAATTTACATTTTGCACATTTGGATCTTAATGAGGTTTTAAATAGAGCTACAATATGCAAAAGCGAGAAGGGGGAGTGTGACAAAAAGCACTTTAAAAAAGTCATTTATTGAAAACAACAAGTAAACTGAAATAGGTTATCACCTGATCAAAGGTTTAAGACCACAGGCTATTAAAGCTAAAATCTGCTCAAAATGTTCATTTTCTGTCAGGCATTCACACGGTCATGCCCTCCTGATGGCTAAAGCTAAGAAGCTTTCTCTTCTTTAATGTGGTCGGATCATCGAGCTGCATAAGCAAGGCCTCTCGCAGGGTGCCATTGCTGCTGAGGTTGGACGCAGTTAAACGGTCATTCTAAATTTTTTGAAAGATCCTGAGCATTATGGAACAAAAAAGTCAAGTGGTAGACCCAAAAAATTTACACCTGCGCTGAGCCAGAGGATCTGATTGGCTGTCCGTCAAGACACAGGGCGGTCCTCGACCCAAATTAAGGCCCTTATTGGTGCCGACTGCAGCGCAAAAACCATCAGACGGCATCTGCAGGAAAAGTGTTTCAAAAACAAAAAAGGAATTCAAAGACCTCGTCTCCTTCAACGCCACAAAACTGCCCGTTTAGACTTTGCCAGGGAGCATCAAACATGGGATATTGAAAGGTGGAAAAAAGTTTTATTCTCTGATGAGAAAAAATGTAACCTTGACAGTCCAGATGGCTTCAGCGTTACTGGCATGACAAGGATATCCAACCTGAGATGTTTTCTACCCGGCACAGTGGAGGGGGGTCCATCATGATCTGGGGTGCTTTTTCATTCAGTGGAACACTGGAGCTTCAGGTGGTGCAGGGTCGTCAAACGGCGGCTGGTTACGTGCAGATGTTGCAGAGGGCATCCCTCATGACTGAGGGCCCTCGTCTGTGTGGTAACAGCTGGGATTTTCAACAGGACAACGCTGCAGTTCACAGTGCTCGCTTGACCAAGGACTTCTTCAGGGAGAATAACATCGCTCTTTTGGACCATCCTGCATGTTCCCCTGATTTATATCCCATAGAGAACATTTGGGGATGGATGGCAAGGGAAGTTTATAAAAATGGCCGTCAGTTCCAGACAGTTGATGCCCTTCGTGGAGCCATCTTCACCACTTAGAGCAATGTTCCCAAAAGCTTCCTGGAAACACTCACATCAAGCATGCCCAAATGAATTTTTGAAGTGATTAACAAGAACGGTAGAGCTACTCATTACTGAGTCCTACTGAGAACATTTTTGTTCTGGTTTGGAGAGTTTTTTGTCATTTTTTGAGCGATGGTCTTCAACTTTTGATCGGCTGATAAACAGCCTATTTCAGTTTACTTGTTGTTTTCAATAAATTACTCTTTCAAAGTGCTTTTTGTCACACTCCCCCTTCTTGCTTTTGCATATTGTAGCTCTATTTAAACCCTCATTAAGATCCAAATGTGCAAAAGGTAAATTCTAGCAATTTTTCAACTGGTCTTAAGATTTTGATTAGGGGTGTATATTGTTTTTACATTTTTCAGTAAGGGATCATTTTTTATCATTAGAGACAAATGATTAAGTTTATTAAATTAACTCTTCAGAGTTGAATAAAGGAGTGAAACAAATCAACAGAAAAGGTTTCAGTGAGATGACAGAATCAGCTGCTGAGAAGTAACAGTGAGTAATGGTGGATAAGGTTACAGTGATGATTCAGACAACACGAATTTCATCTCAAAGTGACCTTTTCCTTTTCCAGTTACTGAAAGACAACATTTATTTTTAGCTGAGGCTAACATCAGGGGTCCTTAAATGTAAGAATGACCCATCGGTCAAAGCAGTTTTCAAAGTCAGTCACCAAATACAACACCAGAGGTTATCGATAGAGATTATTCTTTTCAAATAAGAGCTAAGATCAGCTCCATTCTTTTTGTCACACTACTGGATTAGAGTGGTCAGACTGTGGAAAATAAGTGTGGAGATAAGATGTCTGCCGTTGTTTCTGATAACATGTGTTTACCCACGCAGGTGTCCCTGTAAATATAGTATTTTTGCTTGTACGCAGCATCAGACACAACTGAGCCGTCCCATTCTCAGCCCACCTGAACATCCCTGTGTGATCGGGTTTATGTTTGTTCCCTGAAGCCCAATCATAGAAAAAAGCTGTTTAAAGGCCCCTGTTTAGAGATTCTTCTTCTCCCCATAGACTTTAGTTTTAGACACACTCCCACCTTTCTGCTTTTTCCAACTCTAACTGGGCATTCATTAAAAACAGGAAGTTCCAGCCAAGCAGTCTGGCTGTGCTAAGGTTTTTTTCTGGCTCAGGCTTTATGAATGGTTGCTAGGTAACTATAGAGTTAAGTTACAGTCTTTCTCTCTCCTATTTTACTTTTTGTGTTGAGTATCTTTCATTGAAAGTGACAGGCTATTTAGTGGCTGTGTTTTTGTAAACTGTGTGAGAATAAAAATCCTGCCTCATTGTTTTCAGTATTTTTAAAAAGAGGTGTACTGCTGTTTTAGTTGCATCAGTCGATGTTTTGACATAATTAGGCAAAGGTTGTAACCCAGCTTTGCAGTCTCCATTAACTGTAAAGAGATTTTAAGCATTTTCTAGCTAATTGTTTTCATTTTTCAACTTGCGGAGTGCCTGTATTGCTCAGCCAGGTGTGCAGTAAGCAGCTAGATTAATTCAATCTTACATTTTGTCTCATGCTTACCTGAAAAAATCTGGCTTTTTTTATCCTCTGGAGTTGATTGAGACCAAACTCGAGATAAACAGAGTTACGCCTTTGACGAAGCTGATGTGGATCAGTGGTTTTTACATCGTCCATCAACTGAGAGCTTATGGGTGTGATCCCTTGCACCTGCAGACACATGTCAGTGTAAACTAATGTTTCACTCACTGTCTAGTGTTTTACTCTCTTAAAATGCCTGTGTCCACAGCTGTTTGTTTTCACTTAGCGCCCTTCGCAGAACAACGTCCCCGCTGTGAGCTGCTTCTGCCGCAGGGCACTCCATGCTTTCATTTGGAAGCTGTTCAACTCTTAGTAGTGCACTGTGCTTATAAGTGTCAGTCCTCCCTCACTGACCAATAGAGATTATTAGATGAACCTTGACAGTCTAACTCCAGCTACTTGTATTGTTTTTTTAACTTGGTCTAATTAAGTAGCAAAGTAACTCAATGCCTTAATGCCTTTTGGCTTGGAAGTAAAGCCAACTAGCATTATATTAAAACTTATAAAAATCTCCTCGTATGTGATTGGGAAAGACTGGTGTATTCATATCGTTTTGGATATCTTTTAGTCATGAGTAGGCCCGCTGTGAGCGCTCAAATTTTCCCTCAATTAGGCCTGTCACGATAACAAATTTAGCTGGATGATAATTGTCCAAAAAATTATTGACGATAAACGAAATTGTTGTCATATTATTTTGATTTTTTTTTTTTCATTTTTTCATTAATGTAATGATAATATATGTCATTATAAAGTGAGTACACCACATCAACAGCAACAGAGTATTTAACTGTAATTGGAATGTTAAGGTTTTTTTTTTTTAATTAAACAATATAATAAATTTAACAAACAAAAAAATAGAAAAAAAACAATGAAAATGAAATGAACTCTCTTTTAGGAAAAACTGCATCAAAATAATTATAAAATTATTGTAAATCAAAAAAATTATATTAATCAAAAACAATAAAAAAAAATAGACCCTGTCTCTGTAAAGAAAAAACGAAACTCCAATAAAAACACACACAAAAATATAAAACATAAATAAAAGGGAGTTTATACAGTTCCTCAATTGTTTGTGACATGTACTTTCTCCCAGTCAATCCGTCCTGTCTGTCAAACATCATGTGACATTGTTGGCTTTTCACTCATATTGATGGGTTGCATTTCTTTTGCAATGTAGTGAACAACACTCTATGTGAGCGCACATCATTTTGCGCTTTTCTTTATATGTACTTTGTAGACCAAACACCTCAGCAAGCGCTGACTGTCAGGACGAAGGCTCTGCTGCACCTCCCCTTCTTCTTCTTTGTCGCCACTACTTTCAAACAAATGGGACATGTTGGCTCATCGGTGTTCATGAGCTCACACCTTGTTCATTCTGTTCAAAAACAAAATATTCCCGCACTGGGGCTGTGGCAGCTGGCTTAAGGACTGTATCTTCCATGCCATCATTCATATCAGTGTTTGTTTCCTCGTTCCTCCTCAGGACGCTCACTTTAGCTCTCTCCGTGTGTCCTCGCGAGTGGCCCCGCCTCCCCCCAAAGATTGCATGTCTGACAGATGCTCACTCCGCTATAAATCTGCTAAATGAGCTATAGAACCGATGCACCCCGGTGTTAAGAAGGATGGACAGAGTAAGCCATCTTCTCATTCAACCTCTTTGGTAGAAAGAGAGGAGAAAAACAAACATACATGCACGTGTCAGTTTATCGAGGCTGGCAAACTTACCAAGGACGTTTTTATTTATCGTTCGGTTAATTGATTTATTGATTATCGTGACAGGCCTACCCTCAATCCACCTCTCACTTGAAAGTGACTCTGTGGGGATGTGTTGTGAGTGTACAGAGCAGCCCACACTTTCAACTCCTATATCACCTATTGCCTTTTCATGTTTCTTGTGTTGATGGCATCATCAGTTTGCCAAAACAAGTCCATGTAAACAATAGAAAGGAGCATAGAAGCCATGGACGTTGTTCTTTTGTTGCTCTTTAAAAATGTGCAAACTCAACGCAGACTGAACTGAACTTTTGGCCATTGTCGCTGATGTCGCAGATGGCAAAGAGTCACGGGGGCAGGCGCAATGTTATGCAGTGGGCACTTTACGCAGATGTCATGCGTAAATTAGCAGGTTGACCTGGGTGTGATGTTCCCACTGAAGCCTGGCTGAGGCAACCTGATAAAACCTGTCGCTTTCAGGGTCAGCTAACACAGGCCGAAATGCCGATTAAACCTTTTCCCACTGCCGACAGGAGCTGATTATCGGTTTAAACAGGTTTTTCGCCAGTGTGAAAGGGGTATAGGTATACACGGAGACAAAGTACAGTGTTGGGTCACCTGGTCTTTGACCTCTTCCTTTCAAATTTCAGGACAGTGAACATTTGTTGAAATTTTGGCAGAAATCCCTCAAAGAACTTGTATATAAATTGGAAAAATGAGTTCAGAAATATTGCCATTTCAGATATGATTAATAATCCATGATCATGCCCCTTACATGTAACTTAATAATGATTAATAATGAAACATGCAGAACAGTTTTTTGATGTTGTGCGTTTTGCCATGCTAGAATACATAATTTGTTGTCGACATGTGTATGAATTAAGAAATTCTAAACTTTATGCTGCTTAATATTAACTATTAACATTAGAACTATCTTGTCCTTTACTTTCTTCTTCTTTTTGGATTAAAAAGCCACAATGGCTGGTCAGCAGTCAAAGAGAGGAAGTGTGTTCATGCAGAAAGACCTCAGCATAGATAACCTCACTTCATATCAGCCACACACACACATGATGTGCCCTCAGGCAGGTGTGCACACAAAAAACAGCAGGTAGATATTCCCAAATGCCAGAACACACACAAGTGATATTACATTTCAGTATTTACTAGGCGAGATCTCTCATTTTGAAGACTGTCATATTGAAAAGATATATTGAGATCGTCCATAGGGAACTTCTCAATAACACCTCTCCTCTCTGTCTCTCTCTCTTCTGCTTCTCCATCCTCTGTCTCGTCTCTCATACATTTTAATAGCAGCAGTTTGATCCGATGGGTCCAAAAACCTTCTAATACATCCATCGGTGTTGAATAAATACATAATTTATCAACACAAGTCAACTACTGCTCAGCGTTGTGGAAAAGACAAGATAAATATTTCACTTTCTGAAGACGGGGCTGAATGGTATTTGGTTAGATATGTGATGCCCGTGTTTGTGCTGCTACAGCTGTGTGTATTTATCCTTTATGGGTTATTGGCTGTTTTTTACAGCACAGGAGAAATGCTGTTGCATGGCTTTTCATCACAGGTTTCATGCATAAAATGTGGCCATGCAGGCATGAGAAAATGGGTTTAAATGACCATGTGGCAAATGGAGTGATGCTATTCAAGTAAATGCAGCTCCACGCTGACTAAATGTCCATGTAGCAGCTACAGAACAGGCCGACATTAAAATAATATTCATATTAAGCAAACAAAGTCATGCATCTAGCAATAAACTCAGCATATGCACCCATTAATCCAGCTCCTCTCTCACTTCTTAGCAGGGTAAAGCTACAGCTGATGAACTATATTTTTCTATCCACTCACTTTCATTCATCTGCTACTTCATGGTAAAGAAACAGTGGTACAGTTTCCCAGATCATAATTACGAGCTCTGTTAGTTAAAAGCATTAATCTGGTGTTTTGTTTTAATGGGACCTTGTAATCCTTGATAGTGCTTGAATTTTCATTTTGCATTTTCAAGGTGCTTAAGTGTTGCATAATATGATCAGGAAGTGGTATGACCATCCCAGTTGTCCATGGAAATGTACAAATTTGTCATTTACCACAGCTATAGGGTGCTTAAAATATTTGAAAATACACCGTTGAATGTGTATTTGTGTGAGAAATAAACCAGATACTTTAACCAATATTAAAATGAACAACAGCATTTGTTGTGCATTATGATGCATTCAGGTTCAGTTGGTAACATTGTATTTATGTTGCAGATAAAGATTAGCACATGGTGTGTTTAAGTGTAATTGCTTAAAAAGGAAATTTTGGCTTTAGGTTGTAACTTGAATGAAAACAGTAGTTTGGGGGGATTTCTCTTGATATTCTGTCATTTGTTATTCCTCACTGTGGAATACTTGCTCATGCCCCTTTAAATGTTTTTGCACTTCTTGTTGAGCAAACAAATAGTCGCTATAAGAAAGCAAAAGGCAGTTTGAGCTGATAAGTACAAAGATTTAAGTTCTGCCTTACCGTGATGGATTTCCATCATTGTATTTGGTATGTCCTGATGCATTGGGATTGTCTGGATAGCAATCAGTTAAGTACGTTACTTCATCATGTTTGGACTCAACATTTGGTTATTTGTTCATTTATACAATGTGAGTGCGTGAAATACTCAGCTCAGTAAAAGCTGACAGAAGCAGACTTTGACCTTGTTGTACTTCATTGCTCTTTAATGCTGCCTGTATTTTTCTGCCTGTTTGTCAAAGAACTTTGTAAACTTCTGTTTTTGACAGTGCTGTACAAAAAAAGTTTAATACTAGTATGATTATTATTATTATAAATATTATTATCATCATTGTTATTAATATTATTATTAAATAATTAAAGGTCAGCTTGTTGAATTTCAGGTACGAAAGAGACTACATGGATATGAATTAGAAATTAAGCCACTATTTCAGTATATACTTTACTTACATGCTTTGCTTTATATGCCTTGGGATTTTACACCTGGATATAGATATACATGAATATAATACTATTACTAATAATTCAAGATCAACTAGTTCACTGTTTATAATCTGCAGAAACAGTAATGGCCACTTATGACATTTAATAAAATAAAATAAAAAATGGACAAATGTTCCTTGTGTTGTTTTACCAAAGTGCTTCACCACAGAGTGTAGTTTTTTGTATTTTTTTTTCTAAGTAATCTCAGCTTGCTTCCAAAAAGCTTCATCTATACTCCATTTTTCCATTTCAGTGGACCTCCCCAGACCCTCATCTGCAGGTCTTTTTTTTATATTGTCACTTTTAATTTACTTTTTACATGTGTTTTATTCATGAACACCTGTAAACAGTGAGATTTGGCTAGTTTTTTATTTATAGATATATTGCATGTTGACTTCTCAAGTATGAGCCCACAAAAGACGCATTTGTAGAACAGGAAACTTCAGTCAAGTCCACCCACAATTCTTTTAATTTTGTGAAGAAGGTGGCATCAGTGCAGTAATGTAGCATTAGCTTGCGTGACTTTTTCTGCACAGAAGGAGAACCAAGCTTTATGACTGTGGTTAACATTCAGGCTCATGCCATGTACCTTATGCAACCCCACTTCAAAAATGCTTAACTATCCCTTTAACATGGTCTTGCACCTGAACATCCATATGCATAATAAACCCTCCTCTTAAAATCCCCATCACATACTGAGAAAGTTAAAGTTCTGCATTAAAGTTCTTGCAGCGCCAGCATCAAAGATCTGCTAAAGCCTCCATTCTTTGGTGTACGGTGTAGAAACCCCCTTACACAGCTCAGTACATGCTGACATGGATTAAGTCACACACACACTTTCTGCTCTTCATGTTTATGTATCAGACAGAACAAGTGAAGATGTGACTCAGTGGGTCGGAACCTCATCTGCTGCTCATTTGCGGTCGGTGTGAGTCGGCACGTCAGTCAGATTTAAGTTAACATGGATGAGGATGAGGCCGCGCTCTGACTTTTCTTTGTCCCAATTTTTTGTATTAGTCATGATCAACCTTTATTTCCCTATGCACATTAATTTGGTCTGTTCGTCACTGTCTGTCTGAGTGTCCAGCATTTTTTTCAGAGAGGAGAAAGTCTTGTGTTTTTGCCAAGGATGTTTTTCCATTTTACAAATAATTGCAGAAAAAGCCCAAAAGAAATAAATAACAGGAGCCTGGGCTGCCATCATTGAAATAAAATTGTGCAGACAAATTATAATTATCATTCATTGTGTGCACAGTCACCTACTTTTCCAGGGCCCTGATTACTCCTGTTGCCATCGATACCATTCAAAACATCTCATGACAGTAAGAGGTTTATTCATCGTAGCTCCTCTCTGAGCAGGCTGCATCTGTATTAGTGTTTACTGTGGCACTGCATGGTGATTTTAACAATGCCTTTTAGATATAAGTGGGCTCAAAACAACTTTAAAAGCTGCATATAGCTCTGCTAGATGACCATGTGTCCCTTCATACTATCTCTTCAATTAAACCAGATGATTATGCTATGCTATGTTATTAAGTCATGCATAATCAGAAACATAGATATGTTGGTATGCTTTAAAGAGCAGAGCATTCCATTTCTTTCTTTATGCAGATACCTAACTTTATTCCTTTTTACTTTTACACATTGTGTTGGAAATGTTAATACTTGAGCAGTATGTAGGAATTACAGTACGTGATACATACCTCAGTTTTTTGCTCATGATTTTTGGTTCCATCCCATTTGACAAATTATTACAGAAATTCCTTTTTATCTTTTCCATTGTGATAATGGCATTTTTTTTCCCAAAATAACCAAGGTCCACATAAGTTAAAAAAAAAACCCAAAGTATTCATTTCTAAGCATTTTTTAAAGTTTTACCCTTATCCAGAAAAACATAGCAATGAAAACATATATGATGTTGTTTATTACTTAACAATTTTTAAAAATATGCATGTTGACAAAAAATAACCTTTCAGTCTTTATATCTTGTGGGAGCAACTGCTATATTTGTTTTCAACGTAACTGGGGAAACAAACAGACAAACAAACACATACATTTGACCTAAAACATTGTGAGTGTTGGTGCATATTGCTGCCTCTGCTCTTGGAGCAGTACTGTGATGTCTTGGCCCCTCATGCGCAGCAGCACAAATAGATAGAAAAAGGGAAACAATGAGGGAGATGATTTTCCTTGAAACAGAAATACTGCAACTATTGTGCGTTTAATGAACCAAGAAAGTTGAACCATATGGTTCAGTACTGTATTAACAATTGCTGCATCCTACTTCATACAATAACCAGCCAATTTATAATGTGCAACACTGACAGAACTCAGTTGGGCCCCTTTTTCCAGTTTTTGTGGCATACACATGTGGACAAAATTGTTGACACCCTTCCGTTAAAGACAGAAAGCCTAAAATGGTCACTGAAATGACTTCACACTGACAAAGAAAGAATAAATAAAAATTTACTGACAGTTAACTAATGAAAATCAGACATTGCTTTTTAATTGTGCTTCAAAAGAATTATTTTAAAAAACGAAATAATGAAACTGACCTGGACAAAAATGATGGTACTCTTGACTTCTTATTTTGTTGCAGCCCTTTTCAGTCAATAACTGTTATCAGGTGATTTCTGTAACTCTCAGTGAGACTTCTGCACCTGTCCACAGGTATTTTGGCCCACTCCTCATGAGCAAACTGCTCCAGCTGTCTCAGGTTTGAAGGCTGTCTTCTCCAGACTGCATGTTTCAGCTCCTTCCACAACTGTTCAACAGGATTTAGATCAGGGATCATAGAAGGCCACTTCAGAATAGTCCAGTGTTTTGTTCTGAGCCATTCTTGGTTGTTTTTAGCTGTGTGTTTTGGCTCATTATCCTGTTGGAGGACCCATGACCTGTGACTGAGACCAAGCTTTCTGACACAGGGCAGCACATTTCACTCCAGAATGTCTTGATAGTCTTGAGATTTCATTGTACCTGCACAGATTCAAGACACCCAGTGTCAGATGCAGCAAAGCAGCCCCAGAACATAACTGAGCCTCCTCCATGTTTCACAGTAGGTACAGTGTTCTTTTCTTTGTATGCTTCATTTTTGTGTCTGTGGTAGGCTTGTCACGAGAACCGATACTTCGGTACCAAGTCGGTACTAAGATTCAGAAAATGTGACGGTACTGACTTTTCTAGACTACCCAAAGTACCGTAGGTACCGAGGCGCCAGATCTGGCCAATTCTTTAGCGTTGTTTTTTTGGCTGTAAATGAGCGATTATCTGGCAACCCTCACACAGTGCTGATCACATGCGAAGAACAACGACACACGACATAGCGGAGGCACACGCACCCGGCTCGTCAACAACGAAACATATGAAAGACAAGCATCCAGACTCGTACAGAGAATTCAAGGTGAGTGCATTTGAATTCACGTGTTATCACTGTTGCTCATATCTAATTGCGTTACAATGATGAGATGAGCCCAGCCCATAGTAAATGAGCTGCACGGCAAAATAACTTTAGCGTCAAGTCCAGCCTCACTGCTACGTCCGCTGCTGCACGGCTTGTAAAATCATGAAGGAAGAGAAAAGAGAGGGACAGAAAGAGAGAGTCCACAGAAGAAATGGCAGAGAGTGTCCCGAGTGTGTGGTCACTACAAGAAGGGACGAAAAAAAACACAGTACAGTGTGTCTGATGTCAAACAGTGTTAGCTTAGTTAGCACGGAGCTTAGCATGATAGCATGTCATCAATGCTAAAAACATCCGGTCTGTGCGTCATGTCAGAGCGGACTTAACAGGATGACACTGACGATACATCAGCAGAAGCAGCTGTGATCAATAACTGAGATACAGACTAGTAAATAACCTACTTTGATTATGGCTCCGTGTAAAGGCTGGTTCAGAACGTAAATCAATGCGGAGGCTACTTGCCCAGAATCATGTGTATTTTGTTCACATACTTTTCACATCCAATAACTTTACATTTAATTTGATTGCAGAGAGTAGAACAGGAAACACTGACAGTGAGTAGAGGAAGCAGGTGTAGGGAATGCTTTCATATGTTATAGAAATGTACATTAGCTAGTTAAATGATCTTAGTATCTAAGTATGATATTATTTGGTCCTAGTAATAAAGTAAGCAAAATAAGATCATCAATATGGTACAGTAGTAAATGCTATAAGGCACTGTCATATAAAAAGGTTTTTAAAAAGTTTCACCACCATGTCTGTAAATTGCTGCTCCCTCTCTCTCTCTCTCTGTATTAGTGTTGCCTCTGCTGTTCTCATACAGTCATTAAGCTATACCCAAATCTCAATCTTCTTTTCACAGTATAAGCCAGAGGAGGACAGTGACATGGACAGGCCGGGCAAAGCCAGCATCAACATACACAGCCAACAAGAACGGACGCTTTCAATTTAAGCATAATATTGTTTGTTGTTCAGACTTTGTTCAAATAAAGGAGTGTGTGTTGAACTACAGGAGTTTTTTTTATTTTTACCATGGTATCTAATGGTATCGAGTATCGAAGAATTTAAGTGGTATTGGTATCGACTACTACATTTCTGGTATCGTGACAAACCTAGTCTGTGGGCATACAGCTAATGTGACTTACCAAAAAGCTCCAGTTTTGTCTCATCTGTCCAAAGGACATTCTCTCAGAAGCTTTGTGGGTTGGCAAAATAATTTAAATTAATCAATGTCTTGCCCAACCCTAGTTGGGGCTTTACTGACAGGCTATAGACTCATAGTTTTATATTAAAACATTAAGAAAATATGATCTTAAATACTTTTTCTGTATATTTGTTGATGCTTCACCTGGAAAAACCTTCAGACATTTAAACTGAGTGAAAGTGTGACATTTTTTTTATGTTTTCTTCTAACAGGAAAAGTTCTCAGGATCTCCCACGACTCCTGAAGCTTTAAACTTGAGTTTTAAAGTTTCATAGTTTGAAAAATAATTTAATAGCTCCCAGATCTGCTCCTTACAGATCCACTTTTGCTTCTCGATGACAGATTTCAGGAACCTCGGGGAAAAGGAGTGGAGCTACTGCAGCTTTTGTTTGCAGTGTCATTCATTTCTAGGTCACTGGAATGACTGAATGCTTGGCTGAGCTTGAGACGTGCTCAATGAAGGATCTCCCATGTGTGTGCGGATGTATGTGCAGTCATGTGTGTGCGCAGTGCAGCAGAGGACCTTCACCCTAACACTGGCCAAAAGGCACACACCATACCCGCACATTCTACCTTTCAGCTTTGAGCACACACATGACCACACACCACCTTCGCAACAGTCTTTCTTTACCTGCCCTCTCTCCTGATCTCAGAGCTCCAAGCTGCTTCTTCAGGAAAGCGCTGAGGCTGACGGGGATTCATTTCACTTCAAAGATACTTTCCCCCCCTCCTCCTCCTTCTGGGCCAAAGGCTGCAGGTCAGCACATCAGGGATGGACAGTCGCAGATTTGATGCAGTGGATGATGGCTGACGGACTCAGAGTTAAAGAAATGTTAAGATCTCTGAGCGTCACATTTTATCACCGAAACATCGTGGACGGACAGGTTTCTGCTGGCTCGAAATCCAGTTGTGTGAATCTGGACAAGCAGAGTGCTGAGTATGCCAGAGCCCCAAATGACTCAGCAGATACTGACAAAGAAAATGTGTAATCTTTAACGTAGATGGATTCAGGGCTATCTCTAGCAAGCTCAGCTGTTTAGCTACTTATTTTGAAAATATTCCCAGCAACTGGAGAAGAGTTTAAGTTTGTTGTTGGAAGAATATCCATGAGTGAGTTGATGCTAATCTGGATGGAGTCAAATCCCTGAAAGTGTACTTTCAAGAGAAAATAAGGCGCTGTTTCCACTAAACCAATAGCGGGGAGTTGACATTGTGTTTTATCCTCCCGTTTTCATGAGAACGGTGCCTGGAGTGCCTGAATCCACAAAGTTTTTAAACCAGGGTCCGGAGTGGAAAGTTTTGAAAGTATCAGTCTCAACGTAGACAAGATTCAGCATTTCACCCTGAAATGCTGACGTCACCCCATGCGCAGTACTCTTCACTTGAAGGCTGCACGCATATACAGGAACAGCAACAGCAGCTTTGACCATCTACCGAGCAATATGTGCTGCTTACCGTGCTTATTTTGTTATCCAGACGGATTTGTTGTCCAGACAAGAAACTCCTGGGTCCTTGTGTGTCCATTCGCCATTTTTGTTTGTGAAAAGTTTGTTTTTACCAGAAATTGTATGTGTGTTGTAACACCGCTGTTTCTCCTCAAACGTACGTCGCCATCTACTGGCCTGGCATGCACGCTACAGCATTTTTGGTCGCTCTGGTGTCTCCGTGTGGGCGCAGATCTATTCTGAAAACGCAAACCTTTCTGTTTCTGGTGAAAACGTTTTCATGTGAAAGGATCCTAAGTTGAAAAGAGTGAAAATTAGGTGTCAGTAAATCAAGTATATACATGTCACAACAGCATTTTTAACTCTGAACTGACCACTCTGAACCTGGAAAATGGCAGTTACATTGCACGGCTACAAAGTGTGATATTTTAACTTCTAAAGTAGTCAATATTTACACTTCATTAGTGTCAATGTACCAACTCTCTGAACAGATCCTTACCAACTCTCTGTAGTGTGGACCCAGCAGACACTAAGAGTAATAAGCTCTGGAGGTGTTAAGTTAAACTTGAGATCTTGCTGTGTAGACTTCACGTTACATTTCCATGTAAAAAAAAAAAGAACAGCTGAGAATGCTAACACAATTAAAATGTTGCTAGCTTGTGCCTGAAAGAAAACTAACAAGCATGCTAGGCTGCTTAGTTGAACAAGCAGAGGTGAACCTTACCTCAGCCAGACAGCTTAGGTCAGGGCAGATAGCTATGATGTATCTAATGCTAATCAATGGAAAATTTAGTCTTTATTCTAGCAAGGTATTTAAATTAGCATCCAGTTTTTGGATTGGAATACAGATAAGTGAACCGTTAAGAGAAAGACAGCTAAAATTGTTAATAGCTCAATCATAATGATATCCTACCCTTTATACATGTTGTTTAGGGATGCACAATATTATCGTGTTATATCTGTAACATCATACCGGCTGGTAAGAACATTTCTGCCAATATATTTTGTTGCACATTTGTCATCAAGGTTGTGGAAGGTATTTTTTGGCATATTAATGTTAAACTGAGGTTAAACGCTTCCAAAATGGGGAGGGGTGTTTCTGTCATCAGGAAAGTAAATCAGCATTTTAGCTTATGAAAATGCCCATGGAGCTTGATTTTACTTTTTCTACCAGAAATACTTTTTCATGTGACATAGGTGTAATCTAAAAAGAAATACTTTTTGTCATCCGTATTGGCTAAATAAATTGGCATATTGGATATTGGCAAGAATCCAATATCCTGCATCCCTAATATGATTAACTACAGCTCATAAGCATGTTTTTTATCCTTTTTTTAAGTTAAGTCATTTATGCTCAGTTTTTATATTTTTTTATTGTTAAAACTTGTTAGAAAGATTTTGAATGAATATAGACCCCTCTGGTGTTTGTTAACAGTATGACTTTCTGTACCTGGGGGACACAGCCAGTGCTGGGACATGTTTTCTGGTCCCCTCTTGAAATGTGTGATAACTAACTTCCCAAGGCCAAAAGAGTTCCTCGACAATGGTAAATAAACAAACCAGAGACAATCAAAAGGAAGACTCTGGCATCAACCTATTCTTTTGTAGAGTATCTTGGTAAAAAAATATTCATGGTTTGGTGCTACACCAATGAAGATTCAGAGACTGAATGATTAAATGACAGATTAGAGCAGATTGGACAAATTTAAGTTTACTTCTCACTCTTACCTCTTCTTTTCTGATACCTTATAGTAGAAAAGGCAGATTTTCCGATGGTCTGTGCTCCCTGCTGGCCTGTTGTGGCATTTTTTTCTCTTCAAGTTTTGCTTTGTTTTGCCTTTAGCTGATGCCCTGCTGTCACTTTCCGTGTAGGCACCAAAAGGGTCTGTTAGCTCTTTTATGATAATCAGGGCCACTATTGGAAAGCAAAGCTGACTCTTTGTCATCTTGTCTTTTGATGTGACATATTTTCTGCACAGTTTGAAATGAATTTGGAGTTCAGATACTGACAGCACCAAAACAATGCAACTTACACCTAATATTGAAGTAAATGTTTACAGGTTACTAGACTTTTATAGAGCTAATTAAAGGAATGTTGGCTCTTTTTTATAATCATAAAGCACAGATCATTGGAAAAAAAAACTAAAAGAAAAAGTGACATACAAATTTTTTGGGGGACCTGCCTATATGTATTACAGTTAGACTGTTTGTAGCTGTACCAGGATTGATCCAGACAAGCTATATATATGTGAACAGTATTCTGAAGATTTACAATCCTTGAGCCAGCTCTGTTGGATATGGAATAAGTTGAAAGGAACACTACACCCAAACAACGATTTGGCCTCATTTTCTACTCACCCTCATGCTGAACAACACTGTGGAGTAGTTTTGGAACATCTAGGATGCAGCCGGAGATCTGGGGGGCTCCTCGCTGTCCACTGACATTGCTAACCATTTACTCAAAATGACATAATTTGGCCTCATGTTTATAGCCCTCATGCTGAACAGTACTACTTGGCAGTTTTTGGAACATCTAGGATGCAGCGGAGATCTGGGGGCTGACCAAACCAACTGAATCGCACTGACTTGCAATAACTAGGAGTGTAGAACAAGAAACAAGAACACAAGAAATCCCACATTCTGCTGACCCCTCTTGTGCCTGTCCACGGCTCCGTCCCTCACAGCAGAATGTGGGGTTTCTTGTTCTACGCTCCTAGTTATTGCAGAGTGCGCATTTGTTTGGTTTGGTCAGCCGCGGCTCCCGTAGGCACCCGTAAGTGTATCATAGAAATGCGAAGTAGTACTGTTTAGGCTATAAACATGTGCTAAATTATGTCATTTTGAGTAAATGGTGGACGTTACCCGCTCAGGACACTTGGATTACAGCGCACGAGCAGTATGGAGGAATATTGCCGACTTTTTGTGGACTTTTAAGGACACTGTTCGTTCGGGCTCTTATCTAAGTCATGATATCAATGTCAGTGGACAGCGAGGAGCCCCCCAAATCTCCGGCTGCATCCTAGATAATCCAAAACTACTCCACAGTGTTGTTCAGCATGAGGGTGAGTAGAAAATGAGGCCAAATTGTTGTTTGGGTGTAGTGTTCCTTTAAGGGTTGGCTTCATGTGTTTTACCAAATGAAAGCTAAAGCTACGGTGCCAATGAAGTCTCTTGTTTTAAAAAGTCAGCAGACAAACTTGGTTCTCCTTTCAGTGTTTTTTAAGAAGTCTTTTCTATTTCAGTAGAGTCTCTACTCCTTCATACAAACGTTATGAGTACAAAGGGCTGCATTGTTTGATTTTAATCCCAAAGTCTTTATTTCCTGAAGCATGAAAAGTATTTCAGTTTTTACAAAAGTATCCACATATTCTGACAAAATGTTCCTTTGCATTTTTTATCGAAAGAACATTTGCCTGCTCCTGCTCAAGCTCGAAAATGTGTCTTATTCTTCCAACAAGGCATAAAACTGAATTTACATTTTGGCTGCAAATGACTGAAGGCCTGTATGCAGCCATTCCCTGGGCAGTAACGTCTTGGCTCACAGTGCAGACAGTATGAAATATATGAGTTTCTTCTCAGCCAGGATTTTATGGATTGTTATTATGGATTTTCAGTACATGGGTGGGCCCCCTCTCCAAAGTGGAATATCTTCTGAACGCTTATTAAAGTGATAGACAGAACAGACTAAAAACAGCCTGTGGAAAATTATCTCAAGAGAGCAAACATTGACTTACTTCACAAAAGTGTGAATTAAATGTGTGAGGCTTATTGTTAAAGAGGAGCTGCAGTTCATCCAAGAAGAACAAAATGTGTTTCATTAAAGTTGCAGCACAGAAATGCTGTTCTAATTGCAACAACAGGGAAAATACAAACAATAGGCTATCTGTGCTTCAGTATGACCAATTAAGGTGGAAATGTGAAATAGGATGTGTTACTGGCAGTGTATTAAATAAAGTAAAACTACAATTTTTTCATGTAACATGTTCATGCCAGTGGTGTTATTATACTTCTTATCAGCATGACTTTGTTGAAAAACATCCTCCAGTCTGATGATGTTCTTTACAACAGGTCTACAGACCACATCAACATACATTCAAAAGGAAAAACTGATCTCCACCTGGTGGAAGTTGGATTAGTTGGCAGGGGAGACTGCTGGTTAGACCTGGAAAATCAAAACAGGAAGTTAGGGTGAAGTGGTAATGTCTGGCTCACGCCTCTGAACTCTCACATCCAGACAAACTTCTTGTGCATTTGGGGGGGAGGTTCAGGACATGGGAGTTTGGATGGTCCGTGTCCCGAACATCGGCTGCAGACAGGTGTGGGTTGAAGCTTTCTGTTACCTGTCATGGAAGCAACCTGAGGACCCACTGATGGACTCCTGGACACTGCTGCCTCAGAGCAAAATCCAGGGTGTGGGAATAGTTTGGAGAGGCCATGGAGAAAGACTGTAATTAACCCTGAAGGATATCCTGGCAAACCATTCACCGATTCAGGAAGGGGAGGCAGAGCTCGACTCTGGTGTAAAGAACACTTTGAGGAGCTCCCTAACCTGACCAAAACATCTTCCCACAAGGACGTAGAGTCTGAAAATGTAGGGGAGGACTCATCCATCTCCTTGGCAGAGGTCACTGAGGTAGTTAGAAAGCTCTTCAGTGGCAAAGCACCCGGGTGGATTAGGTTTGCCCTGAGACGCTGAAGGCTCTGCTAGTGAAAGTGCTTGTGGAGTGGCAGAATGGGGTGGTGGTCGCCATTTTTAAAAGGGGGGCCAGAGTGTGTGTTCCACTTACAGGGAAATCACATGCCATGGCCTCCCTGAGAAGACTTACTCCAGGGTGCTGGAAAGGAGGCTCCGACCTAATTTTGTCCCTGCACGTATTTACTTTATTGGTTATTATTCAACCAGGAATATTTAAATTTTAGAGTCAGTTCCAGCGACTTTAAAGATGACAAAATAAAGTCATGAAGATATCTTGATTGGCCTCATGACACTGGCGGCTGACTGGTTGATAGGGACTGATATTACTGAAAGCTAAAAAACGTTAATATGCAAATAACACTAACATGTTAATTTAATATGAAGCTGATGATAAATCTTTGAAGAGAAACAACTGGTCCTTGTACAGACTGTATTTAGTCGATGACCCCAAGTGTAAAGGGTTAAATGAGTGTTTTTTTTTCTGCCATCACCAACATTACAGTGACAGAAGCCTTCTGGTATCTTGTTTCCAGCTTGTTTTCCTGCACCACCTGTTGTCATTTGACACTTGTATTACTCATGAGCAGGCCACTACTTCATCATGTCTGATAAATCAGTTATCAGTAGTCAGCTACAAAATGTCCATAGACAAAACAAACAGCTGCATCCTTTGTTTTCTACGCCTACAGTGGTAGATAGTTTCTAAAAAGACCAAAATGTCTCCATGTAGTTTACACAGTATTTCCTCTTAAAGGTGCTATGAGGAGAATCTATTTGCGGCGACATTAAGACTCTGCTGCCCATGAGCACGTGTGGCATCTGTCGTAATGCTGCGTTCCAGTAACCTCGGAACTGGAAGTGACATCATCTCCGACTTATCGGCGTTCCAGTTGTAGTCGGAAAAAACCATGCCGATCTACCAGGCTATTGTTAGCTGTTGTTAGCACGCCCTACATTGTTGTATGAGAATGTGATTATCACTATGGCAGCATTTTTGTAAATATAAGTCTAACAATACGATGTATACAGCTGATCTAGAGCGACACACCCCAGTCAGAAGTGGAAATAACTAGAATATTACAGGAGCTAAATAACTGTTCACACTGGGGGCATCCATCTTCGATTGTCAACTCGGGGGTGGCGAGGTTCTCGAGTTCCCAGTAGGAAATTCCGACTTCGGGGGACGTTCCAGTTGCAGTTACCTACTTAGAACTTGGAAATCAAATCAAAGACGAGACCCAAGCCAAAGCCTGCGTGTGTTGTGATGCTAATAGATGCAGCCTGGACCTTCCTCAGAACTCTGCATTGCTTTACAACTTCTTTTTTCAACAACTTACAGGATGCAAAGCGAAGAGGTAATGTATCTCTTTCTAGTTACGTAGCGGTAGTTTTTGATGTGTGACAATAAGCAATTTTTGGAAAACTTAGAATCGTAGTTTTGTAGCCGGCTATATATCGCTACTTACAGCCCGGTGCTCTAAGACGTGTAATATAAATAATAAAATATAAATTTGCTCTAGTTTTAATTGTCTTATTCCCAAAGTTGAGTATCCTGGCCAGTCCAGCTCTGTCCGACCCAACCGCAAAGCTAAGGAACAGCATTTATAGATAACCTATGTTGATGCTATAAAACTCATCTTAATGTGTGTATTTTGATCAGGCATATATCTAAAAGTGAGACTTTTTTGTAATTACTTAGAAACTCCTCACAGTCCTTTTAAAGTAAAAGACTTCAAATTAGCTCCAAAACTTAAGTGTTTACCTCATTATCTCGTTTAAAAACTGCACAGCAACTGTTAGAGAGCAGCCAGCAGATGCTGCTCCCCCAAAGCTGTCAGGCAACTTTTTGCTTCACAATTAGAGGAAAATCTCTGGGGAAATTAATGTATGCATTAACTGTGCTCAAAGAAAAATAACATCATGCACTATGCAGAGGATGGTATAGAGTGAGTGGGAGGAGGGGCAAGGGCTGTTAACCCTTTCAGTAGCGAGTTATTAACTAATCCATACTGAATTTGCATTGGAATGAGTTGTTATGCCCCTAAACATAAAATCTATTGATAATCCTGACCATGAACTGACAGCTCTATAATAACTGACTGACGATTTGTCAATTTCTTGTTAACTGCACTGATGTTTGAACTTTCTGCAGCATCCACTTTGAATAATTACCGCCCTTCCGGCTTACACGAAAACTCTCATATCTGCCTTATAAAGCAGAAATGCTTGCATGAAAGAACAGTGACATTACAGAGCACAATGAACACACTCTGACACAGACACACAACAGCACTTACAGTCCCAGGAGTTACAATTACACTGTCAGACTCCACACACTCCTCTCTGAGAGGTAATTACTTTACTCGCCACAGTCATCTTAGCTTTTGAGCCTTAATATAAAACTCCTTGCTCTGACAAACTACTGTATTTATTGTTTAAGGCATCCAAGATCTGACGTATGAGGGCCATACGAGAGGGGGCTTGAAATTTCGCTCACTATGTGCAGTCAAGCAGATAAATTGGCTTTATACTTCATAGTATGGAAAGCCATTTAATTCCTGATGGCATGCATATTTTCTCATGTACTGCTTTAAGATTCATTATAGAGTGAAAACAGCAGAGAACCTTTATTATCTATGCAGTTATATTAAGCTTTTTTTGTTGTGTAAATTATGATGCAGACTTGCCGAGAGGCCTAAGACCAGGTTGATTATATTTTTGGTTCCTTTAAATCAATGAAATTCAGTGAATTTGTAAAATTAGATGTCAATAAAAGTGACAATGGTTTACAAGTATTTGAGGGTTATCTAGGGACATCTGTAATTACACACCAGGATATTTGGGATTTCAGTTGGTATTAAAATTTCCAAGCTGATGCTGTAACTCATCATGACGGTCAAGATCCAGGTGTCCCTAAAAAGTAAAAGTGTCATGTTAGCAGGTTGATGCTCCTTTTAGATGGCTCTTTTTGGGGTTTGCGTCTTGTTCTTTGTGCTCATTTTGCATAATCTGCTCTGCATCTGAAGGTTTTCAAGGTATTCACACCTTGATTGTTTGTGAGAGTTGTCCTCCCTGTTTGGCTCGATTTGTCTGAATTTTTAAGAACACAGCACATGTTTCCCGTGGCTTTTTGGTGTGGGAAGTCGGGTGCGTGGTCTGTCGTTCAGGATCATCTAAAGTACTCAGTTTGTTTGCTTGCTTATTCATTCATCCATCTATATGTATCATTTTTTTGTATGTATGTATGTATGTATTAGGGATTTGACAATACACTTCAACTCGCGATACGCTGCACCTTGATATGCCCGGGTCATGATACGATACGTCACGATACAATATCAAAAAAGTAAAAAAGAAAAATATTACTGTGTAATTACAGCTTATTGAATTTTGTTTGAGTTGCACACAGGAAAACACAAGGCCTAACAGGCCAAACACAAACAATAACACTCTCTCTAACCCTAGAGAGGTTAGAGAGAGTGTATGCTAACGAGCGGCAGGCTCGTTTTTGCCGGGATCGTCCTGACATTTGTATGGTGACGCTGAAGGTGGTGGTTCATGTTTGTTGTGTTGAAATGACAGCATGGCAAAGTTTACACCCCGTCTTAGTCTTGTCAGTTACTCTATTGCCGTCTTCGTCTTTTTTAATGAGAAAGACAAAATACTGCCAGACAGATGACTTGTATTCAGGAGAAGTCCTCAATTTAAACCTATTTCGACTCCATCGTTTGGCTTTTTGGAGGCAAGGTAGTTGGTGCTTATTAGGGCTGGGTTAAAAAAATCTATTTAATCAATTTAAATCGATTTTCCTTTAACTGGTTCATAATCGATCCATAAAATCCAAAGATCGATCTTTTAACTTTGGTAGTTTTTTTCTTTGGATGAGCAGAGAAGCAGCCTGTGGTATCCACCCTGCTAGTCTCCTGTGATCAGCATTTAGCGCTGCTCTCTACTGAACAAGATCTCATGAGATGTTACTGCAAACAAACATGGTGGAAGCATTGTATAGGCACCACTGGCAAGTTTAAAAGCTGATGTTTGGATGTACAGTATTTTAGATTTAACAAGTAAAAAGAAAAATACGAGTTGGACAAAAAAATAAGTAATATGCAGAATATGTCTTCATGCATATCATTAAAATATGATTAACGTAACTGCTTTGGGTTTAGTTCTTTATGTTAAAACAATTTTTAATGATGTACCAGGTCAAAAGGTCACTTTTTAAATTTAAAGCACTATTTTAACTAAGATATCCCAGACTGAATAAATATCAAATTGAATCGTGAATCAGATCGATTTGAGACCTTGTAGTTTCGAATCAAATCGATCCAGAAAATTTGAAACGATACCCAGCCCTAGTGCTAATGTTTGTTGTCGTCACTTCTGGTCACATGTGCTGTTACCGGATTTCGCGATCCATTTTTTTCAAACTCGATAAGTTTCGTCATGTTCTGTATCGGGATATTTCGCCTAACGATATTTCATCCCATCCCTAGTATCTATCTATCTATCTATCTATCTATCTATCTATCTATCTATCTATCTATCTATCTATCTGTCTGTCTGTCTGTCTGTCTGTCTGTCTGTCTGTCTGTCTGTCTGTCTGTCTGTCTGTCTGTCTGTCTGTCTGTCTGTCTGTCTGTCTGTCTGTCTGTCTGTCTGTCTGTCTATCTATCTATCTATCTATCTATCTATCTATCTATCTATCTGTCTATCTATCTATCTATCTATCTATCTATCTATCTATCTATCTATCTATCTATCTATCTATCTATCTATCTATCAATATCTGTCTATCTGTCTATCTGTCTGTCTGTCTGTCCTACTACCCTACCCACCCATCTGGCATACTCTGACATACTCTAATAGATGTGTTTCCTCCATCCATCCACTAATCCAACTATCCATCCATCAGTCCATCTGTCCATCCAGCCATCCAGCCATCCATCCATCCATCGGCTATACTCTGACATACTCTGATCTGATGGATGAGCTTGGGGCCTCCATACACTGATGACAGACTGTCACTCTTCCCAAAAATCTCAGTGGAATTGTTTTTAAACATCCATGAAAATAAAGGAACATATTGTGTAGCTTAGTAGAGAAGTCGACAGGTAAGCCCTCAAATTTGTCTTGAAGGATGAGTGACTAAGCTGCTAATAATCCACTCGCATAACGGTCTTTGTTTTGAATTTTGACATCAGTGATGCAGAACCAAAAATACCTCAATACAGCACTCGGATGATTCTGTGTAATTATTGTCCACCCAGAGGAGCTTTGTCTGTCCTCCATTTTATCAAAATGTACCTCATTCTGTTTCCTGTGGTCAGCAGAGTAACCTCAGTGTATGACTGACGGTCAAGCTGGGCTGAGAGCGCCCTCGATTGGATCAAACGGGTCACTTCAGTGTTTTATATTCCAGTGTTTATATATACTTGAACAGATATTCGAATATTGAGTGAAAGGTGACACCTGTACAGGTGTTACAGTGTAATCAGTTACCATGCTATCTGGTGTCCTCTGTGATCTGATGTAGACACTTGAGGTTGTTAAAAGCGCCTACTGTGTTTGGACTGAGGTTTTTTCCATTAATATTGAAAAGTGTGTCAATCATTGATAAATACATGATAAATGTTATACCTTGATAAGCTGTCCATAATATATTTGACCTCTTATCTTTAATAAGATTCACTTCGTTGTTAGCTTAGCCTGCTCGCTTCAGTCCTAAATGCGAAGTCAGATTCTTAGTCATGGCAACACTGACAGTGACATAAAGCCAGTCCTGCCTTTTTTTGTGTGATCTGGACCTCTTCAGTAACCTGACAAGCCAGATGGACAGCTCCATATATCTGCCACAAAAATATTTCACTAGTCCATCTGGGTAGGAGCCCTTTAAATTTGTTTTCAGGGGCAGAATGTTTAAAAAAAACACAAGCTTGTGATTGGATAATCGTTCTGCTCGTCACATTCATCACAGACCAATCCACATCAAGCAGGGTTGCCTCATATAATGAAGCAATGTTTTTATTGAATTTGTCATTTTTTTTCTTTTATATGTACATTTTATTTTATTATTTTGCTTATATTGGCTGCTGATGCTGCTCAGTGATTTTTGAAGACTGTATGATGCAAAATGTGCCTGTTTGTTACTTGAAATGGCTGAATAAAGAATTGGAAAAAAAAGTAGCATACATAGCGGCTAACTTAGCCCCTAACAGCTAACAGCAGTTAATGACTGTTAGCTGTTAGCTGCTAACGTAGCCGCTAACAGCTAACAACAGTAAATGACCATTAGCTGTTAGCCGCTAACTTAGCTGCTAACAGCTAACGGCCTTATACTATCGTCTTACACTAAATTGTACCACACAGATGATTCATTTAACACTTCTATGTGACATGAACCTCGTCAAAGACAATCCCTACAAGTAAACTTCTGAGGAGGGCAGATTTCGCCAAGTTTTTCTAAGTATCTATGAGGACAATAGGCTAATTGGCATGTCCGTTCTCAACTTCCGGTTTTCAACTTCCGGTTGTCATCACGTCCGCATTCTACAGCTCCCGCCTCTCTTCCCTGATTGGGCCGTTAAGAATTCAGCCGCGTGAATTTGTTGGACAACGGAGGCTGGCAAGACAGAGCTGCAGGATTTCAGAATCAGGCAGGTCTGTCTGCTCTGCAAGGCTACCTCTTCAGTACACTGCAAATAAACATGAAACAATCCAAAGTAAACATGCACAGTTGTATCATTTTTCAACTGAATTGGAGCAAACTTCTCAAAAGGTGCTGAGTTGATTTATGTGGTGAAGTCTGCTGAGTGCAGTTAAGAGCTAATAAGTTTTCCACCATCTTAACAGTGGCAGAGTTGCCAAATTAAATATTCCTCAGTGTGCGTTCACGTTTTTCCCATCACTTATAGGAACAGAAAGTACAGTCTTCAAAAACTATCGGAAAAATCAATTTCTCAGCTTCTCATTGCTGCACCTTCAGGTGTTTGTTTCATAATTTAGTAGGGCTAGATGGAGAAGATGCAAGTGGGAGCAGAAACAACTCAAAGGCATTTTAAAGCAAGTAATAAACACTTCAAAGCAGGAAGTAGAAGATTCACCATAACACATTTAATCACATCTGGCATTTTACAATCTCCTGTACAACAGGTACTGTGATATCTCCTGAATTCATCCAAATCTGAGGCTGGAGCAGAGTAATAACCAATCCAAACCAAACATTCAGTCAAGGTTAAAGACCTTACGTTCTTATTTTATATTGAGGAAAACCTTGGCTTTACAGGAAAGTTGGTGAGCATGTTTGATGCGTGAGTTGCCCTCAGCCTTTAAAAAGTGTTTTTAGTTCAAGAAGGCAGAAAAAGCCGTCTGGAGTCTGCTCACTCAGCAGGATATCCGCACCAACTACTGTGCCGCCATGCTGAAGACGACTGTCAGACTCTCCTGATGGAGCTCGTCTCACACATCATTAACTGGCAAATGTTCTGATTAAATAAAGTTTAGATCAGTTTACCTCAGACTTCACCTTTATCTCATATATTTGCAGGAGCAAGAGATGGAAGCTGATCTGTAAGTGTGGGTAAGATCTATTTTTCTCCTGCTCAGTCCTTATTGATTCCTGTAGATTCATCCAATGGCTGAACACACACCAAACACACACTCCCAGTTCTTCTCTTCTAGCTCAGTAATTCCAGCCTGCAGTATGAGAGGGGATTTGTAGGGAGTGTACAATGATGCCTTTCACATTTTACCAACATAATTCCAAAACAGTAGGTTTGGGAAATTGTAAATAAAACAAACACAGGGATCTGCATCAGATTTAACATAAAAAAAGCACAATAGCCTTTTTGACACCCTGAAGCTCCATCATCATTACACTGCAATAAATTCATAATAATTCCATAAGAGTGTAATATCTGTGTCAATTTCCACTTTGATTAGATAGGCAGAGACCCTCACAGTGCTCCAGTCTTCCGCTAAGTCTGAGCATCCCCCTCCCTCTTATATTTCACCTCTGGTACGATCTCTGCAGAAAGAGTCAATGAAGGTCAACCTGTTCCCCCATTTCCTCCCCGTGATGTCCAAGGTGGAGGCGAAGTGTCACAGCAGCGTTAATATTATTATATTGGAGTTTATGTGACTCATGTTTTATGTTTGCATTGATTTAAAAAAAAAAGTTAGAACAGCAGGAAAAGTCTTAGACACTGGGACTACCTGAAAACACAAGGATTTATTCACAAGGAGGTTTAATGTTTACAGGCAGAAGAAGAATGATTGTGTAAACAAAGAGCACGTCGTAGGTGATTTGTCATTTATCATCAACGTTGGCATGAGGAGCTTGACTTTGTGAAAGAACAAAAAGGTCTCGCAGTATTGTACAAAGTTCCTTAAAACACCTAGGAACACAAATAAACAAAAACTTCCTTCATATGATGTTTATGATCAGATATTTAACTGTTAAGAACCTAAAGATCTTAGGACTGATCTTTATACATTTTTCAAAATGTCAGCAGCCAAGTTTTTTAGGATGCTTATACACTGGTTGTAAAGTGAATGGGCTTTAGACAATTATTTTTACTCAAGAAACAATTCAACCAATAAAACAGTGCACAGCAAGGACCTCCAACTCAAAGGCAATGAAACTACTTAAAGGGATAGTTCAGTTTTTTTGAAGTGGGGTTGTATGAGCTCCATATGGCCACTAAAGATATTAGATGCAGTAGAAAGTTCTCTCCTCTCCTTCAGTAAGACACAGTCTAAAAGAGTCTGTGACAAAGAAATAGGTACTAACAGGAAAGTACCGTACCAAATACAAAGGGTATTTTCTCCACCTACAAGAGCTCAAATCAAAAAGTAATACCACAGTTTAGAGTACGCTACATGAGTGTTTTAATGTGCATTAACATTTCAGAAATATAAAGTTTATCTGGACCTAAGATTCAGAAGCTCACAGAGCAGCGCAGACAAACTTTATATTTCCGAAAGGTTAAGGCACTTAAAACACTCATATGTAGCGTACTCTTAAACTGTGGTATTACTTTTTGATCTGAGTCAGTGATCGTGACCATGCCCAGTGCTGAGAAATCTTAACTTTAAAATAAGCAGATTTAGAACATTTTCTTTTACTTAGTGATGTTTTTTTCCTGCCTAATTTTCAAGGATGATCATGAAACCTTGACCTGTTATACTCTATTAAAATTCTACAAATCTCATTTGTCTAGAGATTGTCATGTGCAGTCACATGGTATTTCAGATTTTGTCATCTTTTAGGCATGCATATTTTTTTCTGATATCCAATATACCAATAATTCCAAACTGATGTACACTTGTTTTTAATTCAAAACTCAAGTCTCCTCCGTACTAGAGTTAACCCAGTCATTGTGGTCTTTTTTGAGTTACCAAAAGATGTTTGGTTTCTTATTAAATGATACTGGATTGATTTTTATATGCAGACATTCAGTAATGAAGGTGGAACATCATGATACATTTGTACATTCTGCAGCTGTTATAGCCATATCAGATATTCTGGATTGGATCAACATATAACTGACAAACTGCATGTGAGAACGCTCTGTGATAGATATTACAATCTGGGCTCAGGAACACTTAAGAAAACCATTCTTTGATAGAAGAGTGCTGCTGAAACTTATAATGCAATATAAGACTGCATCAAAAGGTCAATATTAACTTTGTCCAGAAGCGCTGATGGCTTCAATATACCTGAGCTAAAGCTATATTCACACTGAAACTGATGTTTTGCCTCCACCGTGAGCACCCTGGAGACAGAATGGGGGGGAAACGAGTCTGGCTTTGTCTCCAGAAGGTAGCAACAGAGGCGTGATATTGGACAGAGGGAGACACGCAAACTCAGCAGGAGACGGGAGCGCTGCCAGAGAGAGTCTGCCTTTGTGTGCACGTATGTGGGGGCACACGCTGTGCCACTCACACCCAAGCTGTACTGCAGCGTAAATTGAATTGTGAATTTCTTGAGTTGTAAACACATCAGGGCTTCACTGTGGCAGTTTTGCATCAGAATCAGATCAGGTTAGATTAGATAAAACTGCATTAATCGCTTTGGGAACTCTGCCAGGGAAAATAGGAAATTCCAATAGCAGTTGAAAGTAGATGGAAAGATATATACAAATTACAGCTAGAAACAGAAAATATAAATGAATATATACAATAAAATAAAAAAAATCAAGATAAAAAAATATGGCTACAGGCTGGCTACTGCTAGTAGACATATTTTTATTGTTAATTTCCAAAGGCACTCTGGATTGGTCTTAAAAGAGACTGATCTGAAGTAGACACGTGCTGCACTCTGGGGAACCACTTTTTAACTTTTTGTTTTTAAAACAATGTCTGTCAAGGCTACAAAGGTTGCAGACTGTCTGGTTAAGACTTGTGATAGTTTAGTGTCGTAATGGTGCATAGGGCACAGGTAACATGAAGATAGATTTAGGATAATAAATACTGAGGTCTATGTGCAGGTTTGGAGCAACATATTGAACCAGTCGGATGTCTTTTTTTAGGAAAGTTTCTGGTTATTTAAAGGTGTCGTCAGCGATGTGGGAGAAAACGAGTGGAGGGGTTGCTTATAAACGAATTTAGACCCGCCTCTCCCTTCATACCTCTGACCAACGTAGCTAAGGTAACCCCGACTCATCAGACAGTTCGACTGGCAATATTAATAACATCACAACAACAGTACATTTGGGCAGATGAGACAATAAGATGAATGTCCGACGGCTGCTACTGTTATGTGAAGCACCACAAAGCTAATGTTGCTTACCTATCCAGCAGAAAGACAACGACATCTGCGTCCGTTTTCAGGTCTTTAAATTCGCGGAGTTCCCTCCACCGTCAGAAAGCAACACCAATGTTGACCGATGTCTTCGCTCTTTCATGGTCATTGCCCTTGTTTTTCACTTTTCACTCCTCTGACCTTTAACTTTGGGCTGTTTTGCAGCCATTGCTACTGCACATATTGTATCTCTCTCTTACGCTAACTGCGTATGCTACGTTACCTCCTACTCCCCCTCCCCCCTCTGCCTGATCTGCACATGAGTATGATCGCCCCCTGGATGTGGGAGGGTGTACCCTGTTTTGGTGACTCGGCCCGAGCCACAGTATTTACCTGCTGAAATTCAGAGCCAAGGCTGTGTATTGAAACCAGACTTTTTTTCAACATGCTGTCAGTGGGGACATCTTGTGGATGGAGAGGAGAAATACGGTAAATTTGATAAATACTGCGTTAGATTAGAAGATTAGAAGATCGCTGACTACACCTTTAAGCAACACAATGTCAAGCCCAGCTGGATCTACGGTAAAACAGTGCAGGTGCTGGACTGGTCTGCCTGCAGTGCTTATCTATCTGTCCTTATACAAGTAACTCATCATGAATTAAAAAAAAATGTCAACCTAGTTTCAGAATGTAAGTATGTTTAAATGTTCTTAGTTGAAATATCAAATATCTTGTCTTTTTGCTGTATCGTGCTGTTTTTATTCCCCTTTAATGTCCCCACTCTTTCTGATGCTGGGTTTGGTGTATGTGAGTCCATGTCTGCGTACAAGTGTGCCTTTGTGAGTGTAGAGGAGGGGGCCACAGACGGACACCTGCTGCTCACTCCTTGACGGACGGCCTCTAACGAGCAGCGCTTATCGCCATGGCAACCTCCCTACACTCACACATGCACATATACACACAGTTGCAGACAGTGAGGCCCAAAGACCGATCATTAGAGTCTAGTGATCTTTCTCCTCTGTGTCCTCTTCTCCCCCCCACCGGACCTTCCTTTGAGATCCAAGCAAATTGCCCCCCCCTCCCTCTTTTTACTCCCTTCCTCTCCGCCTTCCCCCCACTCCATCTCCATCCACCCCTCCCCTTCATCATCCTCCACATTAACTCGTAATGGTCCCTTCATCCCCTCATTCGCACTCTTCATTTTATCTCATCTTTCACACCTCCACCCTTCATATCACATCTTTCTCCATCCTCTACTCACTTCTTCTTCACTCCATCCATCCTCCTCCCTCTGTAGTTCATCTGTCCTCTTCCTCCGTGTACCTCCTTCTCCACCCATCCATCTTCTACAATAATTACCCAGTTGGAGGTTTTAATTAGAGATGGAGGAGGAGCTGTCTGGCGCTGCAGAGTCATAATTGAAACCCCAATTAGTCTCCTCTGGTTGTCGATACGCTTAGAGAGCCACCAATCTGACAAAAATCTGATTTTCATCAGGAGGTGAAATTTCTGAAGTGATTACTTTGAGTTGTAATGAAAGGATTAGTACAGTAAATCAGAAATCCAGGTCCACTTACTGCTTAGGTTTATAATTGCCTCAAGCAGTCTGCCCCAGCCTGCTGAGGAAATCAGGCAAAGGTAGTCGAGGGTGTTTGGCAGGACAGACAAAACAGCAGAAAGTCACTGAGGTAACTTGTTAAAGCAGTGATTACAACAGTGATAGAAAAGCTACATGGCAAACGGGGCAAATCCTTCTCAAATTGGTGTTTGCGTCTTCAGATGGTCCTGAACTTACCTACTGCATACATGATTGTTTGGATTTACAATCAGGCACTTGGCTCAGAGCCTAAGTGGGACAATTACACACATTTATTTATCCATCCATCTTCTCCCTCCCTGCCTCCCATTACAGAATAATCACTGCACCCCTTTATTTGCATGTGTGAGCCCAAACCTCCCTTTGTAATCACAGTTATACTGAGCCTCACATCACTCAGTGCTCTGCCTGTCAAGCTTTAAAAAATGTACAAAATCAGTGATATTAATGCTTATAAATGTATGAGACTGTTCTGCATAGTTAGGCTCATTTTCTCTGTGCCAACATGTAATGAATGTAGCATATCAAGAGGGTACACAGCACAGGGTCGACACCTCCTATTATAAACTGCTTTAAATGGTGAATTGATTTCCTGATGCTTTAGCACTTCAGCAGCACTTCAAATGGAGAACCTGCAGCAATGTGAAAGACATAGAAGATAATGAATAATTACTTTGACGGTCAGTGTGTATGCCCGTATTGAGCAACATTAACCTCATTAGCTTGTGAGCTGGCTTTATTAGCTGTAGGGATAACCATATGCAATCAGCATTTAAATAAAATCAATAACCAGTCAGGCAAAGTTTCAATAACATTTCCAAGTGCATGTTGAATTTGTTTGTGTGTGATAAACTCAGTCTCCAAACCAAAGCATTTCAGAAACAAACCCCTCACACCCACATCCAGAACAATACCTGAAAATGTTATCTGTTAATGTTACTTGAATGTGGTCAGTGTTTGCTCCAGTCATGGTTATATATGAGAGTTTTAGATCAAAATAGAGCTAAACTGTGTTATTACAGGAAGCTTCTGTTGTTGCCTGTTTGTTCCACAGTTTTCATTTAACGTCCTGTGTTTATACCAGAGTTTAAGGAAATTTGACTGAAGGGTAGAATCCACGGAGTGAAGCTACAGTGGTCCCTTTAACCTTCATTAAAGGTTGAACAAAATACAAAAGTGCTTGACCAAAGTTTCTGTTAGTATGAGAGAAAATGTAAAGAAATAAGTTAACCCAGTGGGTTCCAAACAGTTTTTGTCTAAAGTACACCAAAAATGAAGCCCGAATCCAAAGACCCAACATTTTAATAATACAAAAAAACTTGAACAAGTGTTGCCATATTAAAAAAAAACAGAAATAAAACTGTTTCCTTCGCATGTTTGCCCAGTAAAAAATTCGACAAAGCACTTGAAGGTTTTTCAAGTCTTATTTTTCAAAATTAGGATTACTTTTAAATGTGAGTGAGAAAAAAGTAAAATATTTTATAGACATTGCTTAAAGTTGAAGAATTTGTAGCCATATATGAAATTTCATGCAAAAAAAAGGTTGTTTGTTTTATTTTTTTATTGATTGCTCAAATCCCAAAGCACACCAAGGCTTGCCTTAAGGCACACAAAGCCCTTGAGAAACACTTGTAAATTTGGTGCCACCTATTTTGTCGGACAACAACAGTTTCACCAGCTATATGCCAAATCCCACCTACATAGTGAGTACATTTTAAGAAAACATAGAATGGGCTTCAGTAGGACCTCCAGAATCCTGCTGTGTGCTGTTGTTAGTGTAGAACAGGGGTCATCGACCTTAGCTCTTGATCTACTGGTAGACTCTAAACATTTCTAGTCGATCTTTGAGACTTGTGGGGTTTGGCCGTTATCTAAATGGACTGTTTTACTTACCCATGGCACACGCAAAACTGGTGAATCCAGCTCTTTGGCAAGATTAATCATGTTTGACAGTTTGTTCTTGATGGAGTTTTCAGTCGAAGCAACACATTCAGACAGCTTACAAAGTGCTCTAAGCTGACATTGTCCCAGTCTGCAAATATTAAGAGTCGTTGGTTTAGTTTTGTCAGTTGTAAGTTTGTGACTTCTAATCCACTGACTCTGTGTTTGTTTTCCCTGTCTTTAGCACATTGATGAGTTGAGGGTTGTAGTTACTGGCCTATGTTTGGGTAGAATTAAATAAAGATTTAAACATTGCTTTAAAATTAAATGTTTCAGTGAATCTCGACAGTTTGATGTAACTATCTCTAGCAGCATAGGAGATCTTCATTTGATAATGGTTCATGACTACTGGTAACCTGCTTAAGTCTTTCCTGCATGAAGAATCTCCAGGTAAGGTGCTGTTGGAGCATTGGAAGGGTCCGGCTCTGTGCTTCTAATCACATATTAAGCAACATACTTTGGAGACACTTGCTGAGAAATCAGGGTTTAAATGTACTTGTTATTAAACAACTAAAGGCACATGTTGCAGCTGGGCCAAAAGCTCCATCCTGGCCCCAGGATGGATTATTTTCATTTTCACTTGGGATGGGTACCTTTCACATTTGAACCGATACGGTACCAATGCCGGGTCCCTGGGAATCGATATCGGTACTCGGCGGTAAGATCTCAAAATGTTTCAATTCAAAATTATTTCTCAATATATAACAACATTCAACTGTTTGTATTGTAACATCGTAGTTGTTCCAAAAATTTCTTCAACATGAAAACCAGTAACTTAAATGAACCACAACTTAATAAATTAACTACAACTATGCAGTGTTTTTTTCATCAATAATGCACTATAAAAAACCCAGCTCTTTGTACTCCTATTTCTCTCCTTTCCGTCTGGAAAAATTGTGTGATGATAAATAAAGGTATAAAATTTTACAAATTGAAGTATTACAAACCACAAAAGAAAGTGAAGCAAAGTTTTCTGTGAACTACAGTTACTGTTTATCTGCAGACTGTCTTTGTGCAGTTCTTTTTCAAGACCATCTCTGTGACACTCATCTGCCCTTTGATGGGAAAAGACTGACTCCTTAGCTTTTGCAAACGGAGTCTCCATTGCAGCCCTCACTTTAACTTTAGGGCGGGTTGACAATGGGTCAGACGGAGCTGTAAATAAAAAAGCATTTACATTAACGTTACAAAGTACGAGGAGCCGACCTGATAATGATAACTGATGCATGTTAAAATGCCAAGCTAATACCATCTTAAACACAAGGCTTATTTACCTGGACCAGACGAAGAGGGTGATGCTTCATCGCATCCACATTGTCGCATTTGCTGCCATCATCAAATGTTGAAGCCATTTCTTTTCCTGTGTTTCTGGCTGCAGACGACGAGTCAACATCGGATGCAAGCGTGCTAGCAGTGCCGAATGAATCCTTTGTGGTCGTAGATCTGGCCGCTGGCCTTACACTTAGCGTCACAAATGTTGCTGCGAGCGTAATCTGCATCACATTTAATAAAGTGGAGCCATACTTTCGAGCGCTTTCTCTCAGCCATGCTTGCTTTGTTGACTGAACCCGCGGCTGCTGACGTCATTATGCTCTTGCAGCGTTCAAGTCCGGTATGGAAATTCACCTACTCTACCCAAAAGTATGCCTGCTTCTTCCGCTCCCTCACAGTCACAAGGATGCATTTAGGTACCTAAACATGTCACCATTTGATTTTACGTGACTCGGTACTTGGTAGTACCAACAGAATTCAGTCGGTACCTCTTAAAGTACTGAATTCGGTTACCATCTAATTTTCACTATAAGACAGTGCTTCCATGTTAACCTTCGCAAGGCTTGAAAGAAGAGACGGTATCTGCCTCCCAAACTTAGTCTGGTTGGTGATTCCAAAGAAGATGGGAAAGCTGTAGCTCCCATACCACTTTCAGTTTGGTGAACCAGAAAATGAACACAAAAATGGACTGATAATTAATCACCAACTATTTCTGCTTTCTTTTATAAACAAAACTATTTATAGACGACTATAGGCCATGAACAAATGCTCTAACTGATTGATACAAGGACAAACACACTGCTTCTTCTGTCCTTCATTGTGACATCCAGCAGCTCATATTTGGATGAATGCACACTCACACTGAAACACACAGATACACACACACACACACACACACACACACTTGTTAAGCTTTGCCTCCTCCACCCCCTGTTGAGTCCGACCCAGACAGACTGGGCTCAGTCCTATCTGCCTCTGGACTCGGCTGCAGACAGCCGCAAAGCACAGCGCAGCACATCCTGATAAGCGCCCATTGATTGGCTCCAGACTGACTGAAAGGCTGAACAAATTGTCGCCCCTTTCTTTCCCTCATACATACACACACACACAATCAGTAACACACTGACGCACACACAAACTCAGGGGGGGTAAGAGGAAAAAAAAGAAAGAAGAGGGAAGAGCGAGAGAAGAGGGGTGATGGAAAAGAAACAAAATTCACAACGACAAAAGCGGGACAAATCAGGAGTTAGGGCGAGGCTGGCTTGTTTGGGCAGATATCACAGCTGGAGAAGGAGAAAAGAAGAGATAGGAATGCAGATCTGCAGGTGGAGGAGCTGAGGATAAGAACATTCAAGAAAGAGACAGAACAATCACTCTGATGGACAGCTAATCAGGCAGGTAGACAGTCAGAGAATAGGAGCTGGAAAACCCATTAATAGGAGACAGAATGAGATCAAACTATAAAATGTTGGCTTTACAATACTTCTCCTCAACATGTGGATGTGTCTCCAATCCAAATCTAAATCAGACATGCATACAAAGCCCTCATGGCCTTTCAGAGATGACGTTTTGATGAGATATTTACCCATCATCATCGTTTGAAAAGTAACTCAAACAATTAACAAGTCCAGTTGGATCCTAAAATGAATCCTGATCCTGCTGTGTCACAAGGTCACCACAGAATAGAAAAGTGGCTTTCTAGCAGAGGGAGCAGGCCCCTTCTGTTCCCGAGGTGTGACTGCATGATTGTTCCACTCTGCTGCAAGCCGCGGCAGACAGAGTCCTCCTGGGGAGACAGCAGCTGATGGAAGGACGAAATGTAGTTTTGGAGTTTGCGAGGGAGGACATGGGAAAGACTGAGGATGGAGGGCAGAATTTAGTGACATTAATGAATACAGTGTGTTACATGTTGGCTGTACTTTAATCACACTTAAAGTCAAATTTAAAAGTAAATATGCGAATGTACATGAAGCTAACAAATATCACATCAGTTGGAATGTACATTATTACCTGTATTGACATATAACTGCTTAAAAAAGCTGAATATTGGAGAAATTTACTGCTGATATTATAAACCAGCAACAAGTTTGAGGAGTTTAGGCCTGTAAAACTTTTGATAGAAGAGAGAGATCTAAATAAGACCACATTACACAGATTTGTTGTTCTTTATCTGAGAAAATTTTTAATAATCCGCACTACCCCAGCTTCACAAACTTTCCTCTTGTCATCAGTCTCAACGTTTGGTGTACTTTTATTTCAAGTGTTTATCACAATGTGCTATTTAGCAGCTATCGCCAAATCCATGCTAGCTTACATGCTACAATTTTCCTCACTGAAAATGAAGGGAATACTGATGCCATGTACAGTGCTTAAAGGTGTAGTCAGTGATCTTCTAATCTTCTAATCTAATGCACTATTTGTCATATTCACCATATTTCTCCTCTCCGTCCACAAGATGTCCCCACTGACAGCATGTTGAAAAAAAAGTCCGGTTTCAATACACAGCCTTGGCTCTGAATTTCAGCAGATTTATACTGTGGCTCGGGCTGAGTTACCAAAACAGGATACACCCCCCCCACATTTAGGGGGCCATCATACTCATGCGCAGATCAGACAGAGGGGGGAGGGGGAGTCGTAGGTTGAGTAGCGTGCGCAGTTATAAGAGAGAGAAACAATATGTGCAGTAGCAATGGCTGAAAAAACAGCCCAAAAGAAAAAGGTCAGAGGAGTAAAAAGTGAAAAAGAAGGGCTATGACCATGAAAGAGCAAAGACCCGGGTCAACATTGGCGTTGCTGACCGACGGTGGAGGGAACTCTGCCAATTAAAAGACCTGAAAACGGACGCGGATGTCGCCGTCTGTTTGCTGGATAGGTAAGCAACATTAGCTTTGTGGTGCTTCACATAACAGTAGCAGTAGCATTCATCTTATTGTCTAGTCTGCCAAAATGTACTATTGTTGTGATGTTTTCAATATTGTCAGTTGAGTTGTCTGACGAGTCAGGGTTACCTTAGCTACGTTGGTCAGCTACGCAGTTTCTATGGCCGTTTCCATGGCCGTTTCCATGACGATGCACATCCATCAGCTTTCAGGGGTGGAGTCAGGGGTGAGGTATGAAGGGAGAGGCGGGTCTAAATTCATTTATAAACAACCTTTTCACTTGTTTTCTCCCACATCGCTGACTACACCTTTAAGTATTGAGAGTCTTCTTTGACAGAGAACACCGATTTTTCTATCAGTTTGAACTGTGAAGTTTCAGTCTTTTAAACATTTGGTCTTTTTTTTAGTCTGTTTTAATGGAAGTAGACTTCTTGTAAATACAGCAGGCAGACTGAGATGCTGTCTCTGTGGCAAGTAAAGTTTTCCCATCACATGGAGGTTCACTCTCTATAGGCTTGAGTTCATCTTCTGTCTTTTCCCTTTCGCGGTACAATGAGCATTTATAGTTTAACTTCTTTTGGATTCAGGAAGCGAGTATCTCCAGTGAGTTCTGTTACTGTTAGCTCGAGAGCCTGCTGTCCTCTGCCTCACTGCCTCTGTCCACTTTTAGTTCAGCGAAATAACTTAATTCACATAACTCTCATTAATCTTTGAGGTGGCGCCACAGGGAGTCATGAAGTACTAACAGCATTTGTGCATATTGTAATGTGATCCAGTCATCAAAGACAGAAACCTGGTGGCAGTAAATGAGAGAAAGAAAGTGGAAAGAAAGCAAATGGGATCTTATTGAGGCAAGCTAAAGCTCAGATGTTATTGATCTATTGGCCAACGAAGAACTTGTTTGATTACTTGGAAACTTTTTTTGACACAAAGTTGAACAGCGGCTTTGAACTGAGACTTGTGAGATGTTGAGAACGAAGCTGTGTTTTTGAGCCAGAGGTCAAATTTGGACTCTTTTTGGCCATTTCCAGGGGTCAATGAAGGACTCACTGATCTTAAGACTTTGTTGGGTGAACTTTAAATTTGGTGTATGGACAGAAGAGACCTTGATAATCATTGGCTATGCGGGATTTGGACATATCTCAGAAGACATCATTTATGAAAAGTGGCAACCTTGCATAAGTCCAGCAAACTGGGAAGTTGATACATTTCTCACTTGCTAGTCCAAACCTGTGAAGAACGTATGCTCTAATGTGCAGCTTTGGAAATATCTATAAAATACACACAAATGAGTCTGTGTGTTTTAGGTTAATGAGGTAACTACAAGGTAACTTAAGGTTAACTTGTAGGACAGTTCTCTGTATGATTTGGAAGGTATTTTAGCATCTCTCAGCTTTTTCAGCTCTTGTAGGCATCTATTTATGCAAACTTTAAAAAATCTGGTGCACAACAGATAACACGACATTAAGTTTTGTTTACCTGCACACACAAACACACACATAACCTGTTTATCCAAAAACAGCTTCAGAAAGTTTGTAGGTTTTCCTAAATGTGTTCACTTTTCTCATCCTGGCAATAACAGTATGGAAATTTTTTCCACTCTGCACTTTTACAGTCAATGATTCAGGTTAGTGTTGCTTCAGGGAAGCTGCTGTTCAAAGTGTGTGAGTGTGTGTGAGACAGAGTGGAAGCCTCGCTGTGCCCTCCAGCCGGAGAACACAGCAGGATACCTTCACATCACCTCTGTCTTTCTTTGCCTCTCCTCCCCGTTAGACTTCCTCACTCTTCTTCCTCCATATCGTGCAGCTCTTTTCTCACACCCTTACTTTTTCTTACACTCACTCTCACCTCTCTCCATGTATGTTCTTGTTGTTTTTTATGGCACACAGCACCTCTTGAAAAAAACAATCCCAACTTACAGTCAATACAACCAACAGTCTAACTGTAAGCAGTAACAACAACAGAGCTGATTCATGTTGTGTGATTGTCACAGCCAGAGGCGTAATGTTATGTTAATGCGCTGCCATGTCTGCTTGGGCCATTATATTAATATAACACTTTCATAGCTCTTTGAGGGCTTTTTACCAAACTTCGTTTAAATATTTATTCAGACTGGAGGACAATCCCTGTTCTTCCAAATAACATACTCTATACTACTACAAATATTCAGTATGATGCTCATGCTACAGGATGCACACGGTATTTTTTAGGCTGTAGTATGACTTCCAAACTTCTGTTGTTTTGAAGTATGCTTCGCCCAGCCAAGGTAAAGTGTCGTCTTCTCTTTTTTTTTTTGTTTTGCACACTCTTTTATTTTGTTCTGGAAAGCTGCAGAGAAGAAAATAAAAGATAAGGCTCTAGTTCTCATCGTGTCAGTCCGCGTGTGGCTTGATGCACTAAGCAGCAAGCGCCTTGTAGCCAGCTGTGGCTCTGCAGCGGAAGCAGCGCCGTTTTACGAAACGATGAGAACTAGAGCCTTATTTAGCGGTGTTTTTGTGTGAAAGTAACGTGCTGAAAATTCTCTAAATAAAGCGTGAATGCAGACCGATACCAGATTTTTTCGGTGGGAGTCCATTTATTTGTGTTTTTGGTCAAGTAAAATATGGCCCCGTCGGAGTGCAGAGGAAATCGGCAAACGAGCAGGCCCGGAGCGGGGGTGGGTGCGGGCGCCCTGGGCTTCTACTGCACAGAAACACTGCTGTAGGGGTAATTTCTGCCCTAAACCTTGTGATAGGACCCAACTTGTTCCATCACGGAATATCGCTTTAAGAGATAATATTGATATTGTTGTTCATTACCTTTTATTTTTACATTTATTGCACATTTTTATGAAAACGGCACTATTTAAATTAAAACCTGTTCAGAAAGTTTCTTTGGCTTTAAAGGGAAACTCCGGTTTTTTGACACCTGGACCTTATTTCTAGGTTTGTGCATGCTGATATACTCACTAAGACAAACATCGTGCAGCTCGGAGTCCTTCAGAAGTTATTTAGCACTGACCGGGGGCCACGGCAATGGAGCTTCAGCGCGGGACATAATCTCTGCAAAATCGCTCATTTCAACTATATTTTTTCATCCATCGCCAGTGTTATCATAAAGTCAGCTCGTCTACCGTCTTCAGGTGGGTCAGCTGACCTGGTAAACAAACTTTTGATGACGTCATAGCCGCGCGACACAAAGGTACAGCTGACTTACTTTTAGCCGGCATTGCTGAGCAACATGGCAGAATATTTATCTGATGCCGAAGAGTCAGACGACCGGTTTGAGTCTGAGTACACGGACGAGGAGCTCCATGAAAGAAGAATGCGGAGTGAGAAAGACGAACAGCTGGCTCGAGAACAACTAACAGGAGCACGTCCACGACTCAATGCTAACTGGTGGTGCGCTTGTGGACAGTGTTCGCCTATAGCAACAGAAGAGGAGTGTGTTTGCTGCTCAGAGTGGGACTTGAAACCGGCTGACATGCGTATGGATCTATATGTCTGACTACTCCGGAGGATTTCTCTGCAATGACAAACCGGGCTGTGGTAGAGACGAACGATTTTGCAGAGATTATCTCCCGCGCTGAAGCTCCCTTGCCGTGCCCCCTGCTAAGTGCGGCTAAATCGGTTTGATCCAAATAACTTCTGAAGGACTCCGAGCTGCACGATGTTTGTCTGAGTGAGTATATCAGCATGCACAAACCTAAAAATAAGGTCCAGGTGTCAAAAAAACTGAGTTTCACTTTAATTGTCATTTTTTTTCTTTTAGGGTTTTACATGTTTTATATGTTAAACATAGGGAAAAAATGGTCAAACATACACATTAGTCTAGAAAAATCAACGTAAAAAAGAATTGTGATAAAATCGTGATCGTGATTTTATTTTTAAAAAATCGTGATATGACATTTTTGCCATATCGCCCACCCCTATTTGTACCTTAAATTTCCTCTCTGTTGTAAAGTTAAACAAATACTAAGGGACAAAGTATTATTAAAACCATTAAATGTTCTGCCTGTAATTCTTGTAATCATTGTTGTGTTTTGGGACCAATTTTTTTTTCAAATTCATTTTGTATATATATTTTTTTGAGTAATCGGCCGATTAATTGGTAATCTGTGTTTTAATATTGGTATCAGCATCGGCCTTAAAAATCCATATCTGTCAGCCCTAGTGTTTACCAATCATCCTCGACTGCCTCTCCTGCTCCAGCGCAGCCTACCGGCTAGTTTAATGTCACATCTTTGGCTGCCTATAAACTCCTGTTGTGACATTACAGTTATGAATACCCTCCTTCGCTTCTATACTCCAGACCTAAGAGCTTTCGCACTGATGGTGTTGAAAAAAAACGGCCTATTGTATCACACACCTCCCAGAATTCCTTGCAGCAGTCACTGCAGCACTCCACAGTATTGTACTGTGTTTTATGCAGTGTCATGCATCATGGGACACAAAGGCTTGAACTCAATTCAGATAAGTGCTTCCTAATCCACTAAAACTTCTAAATCAATCATAAAACTCGGTGGATGAAGCTTCTCCTCTGACACAAACACGCTTTAGTGATATTTGTCCACACGTCACTTCTACTACAAGGTGGTTGTAACATGCTGCTCCCCCTGTTGAGGTGATCCTGACCTCTTTCTCCTCCTTCCCTCCTGCTCTCCTGCTCTCCTTTCCTCCTTCCTCTATATTCTGCATTGTTCTTTGTATCTTCTTAAGCCTCCTTCCTCTACTTTGTCTTTCTGCAACAGACAAGCCGGCAAGCACTATTTTTTCAGTGCTTGTCGGCTTGTCTGATAGCACACACACTCTTTACACACCCTGGTTTCAGGTCAAAGGAGAAAGCTGTAAAGGTAAAATGTCAAGGTCATTGTGTTTTATGTTTCAACTGTGCTTTCTTAGCTTGAATTTGGTTTGTAGGATATAGGTCATAGGTCAGAGTAATCATGTTCATCCTTTCTCTTGGATACAATGGCTGTGTCTGAAATGGCATACTAACGTACTACATACTACATGCTCATGTGTATATGCTGTGTACAACATACTATAAGTATGATTAGAATGCAAACCGTTCACACTGTAGTATACCACTAAGTTTCCCATGATGCATTTCCAACCTCTGACGACAAAAATCGGAAGCACCCCATATGGAAAAGACATTGTAGGATTTTACAAAATAACTGTATCACATATATGACACTTGTAAATAATTTGCATGACAAGTAAAGAAAATACAAGATCCACACAAAAGTTTTGTAAAATGAAGAATATACAATTTGCATACCTACAAGTATTATATATGACATCTATTTCACATACAATATTCTTAGTAGATACCTGCTCTATCCAAAAGAACACACAAGATCCACACAAAAGTTTTGTAAAATGAAAAATATACAATTTGCATACTTACAAGTACTATATATGACAACTATTTCACATACAACACAAACAATATTCTTAGTAGATACCTGCTCTGTCCTACATATACTATTTGGAATTAAAAGTTTTGCAAGAAACATAAAAAACAGGAGGTCCTATGTAAAATAGCACATAGATGAGATACCTGATTCTTGATCATTTCAAAGGCCTGTGTGTATGGTGTTAAGGTACATACAAAGTCAAAACCTGGTGTGTGTGTGTGTGTGTGTGTATTTATAAAAACAAATATACGCACACATATATGTCAATGACAAATTTAAGGGGTCAAAAATGTGTTTTTAAAAAGTTCTTTGAAAATGGATATAATGCAGATTTTTGAGACAAGGACAAAGCGTTTTAATGGATTTCAGACGTTAACTAACATTTTTTATGTTTCATGTCAAATTAGTTTTTGAAGTGTTTTTAATTCTACCACCCCAGAAAATGTCAGGTGGTGCAACCAATAATATGTAAGAATATGTATATTTTTGTTAGTTTTTTTCTATGTGATATTTTGGGGAAGTATTCCTTAAGTGTCTGCGGTGACTCATACATTATTAATTAGTGGGTGCGTTTTTTTTTTTTTTATCTACAATAATTCAAGCGTGTTACACTCTAGAGTCCAGATATTAAGCATTTTTGTCAATTGATTTTATATTTCAAGACAAAAAAATTAAATCAAAAATTTGCAATAAATGAACTCAATAAAACAGCTATTCTCATCCCACTTATTGACTTGTTCTCTTTAGATTGTTATTTGATGGTTTAAATTACTATTTCACCTGGTCACACCAACTGACGAGGAACAGTTGTGCCACCTGACCGCATTAGAAATGACAGAAAACATGGTGTAGAAGATGGGTCTGGTCTACAACTACAGGAAATGTTTGGATGAGGTTATTGCTGCCAAAGGAGGGTCGACCAGTTATTAAACCCAAAGGTTCACATACTTTTTCCACCCTGCACAGTGACTGTTTCCATATTGTGTTGAATTAAAACATGAAATCGTATTATTTTTGTGCAATATTACTCTAAGCAGACTGTGTTTGTCTAGTGATGTGACTTAGATGAAGATCAGGACATATTTTATGACCAATTTAAGCAGATATCCAAGTAATCCCAGAGAGCTCACATACTTTTTCATGCAACTGTATTAATAAAAGATAAATCAATGATGAAAAAAGAATTACCTTTGGAAATGATTAGTTAATTCAACATTTACTACGGATGGAAATTGAACACCAATTCCAGTTGATAATCGTTAACAGCTCCATCAAATAATCAATATCAAGAGTCTTTTTGTTAATCAATTCCCTTATCAATTCTTCCCACTAGCAGGGTTCAGAAACATCAGAATTATGGCTTAAACTTTTACAAAAGGCGCCTACTGCACAACTTAAAGTGAGTGGAAATACCAGTAACTTGCAGAAGAAGTTATCTATGCTGTGACATGTGTTTGACATTGTTGACACTGAAAATCTACAGGCCAACATTTGCTCACAGGAAAAATCTCCAGAAATCAATAAGGGAATCATTGAAGAATTGATCGATTAGCAGGAACCTTAATAGCATTGGTATAAATAAAATTTCTCAATACAAAATGATAAAAAAGACAAAAGCTTTAAATTATGACATTTTTAACTAAAAATTAGAAGAATAAAATAGAAATATAACTAACTATTTATCTATTTATCGCTTAAAGTGACATTCCCTGCAGTTGTGCCACTGACTCACTGGTTGCGTCGCCTGACATCATAAATTATTTTCAGTTTAAACAGGCATCTGCCAAGGCAACTGTGCAAGCATTAACCTTTGTCATTAAGTATGTGTCATTTTAGATCAAATTTGGTATTTTAAGTTAAAATGATATTTCAATAGTATTACATTGGTTGTACCACCTAACATGGAAATTGTATCAGTCTACCGATGAACTAAAAATATGAATTTTTATCAGTATTTGAGAGCGATCTACAAAACTTTTCAGCTGGTCTCAGGTGTCAGTTGGGATCCTCTAGATGATGCAATATCCTTTTCACTGTTATCGTGTTTTCACTTCAAAATAAAAGTCCAATGTTACAGTTGCACCATCCTGATATTTAGGAAACTGAAAATTGCAGGACAAAAGTTTCCGAGCTACCTCAACAGATTAAAAACTGTTTTATTCGCAAGAAGTATTTTATTTGAAATGTTTCAAAAATGAAATAATGCAACAGTATGCATTTTTTTTATTATTTAGCATCACTGACATGCTAATTTTATAGTTTAATCAGTGTGTTCATTTGCTCGGACAGTTGTACCACCTAATATTTTTTGGTGTTTGAAAAAAAACAAAAACAAATTGTATGAAGGTGCTAGAGATATATTAACATGAAATAGATTTTGTACTTAAAAGTAATACATATGATGAATTGCTTAATTTATTCTGTAAGGAAATGTTGTGCTCAGACAGAAAAATATGTGTGGCATGTCATTGACACACATACATGTATATATGTATGTATATAGATAGATAGATAGATAGATAGATAGATAGATAGATAGATAGATAGATAGATAGATAGATATGTATAGATAGATAGATATGTATAGATCTATATATGTCTCTACTGTCAGGGTTATTTCATTGACACAACACAGTATTGGCCAATACTGAATTTAGAGGACTGGAGGACTGGCACACCATCACAGTTAAAGCTGTCAAAGTAGTATAATTATTTTAGACAAATAGAATATTTGACATTTTGAGAACAACAAATGTTCAGGCAGCACGGTGGCGCAGCTGGTAGAGCATGTGCCTCACAGTAAGAAGGTTCCAGGTTCGATTCCCGGCTAAATGTATATGGCTGGGATATGCCCCCTAGAATAAGCTCCAGCCCCCTGCAACCCCAAAACGGATAGCAGGGAATAGAGACAATGATGAAAACATTCTTATAGAAAACAATGGAACATTTCATATAAATTAATTACAATTCTTATACAAAAAATACATATGTAATGGATATAATTTTAATACTGTGACATAGTAAAAATATGTAGGTAATTACTAAATAACATATATGGACCATATAAGGAAAGCATATCTTTCAATTAAGTTTTTTATATATAACATATATAAAGTTTAATGCAACATATTAAATTTTTATAAGTATGTTGTATGAAAACAATGTAAAAGTGGCCACTTTCATGAGTAAGTCATGAGAAAATCATATAAGTCTTACACATATAAAATATAAATATTTAACATGCAGGCATATAATAATTTTATAAGGTTTTTGTATTTCTTTTCCGTATGGGACACCAGGCTATCAAATATCTCTGTTGATTCGCATTTTAGGCAAGAAAGTCACCACGTAGAATACCAAAATGTGGTCATTTGAGCCATAAAACGCACGGATACAAATTTAATTTCAGCATTTCGGACATTTCGTTATGCGCGCCATTATGCTATCGAAGAAACTTCCGGTCGGCTCGAAAACAAGAGCCCAGTTTGCAAAAGCACTAAAGAGCTAAAAGGAGATAATAAAAGATGCTTTTATTTTTAAAACAGGAAGTTTGCTAGTGGCTGATTTTTGAGTTTGGCTGGCCCGGGAAAGTCGCTTTTGCCATTTTTGCTAGTAATGCATTATGGGGCATTTGAGTGTGACGAGTATGCCCACCTCACATACTTTAATTTTTTTCCAATATAGTATACATCCAGGTATTTCTCGCACACTTAATCTTTTCATACTATCGCACTACATACTCATTTTGACGTCACACTTAGTATGAGTAGTACGTTAGGATGTCATTTCAGACACAGCCAATATCTCAAGAACACTACGATGGAGTTTCTTTTATACAAATGTCTGCTTTGACTGAGCAGTGAACTACTCATTTCCACTGAGAAGGTGAAGTTTCTGCCTTTAATCTTTTTTTTTTATCTGTCAGTCCATCTGTCTGTTTGTGAGCAAGAGAAATCCTTAAGTTTTTTATGAATTTTGATGAAATTTTCAGGGAATATTGGTCTAAAAGGAAGAAGTAATTACATTTCAGTGCTAATCCAAAGGCCATGAGAAAATAATGCGTGGCCACGAAAAAGAATCACCTTCAGTATTGAGATCTGTCAGTTTCAGAGCGATACAGAGTCTGTAGCTTCTTAATATGGACAAGTTTGAATACATTTCTCTTTATTTTAATGTGGGAATGAACTACAATGACATTCTTAAGTCACTTGCGATTAGGCATGGAGTAATTCTTAGCAAGAGACACTTGATTTGGCTGCTCAAAATGTATGGGTTTAAACGCAAGGAATATGCTGATGTCGGGGAAGTCATAGATTTCAACACACACCATGAAGGCGGTAGAAGGCCGAGATTAAGTTAGTTCGACATTGGACGCTGGACATTCACATTCGTCGTGGTCGTTTCACATTCCAGGGTAAAAAAAACACATATAAATCGATTATTCTCCCTGATCTTTTGACTTAATCAATGTCAAAGCAACTGTGCTATAGGGGTGTAAATCACCAGTTTCATGACGATACGATACCATATTAATTCTTTGGACAACGATACGATATTTGCCGATATCACAAAGTCTGTCACGATACGATACGATTCGATTCGATTCGATATGATTCAGGAACCTTCGATCTATTTAAGACGATATTATGTCCTCACTGAACACAATCAGCTACATTTCACCTGAAGCAAGAAATAAATACAAACAATTTCGATAGTTTTATTACTGAAATGTGGAACGATGTGCTGACCTTTGGGTATGATAGTTTATGGAGGATTATAACCATCTGTATGATCTAATCATGTTTAAAGTTAAAACTGGTTTAATGCAGGTAAGGTGCTTTTTTGCCCCACTATTATCTTACGGGTCTTATTGTTCCATTGTAATGTTTGTTTATTATATCAAGTAATGATGCAACACTTTAATAAAAAATATTGAACTATTATTTAAATTTCATAATATTGACCTCCAACATTTGACCATGCTCTATCAAACCAAAAATGTGTAGTTTGATTTTAAGTACATCCAAACATTTCTCATGTTCAAAAGAAGAGCTATTAACTTAACTAACTCACCACTGATGACTTTGTTTTATTGTGATGACTGGTAACCACAGATTGTTTGTCAATGTGATCAGACTTTGTTTAACTGTTTAATGGTCGATGTTGAGGAGGAATGACATTAAGCTCTCGCTGTTTAACTTTCAAACTATGAAATTTCTTTAATCAGTGCACTACAAAATCAAATGAGATAACTCACTGCAGTCGTGTGATAACGCTCTCCTGTCGTGTGTGCAGCATGCGTCCTCTGCTGTCAGGTCAACAGTATCTTACCCGGATACAGCAGAGCTATTTTCTGATATGTCCGATATGTCTGGCTCCCGTTTAGCTCTGTGATGCTAACAGCGTCTTGCTACACGTTCGCCTACAGCGGTGTTCGGTGGGCGCTTCACAATACATTTTACAGCAGGAGAAATATCAGGCGTGGCGTGTCAAAGAGTCGGAAACGGACACGCATGTCCAGTCGGGATTTCAAAGTAAAGGCGTACATTAAAGACCTCGATGTTGATCGATGTTTTGAGTTTCCATCGATGTGATTGGATCATTGCTTAACCAATCAATGTATCGATATATATCGATGGATCATTACATCCCTACTGTGCTACATAGGTAGTCATATTCCTAACATGCCACAGGACTTCTTTTTGAAATATATCAAAAATTATTATTTTTCAAATAATTTTTAATAAAAAAGGCATAGCCTATAAATCTACTCTTCTCCCTCACCATGTGACTTATTGATGTCAAACTATCTGTGCGGCACAGATAACCTACTAATACTCCTCAAATGAGAGTTATATGCATTTTTACGGCTTCTAAAAAATACACAAAGGATATATTTCAAAGAGAAGTCTTGTGGCTTGTGGAGAATATGACTACCTATGTTGCACAGCTGGTTTAACACTGATAAGTCAAATGGTCAGGGAGCATAATCGATTTATATCTGTTTCTTCTCATGGCATGTGAAACGACGACGAATGTGATTGTCCAATGTCCAATATCAAACTAACTTTATCTCGGTTAATTATGAATGTTGCATTACCTTTTGTCATGAATAGAACAGTATCCCTCTTTATCAACAAAAACATTATCTCGAGGCCACAAGTTATTTTCTTGTGGCCACTCATTAACTATATCGTAGCCACGCATTATCCATCTCGTGGCCACTCATTAACTATATCGTGGCCACGCATTATTATTTTTTTTTATCCAGTGTCACCAGCGGGGCTCCGTAGGATGTGGATCCATGAGTTTTTATAAAGGATTTGTGAACATTGAGCGGCAGGGCACTTTTTGACTTTTTCACTAATAATCAGGCTAACAGTGTTAATAAAATTTTGAAAATAATCGCCATGTGGTACATGCAAGATTAAGTGAAGTTTGCATCCAGATCAAGATCTGAATCAAATTGCTTAGCTGAGGTTTGTGCTCTCTGAGCCCTTCAAGTTTTTCTTGTTTAGCCTTTGTTTTCGACACACAAAAAACTTGATAGTGTAAGGAAGAAGTCAGTTTTAAAAGTATTTGGGCAATTTTGACCAAAAAATGTTGGTATTCAATTCACAATAAGTTAAGAAATTTTGGCATACTGGATATTTGGGCTGGGACGATTCGACTTAAATTGCGATTCTACGATATTGCTGATTTTTGAAATATTTAGTTAGCTTTTTTAACACCATGAAAAAGATGAACAATGTTGATTCCTCCAGACTATATCAGGAAAAATACACATCACATGTGAGTCAGTTTGTAGGATTTATCCAGCAATATATTTTAACCAGCTGTTTATACTCTCTCTTCAAAAGCCTGGACTGCATATAAAAGTGGCTTATTAACCTTTTAGGCACCAGAGTTTTTTCAAGAAAATATTCAATTTTGCTACGAAGATTTAAGAAGGCTATAGTTTCAAAGTGGTTAGCTACCCAGCCGTCATCATCACTGTAATTTACGGGCCGACCATGAACGCCTCTGCTGCCTGCACTGTGCTTTTTACCCCCGGCTTCCCCCTCGGTTGACCAGAGTCTTTCTCATTTCCACTAACACCGTCACTTTTTGCGGTGTTTTGAACTTCCCTGCATCCCGGACCACGTCCCCACCCCAGCCAGGGAGAGGCAAAGCATTGGCCTCGGTATGTGCTGCTCGGGGACTGTAATGTCGTGCGGACCCGCTCCCGCTGCACGCACACGCGCCGACAGTTTCGTCCTGACTGGACAATTGACCGTCATCCTCAGAGAGTAAATATTCCTCAGATTCAGAGTCAACCAGTACTTTACAAAGTACTCTCAGCATCGTGAGTACTCTTACTCATATTACCCATACTTACTCATATTTTACTATGTTATTGGTCAATGACAACCTTGCAGTGCAGTTGGATCCACCTGATTCATTGTGTGTAAGCAGAACTTGAACTTTGATACGATACCAGACAAAAGAAATTACTTTTTTTTTTTAACCTTTTTTAATACTGTGGCAAAAAATACAAAAACACAACAAACTAGACCTTGAAATGAGATCAGTTTGTTCCACAGCCAGAGTTTTACATATAAAAATGCCATATAAATAAAGTTGAGTGTGTTTTGGAAACTACAGGTGTTATTTCATTCATTCATTCATTTTCTATACCTGGCTATCTCTTTCAGGGTTGTGGGGGGCCAGGGCGTATCATTGGGCAAAGGCGGGGTACACCCGGTCGCCAGTCGATCGCAGACCTACATAGAGAGACAGACAACCATTCACACTGACACTCATACCTAAGGGCAATTTAGAGAGACCAATTAACCTAATGAACATGTTTTTTGGTCTGTGGGAGGAAGCCGGAGTGCCGGGGAGAACCCACGCATGCATGGGAAGAACATGCAAACTTCACACAGAAAGGCCCCTGACTGACCCAGGAATCGATCCGGGAATCTTCTTGCTGTGAGGCACACGCTCTACCAGCTGCGCCACTGTGCAACCTGTATTATTTCATATTTAGTCTAATTCTTATTGTCATTCTACAAAGTCTCAATGTATTTATGCTTGAAATGATTCTAATTTCTTGAATTCATAAAGTCAAACAGTGGGAATAAACTTGCACTAATTACCCAAGCTTGATTATTGAAATGGAACTCTTACCATTCGGTTTCAGAGACCCACAACTTCTTTGTGCTTAAACGTTGTGACCATCTCAACGTTCACACACATTGTCTGCACATGTTGGCCAGATGAATTGGAATTGTCCCTGCCCCCTCACATTCCCAGATTGTTACTAGAGGTAAGATATTAAGCCCGAGCCCGAGCCCAAGCGGGCCGGGTCAGGCCCAAAGTGTCAGTTATTACGTTCGGGGCTTCCCTCTTGCTAACTTTTTTTTTTAATAAATATATATTTATGTATTATGTATACTAAAAAGATGTATGGATATTAAACTAAGTAATACTTGTTATAAAATAAATAATTTGGATAAAACAGAGAAGGCGCTGCATGGTAATTGCTATTTAACTACTACGGTCGGGAAGGTAAAGGGACAGGAGGAGAAGATACAGCTGACGCACGGAGGGAACTGAGCAACACACACAGTCAAAAGCATACTAGGAAGCTTTAGGGCTCCGCTTTTTTAACCAGAGGCAGTGGCACCTGTTTCACGTGCCATTGCTGACTGAAGTCTGTATTCTGTTTCTGTAATAACCAAATACACGGCTTGGGAGTTGGGACACGCGCGCGCTTTACGCAGCGCTCAATGCCAGATGTTCAAGAGGACGAGACCCGAGACTGAACTCCCGCACACACAGAAATATCTTTAACAAACTTTTTCAGCGTTATTTCATTGTGTAAATGCATTTATAATGATCATAAAAATATGTAGATTATTTTAACATTAAGAAAACTTGTGTTTTTTTCTGCCAACTCGAAGAAATTAAAATAAATGTCAAATGGGCTGCTGCATTTTGCCAACGAAATGAAGCATGAACTATCACACCTGATAGAACAGACACACAAATATAAAAGATATAAATGTTTATTGAATATGCATCTTACAGTCTTGTTTAACTGGGAGAATTTGTTACAAAAGACAGGCTTTAATTTGTTATCATTATGCACAGGCATCGTCACAAATGTGATCACACAAATCGCAACCTGTCCCTTTTCCCGGAGCAGTGCTCTGTCCGGGTCTGACTGACGCATCCCCTCCCTTTCCTCCTCCTCCTGAGTCCTCACAAATAAAATATAAAATTTCGGGTTTGTTTCGGGCTCGGGCCTGCAAATCGAGTTAATTGATCGGGCTCGGGCCTGGTCGGGCTTTAATACACGCGGGCCTGGGTCGGGTCGGGCTGGATTTTTTAGGCCCACTCTTACCTCTAATTGTTACACTGTGTATTCTTTTTCTTCTTTTTTATTTCAAACAAGAACAAACAATTAAACAAAGAACAAAAATAAAAACAACAAAGCTCCAAATTAATGTGTGATCAGCATGTTCAAAAAGGACCTAGAGAAGGTCAAAACTTCTCTGATCCCATATCTTCACCTTGCACAAGAAGTCGGTAAATAACACACTTCCAAATACCGCTCCATGTTTAGACATTGTTACAAACCATCAAGCTGAATTGTACAAAAAGTTAAAAATGATGAAATATTGGGACCTTCATTCATAAAGCATAAAAGAATAAGTTATGACTAAAAATGTTCAGATAAACAAAATCCAGGTTTGCATTGTCCTTCATTACCTGATTATCCGGTAATGAATGTGACTTAATCATCCTCCAAATATACTATTGACAGGTTCTGCCCATTCAAAAATGATTTCTATGGACTGTTGTCAGGACTGACTTGTTAAATATAATGAAAAGTTCCATCTTGCATGTCAGATTAGGTCATGACTGTCAAGCCTAATGATCTTCCCTTGCTTTTGGAAGCTTTTCAACAAGACTGCTTAAAGGTAGACATTTGTCAAACTGAACTGTTGGAGGCATTTACAAAGTAAAGGTCACAGTAAGCTCTCCTCTTCCCTCTGTCTCCTTTCCTTTTTCATTGTTTGTTTGATTTTTTAATCTTTCCTTCTTGCTCTCCTTTGTTATCTCCTTTTTCATACTTAAATCTCTCCCCCATCCCTTAATTTTTAATTCTTCATTGTGTAATTTGCCTCCATATTACCCGCCTCCTCTTTTTTCTCCTCTTTGTCCTCTCATATTTTAGTATGATGATGATTCATCCAGAAAACCATTCAAGTCATCTCTTAATCTTCGTCCGAAAGTCCAGACATGATAATCTATATTGATATCTCCTGTCGTCAGAACAAAAGTGTTGGTGCTCCAATAATGCTAATGGCGGAGATTACTGTGACAGTGTGATATTGGTCTGGTTGAATTGAAGTCGATATGAGCGGAGGAGCAGGGAGACGTTTTCTGTTCTTATTCAGCACACAGTACAAAAGCCTCTGATAAAATCAATGGTGTAATCAGGGAATGAGTGTCTGGTCTTGAATGTTGAAGATTATATCTCAAACTTTTTCAACTTTGGAGTCGTGGATGTATTATTGGTCTGAAAAGAACCAACGTTAGTAACTTTAATAAATATGTCGTCCACCGTTTCTGACGGACAATATGTTTTAATATGCAGCACAGTACATGGCGACTTGTGTGGCTCTCTATTGCATAGGATGGATTTGGCTTTTGGATTTGTTAGACAAATGCATGAACACTGTAGTTTTTTGCAAATGCAGATGTGCTGTTTCTCCAGTGGACAAACAAGATAGTAATCCTTGGCAGATCACCTTTGGATGTTGCCTGTTTGAGTGAAGATGGTGCAGCGTTGACCTATGATATGATGTGTCAAAAACCCCCAAGTACATAAACTCAGCCTGTCATTGTTTCTAGTGTCTTGGCATCTTTTGGGGTCTTTCTCATTTGGCATCATCCACTCAACTCAGCACACGGTCAATCACAGGTGTTGCTAAGGTAAATGTTAAATCCAAAACACTCTCTGTGTGTGATATAAGAACTGACGCTGCATCTCTGAGTCTACCAACTATACCAACTGCTGCAAGAAACTAACCCCAAGCTAATCTCATAGTGTCTTTCACAAGACATCAGGGCAGGATGTTCAGTGTAAGCTAATTATTCAAATCCAGATGTTTGGAAAATGGAGTTTATGCTGCTATATGGGTCTGACAAATTACGCTTTTCACTTGATTCTCAAAAAAAATTGGTAAACTTTTCAAATTAATTGTAACAGGACTCCTCAATAAAGCCATCACATGTAGAAAGTATCACATGCTAAGCAGGCACAGAATAATCTTGTGAATGACTTCAGAAACTCATGCCTTCCCTGAACTTTGGAAAATTCACTGTAAATTAAAAAAAATCCCTTGGTATCCAAACATTCAGTGGACCATGAAGACAGCATGTATAAGCTCTTAAATTGTCCTGTCAGAGTCTGCAAAGTGGGACAACGGCCACATCTTTCTGACAGCAGGATGTTTATGCCTCAAATCTTGTCTGCTTTATCTTCCTTCTCTTTGCTCTTTCTTCTTCATGGCTCCCAGCTCTGTGTCTCACACCTCTTTCTTCTCATGCACAAGGACACCCACTCACACACACATAAGTACGCACTCCGAGAGCACAAATGTCAGCCAATATTTCACATTCTCCTCCCCAAAATGTCAGTGTCTTGGCAGATCGTGTCTGCCTTCCTGCCTCGCTGGCTGTCAGCCCGCCTGCGTCCCACCTTAATCCGTTGTCACCGGCTGACAGTTCACATGCTCGAGGTCACTGGACGAACTCACCGGCTGAATATCTCCAAGGTGTGTCACATAAGGTAACACCGAATGGACCACTGAAAGTCAGATACTCTGGATGCATAAAACATGTGGAGGGTCTTACTACTTGTGTGATGTGCACTGATATTAAGAATTGTTGGCCGTCTGGTGATATCACTTTACTCGTTGAAGTCTTAAATGTGGTATGAGATGTTGGTGTTGGTATTCGATACCACTTAAGGCTTCTTGAGAACACAAATCTTATACTGAATTCACCAAATAACTCTGGCAGAAGAGAGCCATCTAAGTTAAGTGTCTTACAGTGTAAGAATGTAGTTGGTTTATAGTTACATTCAGATAGTTTGTAGCCCACAGTTGTCAAATTTGTTAGCATTTGTTAGAATTGTATCGCAGGCTGGATGGCTACATTTTGGTTGCTGTCTTCTTACGAAACGTTGTGATGTGAAATTTTAGTACAGACAGTGATACAGAAAAATGATTGGGTTATATTAAAGGTGTAGTCAGCGATGTGGGAGAAAATGAGTGGAGAGGTTGTTTATTAATTTTAGAATTTAGACCCGCCCCCCAAAAGTTGATGGACGTGCATCGTCATGGAAACGGCCGTAGAAACTGCGTAGCTGACCAACAAAGCTAAGGTAACCCCGACTCGTCAGACAACTCGACTGACAATATTGATAACATCACAACAACAGTACATTTTGGCAGATTAGACAATAAGATGAATGCCCGACGGCTGTTACTGTTATGTGAAGCACCACAAAGCTAATGTTGCTTACCTGTCCAGCAGAAAGACAGCGACATCCATGTCCGTTTTCAGGTCTTTCAGTTTGTGAAGTTCCCTCTACCGTCAGAAAGCAACTCCAATATTGACCCAGGTCTTCGCTCTTTCATGGTCATTGCCCTTCTATTTCACTTTTCACACCTCTGAACTTTTTCTTTTGGGCTGTTTTTCAGCCATTGGTGCTGCACCTATTGTATCTCTCTCTTACGCTAACTGCGCACGGTACACTACCTCCTACTCCCCCTCCCCCCTCTGTCTGATCTGCGCATGAGTATGATCGCCCCCTGGATGTGGGGGGGTGTACCCTGTTTTGGTGACTCGGCCCGAGCCACAGTATTTACCTGCTGAAATTCAGAATCAAGGCTGTGTATTGAAACCGGACTTTTTTTTCAACATGCTGTCAGTGGTGACATCTTGTGGATGGAGAGGAGAAATACGGGGAATTTGACAAATCGTGCATTAGATTAGAAGATTAAAAGATCGCTGACTACACATTTAAATGTAGCTGAATGAATTTAGAATAATGAGATTAGCTTTTTCTTAATGGTTATAAAGAACACTTAACAAACAACACTGATCTGAAGAAGATTTGAAGTAGTCTTTAAAATGCAAATAGAAGAAATGGAAGTGAGAAAAAAAATGTTAATGTGAAAAACTTATTGGCAGTCTCATTTTTACTGTGGACAGAGTTTGGCATTCGAAAATTAAGAGCTGCAATGTTTTCAGCCTTTTTGAGTATGATTATAGGCTCAGCCCACATCTCAGAATCACCCTGGACTTAGAGCAAACCTCTCATTGGTTTGAACTAGAGCTGCGCAAAAAATCGATTAAATTAATTAATTAGAATTATTTTCTGCAGAAGATTTTAAAAAATTAAAAATCAAGATTTTTTTTCTTGTCTTAGTCCAATTGTTAGTAGTAGCAATTTTTGAAAAAAAAAATACAATTTTCATGATGGTCGGCCTTGTAGGGTTTGCACAAACACTTTTATAGGCTTGTATTTGTTATTTAAGTAGACTAAATATTGATCAGAGAGTTTCATGCTAACACTGTAAAAATACCTCAGCCTTTTAGTGTTTATGTAGACAAACCTGCCTATGTTTATACTACAAAATAAACCTTTTATGACCCAGACTTTGAATTTAAGAGGGAAACATTTAGACAACATGAGGGCAAAACTTGATTTTTTTCATTTTTATGTCACTGGGAGTTTTGTTTCCTTTTAGGGAGGGAAAAATCGATAAAAGTCGAAAATCGAGTGTTTTGGAAAAAAATCGGGGATTTTATTTTTAGGCCATATCGCCCAGCTCTAGTTTGAACAAACCTTAAACCAACTATTTAAGCATTTGTTGAGTCAAATGGAGTCAAACTGCTGCAACATTGATCTCAAACAGAAGTCTTCAATTTATTTTAGCATATACTGTAGCCTGACTCCTCAGCAGACAGAGAATGTCTACAACGACAGCGTGATCACTTTGTTTCTTTTTTTACAGACATCAGTCTTCAAGAGGAGAGAATACTTTTGTGTCATTGCTGTGCATGAACTTCTTCTCGTTGTAAACACAGGGGAATACGTACAGGAGAAGGATGAGCTGCCATTTAGTCATTTCTCTTTAATGTTCATTTTTAGGAAATGCATTTCATGGTAAATCCAATATTATACTCTTTTATCACTTTCAGGGTTGCAGCGAGGTTGGTGCCTGTCAAAGGTAACATTTATCGGTGGGGTAAAGGTGGGATACATCATGGACTGGTCACCAAGCAGTGAAAAGGCCTACACATTAATGCAGACAACCAATCCCACACCTTCTTATTCTTGAGGGCAATTTAGGGTGACCAATGACCCAACAAGTGTATGTCTGGTCTGTTTGAGGAAACCAGAGTACTACCAGAAAATATAAGTTGCATCAAATAAAGTCAAGCTAACAAATCCACTTCAGGACATCAATCATGACCTCTTGCCTTAACTTAACCAACAAGTTTTGTTCCCCAGACATTTATGAACAGAGTTAATGGGATTATTTTGGAAATTGATCAGATTATATAGCATTATGGCAAATATTCTTCATGATACTTAGATCAGGTGCTTGGATTCATTGGAGGAGCTTTTAGTCCTTTATTAAGATAAGACATTGAATGGAGTTTGAAGTTTGAGAGAGGGAGTAGGAATTGATATGTTGGAAGGGGTCTCACTTGATCTTGTTTTGGACTCAGGCTGCCTGTTTAACAGCCTCAGCTTATTAGGCGTAGTGGACATAACCACTGTTATGTAGTAAAGTTAATTTTCAGAGTAACGTTTCGTTTTTTTGACTAAAACTCTGAAGGTATATTTCTTTTTTTGCTAAATTGTCTGCCATTCATGTTCCTGTTGTTATATTTGGCTTTATTCGGTTAACTTTATATATTCCTGTGTAGCTAAGTAACATGTTGTGCTGTTATTTAACGTACTTAGCACTTTGTTATGCTGTAAATAAGTGACTTGATTACACCTTTTCGTAAATGGCTCCTAGATATGTTTGGCTGAGTGAACAAAAGATTCAATATGTAGCACTAAATTAACTTCTACATCCAATTTTGCTCCTGTGGCTGCCTGGTAATGACGGAATAAAATGAGGTGAACTGAAAGTGCAAACTTGATCCTATTAAAGCATCATTCTGTCATGTGTTTCCACTCCTCTGCCAATCAGAATTAAGCCTTTAATTGGATGAGCGGTGTTGGAATACAAGGGGGGAAATGTCATATTAAAAGGAAGGTAAACATGTTTAAGCAGTACTGACACTTTTATATGCACACGTAGAGAGTTATTGCTTTGGGTAAATGTTTGATATCATGGCTGGCAGGAAAAATTGAAATGATGGGGGAAAAAAATCAATATTCCCTGTGTAATGATGCTCTCCTAGCCGCAGCAAAAACTATGTATCTTTAATGTATTTCTTACAAGCCCATATCTTATAAAAAATGAATGATTTTCTTGTACCTGATTGATTACCCTCTCAAATTGTGTTGAAAAGTGGCTATTTTTGTTCAGAAAGCAGATGGAAGATTTTTCTGTCCTGTATTTATCAGAACTGTTATGACACAGAGAAGATAAATCTCTCCATCCTTCATATTCTCTCGTCCTTGCTCTGCTTTGTTTTAGCCTCTTCACACCGAACGCCCACATCGTTTCTGTGCTGCGTGTGTGCTGCACTTTCTTGTCCTGATTTAGACACTGATTTCTCCCCGAATACATCTCTGTTTGATTTAAATTTAGCTGAGGGTTGTGTGACCCTCCCTCTGCCTGCAGACATTGTTTGGCCTCGAAAAGGATTTTACTGGTTTCTTGTTTTCTCTGCCTGCTTCTCTCCTCACAATTTTTGTTAAAAAAATAAATAATAAATAACATTTTCATTCTGCTTGTTAAGATTTCTAACAATGCTGCTTTTTAAGATGGTGAAAAAGAGGACATGGAGTGCAATCCTTGGTGGGAAAATGAATTCTGAGCCTCAATAAACACATGAATCAAGTTAATATTTTTCTCTGCTATTGCCTTCATAACTACACTTTTATTACACCAACTGCCTGTGTGGCTGTTTATGCCTCTTTCCATGTTTATGATCATCAGGCCTAGTGAATTTTTCCTAGGATCTTGGAATTTTGACCAGTTTATCCTTGAGTCAGAGTGTCTATTTATGCAAAGATTATATAAAATGTGTTTAATAACAGAATACAATCTTTATTATCAATCAATCAAACTTTTTTTGTATCGCACTTTTCCTACAGGACTTTGTAATACAAAGTGCTTTACATGAGAAAAAGATCAAATAAAATATCAATAAGTGGAATAAAAAGCAGATAATTGCATAAAATGAAAACATAATTCCACAATCCCCCCTCCCCCAAACCACATTCAATATACACACTCACTGAAACACACAAAGACATAAAAAGGAAATTCTGACAGAAAAAAGAATTAGATGACTGAGGAAACACAGGAGCTTAAACTAAAATAATACTTAAAAATACTCGAAAATACTAGAGGGTAAGATAAATAAATGTGTAAATACATAAATAAATAAAATAATCTAACAGTATAGAACAAAAGTTAGATAAATAATATGGTAAAATGAGAGTGTAACATCAGGTGCATCATAAAATCAGCTAAAATATAAAAGGAAAAGCATTTAACAAAGAATAAAATTCCAAATAAAAAAATCTGAACTGAGATGTAGTAATAAAACAAAATAAAAGGGTTAAAATAAGTTAAAATATAACGTAAAATAATAATAAATACAATCAGCTAAAAGCCAGATTAAAAAGGTAGGCCTTGAGTTTTTTAGACCTATATTCAAAATTAATACCTATGTTCAAGATTAATTCACTATGAAAACAGGATATTCAATGTTCCGACTGAAAGACTTTATTTTTTGCAAATATTCCCTCTTTTTGAATTTGATCGCTCCAACACAGTCTAAAATGGGATTTTCTTTATGTGTGGTATTACATTATCTTTCCTTTAAACTGCAATATGTACGCATTTGAAAACTAAAGACTCTAGTTGTTGAAGCTTTGTAGTTGAATTTTTTCTTTATTTTTCCCTGATGTATGACTTCAGTTGCTCAACAGTCTGTGATCTCTGTCATCATATTTTGCACTTCATAATGCACCACACATTTTCAGTGGCGTGAGGTTTGGACTGCAGACAGGCCAGTTCAATACTCACACTCTTTTACTACAAAGCCACATTGTTGCAGCATGTGCAGAGTATGGCTTGACATTGTCTTGCTGAAATTAACAGGGATGTCCCTGACAGCATATGTTTGTGCAAAGCCTTTATGCACCGTTCATAAATAACTATACCTTATCTTAACATGAGTCTTTTGGTGGTGCACCATTTTTACTCACTCATTACACTCACCTGTTCCCAGTCAACCTGTCCGCCTGTGGAATGTACCAAACAGGTCAATTTTAGTACTCCTCCACTTTCCCAGTCTTTTGTTGCCCTTGTCCCAGCCTTTGTAATGATATTCAGGTATCAAATTTAAAGTTATTGTTTTTTTATTATTATATTTGTAATTTTATTCATTTATTTATTTTTCTCAAACTTTAAAAAAAGAAAGCAAAAGGAAATAAAGGAATAACAAACAACAACAACCAAATCCAACAAGCAATATGTAAACCAAACTGTACTGTTATTGTACATCAACAATTAAGCATGTGGGTACAAACGCATGCACAGCAATCCGTTTGAGAAGGAACAGGAAGAAGCAAAAAGCTTATCTAGTCCTGCCCCTTCCTTACAAAACAGATAAAATACTGAATTGTAACTAAATACCTGCTGTCATTATTCATGGAAACAATGTAAATTCATGGGTAATCACCATGACAACAAACAAAACATCCTAATTGTAAGTAAGCACTTCAGAGAAATCAGTATATACGTTAAATGTCCATTTAATACAAATCCACATGTTGTATATACAGTGTTTATGTAATCAAACGATTTTTAATGTCAGCAGTATTCATAATCATCCATCTCATAATGCTATAAAATTCTCGTAGTATATCTGTTCTAAACTACATTTTAAGTTTCTTATTATGATTACTTACATATGTTAATAGCAATCAGTGTTTTGGTCATTTCTAATGTATATTTGTAAAAGAACAATAAAGTTTGTCATTTTAAACATTTAATTTCTTCTTTGTAGTTTCTTGAATTGGATATAGGTGAAAAATAATTGTTAAATAATATTCTGTTTAAATTTATATTTCTGACATGTATGAACTTCTCTGGAGTAAGAGTTTTGATTAACAATGGTTAAACAAAAGGCAAAGGGGGTTTTGCTCAATTAAAAAATCTACCTTGCAGGAATTTTTTCTTCAGATTATACAGTCACAAGAAGGGGATTCACGAGGCACAGTTGTAGGAATGGGAATCGAAAACCAATTCCAGTTGAGAATCGTTAACAGCTTCATCAAAGTATCGATATCATGAGTCTTCTTGCTAATCAACTCCTTGCACTGACAGGGTTCAGAAGCGTCAGAATTCTGGCTTAATTTTCTACAAAAGGCGCCTACTGCACAGCCTTAAAGCTATGGTCTACGTTTTGAATCCGCAGCCTGCCCCCCCTTCCCTCACCCCTCCCCTCAGTGTTCCAAGATCCCGCCCCCAGCTCGTGTCGCATCATAACAACAAGCCCCCTCGGACTGAGTTACGAGCGACTACCATAATATATCAGCAGCAAACTCAATCAAAAACAGCTCAGCTCAACTGAAAGTGTCAAACACGACAGACATCCCCCTTGTAACACACCCTGTAGTAAACAAAGCCATTACCTGTTCAACCAGGGGCGGAACGGCCGATGCTGAAGGTCTGACGGCCGACTGAGGCCGTTCGTTAGCCCGCTAACAGGCCTGGACCGGCCCCTCGGAGCTCCGTTGGGCCCCAGGGGAGAGAGAAGCGGCTTCCCGGTTTCGGCGCTAGGCTTTTCCGGCTGCATGATAGTTCAGTAGCTAACACTGCTAGCTGCTCGCCGGATGTAGAGGGGAGGAGGCGGGACCATGGGCATGACGCTGCGTAGCGAGGGAGGCAGGGGATTGGATGGACTCACGGACCAATGGAACCGTGCATGCCAGCACGGTTTGATTGGTCAACTAGTATGCAGCTTTGCAGCGGATATACTGAATGGATTTTTTTCGTTCTTTTTGGTCTTTATACTGTGTAGATAGGACCATAGGACCATAACAGCCTTATAAACGGTGTTATTAAGATGTACAAAGCTTCCAAATCGTAGACCGTAGCTTTAAGTGAGTGGAAACACCATCAACTTGCAGAAGCAGTTATCTATGCTGTGACATGTGGTTGACATTGTTGACACAAAATCTTCAGGCCAACATTTGCCCACACAGAAAATCTGCAGGAAACAATGAGGGAATCGTTGAAGAATTGGATTGATTAGCAGGATTGTTAATAGCATTTGTATTGATAAAATCTTATTAATTCCCATCCCTACACAGTTGCCTTCAAATATGCTCCTTTAAAAACAGATCAACACTTCCTTCAGTCTGAGAGCGGTTTGATGCAAGGTTTGAAGAGCACTACTTAGATATCATGGTCACAAGAAAAAGGACCCTAAATTTAACTTCTTCAGTCTTCATCAGCGTTTACAGTGGTACAAGGTTTGACAGTACCACGATTTAAAAGCTTTTAAGAGGGGTCTAAGGCAAAAGCAAGTGAAGAATTTAAGTCTCCATGATCTGGACTCTAGACAATCAAAGCTCAAATTCTGATCACTTCATTCTTGAATCAGAGATGATGTGTCGCTGTGAAGTGTTTGGACAAACTCCTAACAGCACCTGGGGTGTCGGTGGCACAGTCTGATACCGCGCTTGGTTGGTAATTGAAGGCTGCAGATTCAAGTCCAGCTCCGGCTGTCACATGGCGATGTGTCCTTGGGCAAGACACTTAACACCAAGTTTCTCCCACTGCTGTGTCAGTGCAAGTAAATGGGTATGAAGGGAGCAAATGTGTTAGTTGATTCTGACGGACAAGTGACAGAGAAACTCCAACCATCAGCGAGTGACTGTGAGGGTGAATGGGTGTGAATGGGTTAGTGTGACCTGTTTCGAGTCGTCAAAGACTAAAAGAGTGCGAGATAAGCTCTAATACGTTGAAGCATATACCATTTATTTAAGGTGCTATATATTTACAAACAAGAGATGAGTATTAGGCCAAGTGACCATTGACCTCATACATCCAACATCTAATAATCACTGTCCTGGTGTCACTGTAAGCATTTGTGTATAGTTCAATAAAATCCCCTTAAAATGTGGTTGAGATATTAAAATAAAATGTGAGGGATACACATGAACACAGTTATTCAGACCATTGACCTTCAAATTCTTGTTAGCTCTTCCTTCAGTTAGAACAGACTTTTTTTTTTTCAAATTCGGACAATGTTCGGTAAAATTTCCTCTTCAATCAATCAAACTTTATTTATATAGCACTTTTTCCTATAACATACTCAAAGTGCTTACAGCTCTTAAAATATCTTTCACACAAGCAAGAAATAAGCATGAGACTCCAAGACCTTGACCCTTGACAACCGACCTACAAAATTGAATGAGTTATTTCTACAGTGAGATATAGGATTATGCTAAGATTAAAGAAAGGGTCAAATGTTTATTGCTATTATGAGCCGTATCTTCACATTAAACTCATGCACATAAGGCCCAATGACCTTTTGAACTCTCATATTTTTCTGGTCTTGCTTCTGCCAGGATGGACATATTTGTTTGTACAAAACCAAAAACCAGTGAAGTTGGCACGTTATGTAAATCGTAAATAAAAACAGAATACAATCATTTGCAAATTCTTTTCAACTTATATTCAATTGAATACACTGCAAAGACAAGATACTTAATGTTCTAAATGGTAAACTTTGTTATTTTTTGCAAATATTAGCTCATTTGGAATTTGATTCCTGCAGCATGTTTCAAAAAAGCTGGCACAACTGGCAAAAAAGACTGAGAAAGTTGAGGATTGCTCATCAAACACTTATTTGGAACATCCCACAGGTGAACAGGCTAATTGGGAACAGGTGGGTGCCATGATTGGGTATAAAAGCAGCTTCCCTGAAATGCTCAGTCATTCACAAACAAGGATGGGGCGAGGGTCACCACTTTGTGAACAAATGCGTGAGCAAATTGTCCAACAGTTTAAGAACAACATTTCTCAAAGAGCTATTGCAAGGAATTTAGGGATTTCATCATCTACGGTCCGTAAAATCATCAAAAGGTTCAGAGAATCTGGAGAAATTACTGCACGTAAGCAGCAAGCCCAAAACCAACATTGACTGCCCGTGACCTTCGATCCCTCAGGCGGTACTGCATCAACAACCGGCATCACTGTGTAAAGGATATCGCCACATGGTCTCAGGAACACTTCAGAAAACCACTGTCAGTAACTACAGTTTGTCGCTACATCTGTTAAGTGCAAGTTAAAACTCTACTATGCAAAGCCAAAGCCATTTATCAACAACACCCAGAAATGCCGCCGGCTTCGCTGGGCCCGAGCTGTGGTCTGACCAGTCCACATTTCAAATTGTTTTTGGAAACTGTGGTCATCGTTTCCTCCAGACCAAAGAGGAAAAGAACCAGCCGGACTGTTATAGGCGCAAAGTTCAAAAGCCAGCATCTGTGATGGTATGGGGGTGTATTAGTGCCCAAGGCATGGGTAACTTACACATCTGTGAAGGCACCATTAATGCTGAAAGGTACATACAGGTTTTGGAGCAACATATGTTGCCATCCAAGCAACGACTTTTTCATGGACGCCCCTGCTTATTTCAGCAAGACAATGCCAAGCCACATTCTGCACGTGTTACAACAGCGTGGCTTCATAGTAAAAGAGTGCGGCTACTAGACTGGCCTGCCTGTAGTCCAGACCTGTCCCCCATTGAAAATGTGTGGCGCATTATGAAGCATAAAATACAACAACGGAGACCCCAGACTGTTGAACAACTTAAGCTGTACATCAAGCAAGAATGGGAAAGAATTCCACCCGAAAAGCTCCAAACATTGGTCTCCTCAGTTCCCAAACGTTTACTGAGTGTTGTTAAAAGGAAAGGCGATGTAACACAGTGGTAAAAATGCCCCTGTGACAACTTTTTTGCAACGTGTTGCTGCCATTAAATTCTAAGTTGATGATTATTTGCAAAAGAAAATAAAGTTTCTCAGTTTGAACATTAAATATCTTGTCTTTGCAGTGTATTCAGTTGAATATAAGTTGAAAAGGATTTGCAAATGATTGTATTCTGTTTTTATTTACAATTTACACAACATGCCAACTTCACTGGTTTTCGGTTTTGTAATTTGAAAGATAACTCCTGGAGTCCTTTTGGAATATGTGTTTGAGGATGCTTTTTAGGATCCTCTTAAAAGCATTCATGAGATACTTAAAAAGAACAAACAAGAGGCATCATGACCTTAACCTTGACCATTGTCATCCAAAATCTGACAAGGTCATCCTTCTGTCAGTGCAGACAGTTATAATTTTGGAGGAAAAAAAAAAAATTTGTAAACTCTTTCTTAGATATCAAACATACAAGCATGGGGTTGATATGGGGATTTGCTACCTTGACTTTTGGACTTTTACCACACAAATTTAATCATTTAGTTTTTCAGTCACATTAGTTTAAAGAAAATATTATTGAATAAAGTTTCATTCAAGATATGGCATTCACGAGCAAGACATGAGACAAAGTAGCATTAACCTTTGACATGTTTTTTTTTCACAACCTGAGTCGTCGTTCAGTCAGAGCAGGTGTTTGTTCAAAGTGGGAAGAAAATATCTGGAGGTTTCTTAAACTTTTGTATTATTCTATGATATAAACAAGGCTACATGACCATGACCGATCACCCATGCCTTTTTGAATTCAGTTATATTTTCCTTGAGTCAGAAGGGACATCTACACAAGGTTTGTAATAAACCTCTTATAAGTGTTCTTGAGGTATGTCCAACAAAAGAAACACTGACACAACCTGCAAACATTTTGGCCCTCAGCTGTTCCTGCAGGAGCATGATAAAAACATTGGCCTAGCAGATGGCAGAGCTAAACTAACACTGTCGTCCTGTGGCCCAAATAACTGTCCTTTCAAGAAATATAGAACTGCACTAAGAAACACTGTGGAGGACAAATTAAAAGTCTTCTCATAGTGTTGATGGTAATTACAAAATGACATGTTTTACGGACAGTTTGCGATTCTAAACTAGTACAGTTTGGAGAATAAAGAAACTAATATCCATTTAAAAAGGCAGCAGCTTCTATTTTCAGTGTAGACACTGTGACAGAAAAGGGCTGATTAAGTCTGTGCCTTTGAAGAATGTGCCATCTTTGCTTGGCTGGCATAAGAGCCAGTTAAACCTGAGGGTTTTAACAGTGTCACCCTGTGAGTACTATCCAAAAAAATTCAATTAGTTTGATATAAAAAAAAAACATCAGCTGGCAGGACAAAAATCAAAAGCGTCTTTAGCAACTTAAAAATAAGAGGCTCCTTGACTGAACAGATTTAAGAGAGAAGTTTGGTTAAAAAGATAAACACAGGACAAATTGTGGTAACCAAAAACTTAACAGTCTATTCATTAGTTCAACTCTACTAAATTTGACTTGTTCCCTGTTGATGTGTCTGACCTTTAGTCTTTACAAGACTGATGTGGAAATATGATCATAAAGTGTGCTTTTAGGAATCTGTGATGCAATAGTGAAGTCACCATAAGAGAGAAAATTGTTGATGTTGTAAAAGTGTTTGTTTTTGTGTTTTATACTTATGATTGCTCTCTCTTCCCAGTGTCCCACTGATCTGCAGTCACTCTGCTCTGGACATAGCAGGGTCTGTGCATAAGAACATGATTGCAATAGTTTGCTAATTTAGTGGCTCACTTGATTGCCCATTCAAAGTGCGTTACAAGAGAGCTCGGGCCACATACAACCACCTGTGATGTTATAAGCTGAACTCCAACCATGGCGATAAAACCAAGAACGATGTAGCTAACGGATGACAGTTGGATGAATCACATCAGCAGTGTTGTCAGAGCTTAATTTTTTAAATATTTTCTTTGGTGCACCAAGTGTCTTGTCTTATTGTTTCACGAGTGACAGTGTTGACTAATGGTGTTCTTCTCCCTGTGTGTTGTCATTTACTGGACCTGACCTTACAGAGAGTCATCTGCAGCCTCCCCTGTGATGTTTTAATGTAATAATGTAAGAATATCTATCTTAGATTTATATTTGGTGAGACAGTTAATTCAAACAGCAGTGCCTCTGACAAAGTGAACTCAAAGTCACCAGTTTGCATGGTAACTAGTTGCCAGCTTATTCGAAATGTTTTTACCTGTGGACTGTCAATAACCCCTGACTTAGATGTGGATATGTTTGGACTTGGCATTGACCAATATATAGTACAAATGCTTCAATACCATTTTTCCACCATGGTATTTTACATCCAAGTAGCATAATGATATCAACAAGTCATTTGTTTGAGCTGCAGCCTCTGCTATTAGGGGTCAGTGTTACTGCTATGACACAGGACTGTATCCAACCACCATTGTGAGCTTCCATGAATATGAATATTACTCATTAGTGTCCTTCCCCACAGTGAGGAAACAACAGTGGGGAATTTTGTACATCTTATGTTTCGCACTGAAGGAATATAGGCCTGTCACAATAGCAAATTTGCTGGACGATAAATGTCAAAAAAAAAAAACTCCAATAAAAACACACACAACAATAAAAACAATAAATAAAATGGAGTTTATACAGTTCAGGAATTGTTTGTGACATGTACTTTCTCCCAGTCAATTTAATAATAATAATGGATTTTATTTATAACGCACTTCACATTTGTGGGCAAATCTCAATGTGCACAGTCAAGAAAACAATAAAAACAATGATAAAAATAGTAAAAGCGAGCAGTAATAGTAAACAATAAAATCAATCAGGAAAAGCGATACGATTTTTGTTCTGTCTTTGAAAGATTTCCCGAAATGTTGGCTTTTCAACGGTATTGAAGGGCTGCATTTCTTTGGCAATGTAGAGAACGACACTGTCTGTGAGCGTGCACCATTTTGCTCTGTTTTATTTATATTTCCATTGCCGACCAAATGCCTCAGTCAGTGCTGACGGTCAAAGACGAAATCTCTCCTGAACCTCCTCTCCTTCGTCACCACTACTTTCAAACAAATAAGACACATCGGCTCGTCAGTGTTCATAGGTTCACACCTTGTTCATTCTGTTTAAAACCTAAAATATTCCCACACAGGAGCTGTGGCATTCGGTTTAGGAACCGTTACTTTTGTGCGAGCTTTCATATTACTACTTGGTTCCTTGTAACTCCTCACGATGCTCACTTCAGCTCTGTGTGTGTATGCGTGAGCGGCGATGCCTCCCCCCATAAAGACTGAATGACTGACATGAGGATTCACTCAGCTATATAACCAACATGCCCCGGTGTTGAGACAGTTGCACAGACTGGACCATCTTCTCATCCAACCTGTTTGGTAGAAAGAGAGGATTCTCTGGATGCATGTGTCAATTTATTGAGGCTGGCAAATTACCGAGGATATTTTTATTTACCGTGCAGTAAATTGATTTATTGATTATCCTGATAGGCCGAAAGGAACATAACCTAACAAAACTATCCTTCAGGTTGTCTGTCTTTAGAATGATGACGTAAGCCAGCTCTCGTCCTTCACCTGTCTTTAAGTCTCAGGTTTTCTTCCACTCTTCCTTTAATTCATCACTTTTAACAGATTAGTCTAATCCAAACACACACACACACACCTCCTACACACCTCAACCCACCACCACACACATTTGAAAGCATCCCCCCACACACTCACACCCACACATTAGTCTAATCCCCTGATCATACCTGCAGTGACTCACCCAAAATGGATCAGGGAGCGAGGGCCTTTCTTATTTCCTCTGTGGCAGGCCAATAAAAAATCACAAACACACACAGACACACACCAGCTCTGGAAGTCAAATGGATATCCATTTTTAATGATGCTCAGACAGCTTGACCTAGTATTGCTGGGCTCGGTCGGTGTGCATGTTTGTGTTTGTTGTACTGAGGATGTGCAAATGAATGTTTAAATATGTGCATCCCAGAATCACTTCTTTGGTTTGCAAGGGGAATGTAGGAGTCAATCTCTGTCAGCTCAAACACAAACAGATGATATTTAATACACAAAGAGTGGGCTACAACATGTGGAGTGTGTACCCCAATAATCTGACCTTATTTCCTATCATCCCGTCCTACTGTACATCCATCTAGCTCGCCTGTTAGCAGAATAACAAGCTCCCTAGTTATCCTCAACATATCCTGTTGGAGGTCATTTTTTCACTCACTGTCACTTTTTTCCATTATATTAGTTATTCATTCAAGCACCCTCACACACACATAACACACTCTTCTGCCCATGCCCTCTGTGCGACCTCCGAGTCCATCCTCCCTCTGGGCCAGCATCCATCCGTCTCGCTCTTTTTTACACTCCAAAAGCATGCCAGCTGTCTCAGGCCGAAGAGGTCAGTCATCACGACAGAGTTACTCAAAAATTTAACAGCATGGTCTAGACCTGCTCTTTCATCGAGTGTCTCGAAAACATATTGGTAATGAATTGGTGCTGTACAAGTAAAGATTGGATACGCGTTCTGCTTTTCCCAACAAGAGCTTTACACAATAAATATTTATGAAATTCTCCTTTTAAATTATAATTCTATTCCGAACAAGTACCTCTCGGGTATTTGGCGCCACAAGGACTGTTCTTGTAAAAACTGGCGCTGCTGTATTTTTTCCGTTTGCGAGATATTCTGCTGTTTATTTAAAAAGCAAACTGTGCATGAAACTGTTACACCTTCTATTAAACAGCTATAATTTTACTAATTTAGGACATCATTTTACAGGTCTTACCATACAATACTTGGCTTTTCAAATTTAAACCCCTCCTCCTTTTGTATCACACCTTGTCCATTCATTATCTGTTGTATCTATACCACCTATCCCTTTTGGGGTCCTGGGTGCAAGGAACTATTCTGTCCGGCATCGGATGCAAGGCAGGGTACAGCCTGGACTGTTATCCAGCCAATCACAGGGTGACAAAGAGAGACAGTCGTTCACACTCACACCTTAAGGCAATTTGGAGCCAACAGCTAACCTAATGAGCAAACTCTACACTGCCTTGACCAACACAGGGACTGAACCAGTAACCGTGCTTTGAGGCAGATGCACTACCTGCTGCTCTGCCGTGGGGCCCTGTTAAACTAAGTGTTTCACTGTTTGTTATTACCTTATATTAACATCGTCAGCTGTTCCTAACCACATTTAAAGTTAAGTCTTGGGGTGCTGGTTTGGCGGAGTGGTTAGCTACTATGCCCATATACATACTTCTGCCACCCCGGGTTCGAATCCAGGCTGTGACCAGTAGGAGAGTGTCTTCCCCTACTCTCTCACCCCTTTCACAAGCCCATCCACTGTTATTCTCTCCTATCAATAAAGGCACAAAATTCCCCAAAATACATTTAAAGAAGGTTAAGTTTAGTCACATGGCAGCAACTTGAAATCTGATGAAAGCCCATTGCATTAAGCTTTCCGTGACTCTCACACACGCTGGTATTTAAAGCCCCAGTCACACATTCCCGTTTCTCATGGCAATTGTGCACCATTGTCATAATCCTGACAAAACGTGCTTCAGTCGTGGTGCATGCACTACTTGGTCTGGATCAGCGTTGTATAGTCGTGGATGAACGGCAGGGAACGTGGAAGGGTCCCGGCAGTTTTGAACTGTTCAAAACTGTCGTGGAGAATCGCCGCTCTCAGTACAGCAAGATGGAAGCCTAATGCAGTCTTAAAGCGAACGGTATCAGCGTGGCATGTACGGAGCTCAGTCGGGCTGATCGTGGCTCAATCCTGAAAGCTTTCTGAGGACGAATGACAAGGATGTATCCGTTTGAGCCCCGGCTGTGTCCCGTTCAAGACGGCGCAAGCGATGGGGCTCAGTCGGGGCTTATGTGACGTGAAACTGAGCTCGAGCTGGGCTGACGTCGTGTCAGCGGGATGAAAGTTAAAGGAGTCCTCGTCAATCGCTGTATTAACCTAGCTGTAGCGGGACGAACGCCCCCTGAAGCGCTGTAGAAGCGCTACTGACAGTGTATTTACGGGGTGTGTCCGGGGGTGAGACAGTCATTTCATCCCATATCATAGCAATCACACCAGCCTCCTCAATCGTGTACAGTCGTGCACAATCGCTATGAGAAACGGGAATATGTGACTTAGGCATAACCATCAGACTACTGTCAAGTAATAGTAGTAGACTGGAATCCAGGAAACGGCACGATTGAGTGAGAAGCACAGTTGAGTGAGACATCCTAAAGATTAAAAGCTACAGTTCCACACTTTACAGGTTGTGCAAATAACTTGGCGTCTTGTTTTATTCGATTAGGCAAACAAAGTTTTCTGTACTTTTAAAAACTATCTGTAACAAAATCGTAACATGGATAAAAGTGTAGTAATAAATAAAAAATCCCATATATTTATTTTTCTTTGTTCAAATCAACGTCAACTTTGTCATGATAAATATCATCTTACTCAGTATCTTCTTCAAAACTAAATAAATGTATTTCTGGGTGTTCCAACACCTTACACATTTGGTGTGGTGTGGTTTGCTTCTTTGAAAAGTTTGGATTGCTTCTGGTAGAGTGAAAGCTCACATGAACTTTGGTGCAGACCAATAAAACTGGGGTTTGGTTTGCTTCCAAGTGGACCAGGGTTTATTTGCAAAGGGAGTGGCATCCATCTGAGCCAGATAAGGCATCCGAACCAAAAGGTAGTGAATTGTAGCTTAGATTTGGCTGAACATCACTACGGAAAAGCTAACGTCGCCTTCACTGACAATATAAAGCAGAGGGTGCCTAATGGTCCGTGCATTTTGCGGCCATTCGTTTTTCATGTTGATATGGGGAACCTGAAAACGGGTAACCATCAGATTTTCCGATTTCCGTTTGGATGAAGGGAAACGAATAACAGGAAACGACTTGTTTCCCGTTATTCGTTTGGTAATCGAAAATCCAAAAACGGAAAACGAGCCTTTAACTGATATCTATTACGGGTTTTTTTTAATACAAGTCGGGATATAAACTACAGCCGTAATTCCTTTCGTAAAGCTTGCTTTGCCTTCGCCCCGGAAGCACTTCCTTCTTCTGCGCTGCCGATTGTAAGTTGTTTTGAGATAACTTGTTCTGAACTGGTGGTATACAAATAAAGATTGATTGATAAAATATTGCAGAACCGAGGCTTACCTTGTTTGTAATGTGTAACTGCCCATCTGGTAATATGTGTTTCGAATGTAGTTTGATAATTAAAATAAATGGCTATTTATTGATACATGGTAATAACAAATACATTTATTCGGAACTCAATACAATTTACAAAACTTGCATAATATTTCATTAATGTCTACAGTAAAAGAAGGTCACACACTAAAAGAACAGATATATAGTGAGAATTTAAAACTCAATTTATAGAAAACAATAATGGTTACGGATGATGCTTCGAGATGGGCTTAAAGCAGGCAAACTAATAATTTCATTAGAGGGCAGTATTACGAAGCAGCAGCGCAGAAGAAGAAAGTGCTTCCGGGTGAGCAAAGCTTTACAAAGGGAATACGGCAGTATTTTATATCCCAACTTGTGTAAAAATAAACCCGTAATAGATATCAGATAAAGGCTCGTTTTCCATTTTTGGATTTTCGTTTCCCTTCATCCAAATGGAAATCGGAAAATCGAATGGTTTCCCGTTTTCCGTTTACCCATATCAACAGAAAAAACAAATGGAGCAAAGTACACGGACCCCTAATGTTAGGATCGCTACTCCTGCAAGTTGCTCTTTACTACTCAAATAGGGCCCTGTAAAATCTAATGAAATGTGTTTTCCTCAATTCCATTTTCCCATAGCTTTTTTTTGTTTGTTTGTTTTTTATTTTTGAGAATTGAGCTTTTAGTATTTTATGCAAATATAACCCAAAGACACAGTGTCAAGTTGTGATAAGTGGCATACTGGTTCTACGATGTTACTCCTTTTTTGGCAGGTGATTGTTACTTTAAATGTGGTCCTCAGACGTATCTTTACGCGATCAGTCAAAATTTGCAGAACATTTGTTGAGTGGACCCATTCTAATCATTGGGAACCTGTTCTTCCCTGTACTTTGGAGTTAGCCGGGAGTTTTGTAGCTTTTCTGCCAACATAGCCGGGGTCTCAGAGGGCTGCTTCAACATGTTTGCATTGTTAATGAAGGGAGGAGAAGGGGGAGGGGAGTGATTAGTTATAACATTTGTCCTCACAGTAATATTAAACTCTTGAATTTAGAGCAAATCTGTGAATCATTTTAGTGCCTCAGTATTGCATATTCAAGCCCCTTTGACACAATCCTCATATTACCAAAAAGAAATCCAGAAGAAAATGAATAGATGCCAAAACTTTTCAATATCGACCTTCAAGTTTGTGTCAGCTTGATAGAACAAATAAAACTGGTGTATGCACGCATCCTGACACACTCACAGGAGGAATGCTGCATTCAAATTGTGTGTCAAGACTACAAGGTTATTTGATTGTTCAGCCTCATACAGTATGCACATCAAAACACTGTATTTGCACACAGATTTTAGCCATGTGTGTGTTTGTGTGTGCATGTGCTGCATGTGTGTTTATAAGCCACAGGAAAAATGACTCACTGTTGTCATGGGGAACGCGGAGCACTGAGTCGGGAGGGATTTACTGAGCCATGTAAGACACACAGCCACATGTGCGCGCAGTCACACACAACTTAAGTGAATCAGGCCATTAATTAGACTGCATTACCCCGAGTGAAGTCCTGCTACTGTACTGCAGCAGCGAGGTAAATCTGCAATCTGCAAACATTTACATTTGCATTTAGCAGATCGATTTAAGAGGACTGCACAAAGGAATACCCAGACCTGTGAATACACACGCTCTGAGCATGTGTGCCAGGTTGTTTGGAGCTGCAGCTTGTAGATCAGAGACACAGATGCACTCAAACACAAACTAAAATAGCACACAAACACATGACAGCGTTTGGAAATCCAGAAAACAATTTTCTCTTCTGCCTCTCCTTCTGTCTCTCGTGTGCACACACAGCTCATCAGACTGAGTTCAAAGATACGCTTCATATGCTGCTCGGTAATAACTCACATGTTGTATGACAGAATCAGATAGATCATTAGCAGGGGTTGCTGTTGCATCTACTGCAAACCCTCTGTAGTAATTGAGATTTTGTGGGGATTTTCCAGGGTTTACATGACCTGAAAGACAGCAATCATTCTTTCTCATAAAAGTGACTCATGAGCAAAGTTATCTAAAAATGTGTTTTTAAATAAAAATAAATATGTATTTTTTTAATTCAGCTTTTCATCTATTTTCCAGCTTAACTTTGAATAAAACCAACTGAATGCACATTTTGCTGTTTACGTCCTTGCTCACTGTTTTTAGACATTGAATTGTGGGAGAGTATGTCATACAGACTAAGTCAGTATCTCTGTACACTGGGACACAGCATGGTGGGATACAGGATGATAAGATGTGATTTAAAATGGTGCAGTATAATATGACAAGATGCTGCACGGAAGTAGCCTTGTAGAGCAGACAGACCTGCCTGATTCTGAAATCATGCATCTCCGTCTTGCCAGCCTCCATTGTCCAACGGTTTCACTTGGCTAAATGCTTAATGACCCAATCAGAGAAGAAAGGCGTGAGCGGCGGGGGCAGCGGGCTTGGTAACAACAGGAGTGACTTGACAGGAAGTGAAGTTACTTCCTGTTGTACAAATTATGCAGGCTAACGTCGGTTAGCCATCACTATTACTCAGTTATACTTGGCGAAATATGCTCTCCGCATAAGTTTACTTAGTAGGGATTGTCTTCGACAAGATTCATGTCCCGTATAAGTGTTAAATAATACATCTTTTGTGGTATAATTTAATGTGAAACAATAGTCTCAAGGTAGTTAAGCTAGCAGCTACGGCTAGCGGTCGTTAGCTGCTACGGCTCATGGCTAAGAAGGGCAAACAACAGTTGGCCGTTAGCCGTAGCAGCTGAAAACAGCTAGTCACTAAAACCACAGTTAGCCGCTACGGCCATCGGCCATTTACTGTTGTTTGCCCTTGTTAGCCATTAGCCATAGCAGCTAACAGCTAACCGCTAGCCGCTACATTTAGCCACTAGATATGCTACGTCATAGCAGCGCTGCTTGATATGGATTGGTCTGCAATGAGTGTTTTGGGCCAAACGATCGTCCAATCACAAGCTGCTGTTGCTTTTGAAGGTTCTGCTCCTGAAAACATTTTTGCAGTGCTCCTTCCCAGATGGATTAGTGAAATATTTTCAATATGGAACTGTCCATCTGGCATGTCAGGTTAGCACAGAATAATATGGTGCAAACATACTTTATGTTTGTTTAAATGCATAGGATGACATTTGACAACACAATACTGAAATATGTCATTTGGAACTATACAATACAACACAATTTTTATCATCTCATTAGTTTAGGACACTATGGTGTGAAAAAATATGATATGGTTAAGATAAACAGAGAGAGTTAAACAGTGTGGTACGGTGCGGTTTGATAAAAATCCCCCAGAATGTAGTGTTATGTTGAGGTACACAGTGAAACACAGTGAAATGCTCTATCAGAGCATAATGTAATATGACACAATACAACACAGTACGATTTGATATGTCATAACATGATTTGATATTGTTTGAAATGTGACAAGACATGCTATTATGTAACATGAGACATGATGTTACATGCCATAAAGTAGAGCTACAGCTATTAAGTAGGTCAAATCTGTTATTTGTTTGCAGAAGATTTAAAATGCAGAATCAAGATTTTTGTTCCTTGATTTACTCAGTCACTTATGTTGCCGACCTCATTCTAAATAATGCGTCCCTATGCCAAACTAACAGCATACACTGTTATCTCAAGTTTAACAACATGAATACTATATATTCATATATTCATGTCTGGGCTCTGAGCCAGGAATAACCACAGAGAAGCTGACCATGCTCTGACAGACAGACATATTCAAGTTTAAGGTTAGAGAAGGAGCTGTCCATACAAGGATCCTGAAGGCGTGTTGGAACTGCATATAACTGAAATGATGTATGCTTGAAGCTGTTATTCTTGCATTGTGTAACCCACCCACAATTAACTTAAAGATAAGAAGGAAAGGCATCTTCATTCTGTCACATATGAAGTCCTTTTTTCAGTTAGAGGGAACAAAAGTGGACTTTTTGAAGGAAAAATCTTTGTTTAGTAGGGATGCACTATATTGGATTTTTGTCGATATCTGATATGCCAATACTTTTTAATTCGTCATCGCTCATACTGATACCAATACCAATATTACTGGTCAAGAGCTCAAGCTCTGTACTTAACAAAAATAGACTTTTTTCTTCGTGTTACAGTATATTTTTGTAAAAAAAAAAAAAAAGCAGCAGTAAAACAAGACAAACAGCATTTAACTCTTGCAAAAATGAACCCTCAGTTTTTAAATTTACCCGTGCAGTGATGAGAAGGTGCATCAGTATCCATATTTGTGTAATTTGCTGTTGCTCCAGCGGATGTGTGGCTGATTTATTGATTGTGAATATCTGCAAAAATTTCAATATCAACCAATATAGATCCTTACATTTTTAGGCTGATTTTAATGGATACCAATATCAAACAGATGATATCGTACATCCCTAGTGTTTATATTTTCAGGGATATCACCCAGCCTTGAGAAAGTAAAATGATAAACATGATGTGATATGATTTGAGAAGGTATGATATACTATGTTAGTACAATATGTGACATTACATGGTATGACTTGATATAATACAACACAGCAAGACATGATATAAAGATGTTTGATATGATACAGCATAACATAGCATGACATGATGAATTATATTGTACAATAAGATATGATACAAGATATTATATAGCATGACATGACATGATACATTAAGTGTTATGATATGACAAGACACAACATAATATGGCATGGCATTACATGATTTATGACGTACTTGATAGAGTATATGATCTGATGTGATTTAAAGCAGTGAGTACAATGCATTATAGAATAATACCATTGTAAGGCTGACATTAAATAGGGAAGCTTATAGTGCAGTGTATGATACATGGTCCATAATTTGATTAAATAATATTGGGATACTGTGATAATGTTTATATTGCAAAATATACAGAAATTCATCTGAATATCTGATCACTAAGGCCTATAAAACAGTCCTAATAATGTGACTTGTAGGAATGGTGTGACAAAGCAGTATTCTAAGTATATTAACAGTATGATAGAACTGTAAAAGGAAATGGGTCTTGATGCACTCTTTTCCGCAAAGACGTGTTCATAGACCTGCGAATAGATCACACAACTCAAAATTTAACAACAGCTCTCTGTGGCTCCACAAGATGTTAAGTTACCCATCCATATGACCATTCAGCAGCTTTGTGCATAACTGTACATGCTCAGAGCCATGATAACATGAAGGGTAGAAGGAGTGAACAGGGATGTTATATCAAGTGTTCATGTACCTCGATCATTATTCATATAGAGCTGCCATTTATGTGAGCTGTGGTTGTGCTTTATGATGAGGAGGCGTCTTTCTCTGTCCTTCATTTCCTCATTGCTGTGTTAACATGGCCATAAAGAGACAGGTGAGACTCCCAATCAAAATTGAACTGGTCAGTAATAAGAAGGAAGTCTTTGTGGCTTGTTACGTCCACATGCCACAAAGACTTTGACTCGTCCTACTGGAGAGCCCACTCCATCTTTTCCCTCATTGTTGAACAAAGTCATTTTGCTTTTTAAGTTATATTGAATTTAAAGATGGTGTGCAACTCCCTGTATTGTTTACTGTCTGTATCAGGCACAAGGTGAGGATTCAGGCAGCAGAAACAGTTCAGGTTTGCAAATAAGGTCTTTAGTCCAGAATCAGTTCGGTACACGATAAGGCAATCAACCAGGCTGAGTTACAAAGGCAGAGAGGCTAAATCTAAATGAGAACAGGCAGGGTCAAACACAAAGAGTAACTAGGCTGTAGATAAAGTGCTGGAGAATCAACTAGTGAGTAGTGAAAATCTGGCAGAGAAGTCAGAGAACACCAGAGCTTAAGTAGGAAAGTCGAGTGAGTTAAAAAGACACTGGTGCAACAAATTAGGGAGGGACCCGGTGATCACTGGTGAGCGAAAGAGCAAGACAGGAACTGAAAGAGACCAGAAACAAGGGTAAGCAAAATAAGACCACAAATAAATTCACTCGACAGGTACTGATAGTCTGCTTCTGGACTTCTTTGCCACTAGTTTGGCTTCAAAGGGTCGTGAAGAATCACCATAGTAAGTTTTACTTTTAAAGACGTATTGATATCGAGAAAAAAAGCACTAATTATTGAATTATTGAATAATCTCCTCATCAATACTTAGTCCCACCACTAATTAACCAAACATATGCAATCTATGAAATTTAGTGTTAAATGACCAAACAGACATTTCCTCTTCAAGTTCTGCCAGTCTGCACTTGTGCTCACAGGGAGAGACAGATGGGTGGATGGAGATGGACATGGAGGTGATGGTGTGTGTGTAATTGTGTGATATTGAGTGGTAGATAACACAGACAGAGAGTGTGCAATCAGAAAGATGGAGGACTTCATTGTCAGCCATTTTGATGGGAACACAGATATAAGGAGAAGAGGATGCCAGAGGAAGGAGAAATGGAGCAAAGATGATTGATTTTGACATATTTCTGACATGTTGTGTTGTTCTTTTCTTTATCAAGCATTACATTCTACACAATATTTTAAGGTTTCAATTTTCGTCCTTTATAGGCAGGTTTAATGACTCATAGGACCCCTGCAGTATATCTGCACAACAGTAAGTTTCAGCATCATAACTCCCCAGATATGGCACCCAAGGGGCCAGGACACTCCCTGCCTGGAGCCTACAGTGAGACAGGAGAGAGAGAGAGGGAAAGATATGTGATAATGGTCAAAGACAAAGCTCTGCAGTACAACACACAGAGCGCTTATTGTACAACTGAGTGTCAAGTGTTTGTGTGCAAGAGAGAGGGATGGAGAGACAGAGAGAAAATGGAAGTTCAGCTGCTCACTGTCATGTCCCTGCTGTCTTTGTTTGGATGTGTTTGTGTTGTAAATGCTCTAACAGCATGTGTGAATGGGAGGCTGGGTGAAAGAAGGGAAGAAAGGGTGTGGCTTGAATGTTCCTGTGCCTAAGTGGAGGATGAAAAAAGGGAGGGTCACTGTGGGTGTCATCATTCATCTGTTCTGTGATGTTTAGAGCTCTAACTCAGTGTTACAGGCTGATTTCTCGTGGCAGAGAAACAACCAACACCAGTACATCAGAAAAGTCGTAGTGTAGGTTACCTTGTCAGTCTTGTGTCTTCACACAGAAGATAAAGCTCAGACAGGAAGTTTGCAAAGGTTTGCCTCACAACACTGTCAGAAAAACCTGTGTGGAAAAAAAAATCAGTGTGAAGGTGAGGCAGTTGGTCACATGTTGCACCTCCAAACCAATTACGAGGCCTGTCACGATAATCAATAAATCGGTTATCCACACAATGCATAGAAACAAACAATAATTTTGCCAGCCTTGATATATTGACACCATGGATGTATTACAAGAACTGGATAGCGTGGCTCTGCCTTCTACCATGTAACGGATTTGAAGCCATAATATCCCCCGTCAGGGCGCCGCCATTGTGCAGCCAGTAGAGAATCTGGACCATATTGCGACGTAGTTGTCGTAAACTGTCGCAAAACTCAGCATACACCGTACACAATCATTGTGAAGCTGCCGTAAACTGCAGTTATTTTTAAACTCTAATAACTGATGAAAAAGAAACTTTTCAGAAAAAAGAGGACTTGGAAAACACGCAGCCCAATAATACTTTCATATCACCACAGCATACGGATGGGAGAAATATTTCTACGAGGTGTATTAATTTTTTGAAGTTTCACTACGGCCCGTTCAGATGAACGGAGGAGACGGAGATTTGACCTTTCGTGGTGGCTTCAATTTGAGCCCAGCGACATGGCGTCCATGTTTTTTACAGTCTATGATTGACACCTGCATGCATGTTTGTTTCCTCCTCTCCCTCTCTCTTTCTCAAACAGGCTGGGTGACAAGAGGGTTCACTCTGTGCACATTTCTCAACACCTGGGCGTATTGGTTCTATGTTGGAATGAACGGAGTGAACCCTCCTGTCAGTCATTCTGTGGGGGGGTTGTGTTGCACACACACAGAGCTGCAAGTGAGCTGCAAGTGAGCTCTGCAAGTGATGGTTCCTAAGTCTGCTACCACAGCCCAAGTTAAGGAATATTATTTTGGGCCCATAACAGACACGCCGATATGTCACTAAAGCAGTGGTGACGAAGAAGGGGAATATGACCTACTTGCATGCACATCTCAGATACAACCATCCCGGCTATTTTTCCCAACTGGGAAAAAAAACGCCCCTTGAGGTGCAGCGGAGCCTTCGTCCTGACAGTCAATGCTTACTGAGGTGTTTGGCTAGCAAAGTAAATAAAAATAAAACAATGCAAAACGGTGTGCGCTCACTGACAGTGTCATTCGCTACATTGCAAAAGAAGTGCCGCTCTTCAATACGGTAGAGAAACCAGCATTTCAGGAAATGTTACAAACCTTTGACAGACGGTACGAGTTGCCTGGGAGGTCAGACACAGACAATTCTATAACTGTATAAACTCCATTTTATTTATTGTAGAGAGTTCTTTTTTAAAACTTTTTTAAAACGGATATTTATCCCCATATTCAAATGGTTATTTGAATATAAAGTGAGAGTCCTAGTAGTCATCATTACAGCATCGATTTTAGCATCACAAGATGTATGGGTCTGCCTGTACATGCAGTCTGTTGGGCAGCATGAAGGGGTTTAGCCATCTCCTTAGCTTTCTTTTTGCCTCTGAGAAGCATTTGTAATGTATTACTTCTATTCTGTTGAAGCTTTATGATTACCTTGTGGCAATAAAAAAAAGGTGGAATCTTTTAATATCTTGTAAAGTCTTTATTTTTTACACAAAATTACGTGTCCTAGTCAGAATCAGAATCAGAATCTCTTTATTGTCCCGTGGAGGGAAATTAGTTTTGCAGCAGGGCACACAAAAGACAAGGTAACAACAACAGGGTTAAAAAAACATAAAAGTTATAAAACATTAAAATACACAAAAACATTAAAAGTTTAGTTCAGATCTCATACAAAAATGGAAAATTACTACCAAGTAATCTAAAAGTGTAATGTGCGGAAGTGCAAAGGAGCAATAAAAGTGCAAGAAGTAGTATCGATAAGAGTATCGATAAGCATCGATACCGATAAGGAGTATCGGTATCTATATCGGTATTGATAAAATCATAACGATATACATCCCTAGTGATGAATAGATCAAGATGACATAGACCTACACACACTTTCATATGCAAAATTCATCAAAGATAGAACATGCTAAGTACATATGTCATTGTATTAGTTGCTTCATGTAAACCAGGTTTTGACTACTTCAAAGTTGACAAAGCCTCATAACCCCCCTAAGACCCTGTGGTGCTTCCAATCTGAAGAGGGGCAGACCTCAGATTTGGAACCAAGGCCCGACCTGTATGAGTCAGAGCTGAATGAGTTTTCTCACGCATTATCATAATGAACAATGCACCTTGGGCATAGGACAGCCTCCAAAAAGAGCTCAAGTAAGATTTACTGATGTTGCTTGGCTTATTTAGCAAATGATGAAGAATGTGGTGACAGAGAAATGCAGCTGCCTTACTTTGAAAAACCACGTTACATTTAAAATCCTGTATTGAATTGATGTGAATGTCTTTATGTTTTTATAGTTTTTAGTATTGGCTGCTACCTCGGCCATGTCTCTCTTGTAAAAAATGATTTTTAATCTTAATGTGACTTCCATGCAAAATGAAGGTAAAATAAAAAATATATTACATAAAAATAAATGCTACTTTTGCGCTTTATTTGCTAGTGTTGTAGTTCTAGTGTTGGAGCTTTGATTCCATAAGAACTGGGAATTTGGAGTCAAGTAATTATTCAGCATGCAGCAGGTGTTATGACATCTTGGGCAATCCATTCAGTCAAGTTTTTTGATATTTAATTTTACAACTATTGTATGAAGTGAGAAAGTTGATGCGGACTACTCAATATTAACTATTCATTATTTGTCACCTTTCAATGTTGCCTGATAATTAAAGTATCACATAAAATCAAAACTCTATGATGCAATCGATAAGTTGTACAGAATAAAAACCCTTTTTCAAGGCACATGATGTTCCAAGTCAGTAATTCTTGCCTGTGTGATGTGTCAGAGCACAGAGGCAGATGGAGAAAGAGCCAGGGAGTGAATCAGGATCAAATGTGATTATATAAATAGACAAGCATCATACACTTCCTGCTCTCATAGAGATGCAACATGTCCTTTATATTTACAGTTCAGAACAAGATTTAAGAAAGAAGCTGTGCTGAAGACTTACTGGTCCAAGTCTTACTGTGTTTGTGTGTTTGCTGCGTCTCGATCTAAAACACTTTGACTAGGAAATTCTGGAACTGTTACGGTTGTGCAGGTAAAAAGAAAGAATGTTTCTTGCACACATTTGCAATTACATATAATCTTGTAAGTTTAAAGGTGCAGTAAGTGGCCCTCGATATGAAGTCACTCTTGGCTGTTGCTTTTTCTTAAGGTGGCGAGAAAAGGCGTCATGTCCACAGTCACATGGTAAACTTGGAACAATAACAGCAGTGTGTGCGTGTGTATGTGTGTGTATTTGTGTCGCCTCGATGGTGTGATGCTGTGTAGGAGTGAGCAGAATGGACCGGTCGGCTCCGTGTGGCAACGTCTACGCTGACGTCTGTCCGAACAACTCAGCCACCTACACAGGCAGGCATGTGCACACAAACGCACACAAACACACACAGATGCATATCCAAGCAAGGAGAAAGCACACAAACACACAGAGACACAAATTAGGAAATAACAAACACAAACAGGAAGGAAGGAAGTGAGGATAGTTCAGGGCATTCAGTGTGAGTTTGGCTTTCTGACAACAGTGTCTTTTGTGTGTGTGTGTGTGTCTGTGAGGGTGTGAGTGTACACTGCCTTGTGTCCTCTGTACGTCAGTGTGAATAGCTGAATGGAGGAGGTGAGAGCAGGGTCAAAGTAGGTGGCGTCTGATACTACAGCACCTCCTCTCTCTCTCTTGCTCACTCGCTCACTCACTCTTTCCGGCCACCCCTTGCCCCTCTCTCTACCCTCTTGCTACCACTTTTTTCTCTCTCTCTACCCCACGCTTGCTTTTTCAGAATCTCTTTAGAGGATGATAAAATGACCTTTTTTAGTTTCAAATCTCATATTTTCACTGCTTTACCCTGTAGTTTTCAAACTTTGTTCAAGGCACACATCATGCTAACGTCTGAAGGTATATTTCAAAAAGGTATCATATTTCTATTATACCTTTTTGAAATAACACTGTACCTGATTGTTCTGAAAATGTTTTACTGTTTACTATTAAATTAATCTAATGCAATCTGAAAAATAACTCAAAGTCAAAAATATTTGATATTAAATACAGAAGTTTTACTCACCAAAATCTTATTTTCCATGATCTTAAATTTTGCATTCAAATAATTCAGAATTAAAATTTATCAAAACTCACCCAACAGTCCTTTTTCTGAAGCTGACTGTGAGCATACCATATTTTTACCACATGTCAACTTGTTAAATTAAAGAAAAATTACAATACAGATTTTTTCACAGATTTAAATGTTTTATTTTTTTTGACAAGCAGGGCTCTAGAGTCATCCAAAAGTTTCTTATCAAACTGGCAGTCAGCGTAAGTGAGTTACAGTATTTACAGTGACTCATTTGAGCACAAGTCACAGCCACAGACCGCATCAATGTATTAACATGGCCTTGAAAACTGTTGATCAGAACCAACTTTTCGCAGCTGTTTAGGCGATAAATGTCATCTTACCTGTCAGAGGTCTTGAATTTTAGATAGTAATTTGGCAAAGGCTACTTTATTAAAACAGTTTATAATATTTGTTTTTTACATACCTTAAAGGATAAGTTCTGTTTTTACAGCTTTCACATTGTTTATAGAATGAAGCAGAACAATATACTCACCCAGAAGGCTTTCCTGATCCAAACAGTGCTTCGGGAGAAATTTAGATCCAAAATCGAGCGGCGGACATCTGTATAATGGTTGCACATGGGCATGTTAGCGCCACTCCTAAAACTGCATTAATCGTCCAAAAACTCATTAGTTTCACCAATATTTCCTCATGGTCTGCTCGGGCTACTCCTCCATTACAGTCTGTGTAGCTCCAGACATGTTTTTGTGACTGTACTGACCTCTGAGCTGAAGAAGAAGAATGTTTGCCTCCCCACATGCGCAGTACTCTCTGGAGCGCTGCCTCCTTTCGATGAGCTCCTCATCTGTAAACTCTGGCTCGAAACTGTAAGGACACCCATCATATTCAAAGTTCTCGTCCACAACATCTTCTTCCAATAGATATTCGTCCATTTTCGTCCACAAAACTGGAAGAAGAAAGTCGTTGTGTAGCCAGCGGTCTTCCCCTGAAACAATGAGCCGCACTGCGCTTGCGCGGAGGCAAACGTTCTTCTTCTTCAGCTCAGAGGTCAGCACAGTCACACAACATGTCTGGAGTGACACAGACTGTAATGGAGGAGTAGCCCGAGTTGACCATGATGAAATATTGGTGAAACTAATGAGTTTTTGGACGATTAATGCAGTTTTAGGAGCGGCGCTATACATGCCCCGTGTGCTACCATTATACGGATGTCTGCCGCTCGATTTTAGATCTAAATATCTCCTGAAGCACTGTTTGGATCAGGAAAGCCTTCTGGGTGAGTATATTGTTCTGCTTCGTTCTATAAACAATGTGAAAGCTGTAGAAACCGAACTTATTATTTAAGGTTTCTAAGTGAGCTTTATCACAATAAAAATAATCATTAAATTAATGTGTTTTATCACTGTTAACATACTCAACCCTGCAGTGTATAGTTCTCCTGATTTCTGTTATTAACATTTTGTTCTTTAGTTTATTGAACAATATCATCAGTGTTCTTTTTTTGTTTTATTGGCAGTAACAGCATATGAACGTAACCCTAAGTGGGAAAACATCCAAAGATGCTTTTGCTCCTCCCAACAGGTTTTGGCAGATCTTTGATTCAAGAAGGCTTGCAAACTCCTCAGCAGCAATACCCACCCCCTACATCATCTACTTGGCCAGAATTAAATTAACTTATTTGCCTGGAAAGACAAATTTAGTATTTTCTGCATAGTTTATATTAACCTGTCTTTATGACACATCAGGTTAATGAACAGTCTAGTGATGAGGAAATTCAACCCGAGTCCTTTGTGCTAAGATCTTGAAATGTTAGAGATCCAATATACCATAACTTTGCTGATTGCCATTTAATCCGTAGTGGGGAAAAAAAAAAAAGTCAAAGAGCGTATGTTTTTTTCAGTTTTTGTTTGTCTGCCTGCCTGTGAGCAAAAGAACCCAAGAAGTTTTCAACCAATTTTAATGTAATTTTCATCAACTGTTGGTCATGGCCCAAGGAAGAAGTCATTGGATAATCGTGGTGATCTGCAAAATGCAGATTCAAGAACTTTTCAGGTTTGTTAACATTGTTAGATAAGGCAGTTTTCAAAATTTTCACTAATAAATCACAACATTCCAATTGATGATGAAGCAAATATCAGGGAATATTCTTCATTGCATAAGAGGGGAGTGATTGGATTTTGGTGGTGATCCAAATCTGGATGTGGACCCAAGATTTTTTTTTAAAGGTTTTGTCAACATTGTGAGATGGGGTACTTTTCCACATAGTTGCTATCTCTTATCTTTAAATGTCAGAAATGCCTTGTGAAGGTTTTTAGTTTCTTTGTAAAATTGGATTTCGAAAAGTCGAGGTAGTGCTGGGCTCGAGACAAACTGAGTCAATTCACCACAGCCTTCATCAAAGCACAGCATACACACCGTAAACCATATATATTCACCTTATTTTGCTGTTATACACAGCTATGTCATTATTGTTCTGCAGTGTGCTAGCATTGAAAACTCTCAGTACCACTTGGTGGTGCAGCCAGTTCTATCACAGAAGTTTCTGAGGGAAACATTTTATGAAAGGGTTCTCCATCAGGGCTGCTGTCTGTTTTAAATCTCTGCTACAATGCTCTGTTTTACCCTCCATCAAGTTGATCAGTCAGTAGCATAGTGTCTTGCCTTGTATATGTAATGCAACCAAACTTGTTTTGACTATGGGATGGTATCATAAATCCATGATGTGGCAGAAGAAATATTGGTGAAGGTATGACACTGCTTAGCCTCCCACCTCCTCCTCTCACAAACTTTCTTCTTTCTGTCTTTCTTTGTCCCTTAATCTTTCTCTTCTACCGCTTTTCTCCGGCTAAGCCCCCTACTGTTTCCCTCTCTACCCTTTTACCATCCTCTGTCTTTCTCGGTCTTTCCCTCACTCCTTTCCTGTCTATCCCTCTTTCTCTGTGTATGTCTGCCTCTAACGTCTCTCTCTGCCTTTCAGATCTTTAATTCTTTTCTGCTGCCTGTTCTCCTTTTTGTTCTTTCCAAACACGGTGGTCACACTGCTTTGGTCAGGATTTTTACTCCCACTGGACCTGCAAATGGCCAAAGTCTATTTCAGCAGCCAGCAGCCCTCTAAAGAAACGCCTGCAGCATACAAGCACCGCCAGCAGACTTGCAGAAAGACGTTTCTCAGGCAACCATGTTGTCGTTTTCATTTTGCTTTAATACTGACGGGAAAATCACTTTTACCTTGTTTACAACTCCCAGTCAGAGCTGCAAGAGCTGAACTGTTCGATAGGACTTGATGGTAGTGACCTATATTTTACAAAAGCTACCTGCAACCATAAGGATTGTAGTTTTAATGGCTCCTTGCCTTCAAATTTTGGAGGCTATTTCTGAAGGTAAAAACTGTAAATGCTACAGAAATTCTGTCCTTTGAACCCCTGTATTGATATTATAATTGTTTTAACATGTTTATTTATGCTGGCTGATGAGGGCTAATGGTCTGCAATGACTCAATGTAGTTCAATATGAGGAAAACATGTGCAGTTTCGAAACAAAACAAAGCCAAGCACATCATAATTTCTACTCTTTAAGGTGTTTTCCTCTTATTGAGCTGCATCAGGCCATTGTGCAGTTTGCACTCGTCGGCCTAGTCCTTCTTCTTATTGAGATATTATTATTACCTTTCTTTGTGGAGACTGTCTATATCAGAAAACAATTTGTAGCATCTGGTGCTTGAAAACACAATTTATTCTTCTAACAATTAATCCTATTATAAAATCCTTTATTGTCAAAATCCAATTTAAAAAGCTTAGACCGAGGGTCCTTTTATTCACTTGAGGTTAGCAGTTATCAAACATGAGCTGGTTGCTAATTTAGAGAGCAGACAACAAAAAGCTCTACAGATGTTCCTCTGTTCACATGTAAGCAGGTGTAGCCAAGCACGTTGTCGCATGTGCTGCTCAAGAGTGCTCACACAAACATACCTTTCTATTGTTTTCACTGATGCTAATTTGAATATGGAACATGAGTTTGTCTCTCATAAGACCATTGAAAGTGTGAAGACATCTGGTCCTCACAGATGGTCTCAAACAAACTGTTCAAGGTGAAAGACAAGTCTGACACAGTGTGCTGCAGACAAGACACCCAGTTTGAAAGTCTTTATTCTTTTCATTTTTAGAGATATCTTTACAATAATTTATATCAATTTACAGGCCATTTTAATGCTCCAAACGAGTGAGGCTGCAAGCACAGATATTGTATTGGAGGGGCAGAAATCCATACACAGCATTCGTAATACTTGAGAAGACAAATATCAATTTTATTTTTTGAGGGTTAGTTCAGTTTTTGTTGAAGTAGGGTTTGCTAGAGGCTCAAGGCGCTAGTAAATACAGTATGAGTGCAAATAAAGGAACTTTCAAGGAGGAGCTAACTGTGAATGAATGGTAACTGTTACATAGCAGTACATGGTGCGAGTGAAAGCCTTATAATTAACCCTCTTATGGTCCATTTACATGCGTCACGTGTCCATAAAATAGCTCATTCTGTTATTGTCGAGTCACTTGCAGACATCATGTCAGCTCAAGTTTCACCATGAACTTGCAATTATTTGTATGTATGGGTTTAGCTGACATTATTCCAACTATATCCTTTTCACTCATCTACCAACCGTAAAACACCGCAGCTGATGGCCCTACCATCTCTGCTACTGGCCCTGTTGAAGGTGGAGGTGGAGGTGGCCCTGCTGCTGCCTGCATCTGTCAGCTGCACCTCAAGTCAGGAGCTCTTTGTGGTCCCATCTTCCTAGACCTCCGAGCCATGTAGCCACTTGTCTACCTCAGGCTAATAAATGGATCGAGGATGCACAGGACCACAGAGAACCGCCACTTCTTTCACTGGCGCTCCTGCTGACCCCTTTCCTCCCGACCAAACACTGCGACCTGGTCATGCGTCCTGGTAGCGCCACCAAGTTTCATCGTGGGTATACATAGTCTTGCAGGGAAATTGGTCGCCAAGGTTGTGTCACTCATAGAACTACGTTGGCCCCAATAATATGCTACAGAAGGATTCTTTACAGCATCTAACTTTTCCTCAACAAAGTTCCAGTGTGGTTACTATTTTGTGATATGACAAAGGGCTTTATTTTCCTCTGCCAGTCAAAAATGACATAATTTGCAAAATGTGACTTGTTTTAAATTTGGACATCAAGACTCATCCCTCTGCACCGAAAAGCATTGTGTTTATAGTGCCCATTTTATCGAACAGGACTAGGAAACACAAAAGCAGTTTGAAGATTTCCTGAACTTAACCCTTTCATGCATGGTCTTCACTACAGTGGACAGATATTTGGAATAAGTTGTATACCCATTAGGTTGCAGTACCATGTCGAACTAAAACCTGTGTCCTGAGTTTCATAAAAATATAATCTTTGCATATTTTTACAATATAATATTTTGCATCTTTAATCCATAACAGCCAGCGAAGGGCATAATTACCTCCGCCAAGGAGGTTATGTTTTCGGGAGACTTTGTCAGTCTGTCTGTCTGTGAACAAAATTACTCAAAGAGTGATGGATGGATTTTGATGAAATTTTCAGGAAATGTTCAGCATGGTAAAGGAAGAAGTGATTCAATTTTGGTGTTGATCTGGATCACCGTCTGGATCTAGGAATTGTTCAAAGGATTCTTTATCATTGGGAGATAGGGAACTGTGCTGATTGGCGGAGGTCGGTGATCTCCGAGTGCTTTTCTAGTTTTGTATTTTTTATTTAAATTTTTTGTGTGATTCACAAGGGAACAGTTTGATTACAGCAAAAATATATACTTCAGATTTTGTTTTTCTATTTACCCTTAATAAATGTTTGTCAAAGACATGTTTGTGGATCCTCATCAATTTCCACTAAATTACTACTGTAGTGAACAGATGTATAACTCACACAAAAATAACATTAAAAAAACTACCATGATTTTGAACTTGTTGAAAGTAAATTCAATCATTTTAAAAAATACATAGGCTATATCTTTGAGATTTAATAATTCATGCATGAAAGGGTTAAAGAGTTCTGATGAAAGGTCCAGAAAAAAACGTGTTATTTCAGTTTTAGTAAAGTTTGTATTTGTTGTTCCCTGACAAGCTGGCCAGCTGATGGTGGAGGCCTTGTCACCTAAAAGTTACACTGTACAGAATATTACTGTGTTGTGTTGTGGAGAAAAAAATATATATGCATAGACCTATAAATGGGTTAATGACAAGGCTTTTATTGGCACCATGTACTGCTTTGTTACTGTCCACTCCTAAATATCTCCGCTAGGGACAGAGCTCGCAAGTTTCTTTCTTTGCAATCATATTTACTTCTGCCACGGGCCACTAAAAATCTCAAAAAACTCAAACTAAACCTTTAAAGAATATACCCTAGCATTTGATTTTTGCAGTCTTTTCTGTGATGGTGTTTTGGTCCTTTAGCCTTTTGGCAGGGGGCCTGTTGAGGAGGATGTGGTCTCATGGAGCTGAGCATTCTACGAGGCGCTGCTGTACTGCAGTGGATGGAAGGCCGATCAGTAGGCCTGCAGATTTGTCATAGATGAGGAGTGGACCAGCTGCTTTGCATATAGTTGACTCACAGCCTGTTCTTTTTATTTTGTATCATAGGGGATGTGGAGCCCAAAGTGCTTCAGCAGAGTTGCTCTGTCTGTTCTCCATTTTCTTGAGGGGTACTTCCTGTTAACGATATCAAGAGTGCAGTGGACTGTTGGGTTGCACTGGGAGCGCCCTGTGTCGAATGGGGTAGTTCACTTCTCCAGGTGTCCTGAAGTGGCGCAGGTCTCGATATTTTCAATTTGAGAGTAAATCTATTTCATGGACGACACCAACATTATCACTGATCTCTGAAGGAAGTTGCCACAGACATGCTCAGTGGCACTTTGTTCGTTGCTCTATGTATTGCTGCTGTTAGAATACAGAGTTAAACCCATCACCCTCCTTTCCTTTCAGATTGATCATATCAGAGCTTCAGGGCAGTGCTTTCGAGGCACTTCACCAAATGGATGCTGCCAGAGACAAAGTGCTCCTTTGCCTCCAGTTCATCTCAATTTGAAGTTAATTACAGGGATGTTTTTCAGGATGGACCAAATCCCAGCTCTAGCCTCCTCCAGTCTGCCTCGGGGGCTAAATGGCTCTGCTCTCGAGAGCCTCTTCTAAAGTAACAAAAGTTCCTCACTGATGAGCAAGTTTTAAATAATACAACAGAATGATTCCTCGAGTGAAAGTGGAACAAGTTGTGGGCTGCTGTGATTCATTAGTCATCTTCAGGTAAGAATGATTCTGTTTCTAAGACTGGTATAAAGTCTTCCTTTCCAATTTATGCCTCCAACCGTGCAGTACAGGCTGAAAGACTTTAACTTTTCATTTTCATTTGGGTCATGTGCTCAAAATGTCTGGAGGAGGGCGGCGGTAGATGTTTCACTGCCTGACATGAGCGCTATTTGTGTAATAGCCCACCTGGGGGGAAAACCTACACATAACACAGAAGCCTGTTATCATCTCCAGTATGTCAGAACAGAGTATGTCCTGACAGGAAAAGGCAATCCACCTACAAAGATGATGGACTCCTTTGCACCAGTGTCTCCTTGCATCATTACTTGGTCATACCCACTGTCAGACAAAGAGAGAGACTCCTCTGGGATTATCATTGCTCCTGTATTTCTTCCATACCAGAGTTCTTGGTGCCATGAGTCAGCGACCTTACCTTGAGGGGCAGGTGTGTTTGTGTCAGGGTATTTCAAAGTAAAACCCCTTTAACACTTGTTATACCCAGCAGAACATTTTTTTTACTTTGTCCTGGAGGACTGTAAGTGTGAAAGCAGCTGTCTGCATCCATCAACACCAACTTTAGTCTGATGTTATCCTGCTAGCCCTCTGGTGAAAAAGTAAGGACATCCACCGCCATTATTTTCTGTTTTGATGATTTTAAGCCAGGATGAAAAGTTAGCATATGGTAGCTTGATGTCAATGTAGATTTTTAGTCATCCAGGTCATGGAAAACCAAAGTTGGATCCAGAAGAAGCAACCAAATTAGGTTGGTATTATTGAAGATGTTTTGTCTTACTTCAGAAAGCCTCGTCAGTATGAAGACTGACTGGGGCCTCTGGTGTTCACTGAAATGTGATCAAGGTTTTGCCTGAAAGTTGGTGAATTTGCTGTAATGAAACATCAGACTTCTATTGCCCTGATACTGACCTACATATAGTTATTTTTTTCAGGAAGCCCTGACCAACCAATGAATTATTTAAAAATGTGAGATTTGGTCTGACACAGCCAGTCCTCAAAGGCCCCATGTCCTACAAAGTCAAATTTCTTTGCTTTTAATGTTTTTAGAAGGCGCTTGGGGAACATAAAAACATGACAGCTTTCACAAACTCTCAGTTCTAAGAAAAAAAGTTGTATGCCTCTTTAAAGAAACGTTCCTTCTACACAGTCTCCACCCACTTTCCCTGTTTTGTGCTTGTCACAGGCAAACAGGAAGACTGCTCTGACAGTTCGCTCTGTGCTCAGTAACCCCTCCTCCACCCCTCCTCCTCCGCCCTGGGCAGTGCAGATCCTATAGTCACTAGGGGTGGGTACTGAATTTGGTACTTTAAGAGGTACCGACCGAATTCTGTAGGTACTACCGAGTACCGATTCACGTAAAATCAAACGGTGCCATGTTTAGGTACCTAAACGCGTCCTTGTGACTGTGAGGGAGTGGATGAAGCAGGCATAGTATTGGGTAGAGTAGGTGAATTCCCATACCGGACTTGAACGCAGCACAGCAATAGCGTAATGACGTCAGCAGCCGCGGGCTCAGTAAACAAAGCAAGCATGGCTGAGAGAAAGTGCTCAAAGTATGGCTCTAATTTATTGAATGTGATGCAGATTATGCTCGCTGCAATATTTGTGATGCCAAGTGTAAGGTCAGCGGCGGAAATACTTTAAATCTGAGGAAGCACCTGGTGACGCACAAAATTTTCCTTAAAGCTGAAGAGTGCACAATTTTTGATAGCCTCAGATCTACGACCACAAAGGATTCATTCAGCACTGTTAGCACGCCTGTGTCCAATGGAGACTAGTCATCTGCAGCCAGAAACACAGGAAAAGAAATGGCTTTAACATTTGGTGATGGCAGCAAATGAGACAAGGAGGATACCTGGTCCAGGTAAATGAGCCTCGTGTTTAAGATGGTATTAGCTTGGCATTTTAATGTGCGTCAGTTATCATTATCAGGTCGGTTCCGTACTTTGTAACGTTAATGTAAATGTTTTTTTTATTTACAGCTCTGTCAGACCCATTAAACTGCCCTAAAGTTAAAGTGAGGGCTGCAGTTAATTTATTAAGTTGTGGTTCATTTCAGTTACTGGTTTTCATGTTGAAGAAATTTTTGGAACAACTACAATGTTACAATACAAACAGTTGAATGTTGTTTTGATATATATCTGTCAAATTTTATATATTGAGAAATAAATTTACGTTGAAAAAATCTGAGATCTTAATATTAAACAAATTAATATTTATTACCCCATAAACACGCGCAAAAGTACCGAAAATTGGTACCGTTGAGTACCGATGCCGATTCCCAGGTACTGGGCATCGGTATGGTATCGGTTCAAATGTGAAAGGTACCCATCCCTAATAGTCGCAGCCTCCCAAAGCCTTCTTGCCTCTTCAGATACAAGCGTTTCCAAAGAGGAGAGAAAAGGAGCCTCACCTGATCCTCTACAAATATAAAAATTGTCCTCTTGTTATTCAGCTTAAATCAAATACTTGCTTAGAACATGGGCGAAGATGTAGGCATGTGCGGGTAAGCTGCCTGAATAAGAAAATGGTGACGATGTCACAAGTCGGCACCAGAATTTCTCATCATTTCAAAATGAGTTAAATGCAAGCCTGCAGGTCAGGGCTGTTGCTTTGGTTGATGGTTCCTGCCAGCGCAGAGATGACAGCTTGTAGCACAAAGTGGTTTTGGCAGTGTTTTGGCCTAGACATTTGGCATGAAGTTGCAGGCATGTGGAATGTGTTTGGTGAAGATCAAGCCAGCTCAAGTTGGCCCCTCATGTCGGTGAGATTTATTTGCCCTGGTGTGAAACCTGTCAATCAAGCAGAATAGCATCTAGACTGCTTAAAGGTGGGTCTCGGTCTGCTTCTGTTAGCCCTGATGTGTGGTTTATTTGCAGTTCAGTCAGCTTAAACTGTTCAAACTGAAGAAAGTAATATTCTCTTCTAAGAAAAGCAACAAACAGCTGATAAAATGAGAAATATTACAAAGATGATGAATATCAGAGTTTCCCACACGACGATTTGACCTGTTAATCACTCCCTCATTAACAGTTAATAAATGAATTTATGGAGGAAAAACATTATCAAAGACATCCTAACAAACAGCCTCTTTCAGTACCTTTATTAATCATAGAACTCATTTTTATTGTAACAGGCAAAGATATAATGGTACACACAAACACACACACACACACACTGCATGTGGTGGAGTGTGCCGGCTGTCTTTTTTACTTTTTCTGCTATTATATGAAAAGTAAAAGATCACATACACACACTAATACTAATAAGCCAAATGTTTTTTTCTTTTTTTAAGAAAATTTTCAATACATATGACAACAGTTAGAAATCACGTTTGGGTAAACATTGGAAATATTGTACTGAATAAAGCCACACTGAAGGTGACAACTTACAGTGATCTCGATACTATTGTTGAATAAAATCTTCGGGCTAGAGTTAGCTTATTAGCACTTCTCTATGATTTTGAAGAGTTTCAAGGCATTTGCCTTTCAAATAGCCGAGTTATTGATCCAAACACATTGAAATCCATTAAGATGTCCATACTGCTTTAGAGTTTCCTTGTTGCAGTGAGGCGAACGTTCCCCTCTTTTATGACGTGTAAGCCAAGTTTATAATAGTTAACTAAAACGCAACTAACATTTAAAATACATTGCAGTTAACTTAAACTAATAAAAGCAAAACAAAAAAAAACAAAAACGATAAGTAAACTAAAACTGTGTCTTGTGTTCACAAAACTAACTGAAACTAACCAAAATTATCGACAAAATGTCCTTTGTTATCGTTTTTGACAATATTTATTAGCCTTTAGGATTTAAATTCATCCGACACATTTTCCCAACCAATTTTACCACAGTTTTCGGCAGTTGTCAGCACCGTACGGCACCATCATAGCGACGTACTGGGACGTGCTTGTTTACTGCACTGACTGTCTGTGCTCTATGCCGCAACGAAAGGTGTTGTTGGAACAACTTGGAAGAAATGGCTAAAGTTGGGAGGAGGCGGCAGTGAGACAAACAAATGCAAGTGCCTGGCGGAAATTAAAACTGGTGCGATATGTGGAGCGCTTCTTAAGAGGGAAATCCCACAAACTTAAAAGCTCATTTGAGGAGCACCCATAAGGAGGCTTATACAGCCTATGAAAACAAGGAAGCCGAGAGTTTATATTGATGTTTATATTTTTTATATTAAAGGATAAGTTCGGTTTCTGCAGCTCTCACATTGATCCAAACAGTGCTAAACAGGAGATCCAAACAGGAGATATTTAGATCCAAAATCGAGACATCCGTTTAATGGTAGCACACGGGGCATGTATAGCGCCGCTCCCAAAACTGCATTAATCGTCCAAAAACTCATTCGTTTTACCAATATTTCATCATGGTCTGCTCGCGCTACTTCTCCACAACAGTCCGGTGTCGCTCCACCCTATTCGCAGACGTGCAGCAGTTTGTTGCTCTCTAGCCAGCTGTTCTTCTCTTTGCCTCCACGTCCTCCTTTCGATGAGCTCCTGGAAGGACACCCATCATATTCAAAGTTCTCGTCCACAACATCTTCATCTGATAGATATTCGTCCATTTTGCACAAAACTGGAAGAAGAAAGTTGTGTAGCCACTGCGCGCAGCTAAAACAACGAGCCATACTGCGCATGCGGGCGCAACCGGAAAGAAACTTTTCAGTTCAGAGGTCAGCACAGTCACAAAAACATGGGTGTAGCGACCCCAGACCTTCATGGAGGAGTAGCGAGAGCAGACCATGATGAAATATTGGTGGAACTAATGAGGTTTTGGTTGATTAATGCAGTTTTAGGAGTGGCGCTATGCATGCCCCGTGTGCTACCATTATACGGATGTCTGCCACTCGATTTTGGATCTTAATATCTCCTGAAGCACTGTTTGGATCAGGAAAGCCTTCTGGGTGAGTATATTGTTCTACTTCATTCTATAAACAATGTGAAAGCTGTAGAAACTGAACTTATCCTTTAAGTTTATATCATTTTCTTGTGTTTAAGGCAGCAGCCAACAGTACAGTATCATTATTGACTGAGCAGTGAGCACTGCTTTAAATAAAAACTAGAATGCCCACTCTAAAACTAATTAAAACTAAACTGTAATGGAAAAAAATGTCAAAGCTAACTAATACTAAACTATAATTAGAAAAACAATGTCAAAACTAACTTAAACTAAACTATAATGACAAATCCAAAACTATTATAACCTTGGTGTAAGCATTACCAAGGTGAAATTCTGGGGAAGTCTTTGTTCTTTTAATCAATTTAGATTAAGTGCTTCACAAAGCTAAAACGTAGAGATTGTTCAACCATCTGTGTTTTCCTGCTGTTTTCATAGAATGTAATGTTATTTATCATTCTGATAAGTGTGGAAAAATCAAAGTCACAGCATCAACTGCATTGTTTTTGGCCTCAAAACCTACCACATGAAGCCAGAATTAATAGGATGGTAAATATGAAATGCAGAATAAGTATCTATATCCCTTTTATTTCACCTTTTTAGTGTTGATACAAGGAAATTGGGCTGTCGATTTGTTAGATCTTTACCTTACAATTATTGGCAAAGACAAATTACAACAGCACTCTGCAAAGCAAACACACTTCTTTATGTTTAATATGGAGAAGAGGAGGAAACACGCGATAAACACGTGAACATGGGGGCATGTTTGGATGCTGAACAGGAATTTTTTTAAGGATTGGTACACAGTGCAGGATTGCACATTTTCACAACCAAGTGAATAAGTTCTCAGAAATATTTTTCATTGCACAAAGAAGACATAATGAGATGCTGTTGGGGATATTGGATATGCCTTTGCAGAGGGTTGTGCTCTAGGAGTAATTCTCGTTATTGTATTTTTAATAAAGATGCCTATTGTTCATACTAGGGCGGAACAATTAATTGCAAATTAGATTAAATCGCAATATGGCTTGTTGCAATTTTCAAATTGCAGACAGTGCAGTATTTTAACCCAAAATGTTCAACACATTTTGGCATTGTGATGTAGTTTCTTGCAATTTCATGCCTATTTTAACCTTTTTTTTTTAGAACCTTATGCCTATCTAGCTCCCATTTATCTTTTTTTTTGGCCACTGTCAGACCATGTTTGAAATTTTTACATGGTTTTTGAAATTTAACCCCAATATTTGCTGCTATAACCAATTTTCCTTCGTCACTTTTGAATTTTTTGCCATTTTTTTGCAATTTCACACCTATTTTGCACCTATTAACTTTTTTCCGCATTTGTACCATTTTTTTACCCAGTTTTTACAAATTCATACCAATTTTGCTTCTGTTCTTCAGTTCTCCACTTTTTCTCAAATCTTTTATCTTTAGATTGATTTAATGTCATATTTGTTGTACTAGAAAACAATCTACTGCTTATGTTTGTTTAAGAATACATAAGATGAGTGTCAGGTTCAAACAACCTAAGACACAAGAAAGACAAGCAAAAATGAGAAAAAGACGAGGGTCTTTGTCTTGCAAGGAGAAACGGGGAGAGATGTGCACTGTAACAGAATCTCTACTCGCTCTGCAAACACATCCTCCGTTCCCTCTTTTATTAGGGTGGTCCCTAGTTACACAAGTCACGTTGCAAATCTTAAGGGTAGGGGAAAAACAACATTTTGCTACGTGGCACAAAATTAATACATCACTAGATAACACAACAGTTTTTAAATATTAGAGGAGAGGAGAACTTTATGTATAATTATTCTGTCAATGAGGAACATTAAAACAATCGCAGAGTAAATCGCAATTGCAATATTGAGGAAAAATATCACAATTCGATTATTTTCTCAAATTAGAAAGTTTTATGCAGTTAAATGCTATGTCCTGGGTGTAAATTACCATTTTTGTGCGGTAAATGCATGTGCTCTGTTTATATTCTTGTTAGATGAACACATTATCAAATCGTTTGGCATCTATGTGGGCTTGTGTGGGATTTGAAGAGCAGGAAATGTAGGTCAGGACAAGATATTCACACTAAAGGTCACCAGCAATCCACTGATAAAGGTGATTCCGTTTTCACAGTATTAAATGAATGACTGTATGCAAAGTGGAGGTCTGTGTGTATGTGTGTTTTTGTGTGCGTAGGAGCAGCGTGAAGGCTTTCGACTGACAGTGTGTGTGCTCAAATGTGTGTCAGTGTGCCTGGATTTGAAGTGAGCTCTCCACCCAGGTATAATTACACGGAGATGTGCTCAATCTGACTGCGTTTATGAGCAACCTGTCACATTCACATCGCTGTTATTGCCATAGAAACCGAAAGGTCTCTTTTTGAATGTCGCTCTTCAGAGGCTTTGCTGAAACCAGCGTCATCAGACCGGTAACACAGCGAGCATTTGTGCACGTGTGTTTCCGTACCAGTGTGTGAGCCTGTGAATTCACTCCCAGTATTCCCAGTCACAGCATGAGAGGGGGGAGTTGAAAGAGAGAGGGGGGGATTTAGAGAGGAGAGGAGGCTGAAAGAAAGTGTGCGATGGTGCAGGCTGTTGCTAGGTGGAGCAGGTTTGATGCTTTGAAGAGGAGATGTTGGTATCTCCACTTTTGACACCAGATTTTCTTTATAAGTTCACAGAAAAGGAAAATGTGATAGCGTGCATACAGGCGTCCTATATGGAGCACACAAAACACGCCGCGGCCTTGTGACACAAACAGACTGAATCCCACGCAAGGGGAGGGAGGTACAAGCAGCCGAGGCCGCAGTGAATACCATGAAGAAGTAAAAGAAGGCCCAAATAAAAGAGCTTGAGACAGTAATAACAGGAGATAGCAAAAGGAAGGTGAAGGAGATAAAGTGAGGGGATGGGAGGAGGGGGGAGATAGCGGCTTAAAGGAGAGGAGAAAATGAAAAGGAGTTAGAAAAAGATATGGCAGAGAGAGGGAGAGGGACAGTGTGAGGAAATGTAAGGACAGAAGAGGAAGAGTGTGAGGAATGAAGAAGAGAGTGCAGTAGAAGGGAAAGAGAGATTTATAATCAGGCTTTCTGAGGTGAAAATGGAAGGATAACAGTGAAAGTAGTCAGTATGACACAGAGCTCATCCAGCTAAAGAAAGCTGTTCAGCTAGTGCAGGTCCATGAAAGTGGCTCTTGGTGTGTTACTGTTATTTGAAAGCAGAAAATCAATCGTCTTTCATCTGTAATTAAATCTATGGATTGTGTATCAGAGAAACAAATGCAATCAAATTAGTATAACCTGAAACTCCTCTGAAAATGGGATTGGATTTGTGTTTATAGCTAAATAGAGTTTTTTAGAACTTAGAGCTAAGGTGGATTGTAAAACATTGTTGTAAACTGTTGACCTTGCAGTGCAGACAGATAAGCCTGATTTAATGTTTGTAATCGGGTAGATCCATCATGCCAGTAATCTACAATAATCTACAAGGAAGTGGCACAACCTGCCAGCAGCCTTTAAAGCAGGAAGAGGTGGGAGCTACTTGGGAGTTGACAGCAGATGCTAGTACAGAGATTAGCGTATTTGCTGACAACTTGAGTAGCAGTTTCATCAGATCTGGACTGCAGTATTTTTTTAAGTGAGAAACAAATAACCGAAACCTCTGTAGAAAGGATATTTTCACTCCTTTCTGACGTGTTTTGAAGTTTGTTTCATGAATTGGCTCACACTCTGTCCTTTACTACGCTGCAGAAACTAGGACTGTCGTGAATGTGATTGAAAAACCATCGCCCAATCACCTGCTAGATATGCTTTTGAAAGATTTTGCCCTTTTCCCTAACAGTTTCCCCGGGCTGTTGTCCAGACAGACAAGTGAAATATATTGAACAGTCCATCATGAGGGTCAGTTTTTTTTTAAGGCGCTATGAGGAGAATCTGTTTCTGGTGACATAAAGACTCTGCTACCCATGAGCACGCACGGCGACTGTCGTAATGCTGCGTTCCAGTAACCTCGGAACTGGGAGTGACATCATCTCCGACTTATCGGCGTTCCAGTTGAAGTTCGGAAAAAAAACATGCCGATCTACCAGGCTATAGTTAGCTGTTTTTAGCACGCCCTGTGTTGTTGTATGAAGAATGTGATTATCACTATGGCACCATTTTTGTATATATAAGTCTAACAATACCATGTATACAGCTGATCTAGAGCAACACACCCCAGTCAGAGGTGCAAATAAATAAATTATTACAGGAGCTAAATAACTGTTCACACCGGGGGCATCCATCTTCGATTATCAACTCGGGGGTGGCGAGGTTTCACCGAGTTCCCATGAGGAAATTCCGACTTCGGGGGACATTCCAGTTGCAGTTTCCTACTCGAAATTCCTACTTCTGACCACAACTGGAACGCACCAAAAGACGTGACCCAAGGTACGTAGCGGTAGTTTTTGATGTGTGACAACAAGCAATTTTTGGAAAACTTAGTATCATAGTTTTGTAGCTGACTACTTGCAGCCCAGTGCTCTAAGACGTGTCCCATTAATATAAATCTGCTCTAGTTTTAATTGTCTTGTTCCTGAAGTTGAGTATCCAGGCCAGTCCAGCCCTGTGTGACCCGACCAGAAGGCTAAGGAATATCATTTATAGATAACCTATTTTGATGCGATAAAACTCATCTTAAAGTGTGTATTTCAAACAGGCAAATATCTAAAAGTGAGACTTTTTGTAATTACTTAGAAACTCCTCATAGCATCTTTAAATAGGTAACTAAAGCAATATTTTTTGCCAAATGTAACACACAATTCTCACTTGGACAAAATCTGCACCAGTTGGCGACAGTTGACTCGGCTAGCTTTCACAAAAATTTGTCGGTGTTCTAGGGGAACAGACTTGATCTAACTTCAGTCAAAGTCATCAAACATGCTTGAATTTATTGAGCAGAATCTAGACACAATCCCGTGATGTGAACCCATTACCAACCCAACTTTAAGTATGTGTCACCAACAGCCAATAAAAAAGAGATGGTCGAGCACAGGATGTCGCATCAGAGGATAACTGGGAGAGTTTGTGCAGGACTTTGATGCGTTCAGTTGTTTTGACAAATCAGTGCAGTGTGTGATCATCAGTCTTTCAGTAGTCATGCAAAAATCTTCTAAAAACGGTCTGTTAGTATACTCCATGTCTTTATATAACCTGGAAGTATTGTAGATTACCTTAAAGGGACTGTGAGGAGTTTCTAAGTAATTACAAAAAAGTCTCACTTTCAGATATATGCCTGATGGAAATACACACTTTAAGATGAGTTTTATAGCATCAAAATAGGTTATCTATAAAGGCTATTCCTTAGCCTTCTGGTCGGGTCGGACAGGACTGGACTGGCCTGGATACTCAACTTCAGGAACAAGGCAATTAAAACTAGAGCAAACTTATATTATTCGGACACGTCTTAGAGCACCGGGCTGTAAGTAGCGATATATAGCCGGCTACAAAACTACGATTCTAAGTTTTCCAAAAATTGCTTGTTGTCACACATCAAAAACTACCGCTACGTAACTAGAAAGAGATACATTACTTTGTCGCTTTGCATCCTTTAAGTTTTTGAAAAAAGAAGTTTTAAAGCAATGCAGAGTTCTGAGGAACGTCTGAGCTACATTTTTAGTAGCAACACAACACACAGACGCTTTGGCTTGTGGTGCGTTCCAGTTGTAGTCAGAGGTGGGAATTTCTGAGTTCCGAGTAGGAAACTGCAACTGGAACGTTCCCTGAAATCTAAATTCCCTACTGGGAACTCGGTGAAACCTCGCCACCCCTGAGATGACAATCAAAGGTGGATGCCCCCAGTGTGAACAGTTATTTAGCTCCTGTAATAATCCATTTATTTGCACTTCTGACTGGGGTCTGTCACTCTAGATCAGCTGTATACATCGTATTGTTAGACTTATATTTGGGTGATTGACGTTTAGGAAAATCCAAAGTGGAAAAAAATAGATTTCAAAAACATATGTCAAATGACACATAATTGTATTGCTCTATATGTGAGTAACTCAAAATTGAAAGTGTTCATTACAAATTCCTTATTTATTTTAGATTTTTTACTCTTTTTTTGCATTGGAGTCCTAAAAGTTGTCCACCGTTGTGACAAGAATTTTTATATTGATATTTAATTCAGAGAATGTTTGCCAGATAAGACAAATATGCATAATCCTTATCAATTTGCACTGATTATATTTCCACATAAAAAGTAACCAAAAAAATAAATAAAATTATGTTATTACCCTATTATACAATGTAAACGCAGGGATTTCACTGAAACGGTTGGGTTATATTCATTAAAATTAGTATGAAATCAAAATAAAGATTCAATTCATCCTTATATGTGCATAGTGATGATATCATTATTATGCTGTTCAGCACTTTTTACATGAATGTGTGCATTAAAGTGACTTTTTCACTCATATTTCAGTTTGTCACACCACAGGACATTCCGTCACACCATTGGACAAAAAGTGCTGTATACCCGAACAAAGTGATGTTTTTTAATTTTCAAAGTCATTAACAATTCATTAAAATAAAGTTGTAACTTCAAGCTCAAATGTTTTTGTACAATAAGATAGAAGAAGAAACAAACATTCCCACAAAAAGATTGGGAGCTATTGTAACATTTAGCAACACAACATGGTCATGTGAACAAAATTGTCCTGGCTTATTCTCTTTCTCAAATTTATATTTTTACATGTTAGAGAGTTATTTAGGGTTCTCTGTATTAAATTCTGTCATATTTTTAGTGCAATTCAGAGAAAAACATTTTTCAAATAGCCATACTTTTCACAGTTGATTTGCAGCATTTTTTAAAAATGATTTGGTCTGGAAGTGAAAAACTAAAATTCTTGCACTGCCTCTAATTCCCTAAAATATGGTGTTGCAGCGCAGTAGGAAAAACTATGTTAATTATTGCAAAAAGTTGTATAAGCCTTATTATCAACAGAAAAATACAGACCGCAGTAACAGGCATTACGCACACATGCCAATCCAACATGGCGAACCAACACAGAGAAACACAGCAAACTATCAACCCAAAACAGAGACTCAGACAAGGCCTTAAAGGGACTGTGAGGAGAATCTATTACCGGCAACGTAAAAGACTGCTACCCATGAGCACACGCGGCGACTGTCGTAATGCTGCGTTCCAGTAACCACGGAACTGGGAGTGACATCATCTCCAACTTATTGGCATTTCAGTTGAAGTCAGGAAAAAACATGACGATCTACCAGGCTATTGTTAGCTGTTGTTAGCACGCCCTGTGTTGTTGTTCACAAATACCACATGAAGAATGTGATTATCACTATGGCAGCATTTTTGTAAATACAAGTCTAACAATACTATGTATACAGCTGATCTAGAGCGACACACCCCAGTCAGAAGTGCAAATAAATGGATTATTACAGGAGCTAAATAACTGTTCACACTGGGGGCATCCATCTTCCATTGTCAACTCGGGGGTGGTGAGGTTTCACCGAGTTCTCAGTAGGAAATTCAGACTCAGGGGGGCGTTCCAGTTGCAGTTTCCTACTTGGAACTCAAAATTCCTACTTCTGACTACAACTGGAACGCACCAAAAGATGTGTTCAATCCACAACGTGTGTTTGTTGTGATGCTAATGAATGGAGCTCAGACAGAACTCTGCATTGCTTTACAACTTCATTTTTTCAACAACTTACAGGATGCAAAGCGACACGGTGATGTATCTCTTTCTAGTTACGTGGCAGTAGTTTTTGATGTGTGACAACAAACAAATTTTGGAAAAATTAGCATCGTTGTTTTGTAGCCGGCTATATATGGCTACTTACAGCCCGGTGCTCTAAGAATAATTTAAATTGAATAATATAAATTTGCTCTAGTTTTAATTGTCTTGTTCCTGAAGTTGAGTATCCAGGCCAGTCAAGCCCTGTCCGACCCGACCGTGAAGCTAAGGAATAGCTTTTATAGATAACCTATTTTGATGTTATAAAACTCATCTTAAAGTGTGTATTTCTATCAGGCATATATCTAAAAGTGAGACTTTTTTGTAATCACTTAGAAACTCCTCACAGTCTCTTTAAGTAAAAACCACACCTATGCAGACACACAGGTGAGTGAAACACATGAGATAAAGTAAACAGAGAAAGTAAAACTAACTACAGAGGCTACACAAGGACAAAATATCGGGCATGAAAACGAGTCAGGGTTGCAAAAGGTGAGGAGGCTACGACCCCTCTAGGGGGGTCCTTAAGAAAATTTAGAACATTTCATATATAAAAGCATCAATGTGGTGCATTTTGAGAGAAACATGAAGCAGAATTACAGGACAGCATGACTGTATACTAAACTATTTATCTATGCATGCTCACATTCTGGTCACATAATGAGTTTGGGAATTGGAAGAATAAGGCCCTTCACAGGGTGGATATTTCCACTTTTTAGATAAAACATACAGTGAAGTGGTGGATCTCTACAGCTCTGTCCTGTGTAACATTCATCATGTTAAGTCATCATGACCAAGATCTCAGAAATACTAACCACTTTAATTTGCTTAGTGAAAAAACATACAAAATATTTTTTTGTCCAAAGAGACACTGGCGAAAAATGTTACAAACATTAAATAATAAGAGCACTGGGAGACCGCACATCCATAAATCTTAACGCACTATTTCCCATCATAACATGTAAGTTGTTTTTCTAGATAACTCAAGTCAAACGTTCATCATAGGACAACCCCCAAATTATCTGCTAAGATAACAAGACATGTCAAGATCCTGAGAGAACAGCTAATATTTACTTGATACAGCACAACAGAGTAAAATAAACTGTATGGAAGTTTGTCCACTCAGGGCCTCTGAACACTGAAGACATTTTTGCCACATTTTTATCTGATTTATACACCGTCCACTGAAAACAGCCCACTGTTGGGCCTCCAACCACAGGTTGAGAACCACTGCACTTTGTCTCAAAGTGCTTTACATGGCATTATAATAACATCCTCTCTCCTTAGACCCTCACATTCACTGAGGAAAAACTCCATAAACAACCCTTTGTTGAGTGTTGTTTGTACCCCGTCATAGAGACGGTCACAAACTGCCAACAAACTGTCCTTGATCTTGTGTCACACTGGTGGACATAGCTGTCACACCAGTGGACATTTTCAAGATCAAGGACGGTTTGTGGGCTAGCTATATGAGAGACAGTCTTCAATCCTGGCTAGCAGTGTAAAGTTTACATTGTTTTCAGTAGTCAATCAATATAAATTGTTAAATTGTTTTAGATCAATCCTAAAATTACGTCACACCAAAGGACTACACAACGGATCCCATATTTAGCAATGCATGGAAATAGCAAAATTAAGAGAATATCTGAGACAGAACTCACCTTGTCTGTAGTTCATGTGCTCCAGTGATGTCTACTGTACATCCTGGATGAATAAGGACCCCTCTGACTAAAAGGGTGCCCAAATTAAATCCTGTTTTATATCTACAGAATGGCGTCACACCAGGTGGACACAAGTTTTGGGGACAAAATGTAATATGTCATAATTATTCTAAATGATTACCTTATGACTTGTAACCTTCAGTTTCACAAAGTTAACACTACTATAATATGTATTCAGATATTTTACTGTATTTGGACATATTTTTAATTAAATACAGTGGTTTTGAGAAGAGCAATGCTACTCAGGACAGTCACACCAGTGGACAAATGTCATGTTTAAAACAAAATATTTTCATATTTGAATTTTAATGCTCATTAACTACAGATGTATTTATTCTGGAAGTTTATACTGTATAGAACAAACAGGGTTTCAGTGAAGTATTACAAATTATTATATATATTTGACACAAAGGACACAAAAATGGAGCGTCACGTCAACCACCCATTTACAAAAATGCTGCCATCGTGATAATCACATTCTCATACAACAACGCAGGGCGTGCTAACAACAGCTAACAATAGCCTGGTAGATCGGCATGTTTTTTTCCGACTTCAACTGGAACGCCGATAAGTCTGGGATGATGTCACTTCCAGTTCCGAGGTTACTGGAACGCAGCATTACGACAGTCGCCACGTGTGCTCATTGGTAGAAGAGTCTTAATGTAGCCGGAAACAGATTCTCCTCACAGTCCCTTTAATAACCTATAACTGTGACACTACAGTTTTGAAGTACAAAAGTTACTTTTGCATGCTTCATATCACACTGTGTATTATTGGATGTCCTTTCACCAAAAACTGTGCACTTTAACAAATGATCCTGCATTGGCCCCTAATCCAACCAGGTATTCTGATGAGCTGAAGGGGCCAGGATATAAAAAGATTTTTGAGAGGTAAACATGAATTAGTTGAACTACCATTGAGGTGGATGATAGCATCTTGTGTCCAAGCTCCCTCCTAGCTCCCTACATACAAACAAGAAGACCTCCTTTATCTTACCCAATGTTGTGGCTCTAACAGCTCAAACATCAAGACTACTTCCAAGAAACTGAAGTTTGCAGGACATTTACTCCAGTTTTCAGCTTTAGAGTTTAAATAAAGATGCACTCCACAAGGGTCTGTCTGAAACCAGTCACTTTTGTTCCTGTTGAAAAGAAGCGATTTCCAAAGTTTTCTCGAGGATTGATATTATACTCTCTTCAGTGGCATTTCTGATCAATAACACTGGCACTGCCATGCTTCTCATTATGACACCCTCCTGCAGGAAGTTTGTCCAAGGTAATTGCTTATTGATTGAGAGAAGGATTAGTGAGACATCATTCAAAAGCCTGTTTATTTAACAGTCTTGGATCAATTTTGCTCTCTGTGCCATTTGTTGTGCCAGACTTAAACAAGACATAGGTGGCGAGAAATAGGAGACAAAGAAATAAGAGTCATGACAACAAGCAACCAGAGAAAAGAGGACAAGGACCACTTCCTCCCACCACCTCTGAGTCATCGCGTCCCTGCTCCCACATCTGTCTGAGTGCTTTACAGCAGAGGACACATGCGACCACTAAAACACAGGCTGACATGCAGAGAGACACAAACATGTACACACTAAGGTCATGGGCACACAAAAACTAAACACTCCTCTCCATACACGCATGCATGTAGACACACAGTTCAGTGAAAAGCTCAACGTGAAGTTGCACACATGAATAGTCGTGCACTCACACCTATGCACTTGCTCTGGGCCAAAGGCAGTTCACCATGGTAACAGGAGAGTGGGGCAGCAGGATCCAGGCTGAGGATGACACAGGTGTGTGAACAGATAACATGTGCACCTGTACAGACACACAGATGCATGAACACTCCAGAGAGAACAGAGGTTTAAATTTGAGCTGCAGCATCGGCTGACGGAGCCTGAAGGCACACCTCTGGTGGTTTTGTTTGTTGTGTGTGTATGAAGGAGTGTGTAGAGACTTTTCTGTTGGACAAAATACACATATGCAAGTGCAGAATATTAGAATTGAGACGTTGTTTCAAACATGATGAAAAACAGAATACAATGATGATCAAAATCCTTTTGGCCCCATATTCAGCTGAGTCCACTACAAAGGTCAGATCAGGTCAGGTATGGGATTATATGCCGATTCAGCACTTGGCCTCTTCAGCCTGTTCCCTGTGCTTCTCTGGCCTCCTGACAGCCTTTGTCCAGGCCTGTGCAGGCTCACATTCCAGCTCTTCAGGTATCATTTGAGCTGATCACTCCCTGATGCACATGGTTGCCCTGTGGTCTGGTCAAGCCCAATCAGGTCCTGGACATCCATATATACAGTGTGGTGGATCAGGTTCAGGTCCTGCTAACAATATCCACTAAAATGTGTTGAATGCCATAAAATAACAAATAATAGCCAGGGCATTTATTTGTTTCAATCACTTAGTGGACCAGGCGTTATTTGACACCAGGCGACTATTTGGAACAGGCGTTTAATTCCTTTACCACAAAAATCTTGTTTATCAAAAAATTAAAAAAAAATTGCTAAATGTAATCAAATTTTTTATTATTTACACCAGTATGAATATCACCCTTACAGCAAGATTGCACTACTGTTGTTATACTCTTCTTCCTTCAACTCAGCACTCTGTAAACACTCTTAAAACTGGTAAGTAACTGCCTTACCAGTAGTAAGCAGTTAAGGTCTTACTTCTTTTTTTGGCTGCACCGGGGCCATGGCGATCAGCAGCAATGTACCGCTAACTGACGTGTCCGTCGTCCTGACGTTAAGAGCAAGTAACATGCAGCGGCAGTGACAACATCTTCTTCTTCTTTAGATTTGTGAAGCCCTAGTATGTAAGATTCCAGCTTTCTGCACTCTAGTGGCCTCTGTGGTGTGTAACTGCACTGTTCTGCAACAGAGCACCGCACACCAACGTGCATTTGTTGACATACAGAGGGAGGAGAAGCGAGCAGACAGGACATCCTGAGACATATAAACCATTTGGATGTGAAGGCACAGTCTTAACATGTTTCTTTTCAAGCGTGAACTGTCAGCTCTGAGCTCAGCGTTCACATGTGTGTTCTGTAACTTCGACCATAGCTCGTCGGCTGCACCAAATAAATTACACTTGGCGTTTATTTGGAATGGGCGTCTTTTTGTCAAAATGTACTGCTACACTCTGCATTTATTTGGAAACCAGGAATTAATTGGAACTCAGCGTTTATTTGATATTTTATGGTAGTCATGAACAGTGTTGGGCAAGTATTAGGGGTGTAACGAAATGGTCAACTCACTAAATTATACGAAGTACGAAACAGGGCTCACGATACAAAATACTCACAATACAAAATAAAGATTAAGGAAAATCCCCAACAGTAGGAAGTTGTGCAAAAATCTCATTTTCTTTATTTGCTTCCTAATGCAGACATACAAAAATATTGCTGCATCATTACAAAATAAATGCTCTTTGAAAAAAAAAAATAGTTTTTTCCCTTTATTTAGGCTACAGTGCAAATACAAACATATAATCTCAGTAAAAAGTGCTTTTTTGTAACAATCAGTAACAACGGTTGTTGTTTTGTCCGCAATCTTCTCACCGTTCTCTCGTCTTTTACATGGGAAGCCAAAATAGGTCCACACAACCGATTTATTTGACGAAGGAGCGTCAGCTAATTCCTCTACTTGGTCCTCCTCCATATTGCAGAGAGTGTTTTGCCACCGGAGGCGAGGAGGGATTATTTCGTCCTTTTATTTTGAGCGTCTTTAAATTTTATTTCGTCATTTTTTTGTTTCACCCCTAGCAAGTATAGTAATGCATTATTTATTACTCGCTACTTAAAATTAAAAATGCATTGTAGCTTGTATTACTGATATTTGTACCAAGTAAAATCTTACTGTTTTCTTGTTATGCCTTATTACAGTAAAAAGAAATGCATTACAGTAATCACATTACTTTTTTAATGCATATTCCCCAACACTGGTCGTGAAGGAGTTCGGTCGCCATCTCTGGACAGGTCTTGCAAAACTGTTACAAAATAAACACTACTTTTAAAAATCCAGATTCTAGATTTACACTAAAGTACGAGGCTGAAAATAAGAGATTTAATAGGTGTTTTTTGCTATGAAGTATTGAGCAGAATTAAAATGATGAATCTCTGTTTGCTGATATATTCACCTATGCACCATGTTCATCTTGCTCTGATGTTTTTCTCCTGTTGTAATTTTACACAACTGATCAACACCACATGTGGACTATAAATGGGCTACACTTCTCATTATAAAGTCTGGCCCTGCATGTGGAGATTCTACCTATTTACAATGCACTGTCTCTTATTCTGTACAGCACAGGTTTGAAAACGTTAGAAGCCTGCATGGTTAAAAGGTCCCTCTGTAAGCATAGCAATATGTTTGCTAACATCCACAGCAACCTGCCTGAATTGAATTTGTCCCCACTTTTCACCATCCATCTACTTGAAAGAAGACTCCTCTGAGTATGAACCAGATTTTTTTTTAAAGAGACAGAATGACAGGAATAAAAGTGTGACATACATATTGAGTGGCATCACTGGATATGAGGTGCTACATTTCTCTGATTTATGGACACACAGCTGTCACAAACAAGAGGTGGAGCTGCCAGCGGAGACCCTCAGTGAAATAAAATCAAAAGAATAAAATCACCGCAGCTGATGACATGGGTGTTCCTTTTGAAGGCTTCAGAAAGTGTGTGGGAGGAGTGTGTGGGAACTGACTCTGGACATGGTGCTGACTTCAGCTCCCCTTTTGGCTGACTTGCTGACTTACCGCAGGCAGATAAGGAGGTGGTGAGGGAGTCAACACATTTCAGGTGCCTTGTTCTGAGGAAAAGCATGAGTAATGTACTCTAAAATACAAGTCAGATATTTCACACTGGTGTTAATGTTTTCAGCTGCGTTGTTGAGCTGTTCTCACTGTGCTTTGTCTGCATCCTCTTCCAGCACAGCCTGAAAAATGTGTGCTGTTTTTGTCCATGAATCCATTTTAACTAGACCCAATCCATAAATCCATGCCTGTCCTCTTCTTGTTAAGACGGCCTTGTAAACACAATACCTTAAACACAAAAGAATTGCACAAATATTCAGTACTACTCTAAAGTGCTCTGAGTTAGGAGGTCAGAAGTCAAGGCACTGTCATGGAGTCGCATATCCGTTTAACTACCAGCTCAACTGTTTGGAAGAGGTCATCAATAAAAATGGTGATATTTAAAGATGCTATGAAGAGTTTCTAAGTAATAACAAAAAGTCTCACTTTTAGATATATGCCTGATGGAAATACACACTTTAAGATGAGCTTTATAGCATCAAAATAGGTTATCTATAAATGCTATTCCTTAGCTTCGCGGTCTGGTCGGACAGGGCTGGACTGGCCTGGATACTCAACTTCGGGAACAAGACAATTAAAACTAGAGCAAATTTATCTTATTCGGACACACTTTAGTGCACCGGGCTGTATGTAGCGATATATAGCCAGCTACAAAAATACGATGCTAAGTTTTCCAAAAATTGTACGTACGTAACTAGAAAGAGATACATTACCTCGTCGCTTTGCATCCTGTAAGTCTTTTATAAAAGAAGTTGGAAAGCAATGCAGAGTTCTGAGGAACGTCTGAGCTGCATTTATTAGCATCACAACAAATACGCACTTTGGCTTGAGTCACGTCTTTACGACAGTCGCTGCACGTGCTAATGGGTAGCAGAGTCTTTATGTCGCCGGAAATAGATTCTCCTCATAGCACTTTTTAATGTTTTTTAAAAAATGAAAACATCAAAATGTTGTCTGATTTAATTTGCATTTCAGGAAACAAAGAAAACTACAAATAAACCAAACAAAGATATTTATATTTTATACACTTTCACCAAGAGCAAAGAATGTCCCACCATCATGGAGGAGACAATCGCCAATCTATCAGACAACCTTTTAGCTAAGAAAAACACTGTCTCCATTGTTTGGGCACATTTTAGATTCTCTGTGGAGGACATGAAGCGGAAAGAAGTTAAGTGTAAATACTGCAGGAACATGATATCTCATGAATATTTCAAAGTATTTTCTTTTAACTTTGCACACCTGTAGACTTTAACATTAGATGCTTTTTTAGGTCAAAGATAGAGGTTAGTGGTAAAACGACTTCAGTTTTGATCGGGCTTTTCTTGTATTTTTGATGACTCAAATCACTTCCCCTTCATGCCCATTCACTGTCACATTAACTCAATGATGGTTGACGTTTATATGTAAGTTATCGATTAGTATAAGCTAACACATCCATTCTTTTTCATACCCATTTAAACACCACTAAGAGAGCAATGGGAGCAGCTTGGGGTTAAGTCTTTTGCAGAAGAACACAATGATGTGATAGCCAGAGCTGGGTTGGAGCTTTCAGCCTTCAGGGTGATGGTAGAGCAATATAACAGACTAAACCATCAACACCATAGACCTGGGGCCTCAGGGTCACTCTCTGATTATGAAAGCTGTATTTCAAGAGGGCTTTGACAGACTTTCTTCATGAAATTATGGGTTAACTTGCTTGATTGGGTCTGTTTTAGGTCATGGTTTAAAGATCAATATCTTGTCAAATCACTGTACTTTCTTTATATCGCCCCATGGTAGTTCTAGTTAAAAAAGAAAATCATATTTCATCATTCTTGTGTTTTTTTTCCCATTAGTCTTCATCATTGGATTTCTACATTCTCCTTTCAGTTCACCATCCTTATTAAGCAAAAAGCTTAGCTGTTGTCAGCATGAAACAGCAAGTCTTGCGATGGTCCAAAGGTACCAAGCTAATGAGCACTAAATGTCAAGCTGCTCTCTTAATGAGCAATATCAGAGTAAAGGGAATAGTCCATTTGACCCCATTTCCCTGTGGCCGCTCTACCCAAAAGAGCAAAGTCAGATTCATTAGTGAAAGATAGAAAAGATGACTAACTGGGAAGACACAACTGGTGTGTATTTACATGTTAAATCTGCAATTTGCAGTTTATTCTTACCACAAAATATTTCAGTGCCGGAGAATGTCTTCATCTTGTGGGTACTGATAAAACACCACAATATTATTGAGCAAACTTTGTGTGTGTCTGTGTGTGGGTCAAGTCAGCAGATATTGATTGAACTGTCCTTGGTAAGAGGAGCATCATGTGCGAGTTAAATTGAGTGCTGTAATGCAGACGGAGGAGATTGAATATGATGATAGAGCGAATTCATTACAACCACAGAATGACTCGGAGACAGCCAGAGAGAATTGGGTCAGCGGCTAATTGGACGGAAATACATCAGCACGCCCTATGAGTACACACACACACACACACACACACATACTGGACGCACTACTGGCACACTTTAACATTCAGACTTGCATGAATACACATACAGTACACCAACATGCACATTCTAATATTTGATCAAACCTACATGTGTACACTGAGCAAACACAGAAAGCTATTAGACAACAGACAGCATGTATAATGGTGGATTAGCATGTAATAACCATTTAATCAATTATACTTTATCTTAAAGGGGCTGCTCAGACATGACCAGATTTTCATTATGCATGACCAAGTCTGGCTCATACAAACCCACCCACCCACACATGCACTCATACATATATGCCATCACTCAACTTGATTAGAATCATATATACGGCATGTTCAACCCCACGCACGAACACACGCATGAGGTTACAGTGTTTGATTTACTGTAGGCTAAGTGAGGGGGCTATAAATAGGGTTCAGCAGGCGCTAACATTCTGAATTTATTTCAGGGAGCAGAGAAGTAGAGAAACTAGAAATACAGTCTGGTGGTTTCAAGCCTCTGTGGAGTTTTCAAGTGAAAGACAGTTATGATGGATAAAGAGGAAGTTGTTTTTCAAGCATTTTTGTAACTCTTAAGCAAGACCTTACACAAAGCCCAATGACCTTGACTAATTACCACCAGGGCTTGAGGCTTAGCATTTTTCCAAGTAGCACAAGTGCTACCAGGTTGATAAATCTAGTAGCACACAAATATGTTTAGTAGCACGATGAAAAGTTACCAAGTTTTCTTATGCGCCATGCAGGACTTACAATGACTCAATGTGTTCTCGTAAAGGAGCCATGGGATGCTCTCTGCCAGTCAGCATTAAACTTGTACCTCTTACGACTGGGAACCGCAGCGGCGTCATTAACTGTCTCTTCAGCGTCACACACACAGCTTCTGAAGCTAACACTAACTTTTCCTCACCGTAAATTTCGCCTCCTTGCTCCATTTTGTCCTCTTGCCTCAATTCAGAGTCCACATGTTCTGGTTTTGTTGGTCTTTTGAAATAATAGCTGATAGGCTTCATAATTTTTTGGTTATTGCTCGTTTGGTCTTTCTTCTAAAATAGTTTAAAATGTCGCTCGCTGTTCTGTCAGTGTATGTTGCCCGGCAACCAGTCCCACTGATGCACTGTGATTGGTCAAGATGAGGTTTTGGGAGTGCCTGCTTATGTTCGTCTGTACCTCGCGCAGGGCGGTGCAGGCATGTCGGGTGTACCGAAGGCTAGCTGGCGTCGCTGTTAGGTCATTAAAACAGTTGTTTCAAAGCTGAACATGTTTCCAGCTGAGGCTGCTTTCAGGAATACTACCGGCCACAACTTCCAACGTATTCAACTCAAGATAAAACATGTTTCGAACTGTCATTTTTCGCAGTCGCACGGGTGCTACCAAATGCAAATCACAACTCGCACTGTAATATTTTTAGTAGCAAATGCAAGTACCTTCTCGCAAAAATAATGTGCCAGTCATAGAAGATATTTGTACAAAGTTTCACAGATATCCCTTAAATTTTCTTTTGAGAGGTTGTGTTCACAAGCAAGAGATGAGCATGAGGTTCAGTAGCCTTGACCTCAATACCACGATCTCCAAAACCTTACTACCTTTAGTGATCACCCTGATGTGCTCATAAGATATGATGAAATCAGCAGATTAGCAAATTATAAACTTGAGGCCATGTAATCTTGACCTTTGACATTGTGCTTAAAAAATAGGCCAAAATATCCTTCAGTCAGTCTGAACCTCCTTTGAAAAATAAGAATTGTTCTAAAACTATCACTCACTCTTGCATCTCATGTTTTTCTCTCTGGCTGCTGGTACACATGATACTCCATGATATTGAAAAATCGTCAGGTTCTTTCAAAATTTTAGCAGATCATCCTTTTGTCAGAATGGGTATTTGAACAATGTTTGAAGACTAGAAAGCGCTTGGAGAGCTCAGACCTTGGCCATACTGCTGTAACATCTATAGTTCAATATTACAGTTACCATCATAATAGGATTCCCTAAAAATTCTCACGAATAACCCGAATCGTGTTAATATCATTTTAAGTTAGACAATTACTGATTAAAAAAATGACTGTTTTCTAATGGCGGTTATCTGGATCACCACGAAAAGTGAATCATTTTAAAGTTTGGACATTACCAACATGTCCTAAAAAATTCTGTTAAATCTGCCCTTTAGTTTGTGCATAATTTAGCTTAACAAACAAACACACATACGTCGGTAAAAACAAAACCTTCTTCGTGGAGGATAAAATTCTTCCAACATCCTTATGTTTTTTTTTAGCACTGAAGAATGTGAGGCTTCATTTCCCTGTCGTTTGTCTTATAACTCTCATAATTTAACCAGGCTATATTTGAGTCAGTATGAAGAAGTTTCTCTCTTCTTTTGACATTGAGTTTCCCGCCAAGGGATATCCATTAAGCTCAAGGACTTTCTGCACTGACCCATTGCCTCCAAAGTCCCATCAATTAATCCTCAAATCTTAGTGGAAATTGTCGTAATGTCTGAACAGAAACCCTCTCAGCATTTGTTATATCTTGGGCTTATACTATTGTTTTCCCAAGAAATGTGTGGTACTCCATGGCCTTGACTTTTGACAAATGACCTTTACATTTACTCTTTTCAGTAATTTTATTAGTGTGGACATTTTAAGAATTTTTAAGCAAAGTCTGAAAGATTAAAAGTGTAGTCAGCGATCTTCTAATCTTCTAATCCAATGCACTATTTGTCAAAATCACCATATTTCTCCTCTCCATCCACAAGATGTCACCACTGACAGCATGTTGAAAAAAAAGTCTGGTTTCAATACACAGCCTTGGCTCTGAATTTCAGCAGGTAAATACTGTGGCTCGGGCCAAGCCACCAAAACAGGGCCTCCCCCCCACACACACATCCAGGGGACGATCATACTCATGCACAGACCAGACAGAGGGGAGAGGGGGAGTCGTAGGTTGCGTAGCGTGCGCAGTTAGCGTAAGAGAGAGATACAATAGGTGCAGTAGCAATGGCTGAAAAACAGCCAAAGAAAAAGGTCAGAGGAGTAAAAAAGTGAAAAAGAAGGGCAATGACCATGAAAGAGTGAAGACCCGGGTCAACATTGGTGTTGCTTTCCGACGGTGGAGGGAACTCCATGAATTGAAAGACCTTAAAACAGACGTGGATGTCGCCGTCTGTCTGCTGGATAGGTAAGCAACATTAGCTTTGTGGTGTTTCACATAACAGTAACAGCCATCAGGCATTCATCTTATTGTCTGATCTGCCAAAATATACTGTTGTTGTGATGTTATTAATAATGGAAGTCAAGTTGTGGCTAGTTTTGTCTGACGGGTTACCTTAGCTATGTTGGTCAGCTACGCAGTTTCTACGGCCGGTTCCATGACGATGCACATCCATCAGCTTTCGGGGGTGGAGCCAGGGGTGAGGTATGAAGGGAGAGGCGGGTCTAAATTTGTTTATCAACGACCTCTCCACTCGTTTTCCCCTCACATCACTGACTACACCTTTAAACCACGAATAAGGCCAAGGATGAGAAAGAAGCCTATGACCTTAATTTTGACCTCTAAAATATAATTTGTGCCTTCTTGAATCAAAGTGTGCGTTTACGAAAAAAAAATGAGCCGTCTCTTATTTAGCATGTTTAAGATATAACATTTCAAGAAAAGTATGTCCACAGAGCTCTTTGACATACAATACCCAAAACCAGTGAAGTTGGCACGTTGTGTAAATTGTAAATAAAAACAGAATACAATGATTTGCAAATCCTTTTCAAATTATATTCAATTGAATACACTGCAAAGACAAGATATTTAATGTTCGAACTGAGAAACTTTATTTTCTTTTGCAAGTAATCATCAACTTAGAATTTAATGGCAGCAACACGTTGCAAAAAAGTTGGCACAGGGGCATTTTTACCACTGTGTTACATCGCCTTTCCTTTTAACATCACTCAGTAAACATTTGGGAACTGAGGAGACCAATGTTTGAGGCTTTTCGGGTGGAATTCTTTCCCATTCTTGCTTGATGTACAGCTTAAGTTGTTCAACAGTCCGGGGTCTCCGTTGTTGTATTTTACGCTTCATAATGTGGCACACATTTTCAATGGGGGACAGGTCTGGACTACAGGCAGGCCAGTCTAGTACCTGCACTCTTTTACTCTTTTACTCTTTTACGAAGCCACGCTGTTGTAACACGTGCAGAATGTGTCTTGGCATTGTCTTGCTCAAGGTTCCCGCGGATCCTTGAAAAGTCTTAAAAGGCATTGAATTCATTTTTCTAAAAATAAGGCCTTAATTGGCATGAATATGTCTTAAATCCAATTTTCAAAAGTCTTAAAAATTTGACCTCATTAGTAAGATTTATGTTAGATTGAACGGTGATGTGGTTGCACCAGGATCTTTCAGAGCAGACTCATGTCTTGATTCTACCTACAGTGCCTGGAGAGAGGGAAAAAAATTGTGAAAAATTGGCAAAAAAATCCAAAAGTGGTTTTAGGAAAATTGATTATGGCAGCAAAATTGGGAATTAAATTTGAAACTAAATTTCAAAAACCATGTAAAAATTCCAAAAATGGTTCTTACAGTGGCCCAAAAAGATGAAAGGGGGCAAAATAGGTAGAAAGTTGTAAAAATGGGTTTAAGAAAAGGTAAAAATGGTCCAAAAGTGGGACAAAGTGTGTGAATAGAGGTAAAAAAGAGGGATGAAATTCAGAAATTGGGTAAAAAGGTTAATAAATAGGTGCAAAATAGGTATGAAATTGCAAAAAAATTCAAAAAGTAGCTTAGGAAAATTGAATTAAATTTCAAAAACCATGTAAAAATTCCAAAAATGGTTCTGACATTGGCCAAAAAAAGATGAATGGGGGCAAAATAGGTAGAAAGTTGTAAAAATTGGGTTAAAAAGAAGGCAAAAAGTGATGTTTTATTTAAAATAAACATTGGGTTAAAATTACCTCTAACCCAGGTAATTCATGTGATGTTTTTGTTTGTTTTGTTTGTTTCAATTGTGGTTCGTTGTCGACTTGGTCTAAATTTTATTTCAAATGGCCTTAAAAAAGTCTGAAAAAGTTTTGAATTTAACTTGCCTTGAGCTGTAGGAACCCTGTTGCTGAAATAAACAGGGACGTCCATGAAAAAGTCGTTGCTTGGATAGCAACATATGTTGCTCCAAAACCTGTATATACCTTTCAGCATTAATGGTGCCTTCACAGATATGTAAGTTACCCATGCCTTGGGCACTAATACACCCCCATACCATCACAGATGCTGGCTTTTGAACTTTGCGCCTATAACAGTCCGGATGGTTCTTTTCCTCTTTGGTCCGGAGGACACGACGACCAGATTTTCCAACAACAATTTGAAATGTGGACTGGTCAGACCACAGAACACTTTTCTACTTTGCATCAGTCCATCTTAGATGAGCTTGGGCCCAGTGAAGCCGGCGGCGTTTCTGGGTGTTGTTGATAAATGGCTTTGGCTTTGCATAGTAGAGTTTTAACTTGCACTTACAGATGTAGACGAACTGTAGTTACTGACAGTGGTTTTCTGAAGTGTTCCTGAGCCCATGTGGTGATATCCTTTACACGGTGATGCCAGTTTTTGATGCAGTACCGCCTGAGGGATCGAAGATCATGGGCATTCAATGTTGGTTTTCGGCCTTGCCCCTTACGTGCAGTAATTTCTCCAGATTCTCTGAACCTTTTGATGATATAACGGACCGTAGATGATGATATCCCTAAATTCCTTGCAATAGCTCGTTGAGAAATGTTGTTCTTAAACTGTTGGACAATTTGCTCACGCATTTGTTCACAAAGTGGTGACCCTCGCCCCATCCTTGTTTGTGAATGACTGAGTATTTCAGGGAAGCTGCTTTTATACCCAATCATGGCACCCACCTGTTCCCAATTAGCCTGTTCACCTGTGGGATGTTCCAAATAAGTGTTTGATGAGCATTCCTCAACTTTCTCAGTCTTTTTTTGCCACTTGTGCCAGCTTTTTTGAAACATGTTGCAGGCATCAAATTCCAAATGAGCTAATATTTGCAAAAAATACCAAAGTTTAACAGTTCGAACGTTAAGTATCTTGTCTTTGCTGTGTATTCAATTGAATATAAGTTGAAAGGGATTTGGAAATCATTGTATTCTGCTTTTATTTACAATTTACACAACGTGCCAACTTCACTGGTTTTGGTATTGTAGAATTTTGGCTGATGTCTTTAAGGATGAATCCAATCACTGCTAAAGTCTCAGTGGAGGTTTGGACAAGGTATGAAAAAAATTCCCAAATAGTTTCTTAGAGAAAAAGCATTCACTAGATCTCATGAAGGTCATCATCATCAATCTCTATTTGTATAGTGCCAATTCATAACAAGTGTTATCTCAAGACACTTTACAATAGAGAATAAAACTCTTAATTTTATGCATACACATATATGCATAGATACATAAATAAGATACACATATACATATCGACACAAATATATACATCCAACACCAAACATAAGTCCATATAGCCAATCGTGAATCCCTCCATCATGGCGGCAAGAAAAAACCTTCTGTTAAGCAGCAGGAAATCTTGAATGTGGATCCCAGTCTCATGATGAACAGCAAATCCACACGATACTGTGTTGGGTGTGTGAGCAAAGGAAGGGAGGTAAGAGGAGACAGGTGGACTAAAGTAAGAACTAAAGTTAGTGACAGATCCATGAACCATAGACCTGTCGTCTGATTTATTAGAGGTTAGCCTCTTGATATGCTACGTCTCGTTTTCTGGAGGGTTAATGATGATCGTGTGGCTAGTGACATTGACTTTAACTCATGGCCTCCAATTCTTCAACGTTATCTTTTGATAACAACAAAGTCTGATTTAGTTTCCTTTAAATATTCATTGAGGCGTATTATGACTGATGACCACTCATCCTCTACAGATAGCAAAACAATTTGTAAGTAAAAGTGGAGGGTTGGCCAAAATTTGAACCAAATCCCTGAGATTTTTCTTGAAATGTCACAAACTTTGGATTAAAGTAAATTATATGAGGCTCATGACCTTGATTTTGACCCAGGACCTCCATGGGCCCAAATTTTGTGGCGCAGCGCAGGGGGCGCAAGCCTGGCGCACCCCGCGCAGTGTTAATTTTGTCCGGCGCACCACCGTGCGCTGCCAATTTGCCAATTTGGTAGACCGTCTGCGCAGAGATGGGTGTGACGGCGCACCAGGGGGAGGTGTCGGCAGATGTTGGTGCAGTGACAGTTTTGTGCCAAAAACAGTGCAGAAAGTGCGCTGAAAGCTCGCCAGCTCCAACCTGGTCTATTCTCGACGCAGGGTGAAGCGCACCCTCCGCAGCTGTTATTTGGTGACAGGCGCACATGTGTGCACAAGTCAACAAAGCCTCAGAGGCAGGTTTCCAGAGCGTCAGGCACATTTTAATGCAATAAACAATCGCAGCAATCAGTATTTAATGTAACTGTCTGAACCAGCATATACATTTGTATCTATATTAATTGTCCCCTCACATCTGATGTCGGATTAAAGACGTTTGTCATAATGGAAACTTAACCTGACGGCAGCTGGAAGTTTGATGCTCATCTTACAAGTCAATAATAAACAGCCTGAACATCTAATACTGAGTATATATCTGGCTTCTCTCATTTCATTAAATTCAAAGAAAAGAGGGAGAAAAAAGTTGCAGAAAAAAGAGAGAAAATAAATGTATGTCACTAAGGATTTAACTGTGATTTCTCATATTCCTCTGTTTTAGTCTTTATTTTTAACATGATCGAAAAAAATGGAGTACATTATTGCAAGGAGAATGAGGAGGAGACACCAAGAGAATATACAGTATATCACTAAAGGCTCTGCTATTTGGCGATGACAAACCAGGAGTGCAGGTGGATCACAGACATTATAAATGGATAAGCCAGCTGCTGTGTAACTGTCTCTTAATTTTATACTCCTATTAATGACAAAGGAACAGATTACATCTGTCCCGGGAGCTGGCCCACACGGTGATGCGCTTCATTGCCCCCACTGCGCGCCCCTATGGCCAGTTCATTCTCCCAGTTGCTGAAGTGACAGCGGCTCTGACCGTCTCCGCTACCAGGTCTTTCCAGCACACTGTTTCCGCGGTGGCGGGGATCATTCAGACCAATCAGACGCTGCACCTCAGCCGCAGCGCATTTAAAGGCAAGGAGAGGTGTTCATTTGATTGGTGAAGACAGCACTCGGCTGTGTTAAACCCACACATGCCTTTTCTCCTCCCTCTCTGGCACTTGCTCTGAGGGGCAGGGACGGAGGCATGGATTCGCTCCTCTGCGCCTTGAGTTCGCCTATCTTGGCACTGCAGGAAACTTGGTAAGTGCGCGAGTCACACCCTGTCCGCTTGGCGCAGGCCGGCGCAAGGCGGGTGCGCCTGCATCTGCGGCTGGTCTACAAAATTAGAGCCCCATGTCTGAAACGCTGCAATAAATTTTCTATTCTGCAAGTTTGCCAGTGTGCGGGATTTTTTCTTCAGACCAATAACCTTTAAAATCCAACTAATCACTTTCTAATGTAGAGCTGAAGTTTGAGCACAATCACAGAGATATTTACAGAGGTACTGCATTCAAAAGATCACTGAAAAATAATGAAGAAGTTTATGATGTTGACTTTAACCTATGACTTTCAAAATATAAATAAAATCTTGAAATAAAATGTAAACAAAATCTTGTGATATATATTTTCAGACTAGAAAAGAACTCGGAGAGCGCAGACCTCCACCAGCGCCACAATCCTTAGCCATATTGTGATTTTGACCATAAATATTAGTCCTACCTTTATTTCATCGAAATATTTAGATTCCTTGACCATGAAAACATACCATTGGCAACTGGATTCATAATGATATCTATTTTAGTTCAGTAGTTATTCAGAGAAATCACATTTTTCGCCAAGGCAGCCAGACGCTGATTTGGATCAACACCAAAATCGAATCAGTTCCTTCTTTTCCCATGCTGAACATGAACATTTCCTGAAAATTTCATCAAAATCCATCCATAACTTTTTGAGTTATTTTGTTCACAGACAAACAAATTCGCGAAAACATAACCTCCTTGGCGTAAGTAACAAGCTAACATAACCAAAGGGTGCACATGGAGCTGTGTGACTTTTCTCTTTGAGCTGTGACTTCTTGAACAAAATGACTTCATCCTTTAGTCTTAGTGAACAACAAAGAAAAGTTTGACCAAAAAAACATGAAGCATTGTTGCTTTAATAATCATATAGAAGATTGTTCGCATAGAGGCTTCTAAAAGGAGGAAAAATGGAGTGAAATGATGCGAACATCTGAGAGGAAAAGCATTTTTTTTTTCAAATTCCTGCAAGAAGTCTTTGTTTCCAAATTTTAGAGGAAAGCAGCAAACAATAGGAGCCATTTTACCTACTCTAGGTGTTTTGCATTTTGCTGCATCATGCTTACATGAAGCAGCTCAGAGCAGGAGGAAAGGAGGGGGATGGAGAAGAAGAGGGAGAAGGTGGAGTACACACAGACACATAAACACACATTACAGTCCATACACCCACATGCACATAGATTCACTCTGATGTATTTCAGCTCTGAGGTTCTGAAGGAGTGATACTTTGATCCATCAGATTTCAGAGGATTGTAAGATTATAAGGGTCGTTAGCTCGAGATTCACTCAGAAACAGTTCACTACAGATGAAAGTGTGCGTTTGTGTTCTTTCCATTATGTGTTTCTGTGTCATCATTTTTCGTTGCATTGCATGTTCGACCAGTTTCTCATCTTCCCTCTGACTGCATGGTCCCATCTCTTTGTTTTACTCTGTTCATTTGGACCTGCAGTATTATGTCGGCTAACATCAAATGGTGTTCATGATTTATATCGCCTTACAAGACTGAGTGATTATTCTCTCTGATCCAAAAATCAAAAGGAGCATGAAAATAATCCAAAACTGAACCATGATTTTGAATCAGTCTGTTGTATTTTTCTACTTGAATGGACAGTGACACTGCCACACAGATGCTCTATTTTATGGCC